>WBMV01007810.1:1559776-2159776 GCA_013396655.1 Campylorhamphus procurvoides
TCTTTCCTTGAACTTAGCATAACTAGATGCACAGAACAAATATCTACAGTGTAGGACTGAAATTACCATGAAAGATGTAATACCATTATGAATTTACTGATAAACCCTCACCTTTTACACTTAGCTAATTTCTCATCAGCTTATTTAAAAAATAAAATAATAAAAAAAAGAGTATAGGAGAACTTGGAGATAGGCAGTGAAAATGGGCTGGAGGCTGGGGGCTTGGGAGGATTTTCAGATAAGGAGAAACTGAAAAAGATGAAGGAAGATATTGTTCGGAGAAGAGATGAATAAGAAGGAGTGTGCTAAAAGTATATAAATTATAATATTTAAAAAGGTTTTCAGTACTGGGACAAAAGGGTATCCTTTGAATCAAAAGGCCATATAGATTTGGTAGTGTGGAGAATGTGTTTTTTATGGTACCCTATTAAACTGTAGAACTCCCTGCTGTAGTGTGTCACCCACTGAGCTCATAGACTTAGCAAAAAAAAAAAAAGAAAAAAAATGGAAGGTATATTTGTGGATAGTGAGAACATTCACAGTTACATTAGAGAAAATAAAAAAAATTATAAGAAATATCAGCCCTTGAGATTAAGGGCATAAATCCAATCACTAATTGCCTGGGGTTATGAAGAAACTTCCCCAATGGACATATTAGTTATTTCCCATTTTAAGTGTTTTACATCTATCCTTGGTGCTAGCCACTGCCTGAGAGAAGGTGTTACAAGAGTTGGACAATTGGTTTGATTGGCTATGAAGGTTGCTATATCCTTGAAAAACATTGCAGCTCTGTCCTTCCCTTCGACACCATCTGCATCTGGTCCTCTGAACCACCCTACCTTGACATGCAGCAGAACAGCTGACAAGATGACACGGCTTCTCCTCTACTTCCTGGGTATTCTGAATGTGTAGGTGATCTGGGGCTGGCAAAGTCCTGTTGTGAACATGAGAGACCAGCCCAATTGGAGACCAGGCTCCCCACTGCCATCCTGGCTGGTACCAAACAGCCCTGGCAGAGACCTGGCCGACATAGCACCGCTATTGCAAGAGTTGTCCCACTGCTTTGACCCCAGGGAGAACTTATAGCTCCCCACTGGTACCCATTTCCAGCTCCTCTGCTGGACCTTTGGCATTGCTTGTCTTCTCTGTGGTCCACAACAATGTGGCAGCACTCATGCTGCAGCAAGCAAGCAGTAGATGCAGAACAGCGAGGGAAAGTAAGGCGAACTACTCATCTTGCTTACCCTTCTCCCTGACTGCTTAAATTCGTTCTTTGTCTAATCTCCTCTGCCAGGCAATTTGAGATAATCAGTGTGTCTTTGTTCATCTCTCCCAATTTTTATCATTTTCCCTTGCAAATGGTGCCCCTTCTCATTTACCTCGTTTCTCTTCCTGTCGTACCTCGAACGGAGCAAGCTCTGTTGCTCTGAGGCAGAGGAGTGAAAACTGGTTTTAACCACTCCGTCAGTGTTCACTGTCCTGTGCTTCAGAAACTGAGCTGCTGCCGGCAATTAAAGCTCTTTAGGAGTTCCCTTCTTTGAGTAATCACTTGGGGGAAGTAATTGCAGCTTCGTCTCACTCTGGAAGGAAGGTGCTATGTTATCTTTGATCTGAGGAACAATTGTGACTGGTACATCAAGAAACGTCAGTCTGTAACAGTGATGTCTTCATGTGAATACCTCAGCACGTCTTTTACAATTGCAACTGCTCTAGGAGACATTCTCACCTCTTGGCCATCTCTTTGCACTGATTCAGAGACTGACATATGCCAGCTGCATTGCTGCACAGAACACTGAGCTGCCATCTGTGTGCCCTCAGCAGCTGAAGTGATGAGACTAGGAGGAGAGGTGATAGATAAAGTAGGCTGTTCCTTCTTATAAGAAGAAACACTGGAAGAGGTAAAAGAGAGGAGCTTCTTGGGAGGTAGAAAATAGGAAATTATTTGTTCTATACAGGTGAATTCCATTACATCTCTTTAATTGCCTGATTTCACAGCCTTACAGGAGGACTGTTGGTTTACATATACATACTCATGAAGACACCCTCCCACAGAAGGATTGATCAAGGTGGAATGGCTTTAAACTGAAAGAAAGTAGGTTTAGATTAGAAATTAGGAGTAAGTTCTTTACTGTGAGGGTGGTGAGGCAATGGGACAGGCTGCTCAGAGAAGCTGTGGATGCCCTATCCCTGGAAGTGTTTGAGGCCAGGCTGGATGGGGCTTTGAGCAACCTAATCTAGTGGAAGCTGTCCCTGCCCATGGCATGGAATTGGAACTGCAAAATGTTTAAGGTTCCTCCCAATCCAAACCATTCTGTGGTACTGTGATCCTACAGGAGGCTGGTGGGTTACTCTGGTGAGTTAATTTACTCCTCAGACCTCTTTACTATGAAACTCTTAGCTCTCATCTTATTTCTTTGCTACCACAAGTCATTGCTGGGAAGGGCTGGAGAGGTGCACAGGCCCACCAACCTTCACCATAATCTCTACATCAGATTCTGCTTTGGTCTTCCTATATAACATTTAGGGTGAGGGTGGAAAAGAACTGGAGGGATGTTTTTTGGTTTTAAACAATGCATTGTTTCCCTGCTTCCCGCTCTCATTTTGACCTGGTCTCCTTTCTTTGCACATTCATTCGTGCGTGCATTTCATTCCTCTTGCTGAAGCCTTCCTCAACTGAAGGTAGCCCAGCATGTTACAGCCTCGACTGAATAACCAAGCAATTTGGCAAACCAAGTCTGGCACCTAGATTTCCCCACAGCCTTTACCAACATCAGCCAGACTGGATCCAACATTGTCTGTCTCTGTGTGGGCAGCTGGATGCCTTCCACTATGCCTGACTATAGAGAAGAGGACCCAGGGAACCCCTGTTTTCCTGCCTTTTCTTGCCTCCTCAGTCAAACTAGTGCCTGAACACCTTGCAAATGTTACCGTGTCCTTCATACTCCTTCTGAAGTAGTTTATTGGCATTATTGCTCTCTCTTATGATTAAGGAAATTAAGATTTAGAACAAGGTGTACTGATGGTGCCCAAGTCATTCATAAAAACTGTGCCAGGTCTGGAAAGAAATCCTGGCTCTACAGCTTCTCTGCATAGTGTTTTGACTGCAAGACTGGTTAGCTTTAGAGGTTCTTATTACCTACCCTGCTATGCTTGCATTCTCTGTTTAGCTCTTTACACTCACTTTCGTACTGGTTTTCTGTTGGTATGACTGGAAGATATTGCTTAAATGACATCCCTTTGAATTGAACAAGCTATTGCACTTTTTCAGTCCAACTCTTTCAGGGTTGCTTAGATTTGGTTTCTTTTTTAAAGTCCATGAATAGGGTTGGGGCTGTTTTCTGAAGGTGTGAATCTGATGTGAAGACTTTGTCTGGGAGTCAGGATTACATGATAAATTAGAATGAACCTGAGCCCTTCAGTTTGATTCCATTTTTGATGGATCCCCCATAAAAAAGGTATCTGG
Source organism: Campylorhamphus procurvoides (assembly GCA_013396655.1). Taxonomy (NCBI): domain Eukaryota; kingdom Metazoa; phylum Chordata; class Aves; order Passeriformes; family Dendrocolaptidae; genus Campylorhamphus; species Campylorhamphus procurvoides. Next base: position 1,563,240 of record WBMV01007810.1, read on the forward strand.
ATGATGGGGCTATTCTTCATTATACTGCAGAGGCAGGAGCATGTTGTGAGGCTATGATCTGAATGGGAACTTTCTCACTGTCTCAGGATGCTCAGTCTCAGTTCTGAGCCACAGCCATCATCCTGTCCCACACTTGATTTTTCTCATACTACAGAAGAGTTCATTTCAGTATAAAGAAGGAAGCCTGAACACAGTGCAAAGGAGCAAGCTCCTAAGCAGGGCAGAAGAAACCAGCTTTGGCAGAGTGCCCTTGCTTGGCACCGGTCAAAACAAGCATATGGAAAAGGGAAGTGAATGAGGAATGCTCTGTCTGGGAGGACTGGTACTTGGTTTGGAGTCTGCAAGACAGGATTTTAGACAAGAGTTCACTGCTGTTTGGCATGCCTTGTGAAAACCTGAGTGGTCCCACACTTTGAACTTTTCTCTAGACAACATTTATCAAGAGGACACTGCAGTGAGCATCCTCCTTTCCAACCCTTCTTTCCACTCCCTTTTTCTTGCTCACTGTTTTATACTTAGCCAAGCAGAATCTGCAGTGGCTGGCAAATTTAGCCGTTTTGTTTTGCCCCCCTATCCCTGGCTCCCATGTTTGCCAGCTGCCTGTGCTCAGCAGTAGTTGTTTTATGCTGTGGGTTTGCATTGACTGACCTGCAGCCTCAGTTTATGTGTATTTTGGTGTGGGAGCTACCTGCAAACCCTTTGCTTTGAGTAGTCAATATTCATGATTCAATATTCAGGTGGCATGATTGGTCAATGAGCTGACAGAACTGTGCCTTTGTTCCCTGATTAGATGACTGAACCTTTGTTAATTACTTCTGCCAGAAATGAAGTCTGTTGTGTGATTAAGTGGTTCTAAGCTACAGACCTGAGATTTACTCCCTGTGAACTCTTGTTCCAATGGGACTCTGTACGTGTGAGGGCTCTCTAAAGCATGTATAAACAGACTATAAAAATGGCCAGAGTCATATTCTATTTCTAACTGATTAAAAATGGTTGACCTGCATGTCTTTGCTATTCATTTGGCTCCAGTAATGAGAGCCTGCCCTTGCAGAACACAAGCCCTCTTTTGGCACAGGTCCTCCCAGGATGTCTGCAGTCACAAAGCCACATCACACACCACAGCATGGAACAGACTGGCTAAAATCCCTGTACCAATGCAAAGCAGCACATAAACTTGCACTGACAAGCATATGGAGTGAGCTGGGAAGAAAACAGCTTCTCAACTTTGAGGCCACATGCCCTACTGCATCAGCTCCTGTTACATTTTTGATCTGGCTTGGGTGTGAGCAAAAATGTGCCTGTCCATTGAATAAGCAAAACCAGAAGCTACAGAGGTTGTATTTTTTTGAAAGCTAGCTTAATGCCACATAGTGAGGACAGATGGTATTCTATACCATATACGGTTCTTTGGAGCAAAGTTAAATTATCAAAATGTTCTGGACAAATTTTCAACCAGCTGACTGAATTAATACTGGGTTGGGTCATGTAGCCCCAGCATTTTCAACCTGTTGGTAAAATAATGGATGCTGTGGGTTATTAACTGTGTGCTCAGAGCCTCAGTATCAGCAGGTAATTGGAAACTTAATTATTTGGGTGAGATATAATTATCAGTCATGCCAATTGCATCTACTTTCTTTATTATGTGAGAAAGCATGTACAGTTGTGTTGTTCCCTCTAACCAAAAAATACACCAAATACAACTATTACACTAGACCTGATGGAAAAAGAAGCGATTTCATAATTTCTTTTTGGCTTTTGTGAGTTTCAGTAAGTCTCACTCCAGTGTATCAGAATACACCTCTGGGAAGAAGAAACTTTTACCTATCCCATAGAAAACTTGAGTGATGGTTGTTTATAAATTCCTTGGAAATGTAGACAGAAAGAGACCTACTTTAGCTCCCCTGCTCAGCCGTTTTACTGATCTAATGGGAAAAGTACAGAGTTCAGATTCAGAGCAAGTGTATGTACAAGAACTGCCTTAATTTGAGCATCCTGTTGAATACAATGTGATCTTAAAATGATACATGATGGAAACTCCTCACAGGCTGGTGCAGTGCATTAGCATTAGTCATTGCAGTAGGACTGGGTGGAGCGCTTAGAAATCATCACTGTGATAGATTCATGGCATGCATTAGAATGGGAATAATTACAATGGACCAAGCAGAAAACACAAGAATTACAGTTTCTGTGATGGACCCCATGAAACACATCAGAATTTGAGTCACTGTGGGTCATAAAAGGCACAAGGACCTGAATGTGCCTCATCCCCGAATGGGCACTTTCAAAAGGATGAATGACTTGGCTGTCTGTTATATCAATTACTTGTAGTGCTATGGAAAGGCTCATGGATGGAATAAATGATGAGTCAGGATTCCTTGGTTCTGCTGCCAGCTCTGCTGCTGATTCATTTTGTACCCTTGAGTGATAAACTTCGCTCTCTCTTCCCCATCATGTGCATGACAGTGTATTTACCCCTCCTTATAAAGTACTGAGACCTGTTTCTGCTACGACTCTCATGTATGCCTAATATTATGCATTGGAAATGGTTTCAAACCCTTTATGAATGAGTCTTTGGAGGGTGGAAGCTGTAGAATATACAGATGAAAGGTGCCAAATATAGTCACATACCATCAGATTTGTGTGATTCTTATTTCGGCTGTTTGATGATGTTTCCCATTTTCAGTAATTGTTTAATTATTTTAAAAGTCCATGTGAAACTGAGCAGACATTAAGGAAGTTGTTTTGTTCATTTCTGATAGATTTTAGTTTGGGTCTTAAAGATGAAAGCTCCATTTCATGACTTTATCCACCTATCTACAGTATGTTCCCGAGCTAGTTAAAATTAAACTTAGCTATCAAAATGCTAAACTTGATAGCTCATTTATCTTTCTGTCTCCCAACTCTACATTACAATACAGCAGTGATTGATCTTGCGTCTTCAAGGTACTATATAGTATAAAAACTAAGAAAAGATTAATTAAAAGCCGTCGCATCTAGACAGGTTTTTAAATAAGTTTTAGATTTAGACAATATATCAGCTGAAGCAGAAAGATCCTGAGACCATAAGCTTGTAACTTCAAGCAAGGTTCACTTTCCTTTGGGACACAGAAAACCCCATCTCACCACAGACTAATATCACAGTCTGATTTGATCGGGCAGGCCTGTGGCAGGAGGCAGGAGGCTGTCACATTCATGGGCTGTCCAGCAGTGGTGAACATGATATCCTTGAGGACTTCTGCAGGCTCAGGGGGGAATGTCAGGCTCATGGCTGAATGTTGAGATGGAGACAGTACCAAGACAATTTTTTTAAGTATTCCCCAGCTCCTCCAGGCACAGAGAAACTTGCCTGGGTAGCACATTTAAATGACTTAAATTGAGCCCCAAATCAGTGGCAGCTGCATTTGAGCTGTCAGCGTCTGACTGTGGGATCTGCACGACAACACTAAACAATCTAGTTTTGTGGTATTTTTGGCTAAAGAAAGATACACGATTGCTGGTCAATGTCAACTTTCTGGTACCACTGTTTGACCACACAGTTGTTGAGCTATGCAGAGTCCTCAGAAGCCCTCAGCACTTGCAGTTCTCATGAGTTAGAGAGCATCCAAAAACCTGACTGCTTCCTGCCAAGGCCTAATAGGGGCTGAATCCTTTGGAAAGACCCTTACTGTGTCAATAACTGGATGCTGAACTCCTGAATATCTGGCCTTTAGACCATTGAGTGTGTAATGATGTAAACTTCACTCTTGACCACCTTTAGTCTGCAACAGCAAACTCATCTAGAGAAAGATAAAATGGTAAGGTTCTTACATTTTCATGAGTTTGTTTAAAAAGTGATATTTAATCCACCTGACAGCTAAAATATACTAGTGGGATGTGGGATGCCTGCCATGACAGTGTTCAAGAGCTCCCCATTTTGCTTGTTTGGTGGCAAAATGCCTTGTTTGCATACAGCTGATTCAGGGATTTTGCTTTGGGGGAGGACAAGAGAGGGGAAAACAAAATGAATACAGGGTGATGGCAGCGATTCCACTTTATAGTGGGGCAGTAAAAATCCCTGCGGCATCAGCTGGGTCCAGCTATGTCCCCTGTTATACACTGGTGTAACTCTTGGTAGAACAGTGCTCTTTATCTCTTATTTACAGCATTCCATTCATTATCAGGTACTAAAAAAAATACATTATTTTTTCTCTCTTTGACTTTCACTCTTTGTTTTCTTTCCACCTCAGTTAATTTCAGTAAGTTTACAATTTCTGTGTTGTTTGGTCTACTCCCTGACACTGGTAATTAACTGTTCTTATGAAATAAAAGAACTCTTTTGAATTTGCCTTATTTACATGTTTGTGTCTTTAAATGCTAGTTGTCCAGGATGCATCATGCTCTGACTCCCTGCCCTTCCCGTGTTTTGTAAACAGGATATGTTTTACTTTCACTGCTGAAAAGCAATTTGAGTCAGGACAGATACCAAAGACATGTCTCCTTTCACTCTTTCAGAATTTGATGGTGTGTGTTTTTTTATCAGTCCTAAATTCATCTAGTTTCCCTTAACTGAGCTCATTGTACAATGTACTTCCTCTTGAAGAAAATCCTACAGCTAGGAAGATGGCAGTCAGAGAGCTAATAGCTAGGGATATGGCAAACTTCTCATGCGTCATACCAAGTTCTTGCATGCATCAGATGTGCACACATTCAATTCAGATGTTTCCCAGTCCATGCTCCCCTTAGGAAAGGGAAGAGCAGAGAGACAGGTCAGATTGAAAAAAAAGGTGAAAAGGCAGTTGCAAATAAGCTAGAGTGAAAAACAGAGTGAATGCGAAATATAGGCCAGAAATGGGAAGAGGGAAAATAAAAAGGAAAAACAGACAATGCATCAACAGACTATAGGTAATATATCTACAGAAAATTAGGGGCCTATAGCACCCTAACCCAAGAAAACAGGTTTTATTAGTTGCCCATGAATATGTTTCTTGTTCTCCTATAGCACGGGGAGGTAGGGTCTCAGTTGAAGAACCAGCTGAGCGTCTTCTCACTTCTCTGCTAAGCTTCATTTGAGATTTGCCACTTGGGTGATTCTTTCAGCCTTTTTGACTCTTGACCTGTGACTGTCTGTATTTTATGTGGTTTGGTCTTTGGTATGGCTGATCTTCTGCCCAGTATAGTTTCCTGGAGAGTTTGAAGGCTGCTGGTGCTGAGGGAGTTGAAATTTAGTAAAAGGACAGGAAACTTGAGTATAAGTTCCCTTGAGCTTCACATACTTTCCACCTGCCACATGCGTTGCACAAAGTGTAGTAGCTTTATCATTGGTTTAGGTCCAACCTTTCACTTGTTTGTGCCTATCTGCTTCTTCCTGCTCTAGGAGATTTGAGCCATTGAGCTTTCCTTTGGTACTGCTGTGCATGACAGAAAGGAGACAGGGAGATGAACTACCTTCTGCAAGACTGGGTCTCATCTCCATGGCAAGAGCTGCTCGTGAAACCCAGTTCCTCCTTCTCTCATTTGAGGTCATCATCCAGACCATGCCTGCTCCTAATGACATGCAGCAATTAGTAAGACAACTATCTCTTATCATCAAATGCATCTGAAACAGAAATGAGGTTCAGCCAGCAATATCAGCTTGGCTATTTTATGCCTGCCAGGGGTTCAGACAAGAACACAACCTGTTGCTATCACCTGATACAAAGCTCAAAGAAAAAGAGATTCCTGAAGTACAAAGCTAGTAAAGAAAGAGAGTACCTTTTACGTGATGATCAAAACGTTATACCTTAATAACAGGTTGTGATTCAGTTCTCCCCATGCACAGGTGAAGGTGAGCACAAGCCATTTATTGTGGAAAATATATAGTTTTCAGGGATGTTTGTGTACAACCTCCAACATACTTTTTTGTAAATATACACGAGATATCTATATAATAATAATAAAATTAATTTGGATTCTCAAAGTCATTGGAAAATCACGTGCACATGCAAACACATGAACACAGAGGAAGAATTTGTGATGGAGGTGGAGGGATGAATAGTGATGGAAGAGTACTTGGCCTGCTCAGCTATGCCAGGTTCTGATCACAGCAGGAAATTTGTGTTTGAGAACATCTGATAATTCTTATTTTCAGATAAATCTTTTGCACACTATCATATTTGGTTCTGGATGGAAGCAAGGAGAAAAATGGCAAAGGTGAAGAGGCCAATGACCTTTTCCAATCCCAGATTTACAAAGCTTTCTAAAATGATTTCAGGTGGAGCAGTCAGAGTTTTAGACAAAAGTTTTAATGTTATTTAATATGAGAATTTCATTGTGGTTCTAAAATCAGTTTAATTTGGCCTTACATCACTTCTGACACTTTTGAAGACATGCTGTTCATTTCAAACTGGGACAGCTCTCTGCAAAATCTAGATTTAGGTATAAACTTTGGCAGGTACATCCAATAGCCTTGATTGATTATATCAGCATCTCCTGCTTATAAGGAGGAGTGTGGGAGAAGTGCCACCAGCAAGGGAAGAAACTAAGCAATGAAGGAAACCAACATGTGACTATCAGTCTGGCCACAGAAACTCATATAAGTCCAGACTTAAGACTGCTTGCAAATTGCCATGAGTTTGCTGTAAGTTCAGAACCAGACCTGGGTCCAAGTTAGTATACGTCGGTGGTGCAGAGATTTTTCTGAGTAGAATGATTTTCGTGTGCAGCATTGCCCTAAACCTTTTCTTCCTGTGGGAGACATCCAGTAGAGGTGCTGTTGAGCAGATATTACAGTGATGTGAAAGTTGCATTTACAAATTTACTCTCCTTGCTCCCTTCCATGCACTTGGTCTCGAAGACCAGGATGTCTGCCTCTATCTAGAGTTCTTGGAAATGGATGTGACATAAAGGTTTTTCTTTCCTGATCAAGAAGAGAAAGGCAAAAAAGTACACCTCTCCACCTAGCACGTGAAGATGACAGTGTGTGAGAATGACTGCTGGAAAAAAAAGGCACAGTCACAGGAAATTACCTTAATAGAGTGAAAATTAAGAAATGACGGACAACGTAGTCTGTCTCCAGGATACGAGCAGTATTTTCATGCCTTACCAATTATTCTGTTTGCATCAATTTTGGTTTTTTTTTATTAAGTTTCATTTTTCTTTTTTTATTTTAAGAAGTGGTATGATGAAGACAAAAAAGGATGAAAGCTTAGAAAATATTTAATTTTTGTTTTAGTAAGGAAATAATTATACTTTTAATTCCATGAATAGGAAAGGAACCAACCAATTGGGTTTTTCCATCTTTTTCATGTTATTTCATGCCTGTAAAAAGGTTGAGAACTCTATTTAAGTGGATTATCTTGCCACTGAAAGGAAAGTGGGAAATGAGTTAGAGAGGTAGGGCTAATTTCTTTTAGGACTATCTAAATGTGTGCATACATATATTTGCTGTGTGCTATTTTAGAAATGCACTTATTTAGCTTTGCAAGGTCACCTTAACCTTAAGAATTAATGGAATACACCATTAGCTACAAGAGGATATAGAAGCAAAATCCCCAACATACTGTGCATAGATAACACAAACCTATTCCTCCCTGCCTAACAGAGCCCCATTTATAGCTGGAAAGGAATGCAGGGGAGGACTTGTCTCACTTAGTGATGGGTATCTACAGCACAGGTGTTTATGCCCTAAATTTACCCCCCTTAGACATCTGTATGCCATTATTGTTAATGGATATTGAGGAGAGTGCTTCAGCAGATAAAACATAGGTGTTTATTTTAGGATGAGATGAACTGCACCTTAAACAGCATTAGTTATATTGATTAGAGCTTTACTGACTTACAAGGGAAGCTTAGAATGGCTTCCCCAGATGCAAATTTCTATGGCTCATATCCCTGTATGTACATGGGCAAATCCCACTGTCCATACTGTAATTAAGCCTTCTGCTAATTCAAAATGGTCAGCAAAGTGCAAGCCGCAGTGATTTCTCTGATGGTCCATTCATTAATTCCTAGATAGTGACCATTTTTTTGTCCTACTCGCTCACTAGACTACAAGTGACCTCAAATGGAACATTTCTCTTTGAAGATAAGAAGTAACTTCATTGACACCAAATGAAGCAAGAAAGGTCACTGTGACAAAAGCAGACAGTGGATTATAGCTCTCAAGAACTTTCCTAGGTTGTACATGATCTGCTGTGCAGGGAAGATAGATCTGATGCATGAACATCCCAAATGTTTCACCCAGCTTATAACTATCCAATGCACCTGTTGTATTTCTAAGCCCTTCATCTGCTGCATCACAGCAGCAACGATTTGTAGTTTTATCTTCTGAACTTTCAGCTTTCCTGATTTTCAGGCTTGATAGGCAGAGAGCTGCATTTGTTAATGTGTTTATCACTCTCCAGAAATGTAGGTGAGAGTAACTGTGCAACAGAGAAGAGTAATTTCAGAAATACAAGGGAAGAGTAACATCAGTTATGCAGTGATTACCTGGGAAAGTCAAAGAGAGGAATTGCCCCAGTTCTGTGCTTGTCCTGGAGACAGAGGGAAGACAGTGTCTTTCAGAGGAAGCTGAAGCGATCATCTCCTTTCTTCAGAAAGCTTTCCTCTTCCACAGAGGAAGAGATTTTCCCTGGGGTTGTTGAGTGGCTGGCCAGTACATTTTCCTCTGCTCCTGTGGCAGGGCAAGTCTCTCTGCAGTGGCTCTTCATCCTCTGCTGCCCTGCAAGGCACAGCTTTAAAAATCAGAAACAACCAAGCATTTCCATCAGAATTTCATGTCATATAGCAAGTTCAAACCTAGCAAAAGACATTGTGTATTGAAGGTATCTTGCAGAGACTCTTTAAAGACAGGCTGTGGACCTGCAGCTGTCAGCAGGTCACAAGTGTGAAACCAAATGAATTCGAGTGTGCTCTCTTGAGTGTCTAGCCAGAGGAACTGCTGAGATTGTTACCACTCATACCTAGAAGGCTGTTTAGTGACCCAAGTGACAATGATTGTACTTTCAGTGATGAAGGTTAGAAACTCAACAGGAGATGTATTTGACTATTTTTTTTTAGTATAAGAATTTTCCATTTGTAAAGGCTGATGTTATGAAAGCTTCAGGGTGTGTAGAAATGTGCCCCATTTGATGAAATTTGACTCAGAAAACACATCAACATTTCCAGGAGGTTGAAATGTTTCATTTAGGCTTTTTTATAACATCTTGCTTGGATTCCTATTTTCTCTTTGGAGCTACAGTATAATGTTACATTAAAGCTAAGATACATATAAAACATTCTGGTTGACCTGAAATGATTAATTTTTCACTGAGACTTTCTGTGTTTTGTTTTGATTTTTTTTTATTTGTTTTGTTGGGTTTTTTTTTCCTTAATAAAGACAAATATGAAATTGCAGATCTTCCTTTGGCATAGAGATTCAGAATTTTGTTCAGGTTTATAAGTCACTGGATTAGATATGTACACAAATAATATTTGTTATACTACCACCTTCCATGAAAAGACTGCCAATCCTGAGTGATAGAGACTCACAACTACCTTATGAAATGGAAAAGATCATGAGAGGTGCAAGGACCTAGGGAGTCAGGTCTGTGTAATTTCCCACTGGGTATGGCATTTGGAAATCTCCCTTTGAGGTAGTATAATTGACTTCTGTGTCTGCTGTTCCTTGGAGACACAGAGATTCTAAATATAATTGTTTAACAGCATGTCTCTGGGGCCCTATCTCTACCTCATTTTTTTTTCTCCAACTCTCACTTTCTTCTTCTTCTTCTTCTTCTTCTTCTTCTTCTTGATCTTCTTTTTGTCCTTCTCCTTCTTCTTCTTGTTTGTTTGTTTGTTATGGATATTGTGTTCCAGGTGCTATAGGTGAAACTACATTTCAAGAGATCTTGTGTCATTTTTCCCTAAATTGTGATAATATTTTCTCCTAATAATCTATGAGACCAGGAATTATGAGAGAAAAGCTCTCCTTTAATTTTCTCTCAAGAATATTTATAACTGTACTTAAAATTTATTGATGTCCTAAATCTCCAGGCTTTTGGAAAAGAGAAAAAAAAGGAAGAAAGGGAAAAGGAAAGGGAAACGGAAAGAGAAACAGTAGTGAAACTAATGATACTATTTGGGGAACAGCTGTACACAGTTTAGCTGGTAAAATGGGTAACACTGAAATGCCAAGGTACATTAACATTAGTCCAAGGAACATGAGAAACAGCAAAACACCTGTGTTATTAACTGGTTATTACAAAACCATGTTAGAGAAACAGTCATGATGAACATAGGTATTGAAGGGTATGTTGTTTTCAGAAAAGACAGAAACAAAGACAAAGTTAGCTATGATTATGCCCATTAAGGGTGTAATGGACAAATAAGAAATAGCAAAGGTAAAGGTTAATTTGCTTGAATTAAAATCACATTGGGGAGGAGCTGAAAAAATATTATCCCTGGATGTCTGCTCTAGCCCATGGAATCACAAAGCACTTCAACACGTATAAAAGGGAGAGAGAAATATAACTGGGATTTGAGTCAGTTTAGAAGGCTGTATTTTCCAAAATGTAGATTGTAAAATAAGTGCTATTAATAAAAGTAGTGCCTGGTTATTCTTGAATGTGATAGCTAAAAGACTTCATCACCAAATAATCACTGAGCCTCATCAAAAGTGCTGCTATTGTATCCTTGATTTCAGTTAGCAGAGAGAATTTTACAGGAGAGCTTTATGTGGGACTTAACAATAGATTGATCATGAGTTGGATAGCAACATGGTAAATAACAGGCAATTTGATTTTGTCAGGAACAAATTGTATAAAGCCAACCTGATTTCCTACTCTGACAGGTAACAAGCCTTGTAGATAGCGACAAAGCACCTTGACTTGTTAGGTTTTGACACTGTCTCATGTGAGACTTCCATTAACAGGCTAGAGCAATGCAACCTGGATAAAATTGCTATGATATGGATACAAAACTGTTTGGAAAACTGTACTTGTAAAATAGTTATCAGTGATTCACTGGGTAACTAGAAGGATGCCTCAAGGTGGGTACCATGGTCACTGGTGACTTAGGTTATGGAATAATGCATGCCCTTAATAAATGATAGAATACCCTGTTGAAAATCATATACATTGTAGAGAGGACAGATTTCAAACTCAAAATGATCTAGATGGGTTGGAGAAATAATCTCAAAAAAAAGAGGGGATGCAAATCAGTGAAGATGAGTACAAGGTGTTGAGAAGCTATTGATAGTACCAGCACAAAATGGGAGCAGCTGGGTATAGTTCTGCTGAGAAGTACACAGAGGGTTATAGTGGATCACAAACTGCCTATGAGTCAATCTTAGTAAATCACCTGTTGCAAAGAAAGCAAACATATGCTGGGATGTATAAACAGAACCATCATGTGTAAGATACATGAAGGAATCCTTTAGCCTCAACTGCATCAAGTTTTGAATGCTACATTTTAGGAAAGATGCAGGTTTCCTGGGCGTAGTCCAAAAAACAAAACCAGGAATCCTCAGAGATGTAGAAACCACAAAGAGTGAGGAAAGATTGAACAAGCTGGGAGCTGCTTAGTCTGGCAAGGAAGGTTTCAAAGGGTTCATGAGGAAGGAGGAAGCTGCCACACAGACAATAGCCTTTTCTTTGGATCCATGATAGATAGGACAAGCAATAATGGTTTTAAATTGCAGGAAAAGAGATTCAGATGAGACACTGGGGAAACCTTTTTGAGGTGAGGGAGAGTAATACAAGGAACAGATTACCTGGGGAGGTTACAGAATCTGCCAGTGGAGGTTTAAAAGAGCAGGTTAAACACATGCCTGTCAGGAGTGACGGAAGTCTGGACAGCTGATCATTGCTTGGGGCTGAGATGGACAATATGAGCTCTCAGGGTACCTCCAAGTCCTACAGCTGTATGTTCTGGTTCAAACTGAGTGGCTGGATAAATAAGAATGAATCATAACTGTGAGTTTCCTTTTATTTCCAAGGGGCAAATTTTGTGTAAGCAAAGAAATCAGTAAGTCAGCTGGACTTGGAAACTTAAGAGACTTTAAAGAAGGAGGAGTGGCATAGTACATTTTAGGGTGTACTGCAAAAAGATTTGTAGTTTGCATCCTAGGAAAAGGGCGCAAACTTGGAGGAAATGAATGAGACACTATTTTTAAAAGCTTAACTTTAAAAACATCTCAGCCACAAGCAAACAACCTAGAAGGAACAGAGGAGGGCAGAAGCAGCACATTGTCTACAGTATTAACAAATTTCTGAATGCTGCCATCCCTAAATATAAAGATCAAAGAAATAATTTGTGGTGGCAGTGCAGAGCAGATGTGAGGTGAGTGAAGACAAGAGGAGCTGTGAGGCTGCAAAGGAGTTGTGAGTGTTTTCGGGGAACTGTAGTTAGAGAAAGGAGTCTTCCTGTCTCCCTCCACTGTTCAATACTGTCAATCACTCAATCACTGTCATCTCAGAATGCAGATCTGGCTCTATTTCCCCCCACTTCCCATGGAGCTACAGAAGTGCTGTGTTACTGCTGTGAACCCAAAGCAGATATCCGTCTGTTCCTCTCGAGCCACTGCCTGTGGTGGCATGTGTGAAAGGGGGATTCCTGCCTTTTGGGAAGGAAGAAAAGAATTGGAAGAATCAGGACTGGGAGGGGGATCAGAGAGAAAGGTATAACTTTCTTCTCTGACTGCCATCCAGAGGAGCAGAGGGTAGGAGCAGCAGTTCCCTTTGTTTAGAGGACACGTTCCGGCAGCAGTAGCAGCCACCCTGACCCTGTTTGTGGTGGCAATCACAGCAAGGCTAATTCTGCAGCACTTGGCATAAGCCAAAAAAGCCATAGGTCTTATGGACCTTTTATTACCCCCCCAGCAGTCTGCTGCACTTGGTAACTACCTAGTCCACCTGCACATCAAGGCAGCCTCGGCAAGGGGATTAAGCAACAAAGAAAGGTATGTCTTGGGAGGTCAGAGGTGCAGGGATGAAGTGAGAATTGCCAGAAGTCAAACTGAGTTAGTTCCTGCAAAGGAAATGAAACAACAGAAGGATCCTTAACACTCTAAATGAAAAAAGAAGTAGAGCCTCTACGTGTAGTGAAAAAAATTTACACATTTCTAAACTAGAGGTCTATTTTGCCCCTAAGAGCAGAAATTTAGAGTGTGGGGGCAAAGTTGGGTGGACTAATGGGAATGAGTGTACTGAAACAGTAATGATTGCATGTAGGATGGAAGGAATTCAGAGAGCTTACTGTGCTCAAACCAGTGAGGTCAGAAAACCACCCTCTCCAGCATGTTGAAAAAACAGGCCCATGAAATCGAAGGTCTTGTAGATGGGATTTTTAATAAATCTGTCCAATCACTGGAGTTCCTCTGCCTGGATAATAGCAAATGTGGTGCCCATATTTAAGAAAGTGAGGGAGAGCAATCTAGGCAGCTCTGGGCTTGTTATTTTGGCCTCAAGGGCATAGATGGATTCAGAGCAAATTATGTCAGAAAGAATAATTGAAGACATGGAATAGAAAATGGGATATAGTGCAATATGCCATTATCAAAAAGAGATTGTGCCAGACTAACTCGATATCTGTCTTTGATAAGGTAACTGATGTTCTAGACAAGGGAAAAGTAGTAGATCTTCTCTATCTGTACTTCATTAAAATTTGGTATGGTGCCACCTGGGAAATTATTAGTTAAATGAGAGAAGATGAGGATTAGTACAAGAACTGTGAGGTGAGTAAGGAATTGGTGAAAGACAGGAAGGAGGCAGCTGTGTTGGAAGGAGTTTGCTAGGCAAGTTCTTAAACCTTGGTCTTGGGAAAAATGTTTTCAATGATAACTTTTGGCCTAAAATTAAGAGTGGATTAACAGGCAACACCATCAATGCTTAGGATCACCAAAATATCACACAAAGTTTTCTGGTACTGGGCTAACAGGAATGTGAGAAAATGCAGAAGCATGGAATGGAAGGCCATAGATTTGGGCACTGTGAGTGAGAATTTCACCTGCACACTGAAAGCTTACTAGTTTGAAACAAGAAAACAGAAGACAGGCTTGCTTGTAGCAGTCAATCACAGTACAACTATGAGCTCACAACTAACCTGAGTGTGAAGATGTGTTGCCATGGGAGAAGCACATGCCAGACACAGTGGAGTACCATGGTGGTTTCATGAAGGAGATTTAGATATCACCTGGAACAGCCAGTATCATTCTTGTCAATCGTTTTCAAGAGAGAATTAGAACTGAAGCAAATGCCAACATGGAAAACCTGTATGATCAGAGGAATAGCAAATGGAGACTGGGGACACACAATTATACTCTCTAAACACTTAATTGGGTCAAATGCAAGGGAAGGAGAAAGCTACTTAAAATTGAAGTTCACTGTTCTCACAAAAGTGGTCAGCTAAACTTGCACTGGGAATTAGATGGTTTCAGTTCATCAGAGGAGAGTAGACTGACCATAGTTTTTCAAAAGTTACAGTAGGGGCAGACAGTGTAAGGTGCAATGAGCACGCTGTGTTGAGGAATGAGACCATATGACACAGTGAAACCAAGAGGCAGAGCCCAGTGCCTCAGGAGGTCACTTTCTCCTATCACATCCTATGTAGGCTGGCAAGCAATTTTAGGGTAGCTGTAATTAATGCCTGGGTCCCAGGGATCTGTATCAATGCCAGTAATATCTAGCAGAATATAGAAAAGTGTCATATACATGTTTCCTCTCCTAGGGCTGTGGCTGTCTCCCCCTGCCTGCATGTACAGTACGGATTTGTGGGGACAGTGGGGTGGATAGTGGTCTGAAGCAGTGCCAGCAGGGTGGGCACAATGAAGCAGATCTCACAGACAAACTCTGAGGCCCTCATTATCATACCAAGAGGAAGAGGCAGCAGGGTCTACATTCTTTCCTTTGCTCCTGGGATGTGTGATTATTAACAGGTACCCATGACACCTCTTCCTCATCCCAGCTGCGAAAGGAATTGCTTCCTAATGGGCGTCAAAGGAAGGGTGAGGTTGCAGCCTTTCCATATGGTCCTGTAAATTCTCCTAAAAACTATCCTGGTTCCCTGGGATGTGCTGCACTCGAGGTGTTGCACACCTGTGATGGCATTACAGACTGCATAGGGACTGGGGTGGTGTAAGCAGGTCAGATTTCTAAAAAAGGACTAGAAACAGAAATTTATACTTCATTCTCTCATGGAATCAGGCTCTCCATATGTGTAAAACAGTTATGGTGATAAGAGAGCTGTTCACGGAAAGATATCTACCATCCCTTGTAGGGATAGAAGGGAAAATATCCACCCTATTGCCTTGTGCACTCAGAGGGAAATCCCACCACAGAAAACCTGCCACTACCAATAGTGACTGATGGCTCTTCTGTACTGGTTGGTGGCTCTTTACTGAAACTAGCGTAAACATCACAGGTGCCATCACTGAGAACAGTTGCTCCTTCTATCCTTCATTCCCCAGGGATTTGCTCCTGTCATCCCCTTTTTTAAAACTGGTGAAGAGAGTATCACAAGCACTCTTAGTCAAAAGAGGAGGGGGTGGAGGCCCATCTGGGCCCTTGGTTTGATTTCATATTTATGAAACAGCTTAAATGTCAGCTTGAGTGAAAAACGACACCTTCCGAAGCTTCTCATATTAATGCCCGTGGCTGCCACTGGTTTCTTTTGGAAGGCAGCTTGTGGATTTTCCTCTCGCTTTCCCCCCAAAGGTGCACGGAAAGATGAATTGGACTGATAGATGAGACTGCAACTGCTGATAAACTGCTTTGCTGACAGGAGAGGGAGGTGGGGCGGGTAGCCTGTGCTGAGGAAGNGGATGGCCTGTATTGTGGAGAGGTGGGAGAGTGGTCTAAAGTGAAGGGGGAGGGAGATCAGGAGAGAGGATAGTTGACTGTGAGGAGGAAAATGAGAGATAAACCAGCACATGGTAAGACAAGATAGATGCAGTGGGATAAATGAAAGTCACGGGCAAGATCAAAATACATTGTGGAAGCATTAATTATGCTTGATGATGTTTATATGCATAAAGGAATAAATAAAAATACACCCACCACCAGCAGAGGAACCTCCTCCTGCGTCTGTGCTAAGCATTGCCCTGGGTTGCTGGAGGCTGTAGATCATTTGAGACCCTTGTAATGCAGGTGCGTTTGTGTGACACACCAATGAATCGTGAAGAAACAGCCAAGGCAAAGCTGAGCCAGGCAGTTCTGGAAGAAGAGAAGTCTCCCAGGGACTGTGCTGCAAGCACTATTAGGTAGCTGGGATCAGTGTCCCAAAACTGCCTCTCTACATGGCTGTGCACTGATACAGATACCTGAGCTTGCCTGGATATAACTTGGGTATCTTTACATTACATGGTGGAGGCCTGATGAAAATGGTTTGTTCTCTTCTCCATCTGCCTGAAGGGAATGGAGCACATGATGTCCTTATCAGACAAGGTTAAAAGACTTTTGCCTGAAGCCAGCTGTACAGGCAGGTTATATGGGCCAGAAAAGGTGGAGACGGAACCTCTCGAGGAAGCTAACTGGAGAATTAAAAAAAGAGTTTCATGTTCCTTGGAAGAAGAAAACTACTCATTATTCTCTCTGGGAGGAGTCTGATATAGTTTTTTTTAATTACAAACCCAAACTCTGGGTTGAGTCTGGACAACATTGTTGGAAATGAGGATATTGGAGCAGAAAAACAGTGGGAAAGCAGAGGAGGGCAATCACCCTGTCTCTTGCACAGATGTGAGGGGTCAGGAAGTGAAAGGGAGTTTTTTGGCCTTTCTGAGTTAGACCTTGAGGGATGTAATTTGTCCCAAATAAGAATACAGATAGGTGAGTGCTCACTGTGACTATGCTGGGGTAAGGACAGACTCTACTGCATTTCTATTCCAGGGCAGAGGCTCACCTGCCTTTTCACTGAGAGTCACTGATGGCAGTATCCAAAGTTGCCTGTAGAGTCTAGTGCTCTCAGTGCCAACATCTGCTCCCTTTTCTGTTGCTGAAGGCTTTTGGTTGGCTTGGTTGTTTTTTCCTTTAACTGAGAGATGTCTCTGAAGTCTTATTCCGCCTGGGTTCACGATGCTCAGTACCTCTATCAGCTGTTACAGTGTTTTGAGCATTATTCTTGGCAATAGCATATCACTCACTTTTCAGCATCTCAGTCAGTACTTGTCACTTTTTTTCTCCCTGACTGAGATAGTAAAAAAGTCTGCTTCCATTTCATCTTTATCCCCCATGGTCAGTTCTGTTTACAGACTCACTTCTTGATTTTTTTCCTTGGCAAAGCTTTTTCCTGTGGTCTTTCTCTTCTGTGCTGTTGAGGATCTGAGTCCCTCTGTGCTGACTCTTTTGTGGCATTTCTTGTCTCTGTTTCATTTCCCTGTTTAATCATTCTGCTTCTTGCCATGGATTGTACTAGATTGGTTCTTGACATCACATTTATATACCATCTGCCGACTAATAACATGCAAGGGCTTGGTTTCCACTAATAACAAGGCAGTCTAGTTTAAGATTATTTAGAGATACTGAACCTTGCTTCTCAGTCACGGGCATGCAAGCTGGAGCTGAATGCTTCTCTTGTCACCTCTGTTCTTGCCACCCAGGCTCTATAACACCCACTTTCTAACAGCATAAAGGAGTTTTTCCCCCATATCTTATATTCTTTGTTCTGCTGTTAAGCTGAACTAGATCTGTTTATTTTCTACCTGCTTGAAAGGCCTAATCCAAGTCCAGGAGAAGATCTCACCCCTTTATGGGGCTCAGCCCAGCTGGGGAAAGCCTGCCTCAGAAGACTTCCCTCCTCTCTATAGAGTGGTTCTGAGAAGACTTTCGTGAAAAAAAAAATACTTTTGTACCAGGGGATTAGATATGTCTCAGAAAAATTCCATAATATAGAGGATGCTTGGCCTGCAGTGCCCTGCTTCTATGCAACAAAATTCTCCTTCCCTCCAGACCAAGGCAGCTATGTACAAGTTGCCTATGGAGAGGATCTCTGGCCTATGCTAAATAACAGTCTGTATCCAGGAGTCCTTTGGGATCCTGTTGGCTGGCCTGGGCCAAAACCATGCCAGGGGCTACACCAGTGATTTGGCAATGTAGATAGTTGAATTCCAGTTACTGGGAGCACTTCTTGTCTCTATTTAGTCACTAGACAGGAAAAAAAAAGAGGATCCATTTGCTTCGCAGCACCCAGAACCCTGAGGCTTAATACCAGCTTACACCTCAGTGCTGGCACTAAAACATTATACCAAACTGCAAACTTTTGCCCAAGATCAGGATTTCAAAATCCATCCCAGACAAGAATAGTGAGTTTTTCCCAGGGGAACAACTGTCTTGCCTTCTCATTTGTCCTCCTGTATCAGTGACCTCAGCAGCTTTCTTGGGAAAGCAGTCAGTTGTGAGAGGATGCAAATTCGTCAGAAGCATTCAAAAAGGAGCCTCAAACCGAAGACGTTTCTCAGAAAAGCCTCTCATGGCTTCAGGCAAGAGTAAAATCCTCTGCTTGGAGACAGCATCCTGTTGGCTCTTAGCAGCTTGCAGCATGCTGGAAGGGCGCAGTGTGCAAGGGGGTGGCTGCCTAATCCCATGACTGGGTAACTGGCAGTGAGGCTGCATGTGGTCCACATCCAAACCTAGCTCTGAGGCACCAGCTTTCTGCCATGGATGGTGCCCAGGGAGTGGCAGGAGGCTTTGACTCAAGTTTTCCTTCCATCCCTGCTGCAGGCCTGCAATTACTCACTGTTCCTGCACAGCAGGTGCCTGGCTCCCCGTGGGACCAGGGAATTAGAGGAACTAAATATTGGAAGGAAGAGAAGCACTAAAGCTGCAGCCTGGAAGCAAGTGAGGAGCTAATTCACAGGATGAGGGCTCCCAAGCCTCCTGGTCTCCCAGACAATCCTCGCCAGTAGCATCCACTGCAAGCACGCAAGGAAGCAGGCAGGCTCCTGCTGTCTCCAGGTGGAGCTTTTACTCCAGCTCCTGCACAACACCGGCTGAGCTCGGCAAAAGGCACAGCAATGCACAATGTGAAATTACCTCCGTGCCTGAGCACACAGGAGCCCTAAACAAACCCCAGTCCAATGCTCAATCCCCATCCCTCAAATCCTAATTAAACATCCACCAATAATTCTTCTATTAACCCTCTCCAGTCAGTGACAAGTTGGGATCTTTTCAATTGGGCCTTTGGGTTCTCTAGGCTTCTACTCTGGATCCCCTACCTTCAGGATTTAATTAAAGTGACCCAGTTTATGGCTGGGAAGGCAACAAAGAGTAACCCTCTGCTCCTTCCCACATCAGCCTTCTAATAACCTTTCTCAGCAGTGGCAATATTGCTCTGCACTTTGGGGAGATGGGAAGAGGCACTCTTAAGATGCCCAAGTGGATCTTTTCTCTCACCTTTTGCATATTTCTATTTCTTAAAAAAAAAACAAAACATGCTCTCTGCCTTCTTCCTCTCTGAGCAAGTTGGCACTCGTGGGGAAGAGTGAACCAGTGCCTGGTGTCTAAAATTGGTTTACAGGTGGGAAGACCCCCAGGATATCAGCTGCCTCCTGTTTTCTCTGGGTAAGCAAAGGAACAGCTGACATGAAACAGGTCAGGTATTTTTTACTACAATAGCCTTCTGTCACAAATGAGCTTCCACATGATGCTTTGAAATGAGGATGTCATCACTGATGTTTTTATTTTGTTGACTGGGAGGAGGGAAATGGACCAAATGAAAAAGAACCAGGATAGAAGAAAGAGGTTAGTTAAATGTTTAAACAGTACATACGATTGTTTTCCTTTTTTAAAATTACTCAGTCATTGAGAAATAAACCTTCTTAATAAAAATAAATAATAAAAACTAAATATAGTTATAATTTCATTATTACTAGTGCTGTTATTGACACAAAATATTACATCTGCCTTTTTCCCCTGTGCTTAAAAATAGATTAACCAGGTTATGATTTTACCCAACTGCAGGCAACCTCTTCTTGTTGGACCTTCTTTTGTGGTATTAATGCCTTCTCTTTCTGCAGCACTTGGCTCTGGAACTGTTTGTTTTAGGAAGCCATTTCCCTGCTGTAGAGAACAGACCATATTTAAAATTGTTTGTTAGGACATACGCACCAGCTAGAGACAACATCTAAATTAACCAGGTTGTTCTACTGAAACCTGGTCTGGATCAGTCCCTTGCAAGTACAGGGAAGAGAAGGGTACAGCCATGTTATGAAAGAAGCATGGTAGAAAGGACCCAGGACCACCTAGTCTATGATGAGGAGATTCAGTAACCTTTTGGGATCACTATCAGTTCCTGTCAATAGGTCTAGTTAGGATCCAGCTTTGCAAACCGCTCTGCATGTTGCTACGTTGAGAATTTCTCCCCTCACAACCTCTGCACTGCTTCCTTTCACACAGGGACAGGGCTCTATGTAATTTCATATGACTTGCTCTAATATTAATATCTCCATGTGCAGTAGTCATTGCAGTGAAAATAAACTGTTATTTTTTATTTTAAATGGTTAATATTCATCAAATGTTTATGAAAATACTTAACCCATAATGATGACAAACACAGTGCCTAATAAAGATGGAAGTGAAGATCCTCTTTGAGAATATGTAATCAGAAGAGTAAAGAAAATTACATTAAAAAGACTTCATTATGCCATTAAATGTGTGAAATGACTTTTTCTTCTCCATTTTAATTTTAGCATATTTCTTTTTTTTTTTCTTTTTAAATATCTCTGACACTTTCATGAGACGGGTACATAAAGAAGCACTGGCTGCTGTAACAAGAAGAACTCTGACTGGTGCCATCCATCATTCTCATCGAAATGTTCATTTCATTTGTCATTAAGAAAAATCAACACCATTTCTACCAATGATTGTCATTTTTCTCCTTTATTTTCCGTAGGGGAAGAAAGGCATCCTTATTACTGTTTCAAATGAATACCCTGTGTAGAGCTGCAGGCACAGAGTCGTTCCTCCCCAAAGCAGGGGCTTACTGGTGTACACATACATGTGCACCTGCTTTTGCCTGACAGCCTGAGGCTCGTAAGTGGCACCTCTGTAACTAACAGGATGAATTTCTGCATTTGAAATGGAAAAGTAAGGGCTTTTGGTCAGCTCTTCTTGGGCTGTGTATTGATACATGCAGGCAAAAACCAGGTCAGGCATTAAATGGTGTGTGTTTCACCACCTAGGAAGCTGCCCAAAGCTTCACAGTACCAGACCAGCCCTGAATGATGTGCAAGTTGCCATTTTGCTGATGCTGATATTGAAGACTTGCATTATGATGCTAAATCCCTACAGCCTGAAGGAGGGAATGTGGTTACCTACATAGAGGCTGGGACTGGCATCTCTGGGGAGATGGCAAAAAAGACACACTGAGCACAGCCCTGGTGGCAAAAAGGGAATGCTCATGAGACAGCACAAAGCTAGGTGCAACTGGAGGCCTGGAAGCTTCCCCAGCAGGCAATGCCAAACATCACAGATCAGCTGGGGAGAAGAGGCTGTGCAGATCTGTTTTAAAGGGCAGTACAGCACGTGTACTCCCAGGGAAGGCTTGTGAAGCAATCAGTTATGGTTTTCTTTTAAGAAACAGGGAAAAGTAAAAAGAAAGTATTTATTTAGTTGCATGTTAATTGCTGTGTTAATTTAAACAATTAATGCTAGCTTTTGGCAAGAAGCTCTAGCAGCGTGCATGTAACACCAACTTTTATTTCAACAAGCACTTCAAAATAAAATATGTTCTCTTCTATTTAGGCTCCTCTGTTGTACTCATCTCCATGGCAGCCAAGTATCACATACCTCTGCTGCATCACCCCAGGCGTGTCCCTTATGTAGAGGTCTAGGGAGTAGGAGTGTCGCTCTTATCAGGACTTTTTCTAAGAAGTATTAAAACCAACTCTGGGGCTTTTACCTTTCCCAAAGACAGGTCTTTTTGGTAAGATAGGCTTGCAGAATGCCAAATCCGATGGTTCCTGATTTAGGACAGATTTGAAGATCACTGCATTTTTTTCATCCACTCTGTATTTTCAAAAATGTGGCCTCCATTGCGTGGGGATATTGTGTCCTTTCAGAGCACTATCCTGGTAGCTCTCCTTCCGAGGCTCAGGAGGAACTTTGATGGGAAGGGAGTCTAGCACAGGTATTTCTTTGAACAAACAGCTTGTGAAGAAGACTTGAAGAGTAATGAGGGGGAGGAGGGTTCACAAACCAAACCTGTAATGAAGAGACTTCCCAATCAAAATGTGATCAAAGAGGCTGCTGCCTTCTCTCAGCCTACTCCTTTCCATCTGAAACAGCTGATGAATGGTTATGTTGTGTTTGCAATTACAGTTCTCTGAAAGTGATAAATTATTGCGATTATTCCTAAATACAGGACTTTTACATGTATAATTAATACATAGAAGAGAATATCTGATAAGTGGTAGGCCATGTTCCAGTTCCATTTACACCATAATAGATCTGGAGTAGCTCCAGCTGTCCCTGTTCATGGAAACTGGCTGTTAAATTGGGCTTGCACACTTGGAATACCTTGCAGAAGTCTTCTGTGTCAGAGCAACAGAGAACATAGTATGGCTCATGCATTTCAGTCTCCACATCTAAAAATCTCAGTTTAAAAACTCTCTATCCCAAACATCCTGAAGCAGTAAGAGAGGACTTGTCTCTCACTGATATGTCCAATAGCAAGTCCTAACCTACTGGCTTCAAGCTCTGAATGCACTCTATTCCTGAACTCACCTTATTGCAAAAAACGAGTATGGAGCATGTACCAAATCACTTGGCACTTGTGCCAAAGGACAAGATGTACAGCCTCTGCCACAAGAACCTGCTTTCTCTCCTGTTGTTGGTCAGTGATGAGGAGAAGCCAGTCCTTCATTCCTTCCATCTGAGTGCTTCCCTAGAGCACAAATACTATGCTCAGAGCTCAAAGTCTTTGATGGAAGGCTGGCACTTAGAGCATAAAACCCCCACCTCTAAACATAGAGCCAGCATAAGAATAGGAAACAGAAATTGTACAGTAATATAGTCTCCTGACACAGTTACCCATTAATGCCAGCTTTAAAGGTTAATGCAATTTAACTCGCTCTCAGCTATTACTCTGAAATAACATGCCAAAGCTTCCCCTATAAGCAGATAACAGATAAGAATGCTTTATGATAAACACCCACAATAAAGCTGCAGAACTTTACAATGTTATGCTTGCAAGAGTGGCAGATTTGCCTTTATTTGTGCATGTGTGTATATGGAGGAAAGCAGAGAGGAGAGGAGAAAAGAGAGCTGGAAGAATTTTTGGCTCTTAGACTATCAGATAGCTTGATAAATCTGTCTTGTGTGTGTTGTTTCTTGCCAATACAATGGAAATAAATTGACATATCGTGTGTCTGCTGCAAGTTGAGTTTCCTTCTGCACTGGCAGAAACAAAGGTGCTGCTCTACAAACCACCCATGAGAATATTTGCTAGGGTTTATTTATATATTTGTCTTTTTACAAGGCAAAACTCATCAACTTTACTGTGTAACAGGAAAATGTAGAGCTTTATCTATCTCTCCACCTTCTGTTTTAAAGTTCTGCAAAAGGTTTCAATGTTGAAGTTTTTCTTCAAAATAATAACTAAAAAAAAGGCATAATCAGACTTCACTATGGAAAGTATGAGGCAATAGTGCAGGACTTACTTTGTGTCTCCGTGAAATACACAGAAAAATACATAAGCATACACTGCCTGGGGATTATTGTAACATCTCATTAATATTCTTAAAGCACTCTGAGATCTTCCATTATATTTTTTAGCAGGTTAAAGGACAATATTTGCATGTCTATGGGACAGTGAATATTTTTATTAAAAAATATTAGCTTTGAAATTGTAGGGCTCAAGAAAGACACTGCAGGTTTTGTATGTCAAACACATACATATACAAAACACACACATGCACACACAAGTACGCAGGGAGTGCTAATTCTTAAATTATTAAGCAAAAAGCACTGCACCCTGGAGAGACAATCTACGAGCTCTGACGCAAAGGGCCTGTCCAGGACTCATGAGACAGATCCCACTGTGTTGCCTTCTTTGCACGCAGGTTACCCCCTCACCAGTGTGACACTGTCAGTCCTACTTTTGCCAAAACGCTGACATTAGCAAGCAGTGTCAGAGACCTGGCATGAAGCTGAGAGGTCATGCAGAGCTAGCGCACTGTGAATTTGTACAGATGTGCCTTGCCTCAGCTTTCTGACTTTCCATTATTCCTTTGAATTACCTTTTCTACAAAGCTGATTATGTCTTTATGTTTGCAGGGCAGTCAGGCTTTTTTTTTCTTCCTCCAGAATTGTCTGTTGTTCCTCAGGATGCTTTCATTTTTCTGTTCAGCATCTCCCTTTTCTGCTTCACATTTTCTTTGCCTTTTTGCTGGAATATGACATTGACTTGAAAAGGATTAATGTGATTCTGGGATATATCAGGCAAGGATATTTTCAGAAAAGAAAGTGTTTTAGGAGTACAGTGATATGAGGGACTGAGAAGGCCTCACTTAAAATATTGTGGCCAATTTGGGTCACTTGTGATCAAATAAGGGAAAGTGACGTACAGTAAAGAGTTGTGAGGATGATTAGGGGAAGTGCAGAGCTTTAAAAAGTGTGGGTGAGTGGTTGGGTTAGACTTGCAAAGGAAAGATGAGAAAGAGTACAGTTTTTCTTCTTAAATACACTATTTGTAAATACCAGGATGGAGAATTGTTTCAGCTGAAGAAAAGCAGTGCTTAAAGATCAGATGTGTGTAAATTAGCTAGGAGATCAGGAGAAGGTCTCTAGACTTCGAAGCAATGAAGTTCTGGTCTTCCATACAGGATAACAAGGGTAAGGAACTTAAATAATTAAACAGCAGAGCTTGCTGAGTTCATAGAAGGAATTACACTGCATTTATATTTTAATTAATTAATTTAATGCTTCAGAGCTCCCACTGACCACTATTGGGGTAAAGAAGGAAGTCCCTTCATTTCCCAGTTCTTTATTCTCTTGGATGTGTATGTAAGGATGGGAGGAATAAAGAATGGGGAGAGGGCAAATTGATCTTCCTTTGAAGCATTAAATTACCCAAACAAGAAATTATCCAAGGCTAAAGACACAATAGGAGGTGGGTTATGCTGGTTCTCCTAATGGTACTGCCTGACTGATGTGTCTTGAATTAAAATCATTGATTGTATGTGGGATTGAGAAAGATTTTCTTCTGCACTGAAGAGCAAGGATTGTTCAGAGTGATTGCCCCCGTAGTTTTCCCCTATAGTCATGTGGAGCATGACCCACTCTCAAGAAATATCAGAATATACCAGCCTTGCAAGGGTACAAGATCTTCCCAAAGGCCTTCATCTTTTGTATTGTTTTTGTTGGACATGCTATAATAGCTGCAGCATTTGCTCTTTTGCATCAAATATTGTAAGGTGGCAGTGTTTTCTGACTTAGAATGGGAATGGAGATTGAAGCAGAAGTTATGGATGTTTCTCAATTAATGTCTATTCCATTGCTGTCTGTAGTATTTAGAGGCTGAAATTGATAACCTATATTGTTGCCTTCCGTTCCATGTCTGTTCAGTGAATGTTTTCTCTCCTTTTTATTTTTGCCTCTACCTTTGAATTATTTCACCTTTTTCCCTCTGCTTTTATACTTTTTACCATTTTTCCCCTGCTTTGCTGACCTTCCCTTTTTTTTTTTTTATTTCTTCACCTATTCCCTGTTGGTTAATCTTGTCCTGTTCTACTGTTTGTACTTCCCTTCTTCTGCCAGTCAGCCCCTTTCTCTAAAGTGTCTCTTTTGCAGCTGAAACAACTACTGGCATCCAGTAGAAAATAAAAAAGGCCTAATTTTAATTTCCCTTTTTTTCTCATCCCTATAGAATAAGCCTTTTAATGCATGCAGAGTGAGTGGAGGCAAGTCACGCCACTGCCATGTCATTCCTTTGACTTCATGTCTGTCTGGGCAGTTCTGAAATGGGGAAGCAAGAAATAATCTTTGTGCATGTGTCCTGGCTAATGACAAGCATCAAAGAGAGAAGACTCTGGATCTCCTGCTTGATGTCCTTATGCCAAGAAGTTTTGCTGAGTAGCAGCAGACTGGTATCATATTTATTCCTCTTGCATGCCTGCCAAGGTAGTGGAGGTGTGGGCTTAGATATATCAGGCTTCTGATTATGCCCATGGACTCTGCTTTTCCATGCTAGCCTGTTATTCTGGGGAATAAATCCTTCTTCTGTAGTGCTTTTTCTGGAAAGCAGCAATGAGGATATGTCCCAAAGACCTGCTGGCTCTCTTGGCTAAAGACTTTAGCAGTAGAACCAGTTCTGAATTACTCTGCAGAAATCTGTCTATTACATTCCATGGGAAGTTTTGAGCTTGTAGATACCAGGTATTTCTCTTGTAATGGACAAGAGTCAATGAATCTTCTGTTTAGAAAATTTTCTCAGGAAAGGAAAGGGCTCTGCTGCAGAATATCTATTAATCAATTGTTCATTTTATGAGAGAGAGACAACTTCAGGTCCCCCTTCTTCCCCATTTAGACCAAGACTCAGTTCCTATGTGAACTGCATCTCATAGAAATTTCTCAGTTACAGTATTATCTGGGAGTAGCTAAACTCATATTCAGAATGACAAAATGCATCATATAGAAAGAAATTAAAGACGTATAATGCAGATATCTACTTTACCCATATATCTGTGTATGTTGTGTCAAAAACAGGACTGAGGAAAGAATGTATGAGATGCACACTGTTTGGACAAGGAAAAGAAAACAAAAGAGAAAAAAAGCACTTCAGCTCATATAATGCCAAGGCTTAACAGCATAGGAGCCAGGAAAAGGACATGAAAATACAGAATTAGGTTTTAATAGGAAACCCAGCTGCAAGAGATGGTGAAGAAAGATGAGTAAAAGATGCTGAAACAAAGTAGAGCCTTCATTCCTTGATGGAAGATACTTCCTTTCACCAGCAAAATCTGAATGAAGCGAGCAGGGAAAATAGAGACTTCAGCAGTACCTGCAGTAAGTTGGATCCTATATCTAGTCTCATCAATCTGTCCCTTCTTTTGCAAATGATAGCTTCAGTGTTGTGAGAGGGTGGTTGCTTCAGGAAAGCTGTTTCCATAGATTTTATCTGACTTATGCAACCAGAGGAAGAATGTCCTATGAGATCCCACATTGCATGCAGCAGAAGCCTTGGAGCTACTCAGCTGAAACCATTCAATTCAGCAGCCAAAGAACTGGAGAAGAATCTCACACCATCCTGCAGGGTGATGGTACATTAGGGGATTTTTGAGCTGGCCCAACTTCACATGTACAAATAAGTGAGAAGTGAGTCAATGCATGATTTCTCAGTGCTCCTGCTCAGTGTGTGCCAGCTCTGGCTATGCGGAGCTAAGCGAGAAACATCCTCTGGTTCTTTGTATTTCTGAGAGGCAGCATATTCTCAGTGGGACTCCGAACCTAACAAGACAGCCCCTAGCAATGTCTAGGGAAAAGGCAAGTGCAGACAGTGCACTTAGCTGTGTAGTCATCTAGAGAAGGGACAAAACCACATAATATATGTCCCTTCTCCTAAACGTTTATGCCTTCGAATGTCAATGTGGCTGCTGAGCCTTCAGCTTGCACATCCCTCAGGCTATAGCAACCGCCCCTCCAGAGACTTTTTAAAGAATTGAGTGATTTCTTAGGGTTGTTCTGAAGCAAATTGATTTAACTCCTTTGTGCCTGAAACTGAAAGTCTCTTAATTGATCAAGCAGCAGGAAAAAATATGAGGTCAACAGAAAATTCTGACATCCTCCATCTGCCCAATGCCAAATGAGCAAAAACAGTGACAAGAAAATAAAGGTCAGACATATAACACATTCCACCATATTTCTGTCCCTTCATCAGGTCTTTTTCCTGTGTAGTGTCATGAATGAGAAGAGAAAACACTCTGGAGGAGCTAGGGCACAGAGAATCAGAGGAGGGTAAGGCATAATGGCAGATGAGAGTCAGGACAGACAGACTTTCAGAGATCCCATTTTAGTATTTTTTAAGACCCGGGCTTGCTTTGCCTTTGCCCTTTCTGACAATTTCATACCTGTTCTGTGATGACTGCTTTCTCTGTCCTCTAAATCCTGTTGATGACAGGAGACTACATATTGCATTTCCACTGTAAATCAGGGGCTTAAAGCCCTAGTGAATGAACTTGGGAATTGTTCTCTCAATATAACTTTTCTTCTCTTGCATGGCCTCAGGTGAATTCAATTTTTTTTTTTTTAAGTCCTAGAAATTGCCTGCTTACAGACTTGTAGCTTCCAACCCCCAAAGTCCCGTGTGGCTTTTCTTAATTGTCCACATAAATTGCTTTCTATTTTGGACACCATGAATATCTCAACAGCATCTGCTTCTCCCTTCCGGGCACCACCAACTGTGCATGATATTCCCCCAAAAGAGGCCAGGTAGAACTCTTTCCCATTGTTAAAAAAATAAAGAAATAAAGGAATTTACGTGATGGGTGAGTTGAGATCCTACCAGGCTTAGCAGGTGAAAATGCAATAGTGTCTGGTATTATGCCAAAAGAAGATGCCAAACAGGAATAATCTGTCTGTTCATAGCCACCTTCCAGCCACAGTGATGACTGTCATGCTCAAGAGATTTCTTCACCAAGAGCTATTTCAGCATATTGCTTTGCTGCAGCAACTCTATACAAGACATGAATGGCTGAAACTGTGAGAGGACTCCAAAGGACGGCTATGGGACTCATATTTTCTTCAACTTTTTTTTAACAACTTCTACTCTGCAATCTCAAAGTGCATTTACAATTGACATTGACTAGTTTGCAGCCTGCTGCCTGGGAGAATTGGTTATTTTACTGATGAAAAAAATGAAGCAGAGAGGATTAAGTGATGACTTTAGTATCTCATGGAAGTCAGAGGCAGAGTCAAGAAGACTATTGACACATCCTGAATTTCAAATTAAGCACAAGACCACTTTTCCTAAAGGAAAGTTTTCCAGACAATCTTGAATAGGCAATATTTCTGTTTCAAAAGTAGTTGAAAATGTCCTTCTGAGCACACTTGCCAACATCAGGCACCCAAATACACCAGGTCTAGGTCTACACTGGAAAAGGTCTAACTTACCAGTGGGATTATGTGAACCAGTCTTCTGTGAGTGAAGACAGAACAGTTTGGATTAGCAAACACAGAGGATATGCCTTGTTCTTTTCTTTAACTTAGAGTGCTCTTTGAGAAAGTGCCTCTCCCATCTCTCTTTCTGGAAAATGCTGGGCATCTCAGAAGGTGTCCTATTCCAATATTACATAGCCCCTAGTCCTCCTCTTCTGTCTGCCAGCCTGACCTTTTGTTAGGAGATATGGCAGAATCTTTGCCCAACTGATACGGCTGCAGGCATGAAAAGGAAGAGTGAAAAACTGCCAGACACAGTGCCAATCTTATTATTATGAGTCAAAGCTGCATTTTCTGCTAGGCACATAATTGTGCTTTGGACTAGATGGGTATAAATTGAAGATTGGCTACAGCATAAATGTTCATTAGATTGAAACTCAAACAAAGCTAAATTATCAGAGTCAGGGAGGGAATGTGTTTTCCTATGCACTGTGTTGGCAGTGCCATCTGAGTGCCTCTGCATTATGCTGTTTTCATGTCCTGATTTGGAAGGAAAGGATAAAAAAGGATGTGACATGGAAGAAAGAAGTGATTAAAAGAGGGTGCTGATTTTCTTTTCATTGGTCGCACTGCTTTTTCCCCTGCATCCTCCCTTGCTCTGGGTTCGAGCTCTGAGTGTTAAAGAAATTGCTGAGGCTGAGTTTGGGAGAGGTGGACCACAAGCCCCAGAAGAGGTGGAATCAGGTGATTTGCTGAGTATAACAGAGAGAAGTTGTGTTTGCTGTTTTTCTGTTTAGAGCATTTCAATGCCACTTTTTTCAGTATATCTTGATACTGGCCAAGGAGGTCCTCTTATTCCCTTGCTGCTCCCAGTTTTGATATAGATGGCTTTTCTTTCTCTCTTTCTGACCAAGTTGTCTTTTTCTTACAATTATGTAACTTACCTTAACACTCAACATGTAACACAGGTATCCCTGATATCTACTTTTGCTGTCTTTTTGGGTTTTCACAGGGCCCAAGGTGCAGTGCTTTGGATCCCTTTATCTTGCTACATTTACTGTCCAGCACGCTGAAAACGTTATTCCTGCTCCTTTTGCTGTCTCCATCACTCTTCCCATTGTCTGGCTTTGATCAGTCCAGCAGCTGACAGTAAGCCACATCTGGAAAAAAGCATGCTTCTTTCCTCTGGCTGCCTTACAGCTTGAAGACTCACACCCTGGCAACTGCATGGTGGTCTAAGGCTCTTTTGGAGACTGTTTTTGAAGGCATCATATGCTGCAGCTGTTGTTTTCAGCCAGGTATGGGACTAAATGTTACTTGGGATTGGAAAGGGGCTATACTTTTCTTTTCTTTTCTTTTCTTTTCTTTTCTTTTCTTTTCTTTTCTTTTCTTTTCTTTTCTTTTCTTTTCTTTTCTTTTCTTTTCTTTTCTTTTCTTTTCTTTTCTTTTCTTTTCTTTTCTTTTCTTTTCTTTTCTTTTCTTTTCTTTTTTCTTTTCTTTTCTTTTCTTTTCTTTTCTTTTCTTTTCTTATCTTTTCTTTTCTTTTCTTTTCTTTTCTTTTCTTTTCTTTTCTTTTCTTTTCTTTTCTTTTCTTTTCTTTTTCTTTCACTGGGTACTGTGAATCGGAGGAGCTTTTATGAAGGGTTGGACTTGGTGAGTAATTTCAACTTCTATGTCTGTAAGTATTATTTTATATCATCTAGTTACTTTTGTTATAGGTATTATGACATAATAAATATATAAAATATTATGACTTAGTGACTGCAATACTGATTCTGTTAACAGGCTTATTCTCCCTCTGTTACCTGTATTTGTTTAAATTGGCTTCATTTAACATTTATGTAGGCTTTGGTGCAGAGAAAATATGTTACAACAGGAGTTTGTCCTAAGGGATCCTTGCAGTACTAACAGCCACATCATCTACAGAGGCAGATATTGCTAAACACTTACATGAAAAGACATCATCTAGGTCACTTAAAATCATTTTTTACACACTTGTTTTGCAACAAAACCCTGCAAAAGTTAATCTCAGTTTATCCTTTTGCCTTTCTATTGAAAGCAAAGAGGCACAAGCATTACCCAGTCACTGGGTAGAAGATGGATGCCATTACATTGCACCGATACAGCTCCAGCAGAATAGATTGCATTACTCCAGTCATGGTAGATGAAGAAAATTCACTTCCTTTGCTCAACTGACTTCTCTGCCCCACTCCATCAATGGATTCCAGCCTTAACCTGGCATTAGTTCTTTTTCCTTAAGGTGAGAGAAAAATTCAGTGACAGAGTCTGCACTGGGGGGAGAAAAGGAAAAAAATCCACCAAAATGAAGTCTTCCTTTCTAGTCTGTCTTATGTTTATTTCCCATTAGGTGGCTTTGGGCTTCATCTCATGATTTGTTTGTATCATGCTTTTCCCTTCTGATAAGTTGGGGTGATGTTAATAATAATCTGGTGCATCCCGTGTAATGCTAAGAGTCTGCAATATGTCCATATGAAACCTGAAATCCTTATTACTACGAAATATTTATTTTCTTCTTAATGTCTCAGAACTGCTCCCCTTAGTGGAACCATGCATTAGTCTACTGTAACTATCTTCTCTTGGATCAAAAAAATTTCCAAACATAAAAGCATGTATATTCACCTCAAGCTTGGGTGTCACCACGCTGTTGTGCTGTAGGGGTATTAATTTGAGGCAGGGAAGGTCTCTTGCTCCTGAATGTGAGAGATCACTCTCTAAGCTCATTCTGTTTTCAGATCATGCTCCATATTCCATACTAGTGAGTAAATAATAATTTCAGATATAAAGAAAAATCCAAAACAAACACAGTCTACAGGCCAGCAACAGAAATAATTAGTAATACATAAAAGTGAGAGTCAGAAATAACTTACAGAAAAAGACCAGTGAGAGAGTTGTAGGAGAACTGGTTTTGTTTAATTTCAAAAAGGCAAAACTGAGAGGTTAACAGCAGCCTTCAAGAACATAAAAGGTTTTGGAAAAGACAAAGAGAGGAAGTGATTCCCCATGGCCCTGATGGATAGGACAAAGAAGTAATGGGTTTAAATTGCTGCAAGAAAAGTTCAGGTAAGACAAAGATTGCTTCAGGAGGTCATGCAATCTCTGTCATTAGAAGTGTTTAAGAACACGTTAGATAAATAAGTTTCAGGAATGACCTAGGTGTATTTGATTCTGATCTGAAGTCAGGAAGATGGACTAGATGACCTGTCATGATCCCTTTCAGCCCTCTGAATAAGACAAAAGAATTTGATATCTTGCAGGTAGTAAGAATGTTGTTGCAGCTGTGATGGCCTAAGGATATAAACAAGGCCAAATTTTATCAGACAGGCTGAAACAGGTCTTTTATTACACTGGTTTTAGATCTAGAAGAGACAATATAGCTTGAAATTTTCTGCTTCCTATCTGAAAAAAAAAAAAAGGGATTCATGTCTCTTTTTCACACCATTTTCCTCTATTTGCCTATGAAAAATGGCACCTTTCTCTACAACTTTTGCTTTGCTCTATCCATCCCTTGCAAAGACCAAAGGATATGTGGGGAAAGATTTGATCTTTCTACAGTGTCTTTGTTCTTCAGAATGGATTGTAGGAATTATTTTTATATAAGATTTTCAACAACAGCTACTGGTCAAAAATTGTCTATTCAGAATATTTGAGTTTCATTTCAGCTCTGATTATTTGCAGTTGTTCCAATGGAGCATGTGATATTTCACCCGTTTTCAGTTTGCACAAATCTACAGGTATGTCTCTCATGATGTGAAAGACTTTTAAAGACATTGACATACATTTGGTCTCTTAAGTATTCAGAAGACAAAAAAAGAAGAAAAAAAACTACCAACAAAGAACTGATCACACCAGCATTCTTGTAAAGTGTGTTTGAAAAGTGCCTATGTTGAAAGACAGAGTCTATAAGAAGAAAAATCATGTATCTATCAGTGATTATCTTTTTCTACAGCATTATCCAAGCTTTAAGGATCTGCTTAACTGTGTCATATCTGTTCTGGGCACATCACTTTTCTCTGCACTGGAAGAGGGCCTCACTTGTCATTTTTATTCAAGGTCATTGTGTCAGGATATATTCCTTTCCTGCCATGCAAAGATCCATCTCTCTTTGAGTTTCTCAATGCCCAGCAATGCTGTGAACACCTATTCTCACCTACAGAATATATATCTTTTAGCTCTGCAAAAAGACATTTCATAATACAGGAGTGGAAAGAAAGAATGGATTGTCGCTGAAAGGAGTGAAAGATGGTTTGTTGTTTAGTACCAGGTCTCCAAATCCTAAGACTGGAACATTATCAGCTTGGACCAAGTTATCTGCCGTAGTTACATATCTAGTTCTGAAAACACAATGAGTTCATGATGCTCTGATGAAACAACATGATATGCCTGGAAAACTGGTACTGGACTGACATAATGCAAAACAGTCTGCAACCAGAAAGAGGAGGCCCAGTAAAAGAAGACTCAGATGAAGGGACAATTGGCACTACTCAGAAAGACAAATTCCTTCAAGCAAAAATGTATCTCGTCCACCTCGCAATCAGAACTTCTTTCAGTTTTAAGACAGGGACATGTCTCTGAAAAAAGTGGGAGAAAAGCATTCTCTATGTAGTGTACTGAAAGTTGCTTTGGGCCTGAGCAATCCCTACATGTTAGGAGAAGGGGCTGTTGGTGAAGCTGCAGCCGACTGTGGACTCCCCTTGGAAATCATAAGACATTGACTTAAACTGCGCTTATGAACTGAATCATGATAACTTGCTGTATGTTCTCTGATGTACAACATATGCCAGGTAAGGCACAAGTCTCTAAGTCTCTGTCAAAGTGGATGGAGATAATGTGTTTTCATTGCAACAGTGAGCTACCAGTCAACAAGAGATACTGTGGAAACACAGATGGGCATCTGAGCACTTACACAAATATCAGCCTAATATCCAAGCATCTGTTCTGTGCTGGTTTTCTGCTTCCATTCTTCTTACGGGATTTAGGCACTTTCCAGAAGAGCGTGCACTGGCACTAGAAAGGCATGACTTACTCCCATGGACGGAAGTGTGCATTCAATAGTATTCCATCTGATTTTAGGACTTCAATACTCTTTAACAAAGTATGGGTTTTGCTTCGATATTTTCCCCCTTTTTTTTTTTTTTTTAATATACCAAAGATTAGCAGTGTTGAAGAAATAAATCTGGTGCCAGGAATGGAAAGTCATACGGCTTGGGGCTGTCTGTGGAAGAACCACCCTTAGAAATCATAATATCAATGTTTGTCACATTACCAACACTTGGCACCAAGAAAACTCCATTACTTGACCAAGGAATAAAACTTAATAAAATAAAACTTAATAAAACTTAATAAAATAAAACTTAATAAAACTTTCACCATGGTAAAGAACAACATGTGCAACTGATAGCTTTCTGCAGTGTTTGTAATATCTTGGGCCCAGTCTACAAGGATAAATAACAAGACCATGAATTTTACTATGAGTTCTGTGGGGAGCCAGCACAGGCAGCAGAGGAGAAATAAGGTGTGTTCAGAGTTGTTCATACTGCTGCAGGGAGCAGTATCAGCTGAACTCCCCAAAGGGTCATCAAAGTCTTGTAATCCAAACAGAAGGTGACAAAAGCCTGGCTACCCAAGGCCAGGACATGTTGTGCCAGGATAGAGTTGAGTCTTCTAGCCAAATGGGGATGGCATGGAGCTCTGCCTCAGCATGCTTTGTTCTATCCATAACAGAGGGCTCTTGGGCCTTTCCTAGAGCATTGCCTGAACAGACAGTTTGAGCCTGTTCACACTATGTAAAGGCAGCCACAGAGGGTCCATAAACTATTCATAGTGCTTTCTTTTGCCTGCCAGCATAATCTCCATCTTCCTTGGGTTCAGCTTGCACAATCTGCTCTTCATCCACAGAGTCAAATATGTCCAAGATATGAGCCACCCCAATCCAATGGGCTGAGCATAAGCAAGGAAATAAAGCAGATTTCTCTAGGTCTAAAACTGAGGCATCTGGGTTTATATTCTCCCACCAGATATTAGGAGTGGACTGAGAACTGCTCCACTGAGTCTGTGTAGGTGGAGCTGTGAAGGCTGGGAACATGTTGATACCGCCAAGAGTTTTGGTATAGGTCTATAGGCTACTTAACAAGGCTAGATGTGTCACAAAATGGAATAGGTTATTCCCAAAACATATACTCTTCTTCATTTTTCTGATATTTAGACTGTATTCTGTCCTTTTAAATGCTATTCTGTTTTTCTTAGCTGTAGGCTTCTTCTCCTACCACTTCTGCAGTAGGACCTTGAATTAATGTGGTTGCACTTGCTGTGTGGCTTTTTTAAGACAAAAGTGTGGGATTGAGGTGCAGGTGGAGGACTGGCACACTGCTACACTTCACAAGCTGCAACAAGCCAATCCCTTAGGACTGAAATATGTGACTCCACTGTTTTTGAGGCACAGGAATCCACAGACTTCAGATCCAAATTTGAACTGTCAGTATAAGCTTAGAACAGCAAGTTGAATATAAGCCTTTAGTTTAAACTGCCATGGAGAAAGAGACTTACAATAAAATGTGGACATGGCTGGACAATGTTTAAAGGGTTAAAGGCAAGTTTTAAAGAAGAAGTCAACCGAGTGAAAAGAATTTTCTGGTCAAGCCAAAAGTGCAGGCAAAAAGGTCTGTTTTGGATCAAAACAGAAAATGTGGAATGGATCAGGAAATAAGCTGTTTATTTCACTGTAGCCTGAGAAATTTAATTTAAGTGTCCAGTGTTTCCTTTGAATGTCAATGTCATGTTTTGTTTTGAGTTATTTAATTCCATTTTAAAATATATACATATATTTTCTTGTTTTCTCCACAGGGTTGATCAATTCTTAAAAGAATATGAAAAGGTTAAGGTTTGTTTAGGAAATGTCAAAGTGAAACATTTCAGTGTATTAAAAACTTTTTTATGAAAATATCTCATTAGAACTCCTCCATTACCCAGGTTTTCTGTTTATTTATTGCAAGATTTTGCCCTAAGGACAGGCCAGAATACTAAGAAAAGTGATTTAGTCAAACCTATTTGCTATATTAGGATGAAACAGGAAAGCGTTCTTCTCTCCCTAGTCTCTACTTTTTAAAGTCATTTTACCATTCCTCATGATGTTCTTTTCCTCTTTTAAGATGAACTATCAGTTTGTCATTTCAGTCATCACTTTTAAAGCAGTAAATCCTAGTTACATTTCTGCCATGTAAGCCACAATTTAGCCCAGCCTAAGACTTCTTTTGTACAGACCTTCTGTAGCTCTAGGCAACAAGGTGAAATCTGACTGCAGGTTGTAGTATCTCCAAAATCCAATTGCAGTACTTGTGAGTTTTGCTTTGGCCCAGAGTTTGGGGGTTTTTTTCAGGAAAAAAAATTGGTAGAGACACAGTATTTTGAAGTTTTGCCAAAAGCTCATTGAGTGACCTTAGGGAAAGCACTGGAAGTTTGTTTTTTTTACATTTGTCCCCGTCTGTAAAATGGAGACAAATGACACTGAACCACACCACTAGGGGGTATTTTGAGGCTAAATTATTTAATGTTTCCAAGGCTCTCAAAACCTATAGTGGTGAGCTCAGTAGAAACGATGACATGTTACATAAACCCATTACACAGGCCTATGCAATTAGAAATCATAATAAACTTTCTCTATTCATGTGCAGGAGACAATTTTAAAATATTAATAATGTGGGAGGTTTGTTGATGTTAGTTGTTCTTCCAAATGCCAGATGTGCTGCCTCTGTCTCCAAGACGAAGAAGGGCAGTGGGAGCTCATCTGAAAAAGCAAATCTACTCAAATATTTACATGTTACATCGGTACAGTGAGAACTTCAGCTCACTGTAAGCGGAGCCAGCAACCTCCATTAGCAACTTTGAAGAGACAAAGCAGTCATTGCTAATCCATACTGGCTTTTGGAGGTCCCAGACAGTGTTTTTCACATGTGAGCTTCTTTGTTAACAAACTGGAAAAGCAAGATCCAGGAATAAGTTTTCCTGAAGACAAATGCCTCATCTCAGTATAATGCTAAGGGTCTCTAAGGCTCTTCTCTCTCCCAGGGATTTTATTTTCTTTAGCAGAGCACAAAACTGCATCCAGGAGTCTGGCGGCCAGCAGCACCCCATCCTCCCAAGGATGCTGCTGCTTACTTCACAACTGAAAGCTGTAGCCAGAAACTCAGATCCTTGCCGTAGATTTATGTTGTGTCCTCTTCCTGCATTGGTGGCCAATCCTCTGATACACTATGGCCAAGGCATATTCTTTCATGGGTTTTACAAGAGTGTGTTGTCACGCAAACTAGGGTTTGATGATGCTGGTGGGCACTGAGGAGGAGGATGGCTGGCACTGGGGCAGGAGCGGTGCAGTATGCATGGGGGCACTGGATGGTTTGGCTGCAGATGGAGGGAACTTAGTTATCAGCCAGAAATGGAGCTACACATTTCATGTTCAGCCACCTCATATGAGTATCGAACAATGAATTTACTTCACTGACCCTGTTCTCTGTGTTGATCAGCCAGGAAAGGAGATAAATACCACCCAAGTGTGCTGAACATTTGCCTAGGAAGTCCAAAGAATACAGGCTTGCAATGTGCTCAGTCAATGCTTACAGGAAATGTGGACATGGCCAGGAATAAAACTCAGGCCAAGGCCTTGATCAGAAGTCTAAAGTCAGTGGCTATTCTAGAGACAAGAGCAAGAACACGCTTTAGGAAGGTAGGCAGGAGTGGAAAGTGCACTATTTTCCCAGGACATGCCAGTTTCAAGAGAATGAGGCAATCACAGCCAGCTAAATTATTACATGTGTTTTTGAGAAGCTGGTGAACATGAGCATACCATGTCTGCTATGGTTGAATGGAGCTGACTGCATACAAGTCTAATCCTCTTACAATTTCAGTCGGCAGAAGTGCTTGCATTGATTTCAAAATAGCGAGGGTTTTGGCTCAGAGTGACTACTGACCATCACAATGGCATAGTTTTAGCTTACCTTACAGAGGGTGAAGAGAGCAGAAAAGGGGTGGTGATAGGGAACAAAAGGACAGAGCTTAAAGCTAACTCCTGCTGAAAAGACCTGTGATGGCTGCACCTGGATGAGTTTTTCCAAAGAACAGGAAAAAAATCTCCACGCTGCCAAAACAGCATGAGCTATGCTCATCCGGTAAGTAGGAAGGCAGAACAAGCAGGTTCTAATTGTCTTGAAGTGGCCCTCCCCAAAGCTGCAGCATTCTTTACCTGTAGTCAAATAGCTCCTGTAAAAGCCTCAGCTCTTTTCCGCATTTGCACACATCAAAGAAATGACTCCCAGTATGATCCTCACAAGCAAAGTGCCCTAATGATCAATGCAGGAGAATGGCAAATGCACTTGGCATCACTATGTAAAGCCAGTTTTGATCCATGGGGCCGTTCAAACTTGCTCTGGTGATTAGTAAACCGTATTCTGCAGTATATGACATAAGATTTCTCTAGTCAAAGAGACTCAGTCGTGTCTCTGGAACAAATGTCTCCATGAAATCTCCAGGCCATTCATAAACCAGATTCTGTGATGAAATTTCTGCCTTAATTCCAGTCTTTGTGGGAATATGAAAAGGGCACAGGGATATGTGTTAAACCTATGCATATCTTTCTTTGCTTCTGCATCCAAGGTTTTTATAAGCTGTTCTATACAGTCTGTACCTTTTAAGACAGCAAGGCTGTCAGTATACATTCTGGGAGAGTTGTCAGCAGCATGGTTTTGATCTAATAAAGCCATATCTTTCATCTGGCATTCTGCAAGTATCTGGAGCACATTTTAAAGCCACTGACAGAGGCTGCAACTGGTCCCAGCCAAACTTTACAGAGGATAATTGCCAAATCACTATGATAATTAATTAGTGTAATGAAAGATTAATAATCTACGGGCATATCAATAAACCAAAGGTATAATATGCTGTGGAACCTGAAATATTTACAAGGTTAATTATTGGGCATGAATCCTGCAATGAGATATTAGTCCTATCTTCTAAGAATGTTTCCCAGGGGTGTTCTGGGGTGAAGATCTGCACTGTAGGTGTAGCCTCTGAAGCCTCAGCCCCCAGGCCAGTTTTTTTGATATTTCTTAAGGGTAACTTGGGCTTTTCAGCCCAGCTTATCACTAAGGGGTTTGTGAATGGTCACCCTGGAGACAAGGAAGGGAGCCCAAGCAGTTGAATCCAGTGGATCCTGAATCGAGCTAATGACATCAGAGGAGCGGGGCCGGAGGGAGGTGGGGGGGGCGGGTGTTGGTTAGTGTAAACCAACCAACTCTTTTATTAAGGTTCCTCTTCCTTTGAGGAATAAATTGGGAGGACGGCAGCTTGTGAGACAGAAGTATGTACAGAGCCCACTGAAGTATGGAAGGAAAAGAGTAACGAGGCTGTGAAATTAATGTGAGGCCGGCTGAAGGGCAGTGAGGCAGAGGGAGGAGAGAACTTTCAATAAATGAGTGCAAAATAGGCTTAGGAGTTATGTCTTTTCTCTCTAAAGCAAATTGCTGTGTTTATTCTAGATCATTCTTTTTTCCGATTTAGCACAAAGAAATCACCAAGAATGTATCTGGGTTTCTGTCTGTAGCTGCTGTCCCAGCCGTGATGATTTTCAGTAGGGACTCCAAAAACAACTAACAGAGGAGTGCTTTGGTGTCATACTTCTCTGGGTTATATTTCCCTCTCAGGAGGTGTTTGGCACTGCCTCAAGGTTTAGGAAGGGGGTCTTATCAGCAGTGATACAGTACGGTCTTTCACTGCAACGTATAAACGAGAAAATGAATGGCAAGAATTTCAAAAATTATTTATGGTGAGTGTCAAAGATTATTTGTGATCAAGGCTGTGATTCTAAACTTTATATTCTGCTGTGTCTAAGTCATGGAGATGTGATAAAAAAAAAGGCAACAGGATTTTGAGGTTTGTGGGTGATCCTCTCTCATCCATTTTCTATCTTTGCTATGTCTTCCATCCAGATACAAGACTTTAATGACTTTCAGGCACTTCTATGCCAAATGTGGATTGTGCCCTGGCAGTGAAAAACTCTACTGTCCCATTAGCAATCCCCTAAACTATCATTAAAAATAATAACAATAATAGAGCTCAACATCTTCAGTTACAGGCTATGCATAGGAAATGTCTCTGAATTAGCACCAAATCAAGATGAAACTGTAGTATTTGGGGTTTAATGTTTTACCTGTGCTTTAGGTCTGCTTAGATTTTGTCTGAGGATTTGGTTCTACCTTCAGGTATTGCCAATACTTACAGAGGACAATATGAAAAGAAGAGAATTCAACCTCCAGAAAATCTCCTTGGTATGCCTCGGAAGGGATACTAGGATGATGTTTTCATTTTATTTTCAATTATTATTTGTAAATTGGATAGACAAAATAAAACAGGAACAGGGAGCCCCCTCTGACGTGGTATGACAAGGACAGATGTCATACAGAGTAGGGTGACTGCCTCCAACCTGCTGCTTGTGGATGGTCCCCAGCCTAAACACAATTCTAATAAGACCATCGACAATTCAGGCACTCAGCAATTCAGTACCATCAGTCACCAAATGTCCTGGGCTGCAAACTTTGTAGTTCACTAGTGTAGTTCTCCTAGTCAGTGTGAAATGGCCTTTTTGCTTCCGTCATCTAGCAAGCATTTGCAGAACAAAAGAACGTGCATATTCTGCTCAAGGTCACCTCTAATATGCTTTCTGGTTACTGTAGCTGCACCAGGGTTTACTGTTTCCAAATGATTTATAATCAAGGTCCTGATTCTAACAACTAGTCTCATTTTATATGGAGTGACTGCCTGGGTCATTGCCATAAGTCAGACATGTCCTCAAAGGTTGGCTCAGGACCCTGGTTAGGTTTGTACTTGATGACAAGTCTCTCTAGATAAGCTACTTTTCTATCTGTATTCAATGTGAAATCACAGAATCACATAACAATTGGGGTCGCAAGGGGACTCTGGTGAACTTCTAGTCCTACCCCCCATTCTAGAACAGGTTGCCCATACAAGGCTGTGCCTAGACTGGTTTTGATATCTCCAGAGAAGGAAACTCCATACCCTCTCTGTGCAGCCTGTTCCAGTGCTTGGTCACCTTCACAGTAAAGGAATTTCCCCTCATATTCAGATAGAACTTCATGTGCTTCAGTTTGCACTCATTGCCCCTTGGTCTGTTGCTGGGTACCACTGGGAAGAGCCTGGCTCTATCCTTTTGACACCAGACCTTAAGATACTTGTATGCATTGATAAGATCCCCAGTGTGTCTTCCTTTCTTCAGCCTAAACAGACTCAACTGCCTCAATCTTTCCTCATAAGAGAGATGCTTCAATCCTCATGAAATTTAGAATCATAGAATATCCTGAGTTGGAAGGGAGTTGTCCAGCAGGATTCCCAGGTTGCTCTCTGCACAGCTGCTTTTCATCAGGTCAGCCCCTACCAGTGCATGGGGTTATTCCTCCCTAAGGGTATCACACCTGAGAACATGAGAGCACTTTGTGGGCTTGAAATCAGCTTTACTTAACTCAGAGTCTTGTAAAAGGCCCTTGTGATCAATGAACTGAACAGAAAAACCTCTAATCAACAGGAAAAATATGTCTCTGAGGCTTGGACTTCTAAAAATAGAAAAGGCATGGAACTTTGGTTATTTCACTGTGCATTTTGACACATTCATGGAAATAATTGTGACAGCAGAGATGTAAACCTGGAGTTAAAACTAGTGATGTGAAGTCTGCTGTATCAGATATGCTAATTTCTGAAAGGGGTCTAAAGGGAGATTTTACTGAACTGTACTTACTGCATTTAATTTGTGGTTCTACTGGACAAAAAGGGAAAAGGTGGGGTTTTTTGGGTTTTTTTTGGTATTTTGGTTTTTTTTCTTTCTTTCTCATTGGCTTTTGAGTTAGCTTTCAGATTTCATAACTTATTTGGAGCACAAGAATATTCCTGGGGGAAAAGTCTTTGATTCTTATAGTGGTGCTTCAGAGAAAAAGTAATAATTAGAGAAGAAAAGAAAGATTTAATCCAACTCACTGACAAGTCCTAGGAGGGTGTTTTTTCACCCTTTTCTCTTTTTTCCGTGTTGGGTGAGCTGGATTTTTAGGATATTGCCTTGGGGAGTTCCTGGGCTGAAAAATCCTTAGGCGTGGAGATCAGTGAACTATGTTTGAAACATTTGCAAAAAATAACTGAGAAATCCAAACCTGTATCGATAGAGTTGCTACACAGGAGTCCTTCATCTGCAAGACACCGAAAATTTTTGTAGGAGACCTCCATTCTTTATTTGTCCAGCTGTTAGGAAGGCTCAAGTTGCTGACACCCTTCGTTTCATGTTTTCTTTACGTATTTTTGAGGGGAATAGCAGCTATACTTCAAGGATATTAGTACATAGGTTAGTGTACTAAGAAAATATGATATTGGTGGTGTTTCTAGGTTTGGTGTCTGGTGATTTTTGTCTTTGTTTGCAGGACTTGAAGGACTTGGAGTTCTTCTGCAGCATATAATCTTGTGCACATGCTTTCCTGCACTGATAATGTCTTAAAATATCAAATACATAGAAGATGTCTAGTCTTGTAAAGTGGTAGGAGAGCATCCCATTTCAGCTGAGAATGAGCACAAATATAAGCATAATTCCTCACTGAAGGAGATTGGGAGCCATGCAGGTGGGCAAGATGGTAACTATTGGCTAAAGAGTTAATGCTTTACTG
The DNA here is from genome assembly GCA_013396655.1 of Campylorhamphus procurvoides. Taxonomy (NCBI): domain Eukaryota; kingdom Metazoa; phylum Chordata; class Aves; order Passeriformes; family Dendrocolaptidae; genus Campylorhamphus; species Campylorhamphus procurvoides. Next base: position 1,605,982 of record WBMV01007810.1, read on the forward strand.
GTGAAAGGAGATACTACTTACACATTCATTTGCATGGTTGGGAGCAAGCCTGGACTATTAGTATGAAATTACTCCAGCTTTTGACTTCTTTCTCTTATCTGTTCCACCAGACTTTCCCTCATGACCCCATCTTTTCCTATTCATTCGAATTTCCTGCCAAAAGAAGAGTGTATAAGGGAATGCTGTCTGCTGCTTCTTGTGCTCTTCCTCCTTGATGAAATAATGGTTTGCCTTCAGGCTGGAGACTAACAGTAAACTGACACAGGAATAGTATCAGGTATTTTATTCCTTGTGTGCTCTGCTGTCCATACTCATGATGTCCCATTGATGATAGCAACAGTGGGAACTCTAAAATAAACAAGAATCTCCAAGCTGGGGAGTGTGCTTTGAAGTGGCGGGTGGCCTTGGCTGAATTGTCTGCTGTTAAGCTCCTAATGTTGCCATGGATGCAGCAGTGGGAGCAATATGGAAGAGAAGGGAATGGATCTGTGGTCCAAAGTAGCTTAATACTATAGGCAAAAGCCAGCAGCAGCAGAGGGGAGTTGATCCAATTTATCTGAGCTGGGAATGGAGCTGCTTAGTTCTGCTGGCTGTCCTTGATAGCTGAGGACAGTTGATGTACTTGCCAGATGCATATAGGGTGGTGTCTGCCTCCTCTGCCTAAGGGCAGGCAGAGTGGCAACATACTTGACAACTCACAAGGTGTCATATCATTAGCCTGTAATCTGCAGACTTACTGTGTGCCTTCTGTGCTGTAGTTCCTGAGTGGTCTAGGCAAAGTGAGAGTGCTTTCAGGTCAGCCAGGTCTCTCATCACTGTCTCCCATTGAACATAAATCAGCACAAATTTGTTGCATTTTGTAAATAGGGCAAATGCAGCTGGTTGACCGCTGCCTTGCTTCTCATTATCACGTGCAACCCTGCGAAACACTGTCTTACACAGCTCTCCCCTCTTGGAGGGTGTACCTGATGCAAAGACTGCTAGTACTCTGTTCCCCCATGCACCCTGACCTGGCTGTGTGTTCCATGAAGAGACAGGGAGAGACGGTACAACTCCAGTCCTCCCATGCCACATCATTCCCTTCATGTCAGAAAAGTTCTGCGGAGCTCAGTGACTCTTCCTTAGATGCTGCACAGAGCTTCACTCCCCAACCAACAGCTCCCTGCACCATGGCTTAGGAGTTGCAAAGACACAGAAAAGGGCTTCTGCAGCGTGGGGGTCTGCTCCACAAGGAAGCAGCAGCTCTTCAGTAAATACCCAGAGAGGATTGGTGCCTCTGAGTTTCCATAGAAAAGGGAAGAAATCCATGCAGGCATATCCTCAGTTCTTTTCCATCTCTTTTGCAGTATAAGAATGTAAGTCTGCCCAGTGATACCCCAGACAGCCCACCACCAAAACCCTAGCTCTCTGAGAACTAGCCAGTACACATGGCTTTGCTGAAGTCCCCTAAATTTAGAGAGATGCTCCTTTAGTTCCTTAGATCCTGCCTCTCTCTTCTTCTGTCGGTGACTGTGAGGGGAGAGATTTCGTGTTTGACACAGAAAATATGATTATTTCCCAGTGCCATGGTGTGGGGCTATTCATTGTTACTCTGGACCTTCTATACTCCGCACACACATGGGAAAATGGGGACCTCTAGCAAGACATGAAACAGTATTTCTAGTTCTTGCTAGTGCTCACTGCTGTAAGGGAAGAAGAGCAAACCGTGGGAGCAAAAATGCAGAATTTCCACGTGCCTCCACTAAGTGAATGGATTCAGAACAAGTTGTTCCCAAGTTATCACATCAAATGTTTCAAACTATCTCCAGCACAAACACACCCACTTTAGGCAAAGGAGCTTTTTGTTCACTCAAAACTCCCGCACTTCATTCAAGGATCAGCTTTTGAACAGCCTACCGTCCCTGAAGCTATGGATGTAAAGAATAATCCTGCAATGAATGCTGAAAAGGCCTTAGTCAAGTGCTGTATTCCTCTGTTGAGCTATGTATTAAGAGGGGTGGAATGTCTCAGTTTGTTGCAACCTCAGATGCTCAGATCTAGAATTTTGGGACTGAAAGAACTGAGGTTTCCAGACTTGTTAGACTAGGGACTGATTGCAAACCTTTTATACATGAAGGGAGCAGCTTTCTGGACTTGCTTATACTGGAGAGGCTTGAACAGTCTAACACTTGACAGTAGCCCAACAGCAGCTCATACAAATCCTGCCACGCTCAAAGGTAAGAGCATAGCTTATGAGGAAAACCATTGAGCTTGTGGTAATCAAGATCCACTAGTCTGGAGAATTGGGAGGAAATTTATCTGGGATTCTGAGATAAGAATCAGATGTTACGTAGCAGGCTTTGCACACAACACACTGGATGGCTGCAGCTGTCCCTTCGAGATCTCTCAGGACTTGAAATCTCTCATTGTGGGACAGTGAGAGTCATGTGCTAAACAGAGACCTAGTCACATAATCCTGCAGCTGCAGAGAGTTAACTGCTTTGCAATCTGTCATTTCCATCTTCCTTCAAACTTAATCTGAAAACACCTGCTCAGATAACTCACCTCTCTCACCGTGCTCTTGTTTGCTTGTTATATGAAGGCTTCAAGTAATTCTTTGTATGAGGTTTCAACGACACTGTCTTGCTGCATTTTGTCACTTGCTTAACACGGGTTGTAGTACATCACTAGGCCACCGACAGGAGACCCATCATTCAGTGTAGTACAAAACTGAACTGTGCTGCAGTGTTTTGTTTTCACATATTGTGAATGAGTCATGCCAGGGCAGGTACAGAGAGCAGAGTAAGAAAGGAAAATCCTGTTATTGCACTCTGAATCAACTATGTCTTCTCACCAAGAGTTTACAGGTACTTCTCATAGAAAATGAGATGACAGGCAACTGCCCAGGTGGTGGTCTTGGACCTTTTACCATGCACACACAAAAGGGTTCATGGCAGCAGAGCAGACACTCTTGGAACAAGCACTTCTGCTGATCCAAGTCCCCAGGATCAGTCAGCCCCTGTCCCAGGGGAACTGCTGGCTTTGGGGCAAGTGAGTCAACCCCTCTGTGCACCCATGCAGGCTTGTTTATGGTGCTCTGTCTTCTTCTTTTTAGTGGTACCAAAAACTCTGGAAACAAAATTCCATCCCATGATAGCAGGCCAATTCAGCTGCAGATTCCTTTGTGCCTCTGCCAGCAGCACACACCAAATGCAGAGCTTGAAAGAGTTGCAGCATCTAAGCCTCTGCTTCCATTTCCTCTGAACTGTTCAAGTGATTCTTCTTTTGGGATGAAATTGCTCATGCTTAGTCTAAGCCCAAAAGATTTGTTTAGTAGTCGTTGGGGGTTTTTGACAAAATTGATTTTGCTATTTCTGACTTACACAAAGAGAGAAATATTTTTTTAAAGGAGGCCAAATATTTATTTAAGAAATATTTAAAAAATTGAGCTTGTCACAGGCTAATAATAATAAAAATATTTTATTTTCATATTTCGTGTTTGAATCTATTAATCATCTTTTTCAGAAGCATTACTGAACTAGTTAAGCCCTTGACTAGTGAACTCAAAATGAACTGCAAGAACCAACTTTTCAAGAAAGCTGATTTTTGCTTCACAAGCAGCATGTGAGTGAGGAATTGCAAATAGGAATCAAGCCATACAGCTGGAAGCTACATCTCAGAAGCATTTTCCACTAGCCATAATTTCATCAGCATCATTTTCAGCTTAGTTTCAGTCAGCCTGCCTGCCAGCCCACACACACATACAATCTACTCAACTGTGCTTCTTCCCAGAGCACACACGCTCTGTCCTTTCCTGCCCTCATGGCCCCCCACCAACATGCCCACTGAAACCACGGGGTTCAGCAGCAGTGGAAAGATACAGGTACACCTTTCAAGGCACAGGCTGCTCCAGTGCACAGCCACAGGCTGCAAAGACACCAGTTCACATCAGGTCTGGATTAATGATTTCTGAAGCGAAATATTCACTCACAACTTAGTTAAGAGTACCCAGTCAGGCTAGAAATTTTATTAATGAAATATTAAAATGGGAATCTTTTTCCACTAGAAAATATCAACTTGGAAAAAGAATTTGCCTAAGGGATTCATTTGGTATGTTTAAAACTTTCAAGGAAAAAGTATTTTCAAAAAGACTTTCAGAAGCTTTTTGTCAGAGTGAAAATATATGCTAAGTACAGTAAAGGACTGACTTTTTTAATACAGGTTTTAAAAGTGATTAACATAATACGTGTTCAGTAAAACATATTTTGAGTTTTTAAATTCTTCAATTTAATTTGAGCATTAAATTCCTATTCATTTTGGGCTGAGGAAAAAAATTAATCAGCATGACATTTATCTTGTATGCTTAGAATATAAGACAAAAGGACCATGCTCTGTCTGCAGAACCTTTTCCTTGCTTTCATTCACCAAGAACTTTTCAACTAGTCCAATTTTTTGCAAAATGGAATGGAGAGAAAAAAAGTTTTGCTTCTTTTAGATACAGAGATTGCAATGTGAAGCACCTGTTATTAAAATTCAGAGAAGCTTCTCACAGCTGAACACAGCTCAGAAGAAACCAGACTTTGCTAATACTCATGAAATGTGTGAACATGGTGTTCTGGGACTGCAAGAAAGACTTCATACCCAGCTCTGATTTTATATGTTTGAATTAGGACGGAGTCTGGGAGTTACAGGTAAGGATGACACTGCTGAAGAGATCCATCCAGAGTAAGGAACTAACCAGTAAATACATCTTTGGCAGACACCAGCAGCAGAAGCGGCGTGCCTTTGTCTGAAGGCGTGCATTTGTTAAGAAGTCATAACCTCAGTAAATACACAACTTCCACAAACAAAGTGGAACATGTGACTAAGCAGTCTGTGCTGTTTTCTGTCTCTGCTTTGCTTCATGATGTTGGACAAGCTGTTTCATTTATTTTCTTTTGGATATCTTTGTTAGGTGGTGTGGACTTCTCGCTTGTATGTTTATTCAGCATCTATCACAGTAGGAGGCCCTGGATGTGACTGTAATACAAACAGCACTGACAAATCTGTGTTTCCATGGTAGGCTAAAAATCTCTTCCTTCTGTACCAAATAATGGCAAGGGTAGAAAGTACTTACTTTACATCCATAGATCAAAAACCTTCCTGAGCACTTCCTGTAAAAGCTTTCCTGTAAAGTGGCACCGACTTAAATTGTGCTATGTGAATTGGCAGCCGGTTGTGGTCTGAACTTTTATCTCTTGGATGCTAATTTTGTGAACACTGTCAGTTTCTGTGGGAGGAAAGATGGTAAATCTTCTGTACACTCTTCCAAAAAAATAAGGACACATCTGTTGGTTCTTATGTCCAAAGATAAATAGTTGCAGTGATTTTTACCCATTCCAGATTACCAAAATCCAGCTTCTGCATTCCAAAATTCGGAGGAGGTGTTCCACAGTGGAAGACCAATACTCTGTAGTACATAAATGAGTCACTGTTTGCTAAGAAAAAAGGCAGGGTATCCTCCTTCTTACAAATATAAAATGGCTTTCCCTTTCACTGCAGTTTAGACTACATGTCCAAACCTTTTGTGCTCACCTGGAGAAACAGGAGTACAGGTCATGTCACAACTCTAAACCTGGTTTGCTGGTATTCTCAGAAGGAACTCCAGACCATGGTGTAGGTTTACTTCCATTCAACACATAGAGATGGCTTCCAGAAGGTCTGCCCCTCAGTGCACATATGCATTGGGCTTCACATAGTACCTGCCTCTTCCTCTGGATTAAACTGCTCTCTGTGAAAAATATTCTGCAGTTTTTTCCTCATCAAAGTTCAGGTTTTTTGGTTCCCAAATAGAAAGTGAGAAATCCTAAGGGAGTCCTTAGGCATGAATACCAACATGATAGGTAGAAGAGCTGTGCAAGACAAGCGAAAAAGCTGTTAAGTCTCACCTTTCCTTGGCTTGGTTAAGAGCAATTTATTTCTCTGCTGTGAGGCTTGTTTGGGGCACATAGTGCTTTTTAAGCACTGCCATCAAGTTTTCTTAGTTTGAAGCACCTGAGTCTTGAGGGAAACATCAGTCTTCCAGCACTGCTAGTATCTCTCTTCCAAACACAGTTCGGAAAATGGATTTTTTTCATGACAATCTTCAGTAGTGTTGGAATGAAAATCCTGCAGCAGCCTTTAAGCATAAACTTCAGCCTCATCTTCTCTTCAGCAAATTGAAACTCTTTTCTCATGCACTATAATCTGTGTATTACTTCTTGAACTTGATGCTGTTGCCTCTAGGCTGATGTCTTTTTAGACTCAGCCAAGTGTCCTGGACACCTGACTCCATTCTTCTTCAACACCAGTACTTTCTTTGTTTCCAAAGCAATATGAGACAATATTGTCTTTTTACTGGACTTGACTACCCCCACTCCACAATCACAGAACACATTTTCCCAGAGGTATGGTTATCTCCATTCCTCAATTCCATATCTGAAGATTTCTTATGTGGTGCCTCTGTCCCATGTGTTGTTCCAGACCTTCAGATATGGCACAGCAGTACTTAAAACTGTGCATCTGTAAAAACTCTGGTGCTTCCTCTGGACTCAAGAAGAACTTGTGTGACTCTCCATGCTTCCTCTTCCTAAATGTCACCACCCAAGCACATCTCTGATCTTCACAGGGAGCATGCAATGACCCTTCTTGCAAACTCTGCTTTTCCTCTTAGGATGACCTCTGACTGTAGATGTCCCAGAAACATCTCCCTGCAATGTTCTTGAGTAAGGAATCACATGTTGTTTTGATGTTTAGTTTCTAGCTTAGAGTAGTAGGAAAGGGCTGAAAGATCCATCTCCCTCTTGAAACTGGATGGATGAACTGAAGCAGCAGACAGAGCCCAGAGGGAGAAAAGAAAGAACTGGTATGAATATTAATACATATAAAATATATACTATGTGATGCATCTCTCTTCTCACCCATCCAATGATCATCTATCCTCCCTCACTCCCCTCCCCTTCGCTCTGCCTCACTATGTCTATGGAGTAAATGTTGGATTTACATTTTCAGTCTATTTAAATCTCTCATTTTTGCTGCAGTGTAGCAGGGGAAAAGCCTTAACTCTGTGTTTGCTGTGCTGTTGTATCTGTCAAGCAGTGGAAGAGAACAAAGCTCTTCTCCAAAATCATCTGTGTATTTCTGCAAACATTGGTCTTTATTCCCTATAATCCCGACCAGGCAGAGACCACTGAATCTAACCATGGATGTACTAAAATTTTATGAATCCAAGATCTTTTTTCCAGCCCTTTAGATCTTTAAAATGAAATGTTTACAGTACTGTATGATTACCAGTTACCAATTCTTGGAATCTTTGCAGCAAAAGTACATCTGTGCTTATTGGCCCTCTGCAGTGCTGAAGAGAGTTAATATACTCAAGCATGCATTTAAAGTACAGAGGTTCAGTGACGCAGTAGCCAGACTTGCCACCTACTTGTCTGTGAGATCCCAAGTGGAAACAATGTGAATTTATTTTTCACTGAGCCTTCTTCCATGAGCTGTCAGGGCATGAACTGTAGACCTGAGTCTGCTCTATAGCTGTTCCTGCAATTGTAAATTCTGGGATAAATGCACAAAGCCTTCACATTCTGCCTGAATAGAATTTTTTTTGGCAAAAATGCTGTTCTGTCTGAATAGAGTGATGCATCATAAACCTGACAGTTATTTTGTTCTGTATTTGTGAGCAGGAGACCTCTTCTTTGTCTTGCAACAGGACATTTTTAAGCTCTCAGGAACAGCTAAAGGAACCAGGAACAAAAAAAAGTCTGGGGATAAGATAATTTGTAGTATTCAGGTTATCCTGGATTCAGCTTCCCTTTTAAATTTGATTAAGCAAGAGATTAATCTAGTGAGAACGTTGGCATTGGCTTTTATCCTTCCTCTTCCATTTGAAACGTTCCTTACAAGTCATTGCACGCAAAAGGGGAGAGGACATGGATGCTGTTAGGCAGATGTACTTCTGAGGCCACGCTGTAAGCTTTTACTGGGATTAGGGTAGCATTTTATCAAGAAATCAACAAGAGATATGACAGCCTAAATCATCAAGAATGCAATAGCAAATGTTGAATAGCACATATTGTGCAAGACTGGAAAGCATCTCATGGCCCTGAAGGATGCAGTCATCCACCAATACCAAACATTGACCCAACAGTTATCAGTGATGCTTCGGGCACTGGCAATCTGCCATTTGTCTCTTTTCTACTTGATATGGAAACAGGAGCCACTAAAACAGTCCCCTGGTCCCAGTCTGGCGGACAAGGTTCTGCCAAAGAAAGGCTGATAAGGGGCTAATACTCTGACAACTACACCACAGGACTGTGTGACAGAGTTGCAACTGGTTATATGGCTCAGTGGGAGTGGGTAGCACGGGCGTAAGAGGAAAACAGGGACCCTGTGCTGTGACTGAGCAGAGCCGGCAGACCTCTTAAACTCCACTGTTGCTATTCACCACAAAGCAAGCCAACTACCATGTCTTTCATCTGAGAGGAGCTTGGGTTCTGAAAGGCTGCTTCTCTCTCCATGGCACAAGATCAGAGGAGGAGCAGGGCACTGCTGCCTCCCCTGCCAGTCAGGGTGCAGACAGAGCAGTCCTTTCTGAACTGATTGCCTGAGACATCTACTTTCCGTACTTGCCTGAAGGTAGAAGAAAGCAGAGTCAAAGTATAAAATTGATCACCTGGGAGGTAGGGTCTTTGGGCTGAAGGAAAATGGAAGTAGGTTCCTATATTTTTCAGTGATCTCCATCTTCCCCTTCTGCTAGAATTTGCACTGAACACTTGGAGAAGGTGATGGGTTTTTAAGATGTAATGTTGGCATGGTGGGCAACGATTCTTGTATTGTGGCTGTATCCAGCCTTTGAGTGCTGCATTGCAATAGTCTCCTTGCAGACATGCAATAGTAAGCAGGTGGCAGATAAAATTGTGAGGCAGCCCAATGTATAACTGAAAAATAAAGCAATGATTAGCTCACCATTCCTCATATATCACTTCCAAGTATGTGTGTTGAGTGTGGAATTGACTTCCGTTACACTGCTGTAGGATAGGATTATTAAAGGTCTGAGTAAAATACACATGCAATGTAAATTGTGGGGTGGGAGGAGAAATAGGGTGAATTAAGGTTCCCCATACAGGCATAGGTCTAAGTGTTTGCAAACAAGCGAGCGCTTAACTTGGCAACATTAATAACACTCTTTTATGGTAGGTTTATATATTAGCAAGATGGAAGATGAATCACATTGCAGAAAGAAAGTCAAGCACTCAACAACGTTGAGAATTGGCTTGTCTGGTTAGGGAAATAAAGGGCCCTTCAATCAGGGAGTGAAGAGCTAATTGTCTCATTAGCTTATCTGCCTGGGTTGTATTCCCCTGAAAAGAGGGTGGGAGATGGAAAGGAGACAAATGAAATAAAAGAAGCATCCTCTGGGAGAGGGATTTTCCCTAAGAGTAAGGGACTAGTGGCTGTACAACAGCATGTCTTGCTGCAACAGCCCCAGCGCTTGGCTGCTTAGAGGTTGACCTTGGAATGCAGAGGGAAATACCCTGGAACAAAAGAGTAGGGGAGGGATAAAGGAGCATGACTGGAGAGAACTCTCCTCTTTCTGGTTCAAGCTTCCCTGTCCCACTCTTTCTTCATATGTTTTTAGCATCTTGATATCATGGTACTATGGTTATCATACTGAGAAGTATTTAGCAGACTTGAGAGAACAGGCTGAAAGTAATACCTCTGGAACAATCCCAGAACCTCTTGGCAAAGCCACTGGGGATCAAGCTGCAGAGCTATATAGCATCCTGGGAACAATAGTACCAGTGTGATATTTCCATACTTCTCTCTATATATATAGCTTTAGGATTTACCATTCATATTGTGTGTGATCCTGCAAGATGTTCTAACACCACTTTAATACAAAGAAGCAGTGTAACACAAGGGGCCTTTCCATCAATTTTAGAGTAAGATCTTTGCACCAGCAAGTTTATACTTGGCAAGACAAATCCTCTGTATTTTTTCATATCTACAAATCTACTTGCATGCTTCACATGACTTCTTGCCTTTTTTTTTCTCTTTTTTTTTTCTTTTTCTCTTTTCATCTTGGGAAGGGACTATTTCTAGGGTTCCTTTAGAGCTTCCAGAAAAGGTGTTGAATGCTGAATCACAAGATCTATTCTGCCACTAGAACCATCGACAGTGTCTTTTGCTGTTGTAAAACTTCCTTGCAAACGCTCCGTTAAAATGGGAAGGAAGTGAATTTCAAAGGCTATGCTGCTCTGCCTGTTAAGTCCTGGGGCTTTGGGAAAAGGAGTTATCAGGAGATGAGTTCTAATCCAGCCCTTTGCCCAACTTGGGAGGTGTGCTGAATACCAGCCTACTGAATTTAAGCTTGCTCCTGAGATAATACAGCATTAGTACCTGTGGGTATCATCTTATAAACTTATAGGGAAATACAGAAATAAAAGGACTTCTAGTAGATACCAATAGCTCTAAGTCAGGTTTTCTATGAGTCAATGGATGGTGACTGCTGAGCTAATTCTCCAACCTACATCTTTGCTGTGGACCCCTGAACTACATCCAAAACAAATGTTTCCAGACAGCTTCCTGGTATTATCCACCACAATCATTAAAGAGCCCAAGATCATCCTGAAATGAATAAAGATGTGGTTTCCTGAATCATGGACTCAGTGATGTCTTGTAGTGTTGCATTGCTGAAATGTCACCAGGAGGAGGATTGCCTCCAAAACATGACTTGATTGCAAAAGGAAAAACACGTTTGAGAGAATCTCTTCTGTTTCTTGTTTGAAACACTTTCCTGGTTTGACTTTTAAATAGCTAAGAAACCAAACTATTTCCCTTGATAAAAGATGGTAAACTGCTTATTTGATGTAAAATTTGATGTTCTGTTATGGGATGGGAGGTGTAAGATGGGGATCCATTCAAATCTGGGGCTCCTCATAGCAGGAAGTAATTTGCTGTCTAATTCCATGGATTTCATCAAGTCTGTAAAAGGCTTCCAGCCTTTCAACAGCTGGTTGCAAAAAATCCATCCAGAGATTGGACACTGCCTAAAAATATAGCCACAGTCAAAGAAAAGGTCTTTCAGGACAAGGACTTGGGAGATTTTCTCAGAGACATCATCATCAGTGATTTTGCTTACTGGGATCTGGTTCTTATGAAAATTATGTTTTGAAAACCAAGGTGCACATCCCGTGGATGTCCATGCAACAAAAGACATGTCCACAAGGGAAGTTAGTGAGTACTAACTGCTTTGCTCTCTCTTCCCATGCTGGCAGCCTCTCAGAGGGATACATACCTGTTTCTATGCCATCTGCCATTTTCACTGTTTTCTCCCTACCCATTTATGTGTCTGTTTCTGTCTCTCTAAATCCCTTTGCCTTTTCCAAAGAGGAAAATGTCATGATAACAGGGTGTGTGGGGGTAATACAGGCTTTTGGAGTCTGCAACCATATTGGGCTGTCATCCAGCCCACCACTGATCTCAGAGGAATGAATTCACCATCTGTAGAGTCCGTGTCTCACTGCAACCATCTGTTGAGCTCCTCAGCCCACTTGCACTCTGAACAATGGCAGTGCCTTTCAGAAAACCTGTAGGAGATCATCCCTCCCTCGTTTAGGTGACACTCAGTGCACAGTGCTCTTCTGAAGATGAGTATCTGTGGTTCTGCCAGACAGACAGCTTTTCATGGCAAACTCTTTGTGCTCTTAATCTGAGCATTTTAAAGAGCATGAAGACCTGGGAATAGTTTCCTGAGACTCTGGGACTCCTAACTTTCTCATCATCTTTGGAACAATGAATATCTTGTAAACAAAGTGCCCAGTTTACCATAGATAGATGGCTCTGCTCAACCTTCTGTTTGAATATGAACATGAATATCACCAATATTAGCAAAGGTCTTGCTCTCCTTTACATGGAGAAGACATTACAGATGAAATGTTGGCAGCACCACACCACTGACTTCAAAGCAAAACTAATGCACAGGCTGCCTACTCTGATATATCCTGGTCCATGCTCCAATTGGAATCATCTATTAATTGATCTCTTAATTCCTGAAAGCAGTCCTATTTCCCTCTCATGCTGTAAACAGCCAGGCAGCAGTAGAGCAGGGTGTAAGTACTCAGTGATCTCCAATGTCACAAATCTAGATACTGCACTTATTAAAAGGCTTAGTCTATCGCAAGCTTATGAAACCAGGCTATTCTTTCAGAGACACTTTAGGGATGACTTCATTCAAACATGTCTTTTCTAATTCATTACTGCACTGACCAATCTACTTCATAGAGCCTTCATAGATCTAAGTCAGAAAGTTAGCTCTGTTTGGCGATGGCTTCTCTCCAAAGGCAAGGACTTCATCTGGACCTGACACCAGAAGGCTGAATCAGCTTCAGACAGGGCTGCCTAATTCCCCTACTCCCACAAGTCATCTTGGCTTAGTCAGCTGCCTCCTCTGAGCTGCTGCCACTTCTAAAAGCACATGATCCCCGGGTTTGCAGGGTGTTCCCAGGTATTGCTAGGTAATTCCTGGCTTCCTCCTCTCCCACACACATCACTTGCCAGACTCTAAAGGAAGGAAGGAAGACTTCTCAATTAACATTTAAGAGAGACACTTGCCTTTATTTCACAAGAACAGGGATTAGCTCTTTTTGTTGTTATTCCACCACCTCCATCCTTTGGTGGAATCAAAGTGGGAAGAACCTCTTATCATCTCCACTGCTGCTACCTAACCTTTGCAATCTGCATACCAGCCTCAGGGCAGCTGTCTTTCCAAATTCTGGTTTGGGAAATGAGGCCCTCACAGAAAATAACAGAGGGGAAAAAACTCAGATATGAACTGAAACAGGGAAGGAAGATCTGTTGCCAGCCAGCAATAGGGCTTAGCTTGCAAAAGGAAGGGTGCCCTGATAGAGATGTCTTCTGCCACTAAATGCTACTGTAAACAAGGAAGTTTACAGTCAAAATGTTCTGTCAAAGAGCTGTCAGGGAGTCAGACAAATATTTAAAGAAGCAGATTTCCTCCTGAGGGGTGAAGAAATACTGTTCAGCACTTTACAGTGCAGCCTGGTAGCTCCAGCCCCCGGGACAAATGCTTACAGCCCCTGTATCCAAAGGTCAGTGAGAGAGGCCAAGGAGAGTAAAACAAAAAAAAAACCAAACCAGCCAAATAATTCCTACATACAAGCAATCACGCATAGATGAGAGTCCTATAGCTACGGTGTGTCTATATAGGAATACACCCTTCTTTTTACAGTCTTCTTGGGGAAACGGGGGTGTGCACAAAGATCTTCCCCTCTACCAGACACCATCTGCAGGGATGCAAAGGTACATGCAGAGATGAGCCCAGAGGGCTGTTGGACATGCACCACTGCCTTGGGAGGTACTCAAGGATGTTCCTATCAATTTACATGTGGATTTTTCCCAAGCCAGAGAGTGAAACCAGTTCATACATATATACTCTGAAGGGGCTTCTTCCTGTAGAGGAAGGAACTTTGTATAAACAAAGGGGTGGTATTTAATGTCTCCAAAAGAAATGGGTTTCTAAACTTACCTGGGCAAGTAGGACAAAACAATTGGTCTCAACAGACCTGCCAGGTAAGTAATTGCTCTGTATTTGATAAACAGCTCATGCAGTCTAAGCAGCTGAAATCCAGGTCAAACCTACACCTATGCCCCTGGCTCAGAAATGCTGCTCAGAAATGCCCTTGTCTGCTTAGGACAGTGTGCGTGACCCAACCAACTAGCTTTCCAGTGAAGCAAAGAAAGGATGCTTACATGCTCTGCAAATGTTTTTCTGCAAGAGATTTCCTTTCCCCCAGACATTTAATTGAACCTCATGCTTCCCCAGTCCTTGCAAGAGAAACACCATTGTGAGCCTGGGCTCTCCTCTGTGAGCATTTGCTGTGGGAAATTTAAATATTGTCCCCTTTGGCTATGCTGTCTGTGGAGATTAGTAATCTTCTCCCTTCCCTGCCTCCCTCCATGTGAAAGCCTGGTGCTCCAGCTCCTTCCAAGCTACTGACCTAGTTCTCTCTGTCCCCAGGGACAGGCTATGCATCCAGGTCCATCCCATGCCAAAGGCTGGGCCAGCACAGGGGCAGGAGAGATGCTGCCTGTGGATTGGTAACACAGGCAGCAGCAGCAGCAGCAGCAACAGCAGCAGCAACAGCGCAGTGCACCCAGATTGAAAGTGGATTTGAATATGGGCTCTTGAAAAATATGAGATAGCGCACAATATGTTTTCCTCGGTGCTGTAATGTATTTCAAACAGCTCACTTCCATCTCCTGCACTTTAATTAGCATGAAAATTGGCCAGTTCCACAATCCCTTTAAATACATTCAGTGTGTTACCAAATATATTTCAAAAGCAGTTATACACAGGGAGGCCAGGGCCTGGGGGTGGGATACAAAGCACTACCCATTTTGATCCAACTCATTACTAACCTGCTTCATGGCCTCTGAGAAAACAGGCTGGTGGGTTTGGGTTCAGTTTATGGTGGGCAAAGTCACCAGGGAAAGTCTAAGCACACCAAACAGTACCTTTGGTCCTGGGCTTAGAGGCTACAATGAGAAGACAGGGAAAAAAAACCCTCAGCTGCTCATGTCCTGCTCTCTCCCTAACTTGGTGTAAGAGCGTGGAAGAAGCTGTCTGTTCAGGATGCCCTCTGGTCCTGGGGATAGGTTACTCCATGATCCCCCAGCTGTCACTACAGCCAGCAGGACAGTCTCCAGAATATATCTATCTGCCAGAAGCACAACAAGAGATTGTTGCAGGAAGGAATCGCTATGAAATTTATTCTTGGTTTTTGTTAGGTAGTAAAAAACAACGCATCTTGCCTAACTCCATGCTCAGGCCGTCTCTAAGATTACAGTTTCCACTTGCTCTAAAATGGCTGGTGTGTGCTTCACACACACCTTTCCCCCCTTGTTCTGTACCCACAGTTTTGTTGGCTTCCCCAGTGTGGGGCTACAAAATGAACTGAGATTCCTAGATTTGCCCCACGAATATATGTATGCTGACAAAACTGCGAGGAGCACCACAGGCCTGGGCAGCCAGGAATGTATGTCAGCCATCACAGCTGCTGGGAGATGCTGTGTTTAAATATTGCGTGATGGCAGTTGTTCTATCAGATGATTTGTAGCTGCGATTCCCCTTTCTTTGTGATACTCTAGAGACACTTCTGCTTGTGGATAAAAGTCGATATTGCCTGTACCTTTTCAAACTCGCTCTTGGTTTTAGTTAGCGGTCAATCTCTGTCTCTAAACCAGCCTTTTCCTCTTCCATGCATTCCAGAAATCCCTAGACTAGTTATTCTTACCAGACTCCTTCCCCAACTCATAGTGTTGCACAGGGTGTCAGTGGGTTGCCTTGCCCCAGCTCATGAGAGGCTGAGATGGATCCCAGATCCCCCCCCAAGGATTGCAGAGAATACCTAGTTGGGGATGCTATGGACACTGTCTCCTCAATTGCATATGGTGAGGAACAGGGACAGTAAGGAGGAGGACAGACATTTTATTCTACCTGCTAGAAATTGTTCTCCCCAGTCTCCTTCTGGAACTGCCACGGAGGAGAGGAAGAGATGGAGAAGGTCAAAGGAAGAAAGGTTTCACGGAGACTTCCTGAAGCTGCTTGCACATGTCCCTGATCAGACATTTCCACTGGGTTGTGGAGACACCCCAGTAATTTCCTCCTGAATTTTCCCAGTGCTTTCAGAACTCAAGGATGGCAGAATTTATGTTTTATTGGGATGGTAGAAGACAGAATTTTGGGAGTCTTGGGGAGTCTTGCAACTCCCTTGTAGCATCACTATATGCAAATGGAGGTAATTTAATGGAAATGTATGTAATTTTATGCAGATTTAAAAGCTATTGACTTTCTGTCACAAGATGTTGGCAGCTATGGTATTTGTTTGAGTCTTTTTCTTTCCCTTTTGAGCCTTTTTTTTTTTCCTTTTGGAACTTAAATGACTTAAATATTCATAGAAACATTTCTGTGAGTCACAGGGAGATAGTACATCAAGCTGAAAAGTTCAGATGTGTATCAAAACTTCCTCAAAGTGCTCTTGGGATAGTAAGTGGGATCTGAGAGTGGGCAGTTTTCAGATGCAGTCTGCAGAAAAGCCTTTTCCACCAGAACTTAAATCTGGGCTTATGGGTGACCCAGCAACTTTTCTAAGAATAAATAAGTCTTGTTCTTGTTTAGTCAGAAAGCACCAGAGAAAATGTAAGTAGAAAAGCAAAGGAGAGATTGCTCCAGGTTTTAGCGCACAAGCAAGTCCCAGACAGGAAAGTGAGGCTTTTACTGTTGTTTTCTGCAGCTTTCTTAGTATTGCCTGGAGCTAAAGGTGCTTGCTTTCAAGGCACAGGATGGTAGATAAAAGAAAAGAAAGGATTTGATCACCGGAGAACAAAACAGGTGTCAAAGCAGAGGCGGCATTCCTTGTTTATTTTATCCCTGGTGTATTTGTGGGGGTAAGTTCCCTTCTCTGGAAGCTGTTGGGTAAGACCTGGACCTATAAATAAATATTTTAGTGTAAGTGGCTTTGTGCAATTATAGGTGACCTATAAAACTATGACAGTGGCATGTTGCACCACTGCACACCTGGTGCCACTTTTGTGGCAGAGAGGTGGACTAGACAGTTCCCCACTTGCAGGGCCTTCTCCAAGAAAACACAGGGACATTGTGGGGTCACTCCCACTAGGGTGGAAAGGCTCAAATTTTATGGCCTTACAGGCTCGATGTCAAAGTCATGTATTTTTAAGAAGTGATTTGGAGATGGCTCATATAAATTTTCTGAAATAGTAATAATAGAAAGGAGGTCTTTGCAGCCTGCTGAAATGACAGTTAATTTGTTCCCATCTGAATGGTTTTTTTTAATGATGCTGGAGATATTAGTCTGTTGTAAGACTAAACTATTAAGCACGTTTAGAACTCTTGCCTCAATTAGTATTTATCTGCTACCTAAACCTAATGAAAAGTAAATCATGTACAGCCGGACCTTAATAAAGCCTGGCTTCACTATATCCTTCTCCCCTTGGTTAGAGTATCATGTATTGTGTCTGGCATAAACCTTGAGCTTAAATAAAAGAAAAGATTGTGTTTCTTTTTTTAACCTCTTGATTCAAGAGATGTCTAAGCACACACTCTGTAACATTTGTTCTCTTTTGATTTCCTAGCTGGTGAGACTTTTAAACAAGTTAAGAAATTTGCATCTCGCAATGGGTTGACCCTGCCTGGATACCAGGCACCCACCAAAGCTGCTTTATCACTCCCCTCCTCAACTGGACAGGGGAGAGAAAATATAATGAAATGTTGATGAATTGAGATGAGGACCAGGAGAGATCACTCATTGGTTACTGTCATGGACTAAACAGACTGAGCTTGGAGATATTAATTGAATTTATTACTACGAAGATCAGAGCAGGATAATGAAAAATGAAATAGATCTTTAAAAACTTCTTGCCCCCATCCTTCCCTCTTTCCTGGGCTCTGTCTCCTCCTCCTCAGTGGCACAGGGACATGGCAAAGGGGTTTTACGGTCAGTTCACCACATGTTGTTTCTGGCGTTGCTTGGGGAGGGGAGTCCCTTACCCTGCTCTCGGTGGGGTCCCTCCCATGGGCAACATTTCTTCATAAACTGCTCCAACATGGGTCACTTTTTCACACTGTGCAGTCCTTCAGATGCAGGCTGCTCCAGTGCAGGTCCGCCACCAAGTCACAAGTCCTACCAGGAAACCTTCTGTAGTGTGTGCTCCTCTCTCCACAGGTCTGCGGATTCCTGCCAGGAGTCTGTTTCAGCACTGGATTCTCACAGACTTACAGCTTTCTTTTCAGGCATCCACCTGCCCCATTGTGGGTCTACTCCACGGGCTGCAGGTGGATCTCTGCGCTTCCATTGACCTCCATGGGCTGCAGGGGCACAGCTGCTCCACCATGGTCTGCACCACGGGTTGCAGGGAAACGTCAGCTCTGCTGCATGGAGCACCTTCTCCCCCTCCTTCTCCACTGACCTTGGTGTCTGAAGAGTTGTTCCTCTCGTATATTCTCACTCTGTTCATCTCTGTCTGCAGTTACATCTGTGCAAAAACTCTTTTTTTTTCTCTTTTACTTCTTAAACACATTATCATAGAGGCGTTATCACCATCTCCGATTGGCTCAGCCTTGGCCAGCGGCGGGTCTCTCTTGCAGCTGGCTGGCATTGGCTCTGCTGGACATGGAGGAAGCTTCTGGCAGCTTCTCACAGAAGGCATCCCGGTAGCCCCCTGCCCCTTCTACCAAAACCTGGCTGTGCAAACCCAATACACATCTGGATCTGAACTTGAGACATTCTGATGCTTGGGGCAGACAGGTCTGTGGTGAATGGTGTTGTGGGTGGTATGAACTGCTAAGTTTCGACTAAGATTTTGCCTTACATTTCAAACATCCTAAGTTCAAACTGACTCAGCCTCTGCTTTCTGATCGAAAAAAATTCTTTATTGTTTAACTTTTTAATAGACTGAAAATGTTCTAGCCATGAAAAACCTACCTTTCATAAAAGCTTGTAGTGTTTTATTTTTTTATGTTTCCATTGCCATGGAAGTTGCCACAGAATTGACCTCCTGTCTTTGAATTGTTCTTTGTTTCTGATTCATTTTTTAAAATACATTTTCTGCCATCAAAAAAAAGAAAGCTAGAAAGAAATATCAGAATATCAGTTGAAAACAGTTCTCTGCTCTAGTGTTTTCCAGAATACAGCTCAAAAAACAATAGTTCTGAATGGCATGAATCTCATCACCTACCCTAATAAAGAGCTAATTCTGAAGCCTGCTGATGTCATCTTCAACAGCTACTCTGCTTTTGCTTTTTTTGTTTTTCCTTTTTTTTTTTAAATGTCATCAAATCCTTTCTTTTTTGTGTAAGGTTAGCTGCGGCTGCCCATTTCCATCTGCAGAAACTCCTCACTTCCCACCATCCTGTCACACAATTCAAAAACTTAAATAAATCTAGTGTCATATTGAAAATGTAAGGCCTATTTGTACCAATTATCCAGCCATGCACCTTATATGACCCAAAGGTTTTGTGTGGTGCTTTCCTACAAGTGATTAACACTCAGAATCTCCCATACAACAAATTGATTTGAATGCAAATGTTATCCACTTGAAAATACTTTTCTTTTTTTGCCCCTGAAAAATAATTGTAGTTCTTGCAGCAGCAGCCTGTCTTCTTGATACAAGTCTAATTTGAGACCTCTTGCCAGAGCTCCACTCTGGTCACAGAATGTCTTCAGGAGCAGAAAAGCCTTTTAAACCTTTATGTCTGGCCATTGCTTGGGATAGGCTAATACAGAACACATCTGCAAGAGACAGGATTTTCCAACATGTGGGGAAGTGGAGAAATGTCTGTTTGAGAAGTGACTCAGAAGACACTATCAAAAGAAAAGGTAACAGCCAAAATAAAAACCGCACACTCTGTGATAAAGGCTGCTTGAAGCAGAAATGTCAGGGGTTTTGTTTTTTTATTTTTTTTACCACTGTTCCCCTTGTCTGTATTTGAATACATGTTAGTGAATGTGGGTTATTTGTTTTAAAGTCTCTTTCTTCCTTATCAAAGGCTGTCTTCTGACTTCACTCTGTGTTTTTGCTGGAAAGCTGCATTTAGTAATGTAAATGTGATTCTTCCCTGTGGCAGCTGCAAATAGCGGCACAATTCTGTCTGTGCTTGCATCAGTAGCGCATATTAGCACAGAAAGAGAGCAACTGATGGATGGAAGGAATGGCTCAGGGATTTGAACTGTGTTGTGCTCCCATCCTTCCAGCTGTAGGACATCAGTTTACACCCAGTCCTGGATGAATTCCAGTGTCTCAACTAGAGGAGCAGTGCAGGACAGCCCAAAGCTAGTGGGAGCAGGTGAGCAGAACCTAAGAATTTGATCAGTATACTGAGCCTTAACAAGCCTGCGAGTAAATAGCATTCCTCTTTCCTAAGTCTTGGTATGAACACAGTTAAATGCAGTGCTAAGTTCCTTCCTTGCATGTAGTTCCTTGGCATGCAATGAGATAATGCAATTTAAATGATGGACCCAGTCTATCAATCAATCAATCAATTTTTGAAGCCTTATCCATTTTTATTCTGCAGTGATTCTTTAAAAAACAGCCCTGTCGGGACTCACCATTTTGGAGAAAACTCCTCTTTCTATCCCTATCCCTATCCCTATCCCTATCCCTATCCCTATCCCTATCCCTATCCCTATCCCTATCCCTATCCCTATCCCTATCCCTATCCCTATCCCTATCCCTATCCCTATCCCTATCCCTATCCCTATCCCTTTGTACTATCCAATTTGTCCTACACCTCATGTGCTTCCAGCATAGCATCCTGTAATCTTGTCATGGGTGATTTCATGCTCTACTCTGGGGTCAGATGATTTCACTGCATGGGACTGGGAAGCAGAAGGGGGTGTTCCTTGTGTTACAGTGTCATTAGTATATACAAACATGTGCCCTGCTGCACCAGTGCAAGGCTTTTATGGAGGCCACATGAAATTGGAACTATAGGCACTATGAAAGATACGAAAAGGCCTGTGAGAACCAGAGATTAAAGTGGTTAAAATTCCCTAGTGCAATTTCTCTGCTTCTTCTTCCCAAGGGAAATCAAAGCCCCTGGGGTTTTTTTTTTTGAGGCCTACACCTGACTATAAGAATTATGGGGGTTTTGTTTTCCCTCCAGTGGGGGAATGGAAACGATACTATGAACCTACGATTAATAGCAACAAACCAGCAGCTCATGGCTAGAATTCTAACTATGGAATATACAAGCAATGCTTTTGTGATCAATCTGCAAGGGTGGGTTTTTTTAAAGGGGGAAAAAAAAGAACCCTGCCAAAAATGTGTTGAGTATTTTCAAATAATGAGTACATTCGAGGAAATTTTGATTTTGCTCAGGGACCATCTGCGAGCAGAGAAAGGGACTAAATTCTTTCAGCAAATTACTGGCTGCAAATTATTTTCTCAGCACTAGTTATGAATGTCGTAACTGCACAGCTGAAAATGTATTATTAAGCTGAGAACTGGGGATTTAGGGACCATGGATGTTGAATTCTTTTCCTTTAGATTTCCATTTTAAGTGTTCCATGGCAAAAGAGATACCTTCAACCAGAACATTATAAGGTTCAAAAGGAGCACCACAAGGTAAAGTACCCCGATATGATGGAGAGGGATAAGTTTTAGAGCATATTCATGTGGGAGCATCTGCAGATGTGTAAGCGGTAGAGTTTAGTTACAAAAATGAACTGTCTGAGTTGCTGACGTAGGAAGATATTGTAAATAAAATCTGCTTGATGGATTTGAAGAAAAAGAATTTGATGTTTTGGATCTCAGTCAGTTCCTCAGCTCTTGGGCTGCCACAGAGAGCAAAATCCTTAGATGGACATTTCATCAAGCACTGGTCCAAAGTCAGAGGCAGAAGTGGAAAGTTTCTGTCTGGCCCCTGTGATGGGCAATCATTTTGTTTCGCCAAGGTGGGGAAGTGAGATGAATGTCTGAATTTCAAAATGGTCCACAGAACATCAGTGTGTTGGAATTCACTTCCAGGTTGGATACAGTTGCATCACACAGGTGGGTGACTGCTGCCGACCCTGTGCTGGTCTTGTGCTGACCATTGTTCCCAGAAGCAGTTTCTAGTGAAAGAAAACCTCTGACTGCACACATTTAGCATTCAGTTTTTTGAAACATGAGCTTGACATGCAACTGAAATTAAAGTCCTAATTTTTGAAAGATGTTTTCTATTAAAGAATATTCTGGGGAAATGATTTTGTGTGTGTATTTAACACATGATTCAATATGTGTTTTATTTTGATGAAAATGAAGTATCTTTCATTTAAACTGTTTCTTTTTCTGTTATATAATATGCCACAGAATACCTTCTCCAGAATTATCTAATGAAAAATAATCTTATGAGGGAAAGCCAGAGATATTTTCCCCCACTCCTTGGTTCCCCCAAGAAATTCTGGCTAAATGGACCTAATTTCATGTCACATTTTTATTTGAGTTGAACAGCAAGGCCGGCTGTATTAAGCCTTGTAATCACCACTTACTTACTTTACTGTTAAAAAAAAAAAAATCAGATTGCATGTTGTGAAATGATCCCATTATATTTCAGTTAATTGAATCCAGGAATACTTTAATCAAGCTAGGTGTAGACCAAAATGCCTGCTTGAAGACCTCAGAGATGTTCAGATCTCATACCAATTTTGCAGATTAGTCGGAGCATTGGAACATAATTTCCAACTCATGAAACTTTGGCTGAGCCCTGATGAGTAGGGAAATGGAGGCAAAATTATTTCACCTGTCTCACATGTGGTACCTATGCCTTCCTTCGTTCTCTGTGGTCTGTCTACCATCAGGGACAAGTACCTGGTCTTGCCATAAGAGATCAGACTCATCACTCACTTCCTAACCTAAACAGGTCTGAACAGGTCTCCTTCTTTTGGAGTGAAAGTTGATTGCAGACTGAAACATTGAAATGTAACCCAAAATCAAGACTAATTTGTAGTCCTGTGTAGGTGATGGAGAGAATTACCAGAGACATTCCAAGGACTGCTAGTTCTGTGTGAGATGCAAGAGTTAGGAATTATGTTAAAATGGAACTCAACAAGTTATACAAAAAGTTTTTTATTTGAACTCCTTGCATTTACTACCCATCATCCCCAGGCTCCCCAAAAGATCAAAATACCTTTCACTTTTTCTTTTTTTTCTTTTTTCTTTTTCTTTTCTCCTCATTTCTCTTTGACTTCTCTTTTTCAGGCTCCCTCTCTTTTCTCCATTTCGTCCTTGATTTCTCGCAGAAATGGACCACTGAATTTCTTTCCTCCCTACGCTGGATTTCAAGTGCTGAGAGGCTTCTGATCCATGAAAGACTCATGGCAGGAGGTCATTTGCTGAGACATATATAATGTTGACACTAATAATAGTCTACCCATGGCTTTGAAGGAAAGGATATCCCTTCTGGGACCTCACTTCCACACTAGAAAGTGACTTTACTCCTGTGAAACAACGTAGAGTCTCCCAAAAGGGTGAAGAAGAGGCAGAAACTGAAACAATCAAGTGAAACCATGCGAACATGTTGGGAAAAGTAGGAAGAGAGAGGATGAAGGAATGAGAGCAGTCACAGAATCACAGAATTAGAAGAGGCCCACGGGGATCATCAAGTTCAACTCTTAACCCTGCACAGGACCACCCCCAAGAGTCACACCAGGTGCCTGAGAGTATTGTCCAAACCCTTCCTGGACTTGGTGAGGCTTGGTGCTGCCCTGGGGAGCCGGTTCCAGTCCCCAAACACCCTCTGGGTGAAAAACCTTTATCTAATATCCAACCTACAGCTCCCCTGACACAACTTCAGACCATTCCCTCAGGTCCTGTCACTGACCAACACAAAGCAGAGATCAGTGCCTGCTCCTCCTCTTCCCCTCACAAGAAGTTGTAACTGAAGTGACGTCTCCCCTCATTCTCCTCTTCTCCAGGCTGAACAGACCAAGTGCCTTCAGTCAATCCTCATACAGCTTCCCCTCAAGGCCCTTCACCATCTTTGTTGCCCTCCATTGGATGCTCTTTTGTGCCTTAACATCTTTTTTATAGTGTGGTGACCAAAACTACACACAATATTCAATGTGAGGCCACACCAGTGCAGAGTAGAATCATGGAGACAGAGGGACTTTGGAAGCAAGGGGAAAAGGGGGAAAAGTGATGGGAAACATCAAAAAAGAAAGGGGAGGAAAGGCGACAGTATGTGGGCACAGAAAATTAATGTAGAATATGAAGAGAAAGCAAAGGGGTGTGTGTATGTGTGGAGGGAGAGATTAAAAGAGGCATAACAGAAAGAAGTGAAGTTGTCTAACATATAGAGATGGGAAGTGACATGTTTGTTTGAATTCTGGGGCTGCTCAGCCCGACTGCACTCTGGTTTCTGCCTTTGATCAGTTGCATGGCAGGCTGGTGTCAGATCAGAAAGCAAATGAGATGATAAAGCAGCTGAAACTGCAGTGAGTTTAACAGCAGCAGAGTGGCAAGGGGTGGGAGGGAGGAACTGTTGAACGAAGTGAATGCTCCCTGTGCTTTAATTCACAGAGTCCTGGCAGTGAATGCAGCTGCCTCCTCTGCTGAGAGGTTGTGAATGGCCATAGCAAGAAGCTCCCTTGCAGTGGTCACACAGAAAGGTCCTGTCTCTATGGGGTGGTACCATTGTCAGCAGTGTTCCTGACAACTCTACATCTGGATGAAGCATCAAAGAGGGTTAGTGGGCTGACTGAGTGATTAAAAATATCAATGCCTACTTTAGCTCTGCTTGCTTTCCAGCTTTTGGGTTTGCTGTGGCTGGCAGACATGCAGGCAACTGTGAGAAGCTTTCCTGCGGTTGGCACTTATGGATTAGGTGTAAATGGACAGAAAAGGGAGGCTTTGCTCAGGAGAGATACAGTGACTGTCTCATCGACCACCTCAAGATGTCACTAGGGATGACACCGTGTTGGGAAACCCCTGCTGCTTTGGGAAGGGAGAAGTGCAAATTATTGATCTGTGGGTGGAAATGCAGGACTGTAGAGGAAGAACAGAAAGGACAAGTATCCCCAGCAGGCAGCTTGATTCAGCCATACACTGATTGCACTGCCATTTTCTGTAACTGCTGGTGCAGTGTCCAAGCAGAAGACTTGAAGGGAGGGCCCAGGTCTGGCATGGAGTCAGTAGAGCTAATGGGAATTGCATAAGGATGAAAGTGGTGTTTTCTGCAAGGTGAAGCGTGGGTGATTTATTGATCAGTGTTCTGAGCATTCTTGCTTGACAAAGTGTAAGGTGCCCAGAAGGCATTACTGTACTGGTCCATCCCTTTCCTCCAGTTTCCCTCCTTTTTCTGTTAATACCCTTGGATGGACTACATAAAGGTGATCCATGAGAATATAAAGCCTGTTACACTGAGACTCACAAAGACCTACTCACAGCTGGAGTGGAGGTGCATGGCTGTGGAAAGAAGATGCTAGGAATTAGGGCTGCTTTTTCCACAAGATTCCTTCTCACCTTGGAAAACCCTTGTCTCTTCCTACATGGGGAGGGCAGGCACCTGTCCTAGCCTTGTTAATGATACACCAGACAAATGTTTTGAGAGCAGGTAGCTTCATATCTCTCCTTCATATATCCCAAAATATAAAATGGAGTTTAGATTTCCTATCTCTGTTCCTCTGCAGAGGATAACATTGCTTCATTTTCCTGGTCACAGAGTATATTCCAGGCAAATCGTGTCCTGAATCAGGAATTCAAGTACTCTCTGGCACAGATGCTGGGTTTTTGACAGCTCCATCATGCCATTCCCAGAGTGAGGATTTCTACAGCGATGTTCTGGGGGTGGAGGTTGAAAGAAGTTTAGGATATCACAGAACTAATTAAATGCAAACTAGGCTGCCTGCAGAAAGCTGTGCATGCTGGTTGCTATGTTTCTGGCAGGAACAGACTGGGAGAAGGGGGGCTGAGGGTGTGCTGTTTGTTTTTTCTGTTTAAAATGAAGATACCGACAAAGTTCTGGTTACTCACCAGCATTTGTAAGGTAAATGAAACACGACTTCTTGCAGCCATAAAAATAAGAAAAGTAAGAAGAGGTACAGTTAGAATGGATGAATACATGGATAGATTAAATAGAAAAGGGGAGTAGGGGGTTGTTTCTCTTTGGTTTTGTACATTCTTATCGCTGCATTGACATACACTTTGCCTTCTAGATCATGCCCAAATAATACTGAGGTTTTATGTTCTCCATTCAAAAGAGTTTCTTGTAAATTACCTTGATATAGAAACCTTCAGTGCACTTGAGGCTTGACAGAAACCTGCACTGTGCACGTCTCCCCAAAAGCAGTGGAGAAATTCACAGGGGCCAACAGGATTTGGTTTCTTTTCTGAGGGGAGAACTAAAAGAACTAAATGAACATGCAAACACATATGATTCCAGACTCCCAGAATTTGTCCTTATTTCATTAGTCCTCTACGGATAATCAGAGGACACGTTAAACACAGCTTTCAGATGCTTCACCTGAGCAACACTTGGGGATAATTAAGGACTTGCCTGAGAGAGCAAAGAAAGAGGCAGAAGAAAGAATGAAGGACTTTGAGAAGGGAGTGAATAAACTAATTGGGATCACTTCAAGAGTGAAGTTGGCTTTGAAGAACACCTACTGAAGGTGTTCAACTTGCTGGAATGAATGCATTACTCAAACACCGATGTGGAAATCAATATTAAACTACCTAGGGCTGCTTTCATGTAAACCCCTAGGAAAAAGAGAACAGATTAGATCAAAGAATGGGGCTTCAGTGATGCCATGACATGCTTTAGACTTCATTCTGGATCTTGGAACAACCTGGCCGGTGACAGAGGCCAGAGAGAACAACAACCATCGGAGGCAGCACGGGATAGGGAAGAAGTTGCAGGCACCTCTCAGTCAAGTATGACATTCAGGAAATCAATCAAACACAGGACAAGTCAGAGCTGTGCCAGATGGGTTGAGATGAATGAGAATGGCAGATATAAATGTGGGGGAGAGGGTGCCAGGTGTACTGAATAAGGATGGCCAGCATGATTTAGAGACAATGTGCCACCTGTCATGAACAAGGGATGGCCAGCCAGCTGGCAACCTCTGCCATGACATCCCAATGCACATGTGTTAGAGGGTGAGCACTTTATGCTGGTGGTGAGGCAGGATGGTATGCCAGCAGGCAGGGTTGTCTGAAAGCTGGTCCAAGTGCAAGCAGGATGTGCTGGCACACAGCAGCTGACCTCACAGTGCTGAGGAGGTGAGAGCATTGACACAAGGCAAAGGCAGGTTGACAGTACAGAAGTTTACTCAGGAAGAGAGTTTTTCTGCCTCCGCTTGCTCCTTTTGCCACATAGCTGGCACTGCCTTAGTTTCCAGAACATAGTCACAGGTGCTTGTTTCCCCTTCCATCACTGACTGCGGCCTTTTGCTGACAATGTGAGCAGTGGCAGTGACCCAGCAGGGAATTGGGAGCCCAGAAGACAGAGAGAATAGAGTGGTTTAAACTCATGGTTGGCATGTTCAAATGGTCGAGGGCATTGACACAGCTGAAAAGGGCTTCTGGACATGTGGAGAAAGTGTTACATTGGCACAAGACATTACAGAGGGTGGGAGCATTTCAGAAGAGCACAATGCCTCCTGCCTTCCCTAAAGTCTCTAGCAGAGAAGAAAGGTAGTAAACTCTCTGATGCTTCCCACCTGGCAAGGGCTGCACCCATCGCACAGCCTGGAGCTAGCCCCTTCCTGCTGGAAGCCTCTTCCCCTTAATGATAGTGCACTGCTCTAACAAATGACAATTTCTGTGACAGCACAAAATAAATGGGGAACACTCTCAATCTGAAGTTTGTATTGAATTAAATATTACAGCATTGATTGGGTTATTCATTTAGCATCTCACTCAATAAACATCTCTTGCAGTGCATGTTTCTCCATTTATCTTACCTTGTCGTGGAACCTGTGCTTAGCCACCACGCTTGGCACTGCTGCCTGGCTGAGGCGGGGGAGGAGGGAGGATGTATGGCCCAGGAAAGCTTAGTTCAGCATTTCTTCCAAAAAGGGAAAGCTCTGCTTGAGAGTCACAAAATAGACCGGAGCTGTGGCCTGTGGAGGAGAGAGGTACTTGCTTCTCTCACAGCTGGATAAAGTCAGCACAGGTTTCCAGGGTCTCTGCTGAGCTGTGACTCAAGCTCAAAACTCAGGACAACTGAGACACTGGGAAAGCAAATAACAAGGAAAGCTAAAACAGGGCTGAAGGCTTATCTATAACCTATGCACATGTTTCTCTAGAGACTCTTATTTTAATGCCCCAAGTAACTCATTTTTGTGGCTAGAAGAGAGCAAAGACTAGTCTGATCCTGTTACTTAATCAGCAATATTACAAGAGGACCAGAGCTATTTTAAACTTCACCCCTTAGAAAACACTTGCGAAGCTAGAAAGCCCCATAAAAATGTCAATGCAAATGCAAACGCTCAGTGATTTGGGTATAGGCAGTGAATCCTAGGCACAGAATGGACATAGCCTGTAAAATGCTTGGCAGGCTTTTGGGTTCCATAAGTAATCCAGAAACCATTCTGGGAGATGGAATGCAATTACTAGGACTAGTTGATACCAGTTTATTTAGTGAATTTGCTCTATTCTGCTCAAGATCTGATCTCAGCTGCCCAAATTTGTTTGTTGTTTGTATTTGTTCATTGACTTATTTGTGCAGGTAAATTATAGCCTATTAATCATGTTTATTATGACAGTGCCTAGGGATTGACTGAGAATGCACCGCCTCTGCATGTTTTCTGGGTAGTGTGCAAAGACAGAATAATAGGCAATCCCTGGCCTCATTTATGTTTGAATTGAGTGCTTTGATTATTTGCTATTTGTCAGTTGTTGGCCATTTAAGTTGTTTAGCATTCTTTATTTTCCTTAAACCTGGTAACATAAGCTCTTCAAGTAAGAATTAAATGTTACAAACAAGTAACTGGAGCTTTGGTTTTCTTGGAAGGTAAGTGGTGGGTTGGGACAGTGGAGGTGAGAAAATTGACTAAGAAGAGAGAAAGAACAGTTGGACCCCAGTTTTTCCATGTAGTTGCTTGCCTTGCTAAGTGGGGGAGTGGGAGAGCTGTATGCAGTCATGACCTTTTGTTCCTTTTCCTCCTATCATGCTCTTTTGTTGCATCTAGCTGTATAAGAATAATCCAGGATGTTGGAGCTTAAGATGGATTCCTATTTGGTTACTTAAACAAAGAGACCCAGACTAGTGTCTCATCCTCAGCTCAGCTCTTCCCTTTCAGCTACAGCATTCTGCTCTTCAGTCATTGACATGACTGCTTGGCAGTACAGATCTTCTGGGACACTCTTTGCTGTGTAAGCCAGGGCTCCTGTGCGTGTCTGAAGATGTGCCCTTCCCAGCAATAAGATGTTCCTACAGCATCTGAAGGTCTCATAAAGCCATTCTTCTGTCTCTTGTCCTCCCTGCTTCTAAAACAGGTTGCAACTGAGTCTTTTCCTGAAGTGTTCTTTCTGAAGTGACCCTCCAACTTTCCATCATGTTACACCCTTTGTCTTCTCTGTTACCCACCCCACTTTCTTATCTTCTTCCTTTTCCATGCCTATTTTATTTACTGCTCAGCACAGTAAATAAACATGGACATACAAATCTGTGTCCTGAACGTGATTAAATGTTCTTTTGGTTGGTTGGTTGTTTTTTCCAGTGAGTAATTTAATGCCATTTCATCTTGGTCAGATGAAAATTCTTGAACTGAAATCCTCCTGAATGTCAAAGGAGACCAAAAAGGTTAAACCAAACTCATGTCTAGGGAGTTCCTGTTCACCACAGTTTTTCAAACAAAGCTGACCTCAGACAAGATTTTCTGCCAATAAAGGATAAAAATTAAAAACTTTTCCACTTAAAATTTAAATGGAATCTCCACTTTCCACCTACAACACCACACTTCAAATATTTTTCCTCAGCCTTATCAAGTTAAAACTTAATATGGTGCTATAGCTCAGTTGGTTAGATCGTAGTGCTAGTAATGCCAAGGTTACAGGTTTGATCCTGGTATGGGTCATTCACTTAAGAGTTGGACTTGGTGATCCTTGTGGGTCCCTTCCAGCTCAGTGTTCTCTGTGTGTGTAAAAATGGCAAGTGCAGTTCCTCAGTTCTTCATCTTCTGACTCATTTCTAAACAAGACCCTTTCCCAGAGGAGAATGGAGTAATGTCCAACCCCGACATGGCCCTGCAGCAGCTTCCAAGACATAATGCTGCTTTTTTGACTTAATTTCTGTCTTAAATTTTAGTTAGTCAAAATCCCAGGGTTCAGTTCAAGGAAAACAAACAGTCTCAATGGGTGCTTTTGATCCAGATATTATTAAGATCTTTGACAACCTCTTGTATTCAACACTAAAATTCTGCTGGGTATAGAGGCCAGATCCTTAAAGCTTGTATTGTCTTTAGGTTTTATTCTTCTCTTCCACTCTCTTACTCTGACATACAACTGACCACAGTGAAGCTTTCTTTGACAGTTTGCTCATTCTCATTATTTATCTCCCCGCTCATGCCTTTCAGCACCCCAGTTTCTTTTCCAGATAAACAGCATTCTTCAGGGAAAGCAGAGAATTGGAGCTGAGAGGAAGGATTAGTCCCAGAGTATGCCACAATCAGCTGAGTTCTCAGTTTGAAGTTCTGGGCTGCATTCCTCAGTGGACTTGAAATAACTGTAGGTATGGAAGCTTGACTATAATGCATTATGGTTTAAATCTTTTTGTGTTCACAAACCAGGAGTCGCCGTAGCTACATGACACAATGAAATGTGCACACTGAAATGAATAAGTGCTCTTTGTCTGGAGAGGGAATAGAAGCATTTCAAATTATCCCTTTGAAGAATAGTTCTTCCTGGTGCTCATTTGATTTTGTTATACATATACAAAGTATTCAAGCTAAATGTCTTTGCTAGCTCAATTACTACAGTTTACTTACCAAGGCTCTGTTAAATGCTTTCAAGCACAAGTCCCTTCTGTACTATTAAAGACACTTTCCATTTCTGTGATACTGTATTAAGCTTCACACTTCCACTCCCTAGTGGACTTTGGCTTGTAACTGGATCCTAATACATCCTATTATACAAACCAAAGTGATCAGGCAGAGCTGTGCTGCAGAAGGACTTTTAGAATCCACTGTTCTGCATTTCTCGAAGTAGTCAATTTGATGCCACTCCTCATTTCCCAAATTTTCCCCAAAGTCATACATAAGCCTGGTTATTTTACCTGACACCACATTTTCCACTTGTTCACTGCATTATGGTTAACATGGTGGCTGGGATGAGGAAAAACACAATACAGCCTCATATAAGGAGCATCTCTGACCCAGTTGCTATGCAAGCTTTTGATCCTCTGCTCTCAGGTAATACCACCGGCAGTCAAGTGGACAATCAGCTGCAGTTGTGAGGGAATATTGACAGTAGGAGAAAAGGGGAAATCCAGATTCTTCCCCTGAGCCTGTGACAGAGCCCTCCCCTAACACCTGTGGCCAGTCCTTCCCTGTGTGAAGAAGAATGAAAATGTATCCCTTGCTGCCCAACAAATCTCTGTTGCGGTTTCCCTCAGGGCCAACTTTTTCATCAGCTGGTGACTCAGAGTGTTAGCTGTTTGCAAACACAGTTACCCACGTGATTGCTCACAATCATCTCAAAGGCATACCCACATGTCCCACAGGTACTTCATGTATTAGGTTAAAAAAATTAAAAAAAAAAAAAACAGATGGAAATTTATGCAGGTAAAGTCACTATACACTGTACTGTGTCTCAGAAAAATCCATTGATGAGAACTGGGCTGCAATATGACTGTAATGACTAACCACAGCAGAGGGAAAACAATAGACATACTACAGGTAAATTGCTTAGTCTGTGCTTCCTAAAATACAGTTTTCCTGTGTGGGGGCCCTCCACATTTTCTAAAGCGTGGGCCGCCTCCTACTTGAGAAGCTGCCTTACAAATGCCTCCCCTTCCATTCAGAACCATGGGGGATGTGTTTCTTCTCATCAGCAATGTAATAATACCCCTGTGACAGCTCCAGTGATCATATGCTGAGGATATTTTGTGTATCGTTAACATCTTTAAATGTGATTTAGCAGCTGGAAACAAGGAAGAGACGCTGGAACCACAAGACCATCAGATCTGCATCGCCTGTGTTTAACATCTGTGAGCTCAGAACTCGAGGGAAGAAAGAGATTCTCACTGCTAAATTCTGCCACAAGACAAATGAGGGGCTGTGGTAGATGAAGTTTCCCTTTTCTACATGCAACTGGATATAACCTGCCCGTGCAAAGGTATCCCAACATCACCAAATAAACAAATAAATAAATAAATAAAGTAAACTACATAGGAAAGAGAAATATGTCCTGTTTGTAATGCAGACTAGATGCATTTGCCATGTTAGTTCCTCTGAAACACTCCAAGAGGCAAAGAGTCTCCTAACTGAAGAAAGACTCCAGACTACACCTTAAGCAATATAAGGCAGATCATGGTCTCATTTTCAGGGAAGTCCGGGAATAAAATGGAAATATTCCCTGAAAAATCTGGGCAAAAAATCCAGTTTGACCAGAGAATCATCCATTGTCTCAGCAAACAAGCAGAAAAGGTTAACTCCTTAATGGGGAACTTGGGTCACCTTAATAATTTCCTCTGTTGTCTATGTCATCCTATAAAACTGGGGTAATCCAGTAGATGAAGAATGTTTCAAGGGAACCTCCACTTGAAATTGCTGGTAGCAGTCCCCTGACCTCTGAGATCCTCCTACCTGCACTACATGTGCCCGCCACAGCACTATCCAGATGCCTTCAGAAGGGAGGCACATCTGCTCCCTTGCTTTGATGCAGCAAGTGAGGTGAGAGCACCACAAAGAAGTACCACTCTGGAAACTGCAGCCCTCAGCTGCAAACAAACACACTGCACACTGTACAGGATGGCAGGGAAGCCTGAAGTGTGGTTCCACAGTGGGCTGAACCAGCATTTGGGATCTTTGTACCTGAATGGCAAAAATGCCAGTCACACAGTGGCAAGTTGCTGATACAGTGCAAATCCACACTGATAATCAGGGCACGTTGATGGGAAAAATGGTTCTGCAGGCTTTGCACTGGAATGGGGGATGCCTACAAATATTCTTTTAATATTAAACCAGCTCATTTGGTGTCCTGTTTTCTCATAAGTGCTATGAGGCAGGCATGAACCCATTATTGCATGCACAAGAGATGTGCCTCCATGTGCCAGTGCCTGGTTCAGATCACATTTACTGAAAGGATGCATGTGCACAACTCGAAACACTGCAGCATTATCCCTGCTCTCTACTAGCAGCATTCTGGAAAATCTAAATCTGAGGGGCAGGGAGGCAGCTTTTATTTTTACTGTTGTAGCAACATGCAACCATTTGTGATGGTGGGGAAACTCTGCCTTAGGTTAGGTGAGGCTTTATGGCATTGCATTCATAGAATAAGCCTACACCTGTGGGTACTAATCTGTAGTAGATATACTGGTATAAATTACCCAGGCAGAGGGAAATCTCACTTATTCAGGCTTCCTTCAAATTACACTGCCAATTTTCAACCCTAGTCTTCCTGTCAGCTGTTTGATATGCCTAGAGTTCTTGGTTTTTCAACCCATTGTCAAGCATGAACACTGACAGAAAGGCACAAATTCACCTCCAGCCAGCGGGTTTGCTCTCCACAGTGGGAAGGCAGGTGACAGTGAAAATGAGCTAGATTTCCATGCAAGGCAGGGAGGCAGTAGGTCCTCGTGAGTTCCATGCCCAAGCCCTTCCCCTCCCATCCTGAGGACCATCAGTAAGGAGGCAGTTTAGCCAATACATATTTTCCTCTTTAGTACATAATGGTAACCTGTATAAAAGGTTTGAATTACAAAGCAGGCTCACCCAGCACATTCTCTGAGCAATGACTGCCATTTGTGTCAAGAAAATAAAGAAGGAGAGAAGCAGGCTGGCACACATGGGCAGGAGTGACTGAGAGTAAGGCAGAGTGTCGATTGAGGCAGCAAGCTGGAAGTGAGAGGCTTATCCTGCCGAAACAAAATTAAGAAAAGCCACAACGACAAAGGAAATTTGATTAAAAAAAAAAAGTAGATTGTTATTATTGGAAAGTCAAGTGCTTTGTTCCAGCAACAAAGCAATATCGTTCACAAAAGCCTAATAACTATTGCTTTTCTTTCCCTTTCCCGCAGCTTCTCGCCTGCCTTGCCGTTCCCTACAGCCAGCTGGTGAACCAGGGCCAGTAGAGGTGTAGGAGGCATGGGAGTGGGCTGTGGGGTGGGAGAGTTGTGGGGCTGAGGCAGTGAGCATCCCTCTATAACTCTACAAGGACCATATCCTTCCTCTTCTGCCACCTCTCCTGTTGTATCTCTCACTCAGCATCTTTTCCTTTCTCTTTCCTGCTCCTCTAGTGCCCTTCTCTGTCCCTCTCTCTTTCCCTCACTCCTTCCCTCTCTTCTCCTGCCTCACCCTATTTTTCCCTTTCTCTGGCTCCTTTGCCTCCTCTCCCTTTTCCTCTTCCCTGTCACTCAGCTGCACCTCTCTTTTCCCCACTTCCCTCTCCCCCTCTCTCTCCCTGGCTGTGCTGGGTTACTAATGTGCAGTAATGGTATGGCTGGAAAGTCATTTGCGCTCCCCTTCTCTTTATTTTTTTCCTGCAGTATTATTAAAACTGTTCCATCACTGGCTGTAATGGGAGCGTCTGTATTTTCTCCCTCTCCTGTATCCCTGACATGACATAATGCCTGCCCTCACCAAGACGCTATAACACCGAGGTAATTGAAACATAACTCACCGTAAATTACAGGCCGTTGTTCCAGGCAGGGACCCGGCCATGCTTCCTGGAGCTCATTCCAACTGGAAGCTAAACATAACTTGAAAAGGGATGCTTAAGCAAAACAAAGCCATTTAAAGAGCAACACAAACACGGAGAGGGAGGGGAGCACAGGATTTGGGCTCTCCTGAGAAGGTGGGGTCCCACCTGTGTGGCAGCTGCTGGGGCCACAGAGTCAGCAGGTACTTGAGGTGACTTCTCTGTAGTCTGTGCATACCATGTCAGGGGGACCTGCACTGAGGTGTCCTTGCAGAAGGAAGTGTCAGCATCAAGTAAGCATCTCTGTTAGCAGAGAGGCTGAGGACAGAGCAGGCCATGCAAATGGCTTCTTAGCTAAAAGGTGCATCAGACAAGTCAGAGGTGCAAGGCTTTGATGGGATGCCTGCAGAATCAATGTGCTCTCATGCCCAACACAGATGTGGTAATCTGAGGCTCTATCCATCCCTATGGGATCTGAGTTCTTTTCTTTGACAGTGATAAGGCTGCAACCTCCAAAATTACCAAATCAATGTGGGCTGCGAGATCCTAAATGCTGCAGAGGACATTCAACCCATTCATAAACCTAGCAAGAGATATCTGTATTCAGAACTGAGTATTTGCTGACCCTGAGACCTGAAAGACCTTCGGCTCTTGGAATTTCATGGTTTTAGATCCAGATAACCCAGTCATCTCTTGAATAACCTCAGGTAAGTCACTTCACATTCCTCTTCACCTCAGTTTTCCATTCTGCAACAGAGGGGACGAAACAGTATCTTCTTTTGTCAAGCAGCCAGTGACCCTGTGAGAGAACAATGGAGGATTGCTTTACACTCAAAGACAGTAAATTTAGATTGGATATTAGGAAGCAATTCTTTACTGTGAGGGTGGTGAGACACAGGAACAGGTTACCCAGAGAAGCTATGGATGCTCCATCCCTGGAAGTGTTCAAGGCCAGGCTGGATAGGGCTTTGAGCAACCTGGTCTAGTGAAAGGTGTTCCTGCCCATGGCAGTGGGGGTGGAACCAACGGATCTTTAAGGTCCCTTCCAACCCAAACCATTCTATATTATTCTATGTCCCAATGATGTACCAAAAGTATATGATGGTGAGAGAGGGGTGATTACCCCACTGCTTGTGTCAGGAGCGTGAGCTGCTAGGAAACATCATTTTGCAGTCAGGAGATAGACCTGAAAATCATAGCCCCTGGGTTTTGTTTTTGGCTCTTGCTTTGTCTGGTTCTGCACCCAACACCAAGTCCCGTGAATCAGCAGCCCCACCCCCCCATAGCATCACCCATAGAACTGGCTGAGTTTAGGTGTGTTCTGCCATCTCTTGAATTGTGGGAAATTTCAAATAAAATCCAGAAAACCCAGAATGTGCAGTGATTTTTCTGTAGTAACAGAAGGGAGTATTTGGAAACTTTGAAAAGGTCAGGATTAGACAGAACAGACTATCTCTCACAGGCACAAATTGGGGTCTGCCCAGGGCCTTTCCATTTATTGTCAATGGACATTGTGGCCCAAATTTGTGCCATGGTGTCATGTGGCTGATGTCATAGGAATAACAGAGTCTTGTGAGAAAGAGACTTCAGTGCAGTGTTTCACATAATACAAAGGACTCCATTTTCAGGAATGAGATTTAGTATTTGTCCAGGATGAAATGGCAAAAACTCAGGGAGCTATGACCTTGTGACTGTTCCTCTTTTCCCTGGAGACCTTCAGAGTCAAAACTATTACAGTCAGCAACGTAGCAACAGCTGTACAGTGCCCTGGAAAAGCCCATGGACCCCCTTTCAAGTCTGGCTTTCTGGCAGTCAGAGACAAGACCCCTTAGTGTGAGGTTGTATGGTGGGTGGGTCTACCAGGGCTGTATGCTGTACATGATGCCTGGGCTTACAAGCCATGACTTCAGAGCCACAGGTCACAGGCAACACAGCTGCAGAAATGAAGTCTTGGTAGAAGCTGCTTTGCAGTGTTAAGTGGTGCATGTCTGAAGCAGTTCTGGCAACAGAGAGTGGACTTGCTTCTGAGGTCATAGGACTGCTCCATGAGTGCCCCTTGCTCCTGTTCAACAATGTCTGCACTTCTGGTGTTCACCCATATGGAAGCAGAAGCCAAGGAGTAGTGCAGGGCAACAAAATACTGTGTGGAGAGCATTGCAAGAGGCTGTACCCTCTGTTTTCTGGCATGTCATGAACTAGAATGACGCCTGCTTGGGCAGCTGCAGCAGCAGCAGTGTAGTAGTGTCATAGATGTGTGGTCTCCCACTCCTTGCTTTTCCTGGTGCCTGCTTGGAGTTGATTGCTTTCTCTTAGGCTTGCCATATGCCTCTTGAAAGTGTTTCCATCAACCCTCTTACTGTAGCTAAGGTTTCAGCAATCTCACCCCTCCTCTCTTTGACATTATTGGTTTATCTTTGTCCACTGGCAAAGTTCCCAAGCAATTCAACAATAACAGTTGTTTCCCTGTGGCTGAAAAAGTCATCTCTAGCACTGGCTGTTATTGATCATCTTACAGGAACTGGACATTTTCTTTTCCTTTCCCATTTTTTAAAATACATATTTTGAGTTTCAGTCAATTTTAGTGCTCATGAAAGTGAAAGACTGATGGTGTTGACTGAAGCTAAACTTAGCTTTATATGGCTTCTCTCATGCACACATCTCTACTAATGCTCCATATTACCAACTTGCATTAACTTCTGGCCCTCCCAGCCTGGGGCTTCCCACATCAGGTCTTCCAGTGCCTCCTTCTGCCTTGCAGCCTGCCTGGCTCTTCCAGCTCAGGGCTTCCCACATCAGCCCCTCACTATTTTCTTGTGTAGTCTTCGTCTGCCAAGTCTTGGTTAGATGGAGATATGGGGTTAGACTAGTTGTTGTTCCCCACCTGGTGACAGTGAGAGATGCTGTCAGACTTGCCAGAGCATGGTGAAAGCTGGGGCATTTCACTGTCCAGAGTGACAACTCATCAGCTGGTCTTTCTCTTAAGTGGTTGTTCAGGGTTTTCCAGCCCTTTTTGGCTGCAGCCCAGGTGCTCTCTGGGGACAAATAAAAGAACACACCCTGGCATCCCACTTTGCTCTCAGGCTGAAGTGTGCTCTGTCCAGATAAACCTGACAGAACTGGCATGGAACAATGGAGGTAGGTAGGACAGGTAAGGGGGATATGCTTTTCCCACTGCACTCTTCTTCCAATAGCTCCAGACTTATACCAAAATCAGACTGAGCCCTTACTCATCTCATGACCCTGTCTCCTGCTTTCTCATCTTATGCAGGTCTGTTGTTCTCTGAGGGTAAGCACTGTGAACCATACTGTGTTTAGGATGCTTCCTGTCCTTTTGCCCCATCATGGGGATAAATGGCCATTTAACTACAAGCTCTCCAGGCAAAAGGAGTGACAGAGTCAAGTGACCCACTTCTTGAGAAGCCCTGGTGCTTCAGCATCTTCTGTTTCCATCAATCCTCTAGAAAACAGGTGCTCACTGCCCCAGAAAAGTACTAAATTCTAACTGGCATTTCAAATCACCAGTTCTAAATAGAATACCAGAAAGTCATAACATGTCATTTCATTTTCAGGATATTGTTTCTTTTTAAAAAAAAAAAAATTAAAAAGTCCAAACATACATTTTAGTCTGTTTGGGGGAGGGAGGGGGGTGGGGAATGGCATGCGAGGCTTAAACAAAAATTGAGCTTTTTATTTTGAAGTATTGATTCAAAATAAAAAGGAGGAATTAATTTTGAATCAATTCAGAATTTTTGGTGAGAACATACCCATTATTCCCTTGTTGTCTTTCCCCTTTCCTCTCCCCTCCTACTGTAGTCTATCAGGTAAATTAGGTAAGAAAAAATAACAGCAAGCAAGGATACACATCAGTGATGCCAGGGTTTTCATTAAAATGTTTTAAGTTGGGACAATAGCTCTATTAATCTTCCACCCTCTGTGGAAACATGCAGCACACATGCCGCTCTTGTAGTGAGCCTGTGAACAAAATGGCTGTTGTCTCAGCAAACCAACAATGTCCCTAAATTTTTAGTTCACAGACAGGTTTCCCTTTGGTAGTTGCATGAGCAGATGGATGACTGAAATATTACTGGTATCACCATGCCCCCGCTGTGCTCTGCAGGGATATCTGCCACCTGTATCCCACCTGATGGCTCAGTAAAGACTGAACTTCTGCCTATGAGTTCCCATGGGGCTACTGTCCTCTAGAAGATCTACCCCAGTATACCAAGGAGCCAAGCCACCTTGTGTTTAATTGTTTTGACTTCCTGAACTTGTTTTCAGCCTGGATCCTGTTTGTCCTGGATCCTTGAGTGCAGCTCTGGGCTGCTCAGTTAATTGGAAGTGGCTAAAGCCATGGAAGGCAGCTCTGCAGGTGGAGCGGGCATTATTGGGTGCAATTTGCAGAGACTGTTGAAAATCTCTTGTTAGTTTAACAGTCATTCGCTATTAGGGTGAGATGCTTGGCTGGGTACCTGTGAGAGATTTCAGAGAAGTCTCAAGGGACTGTGGAAGTGATGGCAATTATCTTCATCTGTGCTGTTTTATTAAATAATAGTGAGGACCGTGAGAGCTGGAAATGAGGAGAGGAGGTAAGGCTGAGTGAGAGGACATGGGAACAAGGTGCTTGCTGGAAAATGAAGGGGTAAGGAGCATGCTCACATGGCTAGATATATATAAAAGTGACTGACTGAAAGGAATGGAGAGGGAAGAATAATGAACATGCTGACTTAGTCTGTAACAGACAGAGGGTAATGATCAGGGAGGCTGGAGTTAAAAGGAAAAAGAAGATGGGGTATCAGGGGGATGGTACTCACTCATGTCACTTTCATGAGACAGACAGAGAGGTAAAAGACACAATGGAAAAATGCATGTATGCATGTGATGCACGTGTATGGGAACAACGCAAGAGGAGAGAAGGGGACATGTATAATGCCAAGTTCTTGGTAATTTACTCTGCCAGTAGGAGGGAAGGGGCTAAAGCCAACAAGAATGCGCATGTGATGGTGAGGCATTTCCCAGCCCTGGAGTCCAGGAAGGCAGTGGCATTTAGGTTTATGCTGATGACACATCTTTCCACTTGGGCAAATGGACGGATTCCCTCTCTAAATCACTCCAACGTGATTTTAATAGCAGGCAGAGGTGGCTTTTGGATAATAAATGGATACTAAACCCTAAAGAGACACAGGCTGTGTCATACAGAACAGATGGTAAATTAAAAAGAATGGAAGTCCATGACTTTGCTTAGCTCTGCTCCAAGCTGGGGAGCTCTCAGTCTTGTTACACTTAGTATTTAGTATTTACCCTGCAAGGTTGCTTCTTCTCCTACTCTGACTTGGCAGATTGCAATTATGTGTAATAACAGTGAGATCACACTGATTAGAGAGGTGGCAGGAATGGCAAGACTGGGTGATGGTGATGATAATCATCATTCTTATTAGCGATCATCAATAATTAATAATTGCATTGTTTATCCTTCATCAGCAGCAGAAAAGACATCCAGACATGCCAAAAGGTTTAAAAATCAGCTTGCTTTGTTTTGTTTACTGACAGAGAAAGTCTTCCTTTGCATTTGCTTTTTACTTGGCATTGCCAGGGCCCTAGGTCCCTGTTCACCTTCCAGAGGGTATTTAAGCCAGTGCTTAGTGCCCTTTGGCTTCACTGGAATGAAAGCATGTGTTAAGGGCTAAGCACATACCGAAACACAGTGCAGAGCAGTGACTGAAGGGAGCTTGACTTTGGGGTGATGGGAGCACTGGGGCCAGAAAATGTGTTAATAAGCAGCAACAGACCACAAGTGAAGCTGCAGTAGAAACCCTCTCTGGGAATGCCACAGAGTGTGCTGTGGTCCTTTGAAGACTATTAGGTGATTCAGATCCAGCTATCCCTGCCATCTTTCCCCTGCCTTCTCCCTGCTCGAAGAGCAAGGCTGACCCCTCCGGAGTACCAAGTTAAAGTGCTGCAGGAGGCAGCTCAGGAGTGTCAGCAGAGACCCCTGCAGATGGGACATGCATCCTGGTCGCACCCAGTCCCTCTGGAGGGGGACAGCAAACAAGCTATTTGGCTTGCTCTAGCTTTGACATTATTACTGCAGAGAATGTAAAGTGACTGTCACAATGTCAGTGAGAACAAGTGCATATTTGTGAGTCAAATGTGTGTCATGGTACCTATTGGGCTATTTCACAAACCTGTGAACTGGGATAACTGGGATTGTGTGATAAAATCTAGCAAGGAATCCCAGTAAGAAAACATGGAAGGGCATGAGCACAAAAAAATCATTGCTTTAAACACAAAAGTGAGCAGTTAAGGCAACACTATTATTGCTTCTCTGTCTGATATACATGAGAGGGAACAAATCCTAGAAGTAACTGAAGCCATAAAGGCAATCACTTGCCAAGGCCATAAGATATTGATCTTCCCCCATCTGAGCTCTGTCAGGCTGGCGTATTGGAAGATGTTCATTCCATTTAAACAGGTATAACATGAAGAAAGCATGAAGACAGCACTATTAACCCAGAATGTTGCTTTGGAGATCTAAAGAAAAAAAA
The DNA here is from genome assembly GCA_013396655.1 of Campylorhamphus procurvoides. Taxonomy (NCBI): domain Eukaryota; kingdom Metazoa; phylum Chordata; class Aves; order Passeriformes; family Dendrocolaptidae; genus Campylorhamphus; species Campylorhamphus procurvoides. The sequence goes on from WBMV01007810.1 coordinate 1,646,901, forward strand.
AATCCTTCATCTTCTAGGACCTCAGTTCTGTTACAGTATTTCTGGAAAGGAGCTTTAAAGAGAAGTACTCCAAGCTCTGCTGAGATCTTAGAGGAGGATGAGAAGAAAGAAGATGAGTGCATTTATTGCAGTTCCACAGGCTCTATCTTTATTATTGTGCAGGCTCCTAATCCTCACTAATTTAGGGCAGTAGTCTCAGATTTGCCCACCTAATGGCAGATAAATAACCCCCCATACAGTAAAATTATAATAGAGAAGCCCATGAATAGTAGGAGGAGGTATGGCAAAAAAAGAATAACTTAGGTTGAATGCCTTTTTTTAAAGAAGCATTTTTAATTCTCATCCCCCTTAATATATCACTTCATTTAAACTTTGGTGACTGCATACTATGTATATATTTGTAAAATAAAATAGTCTTCTTAAAGAAAAAATGCTTTTAATAGTTTAAGGGGAAAAAAAATCCCCATAGTTGAAAGAATCCCTGAAGCTTAAAACAAGTTATTATTTTCTATTACTAATGATAAAGATTTTAGCCACTGATAGAGGCCAATTAGAAGAGATCTTCAGTGTATGCAGCACCATGCTAATGTGGAGAGCAGATGTTCCCTTCCCCTACAAGCTCGTGATCCAAAGAGACAAGGCGTTCAGAGTGTGAAATGGATCAGTCACACACACTACAATGAAGTGGGAGATCCAGGCACACTTGCAGGAAGCTGAGCATCCTACTAACCTGCTGATGGAATAGTACAGTGTTATAGGATGATTGATGAAATGGAATATAATTATATATTTGTTTATCATGTCACTACAACCACCAAGATAAAAAGATCAGGCTTTTAAACAGCAAAAAGACAACCTAGGAATGGTCCAATGAGTGGAAAAGAAAGTATGGCAACAAACAGGAAAAAACCCAACCAAACAAAAACTAAATACCTTGAACATAAGAATATTTGGGGGTTTTGTGGGCTATATTGTGAGGAGGTTGACAGAAATTCAACTACACAAATTAGTTTGATTTGCTGTTGTTTGATTTCATAATGTTCTGTAATTTACATTTACCAGTTTTCATGAACACAAAAAACCCAAAATGATACTCTCACACCAAGAGTGTTTAGATTTATTACTAATAGGAAATCATAGGTTCAACAGTGAAAACAGATTCAATGAATAGATGAGAGGGCTCCAAAGAAAAGAGAGGGCACAAATACAATTAATTTGAATAAAGAGCAAAACTGGTAAAGAAAAAAAGGTTATAGTCTTCAACTTTAAATTTTCCACATCTCCTTACTAATTTGGTAAGCTATTCCTACCAGCTCTGACATGTAAGACTTTAGGAAGGTAAGCTTTGATTATACTGAAGTACCAGCAGCTAGCATTCAGTGTCACAGAAGGGCAGACTAATACAGATGTCTCAGTGCAGACTGAAGCACCTCACCATGGTTTTCAATCCTGTTTGTGTACCTTTAAAAATTGCCTAGTAGTGGTACAGATCCCTTTATCATCAACTTACTTTTGGAGATATTAGAGTGACTTTTCTTTACCTTTTGTGTTTCCCTTCGACATAGTCCATAAGCCATTAGCTGAGCTGAATAAGTTGAAACCCACTGCATTAGATAACTGTGCTTGAATAGAGCCTTTCGAGGCTGGTTCTGCACAGGAGTGACAACTTAAAGCTTCAGCTGTGCACACATTGCCCGTGAGGTTACATCCCAGGGTCTGTTTGTACAGACAGACTGCCGTCTTGGTGAAGCAAGATGTTAGTCAAAGCCGGGGAGAGTGTAAGAGTCAGCTGAGAAGGTTAAAAAGGCACGCCTTTAATGATTAAAAGTGATTTGGGTTGTAACAGCACTTGAACTTTTCTAACATGTTTTTTATCCTGAGGCTGTTAAAAATATATCAGTTCTTTAAGGATTATGACAGAGGTGTACAGATAGCTCTGCAAAGAATTTTTTTTTTTCAAATCTTCAACATTCAGTGTCATTTCAAATTTCAAAAAATAAGTGTGGAAAACAGCCTGATGACAGTTTTGTGACATCCACCCCTCTATCTCCATGTGCCTTTTATCCAACAGGAAAATAAAACATTCAGTTAAGAAAGACTGAAAAATTTAAAACATGCCATTTTCCCCCCATCCATTTCTCAACTACCTACATTTATGTTTTGTGTACTGACTGGAATCCTACCACATTTTGTTCACTTCATATAGGTCTCAGTCCCAAACTGTTCTCTTGTCTCTTGCTGCCTGTGTGACCCTGTCAGCTAGGATGCCAGGTGCCGGGGATGGGAGTGCTGGTGGCATGGGACGCAAGAAGGAAAAGGCCATTGCACGAAGCTGCAGGAGTACCTGGTGGCAGGTTATTCAAACAGACGAGTGCTCAGCACAGAACTCACTCCTCTGTGCCATGAACCCATCTAAGCCCTTAGATAGCCATATTGCTTAGGGGTGAGGAAGACATAGTGGTCCTGTACTGCAGAGAAATCTTTTGACATTGTTTTGGGAAAAACATGAGATAGAATGAGGTTTGGATATTATATGTGAAACTTTATCTCACAAACTCCATCTCCTCTCCTGTTTTCTGTAGATCACTGAACCTCAAAACACCAGTCCTGTTAAAAGAAGGATGAGTACCTGTTACATTAAAAGCAGCCTTGATTAGTGACAATGGCATTTTCACATCAGCAACGAGTTCAAGGCAACTGCTTCTCATGTTAAAGCGAACACAGCTTTGCAGTGCTGTTCACAAACACAGAAAGCATGATGCCGTCTGTGTTTAATTACATTTGTATGGGGTCTTGCTCTTCAAGTCATTTTGCAAAGTCCAGTACTATTGATTTCATAAAAGTTACATAAATCTGACTGCCATTGCTGTTATTAAATTTCACTAGCTGTTTCACTGTGGAACATTGAGATTCTCTCTCTTCCTGGGTGCTAGGATATACAGGGACATTTCCGTGATTTTTTTTTGAGATACATCTCGGCGGGCCATTTTTAGGCTAGAGTTAGAGTGAAAGGCAATTAGGATACACAAATAGAGCTGCTATCAGCATATACAGAAGAAAGGAACTAATCTCAGCCAAAATAAAGAGGAATTTTGCTGTATGAGAGACAGAAGAGGTGTTCTGGCCTTCCTGAATTGCATCACGTATTCCAGCTATATTGATCTGGACAGGCAGTTGCCCTATCCTTTGAGCAGAAATCTACTGAATTTCTGCACTGATGGCTGTTGGGACTGTCATACAAAATTGTCACAGATGCAGCTGATGTGTGCAGATTGGTCTATGTCTGCAGAGGGGAACAGGTGTGCAATGGGTGGGACGTACTGCTAGTATTTCATCTACCAGCATGCCTGGTCATTGGCTACCGTGATGGGTTAGAGATGTGGTTCTGCAGGAGGGATGAGAACAGGAGAGTGTGTAGTAGTATTTTGATTTTTATTGCTGGTTTATGAAGACTGGAAACCTGGCTGTCATAAAATACTCAATGTTCCTTTGGTTGCACCGGATCTGCTCGGTAGCTGTGACTTAGACGCTATGTCTTGGACTCCAGTGCCAGCATCAGTGCATCAGGTCCATGTTTATCTGCTGGTGTTCTTGCACATTCAGTGGTCACGTACTGATTCATAATAAGAGAAATACTGGGGGCCTTTTGCACTCTACTTCTGGTTTGAGGGTTCTTTCAATAATCCTGAAGTGTCCAATTTTCTCATATGTGTCTGTTGCAGGCAAAACAGTCTCAATTCAGGGAATTTTACTGAATTTGATTAATTTCCAATTAACAAAACTTTTATTTACTGATTTGGCTCATGGAAAACAAAGAAGACTTAGATAATTAAATACCAAGGAAAGTTTCTTTCTTCCCTGTTGCCCAGATCCAGCTTTAGTCCAACACCTCTCTCCCACCAGCCCCCTTCTCTCCATTTTTACTGTGTTTTACACCCAGTCCTTGCCACTACCTTTGGTGAGGAGATGGGCTGTGCAGAAGTCATTTTATTGCTGTTACTCCTGGTTTTTGCTCTTTTCTTCCCCTGCTCTTTCCTCTCGCTAATACCCTCCTCCAGTCTGGGTCAGCCGCAGCCCGCTGTCCATTCAGGGGTGTCACTGCTTCAGTGTGGGTCCCCCACAGGCACAGTGCCCTCCCAAAGGTTACCCCAGCATGGAGTCTCTCCCATCAGAAGTCATTCCAAGCCCTATCTTGTTCCACATGCTTCCTCTTGTATCAGCTGCTGTGTTCCTTCTTGTGTCTCCTTTCATGCATCCTCACATCACCTTCCATTTCTCCTCTTTTTCCTTCTCTCTTGTGTCCCCATTTGCCCCTTTCAGAACCCCCTGCCTCAGTGGTACTGTCCTCCCTTAGCAACATTGGTTGGGATACCTCTGACTGGCCATGCCTTTGGGGTGTGGTGTGTTGGTGCCACCCCTTATGGAGAGAGACAGGATTAACTGGGACCAATACAGGGCAGCCCCTCATCCCTCCTGCACTGGGCATTTTATGCCCCACTGCTACCAAAACCTGAGAGTGATATGCAAGAGAGTATCTTTTGCAGAGGTCAGAGATGAACCTGTGGTCAGATGCAGCCAGGGCTTTTGGAGGAGAAAAAAATTGACATTACAGAGTGTAAGGTCAAGGGTACACTCCCAACAGTGGCCATGGACTGGTACAAGCAGTGCCTCGTCTAGGCCATCAGAGGAATCACCACTGGTTTCTGAACAGGGATGCTAGTGAGAGGGAGTCACTGGCAGACTTCTGATGGATATATCCCTTCCCTCCTGAAGGCACCCTTTTTTCCCTCTATCTGCCTGGCTTTCATGTACATGGGGGTATTCAGAGAGGAGGTTCAGAGGGAATTTCAGCCTTGTAAAATGTCTCATCCATTCACTTTTCCTAAAGAAGCCAAAGCAGCCCAAGTTTTCGGTACTGAAGTTTAAAGGGATGAATGTTGGATAGGAAGTCAGCACAAGCTCAGATCTGCTCCCAGCTTTGCCAGTGGTGAGCTGGATCCAGCACTTCAAAATGCTTTTTTTTTTAATTAGGGACCCCAGACTGTGCCTGTTATAGTGTATTTAGTCTGGAAGTTGTACAGAACAGAGTCTGCCTCTCACCATGTGTGTGAGACACTTGGCACAACAGGGACCTGGTCCCTGCTGAAACCTTGAGGCACGACAGTAACACAAATAATAAATAATAATATCATTAGCAAAAGAACATACATATTTATATGAAAATGTACTGATGCAAAGCACTGCTGATTGACAGCAGTGCTCAGCACACTCATGCTGAAGAGATTACATTATATCTGTAGCCATGGATTTATACACAGAGTGCAGCCCATAAATTAAACCAGCAATGATCTCTGCCAATGACACCAGCATCCTCACTCATTGCCCTCCTGGGGTGTCACACCAACAGCTTCCCACCAACGCTTGGCCCCAGAGCCACCTGGTCAGAGTGAGTAGGAAGTAGAAGAAAAGTCAGAGCAGGAGCTTTTCTCTTCTAGGCATCTAACTCCACCATGCAACATCTGGGACTGCCCCCCTGTTGAGTTGCCCACGTGTGTTCCCACTGGGAAACAGCCCTTACTCTCCCCTTCTTTCTTTTCCTCTCCTTATCTCCTGTACTCCTGTCCTCAGTCTGTGCAGCTACCAGGCAGGGCTCCAGACTCACAGGAAATGCAGCACAGTGGGTTTTCCCCTGGGAACTAGCATTGTGTGTGGATCTGTTCCCCATCCATTTAAAATCTCCTGGGCTAGCTGGGTACCGCACTGCCTGAGGGCCAAGGACCTGAGCATCAGTGCAGAGGAAGTTCTCAAGAACACACACCAGCACCCGACCATGCTGACAGATCTTCAGTGCCAGTGGTAGCATCTCCCTGAGTCATCAGCATGGAGTGTGCTTTGAGCAGCTCCGCATAAACACCACCTTCAGATGGTGTAGAGGAAGTATTTTAACTCACCCACATCCCATAAATGCGATTACAGATCTCTCGATGGCAGCAACAGAACTGTCATCACCCTTGATAAACAGACAGAGTGTCACTTGTTTTTCCCTTATTTCTCCTCCATAGCCATCTTCTGTGTAGCATGGGGGTATGTCAGGTAAATCTGTGCCTTTTTCCCTCTCTGGGAAGTCTGTATACATGGTGGAGGAGGCAGTCTGTCTGTGCACAGACATCTCCGTGGCTCCTGTTGACTTGTAAGGGAGATTCACATAGGCAGGGGAGTGATCGGGTCCCAGATGCTTGAGAGAAAACGGCAGAGTAATTCTCCTCTCCAGTTTCTATGTGTTTCAAAAAGACATTAGAGAAGAGAGAAATGCATAACTGAAAGGTGCTGAATAATTTGGGGAAATGGGGTCACGCCCACCCACCCATTTGTAGAGCTTAGAGATCTGTATAAAAATGCAAATGAATACATCTGTTGTGTCATTAAATGCAACTGCAGCAACCTAGATGAAAGGGAAAGTGAGTGAGGGAGAAGTGCTGACTGGTAATGGTGCCACAAAGTTGTCTTCTGTGATGAGGATCTGCCAAGTGCAAAGCCCCAGGCTAGTACTGTGGGTCCCTGTTCAACACCCATTTTTTGTCTTCCTCTCCTTGTCTGATGCTTCTCCTAGTCTCCTGACCTGGCGTCAACTGGAGTCCCGTGTGCTCTTCATGTGCAAGCTATGGGAGCTGATGGATGTGGAACCAGTGGTTTAATCCTCTCTTTCACCCCCCGGTGAAGTCTGGCTACCTCAGCTGGTGTTTTGTAGGGATGGGAGAGGACAGGATCAAGGCTCTCACGTCTCTGATGACAACAGCCCTCTGCTGCTGGAAGCACCTCTGCCTCTGTGAAGGGATGGGATATGAGGTCAAGTGACAATGCATGTGCACAGGCTGCCGTGAGTAATTGAATGTGGGAGTGATCCTGACAGCATCTCTGGCCCCACTCGCTGCCTAGGCATGAATCAGCTGTGACACCAGGGTCTGAAAAGACACTTTAGAAATGTCACAGCCAGGAGTGTGACACTCAGCATCAGACTGGCACTGGTGCTCAGCCACACTGGCTCAGTCAGGAGAGGGAGCAGAAACTTGCCCCATTCCCTCAGTAAAACAGAGAAGATGCCCTGAACACTCCATTCACCTCCTCGCCACTTTCACCACACATCCCTGAAAGAGATCAGGGGTCCTATCACCTGCAAGCACTCCACACTCCCTCCATCCTGCTAGTGTTCCCTGGCCTACAGGTGGGGAGAAGGCTGCTATTTACTGGCACCCCACTCCAGCTCCTGCAGGTTGCTGTGCTCCTGTGTCAAGGCTTTCTACTGCCCTGGCATTGTAATTCCGCTGCTTCTCCTGAGAGCTTCCACAAGACTGCTGCACTGGGCATAGGCTCTGAGGACCTTTCTCCTGGCTTGCTGGGGTTGAATCTTTTGTCACAAAGTTCAGATCTGGTGTCCAATTTCTCCTGACATTTACACGTGCCAGTGAGAAGCTGGCTGGGCAGTTGTATATGCCATGAAACTCCCTGATCTGCTTTTTTATATGCTTTTCCTTTTCAGGGCTATCTAGAAAAATAAACAAGGAATGCCCCAGCTCTGACAAAATGACTTTTATGTACATGTTTTCTCTTCAAGCAGGTGCAGAGGAAAAAGCACAGATCCATAGAAAAACAGGAAAAAACTACACAGTGATTCATTGCTGCAGTGTATCACTGCTTTAGAAATAACTTTGCATTTGTTCAGGACCCTTGCAGGTCCTTCCTGCCTCCTTTCTGCTCACTCTGAGCTTCTGGTGGCTTTGAGGGACATGGCAAGTGTAATACATCTCTTCTTAGGACTTCATCTGTTGTTTTTATTGTCTATACAAATAAAGTGGATGAAATAGAGTTATCTTCAGGTTCCCCTATAACTATTTTGAATGTCAATCTTCTAATTAATGCTGGCTGTTTCCATTTCTCTCTCTTTTTTCTTTGTGCTTTTTTTTCTTTTTTTTTTTCTCCCAACAGAGTACATAGGAATTCTGAATTCCACACTGTTTCTTTTACTGCTCGGTCTTACTGAGTTTTTCTCCCTAGTCATCTTCTGGAGTGACTGTGCCATGGTGGCCTCTGAGAAACTTTTCTGGAGAAGCTCCCGATTCTCATATATACACAAATGAGTGTTTATACAAATATATACATATATTTTATATGCTCTCTCCTGATACACTTCACTTTTGACATTTGAGAAGTTAGCCGTTTCAAAGGACCAAGTATATATATATTACTGCTTGACAGCATACTCCCTTTGCTCATCTTCAGTGTAATCAAATCATGATCACTGGTCCCTGTAGGTGCTTCCAGGGATTGACAGCTCCTGCTGCAACAGGATTGAATGGGAATCCATTGAGCAAAACCTTTTATTAACTCTACCATCCAGGTGATCAGTTGGACAGGCATGTGCAAGCCCTTTTTTTGGGTGTGTATATGTGCCCAAGTGCAGGGAGACTCACAAGTACAAAAGCAATCTTTTTTCCTAGCATTTTCCTACCTGTTCACGCTGTTCATACCATACAAAAGCTTATGCAGGTTCATATGTCTACTTTTCCCAGTGACATTTCTCTGCACTGTTATTAACCAGTCATACACTAATCACCCTGCTAAGCATGGATCATTGAATAGCTTCTCATGCCAATTTGCAGTCCAGAGCTTATCATCCTTGTAAGTTATTTATAATTGTCCTCAATGTTTTTCTCTCTTTATTTATGGCTTCCAGGCTGCTTCCTATCAAGCCTCTGTGTATCAGTGTAATGTGCTCTTGAATATATTCAAGTCTGAATTTTTTTTTCTTTATAGTGACTTCCACATCTGTCTATCTCAGTCTGCACCCCTCATTGACTTGAGACCTACCTTTCAGAGGCAACCAACAGCACAAACCAGCATTTCTTTCGTCTTCACCCTTCGTAACGAGAACAACAGTAGAATTCTACCTCAACCTGTATGCATTGTTTTCACAGTAGAAAATTATCATCTCTACACTTCAGAAGCACTGGTGATGTTTCCTGTTGACTGCGTAAAACCTCTAGCATATTTTCAAATTGGAATCCTTCCATAACAACCGCATTTTGAATTTGATGCTACAGAGATGAGCAGAATCACTATTACATTGTTAACTTAGCATTGTCTGAAAGACCCCAACAGTCAACCTCTCAAAAGTTTTGCTAGTAAACAAAAGGATCAGTCTCTGCTCTGAAGAATCTGAAAAAAATGCAGTGGTATCTTAATGCAGAGAATCACCCCTATGACTTTATTCACTCTGTTTTTCCTCAAATGTTTGCAACTACATTAAAAATTCCAACTAATGTGACTAATCCCTGCAGGTTTCAGCAATGACAATAATATCAAATTTCTTCTCATCAATGGAAATTTCCATTTCTAGCTTGCCTGTTCCCCTGATGTCTAGGGCCACTGTATAAGTAATAGGAAAATCTCTTTTCTACACAACTTCAGCGCAGCAGCTCAATTTGTTTGCAGCATGCTGAGCTGGAGTTCGTATTGCATTTGCCTTCTTCTTAGCACCTTCCCTTTGTGTCATCAGTCAAGCGATTGCCTGGCTGCTCCAGCTTGTTTCTGACAGAACGGAGTAGCTTTGAGATGGAGGCCATTCTGCTCGTACATGGTTGCATATATATATAAAAGACTGAAGACAGCATTATGAAACCTCCAGCAACTCAACTACACACTGCAGCCACTTATTTTACACTGACACCAGAACATTCTTTTTTCCTACTCACCAGCTGGTGAGAAGTGTCAAGTGACAATGCCAGCAGATCGAAGGAGGAATTTCTGCCTTCAAACATCAGACTTCATTAGCATGAGGACAACTGCATCAACCCTGCTGCTGCTGGTAATTGAAGGTGTTTACACCCAGGAGTACTCCTGTTTCTTGGTTCATTCCTCAGTAGCTGGTGGAAGGGGGGAGAAAGGCTGTGCATAAACCTCTGAGTAATCAGCAGTTTCTAACCAAGTACAACAGAGGATCTGCCAGAATCAGATATCATCTGTGAATAACTTCCCCAGCAGTAGCAACTTACATCCCAAGGAATTGTAGAGACCGACTAGCACTCCTCTTCCTCCTCAGTCACACTCACCACCAGTGTACTGATCTGGCAGATTGTCATCTGTTGTGTTGACACAGTTCTGGGACAAACCAGCAGTATAAAAACTTCTGCCACCTGGTCTGGTCAGCTAAGAAAGTTTATATCCTCTTAAACTGAAATTTGATGACAACAAGGGGAAAACAACAACAAAAAATAAACAAAAACAAAACAAAAAAAGGGTTCTGTTGGTAGTCCTAGACTGGCAGTCAATAAACTCTCAATTTAAGAAAGTACTTGAAAATGTAGTTTTATCTAATCATGTCTCTGAGTTTTTTCTTGTTTCTTGTCTGGCAAAAGATGCAAATACAGGCAGCCTCCAGCATGTGCTGAACTACTCTGAAGTAGCAACCTCAACTGTGGAAAAAAATGGTTGCTGCACTGTACAGCAAAATGATGACATAAAGCATTTCTCCAGGGCTGCCTGGCACTAATGACTTTAATACAGTGAGTTGAACAAACTCATGTGGCAGCAGTGACTGTGAAGGAGGACTTTTAACTTACCTACAATAACTACCTTGGTAGGAGCTGGGTGTTTCAGTCAGTGTGATGAATAGTGAATAGGAAGCATAGGAAGGCCAGTGCATGAAGGCAGTGCAGAAGACAGATTTGGATGGGGCAGGGTGCAGGACACAGCTGTAGGAGAGCATCTCTGGCAGCAGTACAGGGATGCAGCAAAGTATGCATTTAATTCCTAAAGCTTGCAGCAAAAAGCTTAACTGAACAGGGAAGAATTTGCCAAATCAGGACTTCAAATGCATAAGTAATACAGATAAAGGTGCATGCATGAGTGCTCACTTCCTCCAAGAGCTGTACATATGGGTAATGGCTGGGGATGCTGGCAAAGGTCCCATGACCCCAGATGAATCTGTAGCAGATTTATGCCATACAGGAGTGTAAGTATGAAATATGGTGATGAGGGTATGGGCGGGTATCCTGAACACAGCTTATACCACGGTCCTTGCGCACTAGCAGACAGTGACATCAGAAGCAGCAGAATTACAAGAAGCAGCACTTACAGAACTGATGATGGAGGGCTGAATGCAGAAACCCTTTTGTTTTGTGACTCTGCATCCATCCCAGGCTGATGTTCCAGCACCTATAGGTCTCCTGCTGCAATTAGTCTCAGTACAGTTCACCAGGCTGAGTCGTACTTCCAATGATATTTATAGTCCTATTAGTAAAACTGGTGATCTATTCACAGACAAGCCATGAAGACAAGAAGAGTCAAACTCAGCCAATTACTTACTGCAAGAGGCAAACTGTGCCATCAGCAAAATTTCGTATATCTGTTGTTCTCCACTCTCTCTTAGATCGTTAATAAACATATTGAACATCCCTGGTCCTGATGCTGATCCCTGGAGCATCTTGCTATTAACCTCCTTTCATGCAGAGAATTGGACGTTTATTCCTTTCCTTTGTTTCTTACCTCTTATCTAGGTTTTAATCCATGTCAGGACTTTGCCTCCCACCCTACAGGTAACAAATTTCTTTAATAGCCTTCTGTGAAAGACTTTATCAAAAGGCTTTTGAAAAGTTTAAATAAATTATATCCCCCCCCCCCCCACCTCCCCCTGCACCCCTTCTTCTCAGTCCAGTATTTCATTAACTCTTCCACAGAATCCTAATAGTCTGGAGAAGCACAAGTCACACTTAGAGAAACTGGCAGACAGGTTTATCTCTATTGTGCTAGACTCATCCAAAAGCTAACTCTATCTTTAACGATTTTTTTCAGTGTTTTCTCCTTGTTCTGAGGTAAGGCTCTCTGTTTTATAATTGGATCATCTTTAGCTTCTTTGTAAAACATGGTTACAATAATTGCTCCCCTCCCCCAAGCTCCTCAGTCCCACAGGGGAGGAGGACAGAAAGCTATTTGAATAAACCCCTGCCTGCTTTGGTTAAGAGTGCAGCTACTCTGAACTTCCCTTCCTTTGGCATTTGAAGGTGCTTATTATCCACTTGGAAGTTCACATCTTTATCTGCTGTTTCATCTCTCATGCCTCTCATCCGTTTCAACCTGGAACTCCGAGTATTCGGGTTTGGTGAGCTGGCGGTGTTGGCTCTTCTTCCCTTTCAGCTACCAAAGGAGTTTGTGCTGCTGAGACCTCAGCCCTTCTGCTTCCTTCTTGTGGTTAGCCAGGCAGTCCTAAAGACAATATTGATGGCCATTATGCACTTGCCTATTTTTGAAAGGCAGTAACTGTAAACCACCTACTTTGAAAGAAGTGATGGGCAGAGCTCTGTTAGTGCTGGTAATGCAAAAACACACACACATACAGAGGGAGAGCTGATTTCCACCAGTGCGAGAGCAGAGTTTAACATCCCCCAAGTACCTTTTTACTCGGCAGAGGGGCGTTTTTTTGGTTTTTTTCCCCCCACAAAGACAGTTCTCCTTCTGTAATGAGGTTTATTCAGTTCCACCGTGCATTTCACCCAGCTCCCAGGCAGAATAACACGTGGCCAAGTTGCGGCTGTCACAAGAGAGGACAATTAGGCCTGCAAAATGCCCATTTGGTGTTACAAACACAAAGGTCTCTCTGCTGACCCTCACAGCTGCTGCACACATGCCCAGCAGCAGTTTAGCATACTGCTTTGTAGCATTAGGCCCAAAGGTTGGCTCATGCAATGAATGACATGCACAGCTCTCCACGATGTGCAGCGACTGAGTTAAAGCCTGGAAGACACTACAAGTTAGAGCACTCCCTCAATCAGGCGCAGGAAGGAAGAGGACTTGCAAAGGTAGCTGTGCACTCTGAACCCGCCTGTGTCTCACCAAACAAGGAGCCCTCTGTCCTTCCATCCCCCAGAGTCTACTCTACACTCTAACCACAGAGCCACTGTCCCTACTGTGTCACTTTCAGCTCCTTCATAGGCCGAAACCATTATCCTAAGCAAGAGCTGGAGTCACAGAGGAGACCGAGGAGCTTTCTGAGAGGTCTCTTCATGTTCCCCCACTTATGGAGCTGCTGCACCATCAGCCTGAGGAGGCTGTTTACCTGAATAGCTGAGGAAACTTCATGTATTCCAAATGTTAGCCGATGGCTTATGTCCTGCAAGTTGTTATGAAGGCTGCCCCTGCAGGACAGCTCTTGTGCTGTGGTAGGGATGGCTCCTTGCCCTGAGCTCTCCTGTGTAATCAGCTATTGTCTTCTTATTTGGGAAAACTCCATTGTTTTGCTCCCAGGGGGAAGATAGGTGCCCACAGAATCTGGGCATGGATTTGCCATGGAATGATTTGTTCAGCAAAGCTCATTATACCCTTCTAAATCTCCCTTTTACATCTCCCTTGCTGCACTTTACATTGTCTTATATTGCTATAATTTGGGCTGGATGTTCATATTTTAGAAAATGCCTCACTAAATCACTGTATCTTTCCCTTTATCCACGGTATCACTTCTCAGCATTACTTCCCACCTGTGGTGAGGATGTATATGCATCCTATGGAATTACGTTAGGGATGTAGTGAATGACGTCATATCATCTGGCTGTTCATCACTCTTCTAACACATGTAAATTTGTTTTAGGAATACAACTACAGTGTTTCTTCCTGCAAACCCTGGGAACACTCCCAGACTAGTTTGTTGTACCTACAGAGAGGTCTTGCACATCTTTTAGTGAGGAAGGAACATGATCTCCAGGCCTTGGGTGCCTGAGCACGTCCATCACCAACCTGCACCAACTGTCCAACAGACTCTGTGTGAAGCATTCAGAGGGGACAGACTCAAAAACTCCCTGTAGGCTGCTCTTCCATTACAATCACAAATCCCCAGGATCCAGGACTCAGAACCTGTGCTGCTCCTGTGTTTTGTTACGCCTTGAAGTTTCACATATTTCCTGTTCCATGTGAGTCATTAGGAAGAGTTATTGACAAACAGGAGCTGTTCAAAGGAAAGCAACTGAAATGATCAAGGGAGTGGAGGGATTGATTTAGAAAGAAAGATTAAAAGGATAAAGTCTGGAGAGATTGGTTAAACAGCAACTACTGTGAGCATGATAACCTACACATACTTAAAAAGTATTTCAGAAAAAGGAAAACACTAGTAGCATGATACATGGAGAGACAAGTGAAAACAGGCAGGAATTGAGAGTAACCTGAATTTTCCCTTTGAGATTAGTTTTCAGACAATAGGAAAGGAAATGTTCACTGTCACTACTCTAACCCGATGGCAGCATGCAAGAAACTCAATTGCTCTCAATTTTATAGATCCTAGGACAAAAAATACTAGGAAATGTAACATAAGGTGAGATGTCCAGGGATGGCACTGGGTTAGGGAATGGTGTGGACCTCCTGGTGAGGAGGCAGCTTTGGGAGAAACTGTAGGCAAAGCAGCACTCTTTGTAGGGTCCTTCACAACCCAGGAAAGCCCACCATGGACAGCAGAGATTGCAAGACACTTCCCCAGGAACCTGCTCTCCTTAATTAGAAAGTGGAATGGGTTGTGGATGAGACCGAGACTTCTCCCAACAGGGCCATGTACACGGGTGAGGTTCCTGCAATGCCCCATCACCATCTGGTCCTCAAGCTCTGATGTGCTACAGCCATTTTTTAGTTTTAGTCTTGACAACTTCTCATGCCAGAGTGTGCAGCTGAGCAAGCCTGACCAGATGCTTATCAAGTGTAAATCTGTGCAAATGGCTATTTATATCAGCTGAGGCTGTGCACCACTCTTTATAATGAACCATGTGTCCATTGTGCATTCATGGGCTCACAGAGATGAAGACTAAATGGACTACTAGATCATCTGTTTTGACCTTCCAAGTATCACAGGCCATTAATTTTCACCCAGTTACCCCTGGATTGAACCCAATAATTTGCTGTTGACTAAAGCATAATGTGTGTTTAGCTCAGAAGCAACTCTTTGAATGAGCTCTGTTGTTGATCTCAAGACATTCAAACATGGCTAATCCTCTCCTTCATGTGGGAGTTTCTTGCTGTGGCTGATAACCTTTGCTCTTTCATATAAAGCACACAGCTTCTATTTGAACCTGCCCTGCTCCATCAGATGTTATCTGCCATGAGGTCAGAGTTTGTTCATGCTCAAGCCACAAGGTCAAGTAATTTGTGATAGTTACTATGTTTGCTTAAAATTTTCAGCCAAAAATATTTTCAAGTGTTGGTTGAAAACAGTGTTGGGAGAGTCACACGAGCATTTTATATTTTCCATGAAAATCATTGTATGTTAAAAGCACATGTATCTTGCTTGACTTAGGTAAGATCAACTAATCCATCAAACTGTTTGTCTGATCAGGCAGAGTATCCCCCTTACCTGAATACTTGAACAGCTCCCTGTGATATCAGTAGCAACAGCAAAGTCCCTAATGGGTTTATACTGTGGCTTATTTGTCTTTGGGAAAGTAGTTGCTCTATTCACACATTTACTTGAATTTCTTTTCATGGTTGTTGCAGGAGAGAGTAGACTGTGGTATATGGACCTGTGGTCTGAACCAGCACAGCTGCTCTTATAACCAAAACTATGTTTAAGAAAGGATGTTGGAAGGGTTTTGCTTACTATTAGTTTTCTCCTTTCAGCTACTAAGGGATTTGGGGTGCAAACATGAGCCTGTGTTTTGAGTTCCATTCCTCTACTGGAAATGTTTGGGTTTTTTTTCATGGAGACAGCGAAGAGACCTGTAATAACACATTTAAAATGCACTTTCTGCAAATAATATGCAACACTGACTTAAAATTTGCCATGTCTACAAACATCCCTGCCAGTAAACTGATTTGTGAGATTGTTCATGGAAACACAGCAAAAAAAAAGGGGAGTGAACTCAGCAGAAAGGAATGAATTAAAAATTTGAAAGAAGATTTGTGGGTCATTCCTCAGGACTTGCTAACAGATTTAAGGCAGCTTAGAAGAGCTGATTTGGAGGTATAGTTTCATAACCCCAGGCAGTGCTGTGCAGTTATCCTTGTTTGCACGGAAATCTCTCCTAGGGTTTGTCAGAATCTCCCTGGGTGTGTTAATGGGCCAGATACCACGTAAGGCTTCTGACCACAACAGCTTTCTTATTTGTTTAGGCAGTTCCAGACAAATACTGCCTTAAGAATGGTCCAAGTATTGAAAAATAGAAACAAAAATAACCAGTTGTATGTTTTTTTCCCTCCTCTGCCCCGTGAAGGAAAGAGACACATTAGTTTGCCGGATGATTTGTTTGTTTAGACTTCTGTGCGCGCTAATGAGTGGGTGTGTGGATATGTTATGTTTTACGCCCAGATGGGTGGGTGCAAAAAGCCTATTGATGGAGGGCTATGTTGGGGAAGTGAGTTTTCCGCGGAGAGGGCAGGAACTACTACAAGGCTTCTCACTGTTTGTGGGAGTAATTCAATGATCCGAAGCCGTGTGAAATCCTCCCTTCAGCACAGACCTCATCCTTGGAGTCAGCAGCCTGCTTCTTCCTGCACGGCGCAGTAACCCTGGGGTTATGCAGAAAGGTGAATTTCTTCGGCAACTCAACAAAACCAGTAGCGGGCGCAGAGTATTGGGGCAGGGACCTTGAAGGTGACTCTGTCTTCACTGGTGGCCGGTACAAATGAGGGAGCAGCAGGGTGATGTTCTCACAGTAATCAGTGTTGCTAGGGAGACCAGAGACTGTGTTTTCTCAACTGGAGCTTTTCCAGGATGCCCGGCTTCTTCACTAGACATTAGCTGCAATAATCAGTCATGAATGCCTAGATCACTGTGCTGAGACCGGTGTCTGATAGGATAGGACACCATCTTCTGGCAGGTTGCAACTGGGAGTGATTTAATAATATGGTTATCTGGGAGTTACATAGAAATAGAAGTAAGACATCCAAAGGGACTTCAAAGCTACAGGTGGACTTAACAGTCTGGGGCTGATGTCCCTCAGTGGCAGGTGGTGCTATGGAAATACATGAGTGCTTTGAAGTATTTTGTTTCTTTTTGAAAGCATCTTTCCTGCTTGCTTCTGCCACAGCTCTTTCTTCAAAGATTCCTTTAATGGAGGCACAGTATGCAGCACCTCATAACAAAATACACAATTCTCTATCTATGGAGGCATTTCCCAAAGAATTGTTCCTGCAGCGTAGCCTCAAACAAGTCTGGAACCTGTCTATGCTACTCTGGTTCATTCAAAAAAAAAAAAAAAAGGAAAGGGGGGGGGAGTATTTATCCTGCAAAAATTAACTGCATAATGAAATTCCATATAAAAACATGGATCTAAGGCTGCATGGAAAGATTAATAGAATTCAAGTAAACAAAAAAATGATTACATAAAAATATCACTCCAGAATTATATCCTTCTCTAAAAAAAAATTCCAAACTCATCAGTCACTAAAAGAAGAGGAAATTCAAAGCAAGTATGAAGATATGAGAATCTGTAATAATGGTAAATACAGAATTGCATGGTGAAGCAACCTTAAGTCTGACTCCATCAATGATTTCAGAAAAATCAGACATTCTGAGACTAACCTTGTCCATCCATTACCCACAGTGTCATCAGATCAATGGCCACAAAACTAGAATGCTTTATTCTCCATCGCTCTGAGGTTGTGCTGACTCTGGCCCTTCTTTACAGCCATGCACTCTCTACAGAAAAACACATATTTCACAAATTCCTCACCAGACAAATAGCACATCGAAGACATCACTCTGCACTTGTCATTCTGATTCTATTTACTCCAATTAAAAAAAGACTGCAAAGCACAGGGCTAGCAGAAATGAATCTCCTCATCTCCATTCCCTTCCTATTCTTGCCATGCAAAGAAGCCTTTCATTGGAAAAACAGTCTGACTCTTTGGGAAGTGCTGGGCAGGGTGGTGACTGTCATTGTCTAGCACTTCCCCAGTACGGGGAGCTGCATGCCAGCAGAGATGCGTACTCAGGTTCCTCACCAGACCCTGCCTGAGGTCCAACAGTCCCACAATGCTGAACTGACACTGTACTTCACACTCCCTCTTCGGCCAGGAAATCCCCATCTCGTGGTACATTGTGCTCTGCACCACTGCCTGAGTTTTGCAGTGGAGAGGATGTTTAAAGACACTGGTGCTGTTCTGAAACTTGTCTCTCTTACCAGATTTCTATGAAGAACACTCGAGTACCAGGACAATTTGAACCTAACTTTCGGCATTGGATCACTTATATCTTTAATGCCCTGCAATAACTACAGATGCTCTCTCTCTTTTACAGGCACTGCAACAGAGGGCAATAGAGGGATGGAAGGACAGAAACTGGAAATATTGGTTTTGAGGCACCCAGAGGATGCCTTGGGATCAGAGGGATCTGATGTCTCCTTCCAGACAGATGTACAGTGGCATGGCACACAATGGAGACAGCCCTGCTACAGACCTGAGCCAGCTCTGCAGGTGTCAGGGAGCAGCTAGAAAGTGATAATCAACACATAATACTGTGGCTGGATCCAAAAGACACGAGGCATTATTTCTTGGAGATCTCAAGCAAAACAGAGGTGGAATATCTGTTGATTTAAGGAAATCTTGGCCAAAGGATGGCTGCCACATACCACAAACACAAAAGTTCTAGCCTGTACTTTGCTGGAAACAACCTTTCATCCTAGAAAATACTTTTATAATATCACTGTTTTTATGACTGAATCTGATGACAGTGGTTGTTTTCTTCACAGTTCACAGAGAATGGCCATCAAAAACCAGCCAACTTTTCCTTCCTCTCTGATCAGTCTCCATAACCTTGGTGTGAATTTATAGTGTGTTGTTGCCTTTTGATATGCCATACGTGTGAGAGAATAAGAGCGAGGGAGACATTTTGGTTCTGAAAATTATGCCATGCTTAGCACTATTACAGCATTGTGGACAATGTATATCATTTAAAGTAGCAAGAAGAGGTCCAGGGTGAAGGAAAACCTTGTGGTAAGCACAAATGGATCTTGTCCTTGGGGGCAAAAAAAAAAAAATCTAAACCACACCCTCCACTAATTAATGTAATATAATCTATTCCAAGAGGAAGAAAGTTCTGAAGTGTTTTTTAATTATTTCCCATGGATAAATCTTCTCTGACAGGAAAGATTCAGCAGTACCCAGTGAAGGGCAACTATTTCTAAGGGTAGGAATTCATTGCAAGATTCTATTCAGCCTGAGGGTGACATCCTAGCTGAGAGATTTATGGAGAAACTACTATTACATCTGAATTTTTTGAGTCCCTTTATTTTGGTTGACCCTAATGATTTGGTGTCACCTTGTGGATTTTGCTAATCCTATCTTCTCTTGCTCAGCAAATGAAGTCCAAATGAACCTGCAATCACCTCTGCTTTTGCTATTCCATTCACTATTAACTGTTGCTGCTATTGTTATTGTTGTTGGTAGTAGTAGTATTAAAACAGAAACCCCTTAGAAGTTCCTGGACTAGAACTTCATGAAAAAAATCACAGAAGAAAAATATAAGTTTTTTGATCTGTAAAGGTTAGGATTTATCTGCTGGCATCATTTGGGCAAATATCTCATGGCAAAGTGGCTTAGCCTTCACAGCCGCTGAAACGGTATTGCACCTTTGAGATCCACTGCCTTATTCTGCAAATTGTATGTGTCTGGCTCTGTGTGCTTGGGTATGTTCAGGTTGGTGATGTGCCTCCTGTCCCTGCCAGCCCCTTAAAGCAGAACCACTGGTGACAGTGGCACAGGCTGATGGCTATGTGCCAGGCTGTGCTGGTGCCAGAAGAGTCTTCAGCCATTAGCCAAACTCAATTTTGTTATTGTCCTATTAAGAAAAGGCTGAGAGCCATGTGGAGACATCTGGAAAGCTAAACCTGAGTTGTGATGGAAGGAATTAGGTTAAGTTGAACGCTGCTGGTCCAAGCAGTCAAGCAAGCTCTTTTGTCTGTACCTGGGTTCTGAACCACATGATAAATGCTGTTTCCCATGCTCCTTGATACAGGAATTCTGAACTGGTTCAAAGCTTCATTTCTGTGTCCATGGGTCTCATGCCCAAGTTACAGATCCCTGCTGCATGACAGGGACAATGAATACTGACTCTGTACTGTACTGATGCTATCAGCACTGGTTAGCTTGTTTGTTTTCCATCTGTCCTGCTCACAGTATGTATGTATGATTAGGTGATCAGAGCTGCAGTGTAGAATGAAAATGAATGAAAAGAATAAAAATGAACCCCCCCACACCAAAATGACTTGAAGGTGTCTAATGGAAGATAACAGTAATCAGTAAGGGTAGGAATAAAATTAAGTTCCTTTCATAATTTTCTAAAATGTTCTCAACCATCAATGTGCTGGCAATACTTTCTCTTTGTATTAGCATTACTGTCGGAGAACACTCTCTGAAAGGCTACCAGAACAACCATGATGAACAGTTTATCAATACCACAAATGGACAGTTACCTCAGAACTCACAAATTCATGTTTTATCCCTTTGAATTTGTATGCTGTATTGTGATTGGTTGCGGTTACCTGGTTACCGGTTTCCCATTGGCTGTATATTCCCTATTTCCCATTGGCTGGCTGGTGATGCAATCCCAGTGTCATCATGTGAGGCTGGCCACGCCCCATCTGTATTCCCCTCCTTCCCTATAAGCCCTTCCCCTCTTGCCATGATCCGCCCCCAAACTCCTCCCACTTTATTCATGCTCCCATGAAAAAAGGAGTTCTAGCCTCATCCCATGAATAAAGGAGTTCTAGCCTCATCCCACCATCGGCCGGGACCGTCTCCTTTCTGTCCTCCCCTCCTCTGGTACGCGGCACATTACCAGCTAGATGCAACTTAAAATAACATGTTTTACCAAGAATTGGACTGCTAATAGAAATGGTCAAGTTACTATGACTTCTTTAAAGTCTTGGCAAGCAACTACAGGTCAATTACCATTATCATTGCTACTAATCATGGGACTATTTACTATAGCAAAACAACTGTGTTTTGTCTCTCCAAGGCAAGGCTTTATGACTTTTGTTCCTCAGCCTTTTTTTAAAAAAAAAAACAAAACCTACTTTTAATTTTGCTCCCAAAGAGATATAAGTCCTCTGGAGAGACTCTTAACCTAACAGTTTTTGGCTTACTTGTAGATACTTTTGACAGAACCCTTAATAGTAGTGTCTGGACTATCTACTGAAAGCTACTGGAATAAAACTCAAAAGAACTCTGGAAACAGTCACCCTCTCCCAGCTGTAAATATGAATATCTTTGCATTTTGTGTTGTGCTTGATGCAGTAGGAGGCTAATCCCAGTCTAGGACTTTGAGGTGTTATCATAAAGACAGTGATGCACAAACAAGTAAAAATAAGACAAGGGGGAGCACAAAGTCACAGCAAAATAATTAATTAATGGAAAACTGAATTAGCAAGCAGTTCACCTCCTCTTTCAGGCTATTAGAAAATGGCATCATCATCGTTGGTTTATTTTTTTAGGGTACTCTATTACGAGTTCATCCTCCCTTCGTGCTGGTGATTAACCAGTGGCTTGTATTTAAAAAAAGAATAGAGAGAGAGCAAGGCACGTAAATCCACTCTAACAGATGCATAGACCAAAGCAATCCATCTGTCTAAATAATAAATAAACATAAGCAAGTCTGAACCAAGCAGACATGAAAAGGGGTCACTACCTGTATGAATAGGATTTGCATCCTTGGCCACCAGCTAGGCAACACCTCAGTGCTTTTGCAGGATCGTAATGTTGAGGCTATGATCCCTATGGAAGTACTGGATAGGCCTTTGTGGTAGATTTTTCAGATGTCCTTAAGAAAGCAAAACCCCTCTTTGATTGTAGGTATGGCAGGACTTCTTCCTACTGTGCTAGGAGCAGCAGGAGCCCTTTAAGCCTGCAGGGAAGACATTGAAGGTTATATCTATCAGGTGCTCTGCCTAGAAAGTGAGGGCCAAAACAACTCACCTGGTAAGCCTCAGGCTCTCAAAGAGTCTGGTAATGTCAGTCTCTTGAGTTTCCCGGATTTTAGAGTCTTTAGTTTGTGGTCAGCTGCAAGGGTGAGTAGGCAAGTGAGCTAGTGCCTCCTGCACTTTGATGTTTGGGGCAAAGCATAGTGGTTGTTATGTTAAGGAGGTGGAGAGAACTAGCTCCTGGGCTGAAGTCATCTACAGAAATAAGAAGGGTCTAGCTTGCAGCTAGACAGCTGCGTCAGATGCTTTCAGAAATGCTTACAGCCTGGATTCTAAAAATGACCTAGGGAAACAAAAGAGAAAGATGCAAACCCCTGGATTTTAGGTGTCAGGCTTATGGAGAGCAAGCAAGGCATTTCAGGTCTTAGTGCTCTACATATGAGGTGTCTCAGAAGAATAGCATCTTGCAACTTTCTGCCAGTCTCACTGGAGAAAGAAGGCAATCACCTCCCAAAGGCAGTATCTGGGGTGGGAATCTTTCCTTGTTCACCTGTGTGAAGAAATTGTGAGCCTGGTGTGAAGAGTGCTGGTCGGCATCTCTGCTCACAGGGGATATGTGTGTATGCATGTATAAGTACAACAAAGGTCAGAAAGTACTCAGACACTGAGGTGGTGGGGACAGCCCCTGTGTTACAGCTGGCCTTGGCAGGCAGTTAGAAGGGAGGAATTTTCAGTGCCTCGCACACATGCTGTATGTAACTGCTGTGGAAGAGGAAGGGGGGGTGGACCCTGTGGACCGCTGCTGTAGCCTGAGCTGTGTATATTGATTGAGGGAGCAGGTTTCTTCCATATATTCATAGAGGCTGGTTTAGCTTGAGCTGGGACTCAGAGACTGTGTCTCTCTTTCTCTGGTTATGATTTATTACTTCAATCCAATTTATAGCCATTTACAAGAATGCTGAACTGGCTGTAAATCAGTAAAACACCATAAAATACTCATGAGAACTGCTGAAATCCATCTGGGTGAGCTTCCTTCCCTCCCAAGAGCAGCCATCTGAGGGCAGGAAGATGTAGCCCTCCCGTCAAGCCCACTAGCAATGATGGGGGTGAGGGTGAGATGTAGTGCTCAGCCAAAGGAAAAGGTGAGGGGAAGGAGGTTTGCTTTCTGTGGGCATACAGGACCCAGCGGAGCTGTTGCCCAAGGAGCACAATGGAGATAACAGCAGCCCTGTAGGGGTTCCTCAGAAGAGCTTCACATGAGTGGAGGGCTTAGGCAAAATCCATGGGGAAACAGTGAGTGAAGTTGTTTTCAGTGGTCTATGATTGTCTATCATAGGGTCAGAATACAGAAAGCCCTCACAAAATACACAGTAGGGATAGTCTTGTATATTCATCACCCAGATTCCTGGACTTCCTCACACCATGGCCATGGTGATAAGGATTCCCATGTTAAGGGCTAAGGAAGACCCTGTGTTCATCAACTGCAGTGTTCTGCATGACACAGTGCTACAAGTAGCTCTGTGGTAATTTCTACCTCAAGTTCTGAGTGCTGCACTTGGACCACAGCTCAGAATAATCTGGTCTTAATTTAACAACATCCCTGCAATGAAGCCTCCCCGCCAGCCTTGGCACACTGTCCCAGAAAGTTATTATCCTTTCAGTTAAACACTGCTAGTCTGAACCTGCCTAGCTGCAGATCTGTGGCTGTCTTGTGTATGTGCCAAAGTGGCATGATGCTTCACCTCTGAGCTGGTATTTCTGACTGGGCTGGCTCACCTCTGGGATGCTGCTGCAGTGTGCCAAGAGCAATGAACCCTGGGCAGTGCTGTGTGTCTATTTTCTTTCTTGTGTGCAATGCCTTGGGGAGAGATAAGCAATTGTGCTGTCTATGCACCGCCTGTGACCCTGTAGTGCCCTGAGAGTGAAATCCAGGCTCTGCTCTACTTCACATTCAAAACAACGGCAGAAAATAACTTCCAGTTTCTTCATTTCTGCGGGCTTAGGCTCATGGACAAGGATAATGAGAAATTGCTATGGCCGAGTGGTGAGAGCGAGCAAGCCTGAAGAATGTCTCCCTTATCCCTCCGACCAACACAGGTTTAAAAGTCAATGTTGATCAGCTCGGACAGGCTAAATCCATGCCAAGGGAAGCCCTGATGAGAGTGAGGGAAGATAACTCACAATAAACTGTTGAAAAGCTGGAACAACCTTACCTCTCCATGTTGAATGGGCTATCCTTTGCCCATCTCATGTCGGATGCAGGCACTAGCTTGGTGCCTGCTATTCTGCCCATCACTCAGCTGTTGTGGATGGGGGATACCTGGGAAAGGAGACGCAAATTAGGTCAGCTCTGCTGATCTATGCAGATTCTTCACTGCTGTGCACTTAACTGGCCTCCTTCCTGGCTATCCAGTTAAGTTTCTGAAGCCCAGGTTCTATTTTCTCCAGAGTCTTAGACCAAATTAAAAAACAAGAAGTCTCCTCCTATTGCATTTTTTTTTCCTGAGGAGAACTCTCTCACAAGGTTTTCTTTAGAGACAAGCCAGCAATGTCACTGTCCCATGACAAAAGTCCCAAGGTTGCAAGTTTCTCTCTGACTAACAGATGTTCTCCTTTTTTTCATCACAGGAATTAGATAACCACCATCTCATAGACTTACTGCTCACTGCGTGTGCCCTTAATGCTCTGTGGGAAGTTCAGCTCAGAATGACGATACCTGAAATCCAGTGATATTATGAGTACTTGAAACTACTGCTAAAGGTTTGGTTATAATTAAGGGATTATATAGTGTGTGATTCTCTGACAATGGAATATTCTACCATGTCTGCCATAGCCTGACATTTTAATTCAGAATGTATGGAGTCTACAGCTGGTTTGCTCTTTTATTTATTTCAGATTGAGCTGTGTGAATAATGGAGCTTTCAATTAGATGACTGGACAAAAAAATAAGGTAAGCTGCAGGAAAAAGAGAATGGTGGGTTCCATTGCCCAGCAGTACCTCATTTAATCCAAACTGAAAAAGAAAAGTTTCTTTTAATTGTAGGGAGGATGTTAAGTCATTTCTTGTAAAATTCTTAAGCATGGACAGTTTTTAAAAATGGTAACATCATTTCAACAATTAAAAAAAAATCTGACTTTGCTGAGATTTCTTTCCCTGTTTCTCACTTAGTCTTTTTCTTTTATCCAGAAGTGTGCATGTCAAAAGAGAACCAAATTCACTTAGGTCCTCAAAAGTAGAATTTTTGTTCTGCTCAAGAATGTTGTGTATGACCTCTCCCAATGAGCTCAGTTTTGTGATATGGCAGTTTCAGTGAGTTTGTAGGGTTCCATATTTATTTCCTCTTGGTACCACAAGAGCAAATAGTCTCCTTTTGAGCAAAAAGCATTTCAAAACATGTTCTGCAGTGCTAAACTGTAGTTTCAAAGTCAAGCCTTGCATAAAGTAAAAGTTTTTGCAAGCCAGAACGAAGTGCACTGATACACTGAAATCTTCCTTGTTTTGGCTGCTTTACTCAGACATGGCTAAGTCAAATATAGTAAATAATGTCTTGTATAGGCAGGTAGAAGCTTCTCCCAGACCTAAGCTGTCTGTGTAGGACAAGAGATGTTACTACAGTAAGTGTACCAAGATTGTGATGCATACACAGGAAACAGATTTGTTGTGAAGAGGCAAACCTGCCATCTGATAGTAACTGGGCAGGTGGTGATTTGTGATTACTGTTCCTGAGTAGCTGAGAATTATGCACATCCTATTATGTTTGTTAACCCATCTGTCCTGCTTACCCCCCACATACTTTTATCTTGTTCTCATCTTTAAAGCTATTAGCTCTTTCTATAAGAGGCTGTAATTTACTCTGCTGAATTATGTCACCAGTGTGTCCCCAGGCATGTCCTCTTTGTCTGTGTGTCCTTCTTGGCCCTGACTGACTGAGCAAACATTCAGTCTGGAAGGGGTGATATTGTTGACATGTTTGTAATGATTTGAGGGAGCAATCTGAACAGTTGGATTGTTGTCCAGATGAAGGCAATTTCAGGATCACATGTGCTCCTTGGGAGCCAAGCTTTGGGGTTCAGTGGAGATCCCTATGAAGGAGACAGCTTTACATATTGTTGATTACTGGTGTGTGATGAAAGGGTGTGGAGTGGTGGCATTTTTGGAGGAGCCATTTATTTGGAATATGCTTGGGCAACAAGTTTTACTTCCACTGGAACGTTCTTTAATATCTCATATCGTGATTACTTGTGTGCAATAGTAACAATATACACTTATTGCAGTCTTTTTTTTAGTGATTTTCAATGAAACTATGGCAGTGGACCTGTTCATGGTCAGAAAGATATGTGGAGGCAGCCTTTTATCCTTCGTCTGGAAGTCTGAGGTGGCCACTCAAATCAGAGTGGATAGGGAGACCCAGTAGAGAATAAGGTGAAAGCTCATTCAAAAGAAAAGGGAAACAATAGTATAAGATACAGGAAAACACAAGCCCCAGGATCCAGACAGAATTGCACAGGTGAACTTTGTGCACATTGTCTAAGCCATTAGTAACCGGCCCAGAAGAGGTCCTGAGGTTAGTTGAGACCTGGCATGCAGCAGCTCACAGCAGGCTCAGCTGTGTGCCCCTGCAAATTGTGCCTGTGTGAGGTTTCCCCAGCCCACTGTTATTACCTGTTGCCAAATAGAGGGAGGGGTGATAAGAAAGGTAGAAAGTGGTGTGGCTATTCTAATCCTCAGCCTTAAAGCAACTTCTTCCCTTCATGGTGCTGAAATAGGGAAATGGCATACAGGGCAGTGCATGCAAATCATCTGAAATGGGATCAACTCTTTTCCATCCTGCTCTTCTACTTTGATTTCCATGTTAGCTCTCGTTTTTCCCTTGCCTGTGTTTTCTGTCAGTGTTTGACCTTTCCTCCCCAGTCCCCTGGCCCTTTCTATTCTAAGCTGATAAGAAGGAGCTCAGAGTTGATATGCAGGAATCCCTGGACACAGCTATTTTTTTCATCAGTAGTTAATTTTCCACTTCTTTTATTTCCTTTGAGATTCAATACATCTACTTTCATGCTTCTGTGATTCAGTTTGTGGAGGAGACAGACAAGGAAATGCTGAATAAATCTCTTGCCTTCTCTCTTTCTCTCAATCCTTTACTCCCATCTTTGCATTGCTCCCTCTTTCTCTTACTTCATGCCACCACTGTTTTCACATCTGTGGGGTTTTTTGGTCTCCCTAGGATTCCAGGTCAGGACAATTATAGATGTTGAGAGGGATTTAAGAGATAGCATGTTTTGTTGACTAGAAGATGTGGCTCCAGCCCTCCCAGACTCTGACTGTAGGCACTTCAGAAAACTGCCACATGGCTTCACTTAGAAGCTCCATTGGTCCTGGACAGTGCCAGCTCCTGAGGAGTATGCAGTGAAGGGTAGACTGTTTTCTATAAATATCATCCCTTTCAAGTATTTCATCTTTGTAATAGAAGAAAAATTTTATTGGAGGGGAAAGGCTACATGCTGTGGAAATGCATCTCTAGCAGAAGGAGAACAGGAGAAGAGAAGCCAGGGAGGGGCAGAAGGAGAGAAAATGATGGTTGAGGAATACATTTAGTGCAGGTAGCTCTGTGTGCGGCTGCTGTGGGAGCTGCAGGGGGAGTTCTCAGGGCAGGAACCCACGCCCAGGAGGCCTTGAATTGTTGATCACTTGCACAGCAAAGGGCCCCAGGAGCTGTGGCCAAGTCAGGTGACTGGACACTGAGAGACAGCAGGAGTCAAGGACTTAGACTTTCCTGCCCTTAGTCTATGAAAATATAAAAGCTTGTGGTTTCCTTTGTCAGGGTCCTTGGAGGCACCAGCTTGAGCTGGTATTTTGTTTAGTTATTGCACCAAGATTAAATTATTTTAAGGATCAAGATGTCTGAGACTGCTATGAGACACCTGGGATCAAACTGGTAAGAAAACCTGGTCTGACTGTGTAAGCGTGGGGCATGTAGCTGCAAAGAGGGGCTCAGTCCTAGCTCAGGTGGTGCAAGTGTGACTGCCAGAAAGGCTCCTGGAGGGCTGGAGAGAGAAGTTTGCTTAACACAATGGAAATAAATCCTGGGCTTCTATGTTCACTGCTGCCCTTTTACTTGGTGCGGAGGCAACAGTTTTCCATTAGGGAATAGTCTGCTTAGTTTGTCTTCTAGCACAGTAAACTACCATCTAATTACTGGGAGAGGGTTGCTAGCTAACTAAATGCTATTTTATACTAGACTCATTTGTAGCATCTGATGATGTTAAAGTAGCTGAAGTCACAGGCTAACAGTACCTGTCATGTCTGAGGGGAACACGTGTTCATTTCTGAGCAACTGTCTAGTTGTGTGATTTTTAGGAGGCATGTCTGAGGGAGCCCATATGGGCAAAGAACTGCCAAATGTGTTTCAAACTCGTCTGGGAGAAGTCTGCTTAGCAGCCAGCCAGGACTCAGACATTGCATTCAAATAGAAGCAAGTAAATATCATTCAGATTATTAACTGAGTATGAGAGAATACAGGACTGTTTCACACAAGCACTAGGAAGGTTGTTTTTTTGGTTTTTCTTTTTTAAATATAGAAGTCCAAATATCCCTCTTTGTATCATGGAACCAATGATGATGAAGTCCACAGAGACAGTGGAATATTATGAGGATTAGCTGTTCAAGAGCTAAAAACTTTTCTGACTTCTCAGGTGGTCAGATGGGAATGAGGGTCAATTATGTTGAAGTGTTTGAATCCAGCTAATACAAACTTCATTGTTCTTTTAAAACCATGAAAAAGATATTGGTCTTATCCACCAACTAAGCACTGGTAGGAGTATTCACAATAGTTTCCAATCTGTCATACAGGGATGCTAATACTGTGTATTAGAGTATAAAAGGATCTGCAATTTGACCAAACCATTCTTAACCCACTGTTTTTCACCTAACTAAGGAGTTAAAACCTCTTTCCTGGATCATCTCTCTGTAATAATAACAAAACAAAAAATCTTTCCTCAGTCTTATTTCTTTTATGAACTGGCAGAACTATAAAAAATAAATCTGTGCAGCTGGCCTGATGGACAAATCCTCTGTCCTGTTTAACCTTATGCCTAATTATCAGGGAGGCATCCCGTTATCTGCCATCTTGAGTCATTATTTGTTTGATTTGACTTGCACAAGCTTCTTGTTCTCGAAGGGAATGAGTCTTCAGTTTGGACTGGTGAACAACCCTGGCAAGTCAGGACCCCAAAAGGAAGGGTGTAATGCCCAGCAATGAGATAATTAATTGCTTAAGCGGGCTTCAAGAGGAATTAACTCTCCATTGCTTTCTACTGCTGAAAAGATTTATGGTACTTTTATTCAACTATGCAAATGTGACCTCACCTCCAGAGAAAGGTGTGTTCTATGCATCTAGAAAAAGATCAGGCAATGAAGCAAAATGTTTATGTGTCACGAAAGGGAGTCCTTGCTATATGGCAAAGTGTCAGTTATCTTAAGTGGAGGATTTGCTGATGGCAATTTGAGCCCAGAAACAAGTAATTCAGTTTGGGCTCCAAAGAGACCTGACAAAGCAACGAATCATTTAGTGTTGTGACTGGGGCAAAAAGTTAGTGGGGACACCAGGATTTTAACCAGAACATAACTTTTTTTGTAGTAGTGTTGCCCAAACAAGACATCTATGCCTTTCCATTTGGTCAAATCCAAAATGCCATCTTTAATCCCCCTCCTGCATTTTCAGGATAATTGCTACTAAACTGTTTTTGTTATGCAGGGCATCAGGCATTTTTACAGTACCAGAACACAAAGACCCTTATATAATGGAAACAGGATCCAAATATCTGCTGAGTTTTCCCAAAGAGGATATATGTATGGCGGGGTGGTTTTTAATCCAAATATAAACACTGCTATTCCTTTGCTTGGCAGGAGATCAGTCACAGATCAAAGACGATTTATGGTCTTGAGAACATCTTGTTATACTAGATGATCTCAGGAGATCTCTTCCAATCCCAAAGATCCTGTAATTCTGTAATTAAGCCACTACTGATGGCAGCTCAAACTGAGTGACCAATTTGGCATCTTTGGAACAGATCCTTTTCAACTCCAGAGGGAGGGGGTTAAAACCTGCCTTTCATGGGTTAGGAGTCCAAACAACAGGGTGCAAAGCTGGAATGTGCTTTCTGGTTGTCCTGTTGTCTAAAGGTAGGTACAATTCCATCTGCAATATGGACAGCACCAAAACAAGGGTGTAATTTATAGTCATCTTTATCCTTCTAGCTGAGAAAGATTTGGTGATCTCAGATATATCTAGACTAGGCAAGGGTCCTGGATGTGCCCAAAGCTTTGACATGTCTAAAATACCATCTGCAGTACCAGGGAAACTGGTCTTGTATCCTTGTATATGCTGCTGCTTGATGTGCAGCTGGCAGTCTAAGGTTCATTAAAAACAAAAATCTCAACCCAAAAACTCAGTTGATGAACTACTTTTGTTCTATTGCTGAAGGAATCATTTTTTTTTTCTGCTTCTCCTGCAGCCACTACTCACCACTCCTCGCTGAGAATTTTAGTTATTTGCATTTTCCATCCTCTGTTCACCACAGTAATTCTAAAGAGTAGTTCGTACATGGTTTGGGTGAAATTCAACAGTGATTGCATTTGGAGGAGAAAACAAATTGAAAATTTGTGTATGTACATATAATAGAAAGGGGTATGACTTGAGACTGTAAGTTTCATAAGTAGAGGTAGTAAGTTCTGAACTGGTGGATGGGAACTATTAAGATTGGCAGTAATGATGGCCTCAGTTCAGATGGATCTGGGATATCTTGATGTGAGAAGAGTCCCAGAGATGAACAAAATTCAGAGAATCAACTGCAAATTTTCACTGATGGTGGATGTACAGAAACTGAAAGTAAGCAAGTGTATGACCAACTCACCTAAGGCGTTGGAATTCTTTACAAGCTTTTACAGGATTGGACACGTTAAAGAGACATGCAGGCTTGCTTTAGGGTGTAGGAGTAACAAAGGGATGTTAGTTAGATTGGCTTAGGGATGTAGGAATAATAGGATGTAATTTATATTGCTTAAGGATGTAGAAGAAAGAAGATTTACATAGCATGGTTTAAGGCTGTAAAAGAAATAGGATTAAATTAGCCACATGAAAAATTTAGGTGGTAGGAAAAAATTTCCCTTAACCAGTCTTGCAGCATGGTTCTCCAAAGGAAGAAATGACAGTAGGATCAGGCTATTTCTCTCTGAATTTAGAAAGTCACTGGGTAAATTGCATTAAGCTCCTGTAGCATCTGGCATGCAGAGGTGGAAACACGAAAGAAAATAATAGGATTTTATTGGTTTATCTGGTATAAATTTGCTAGGTTTTTTTTGACCTTTAAGAGCCTCCTCTGTGTAATTTTTTTTAACTGCATATGGTATGTCATTATGTATAATGTTACAGGTGAGAAATCAAGCACACAAAAGCCTAGAAAATAAAATATTTAAAGAGTGATAATTTCTCTTGAAACATTAACTTATCTGTGTTACCAAATGTATTGAGGCCCTGTTGATAAATGGCAAAGGGTTCAGAGAAAAGCCCACTGGAATGATGCAAAATTTGGAAAATTGCCTCAGATTACCTAGGAAACTCAATCTATTTAGAGAAGACTGAGAAGGATCATCACCATAGGCTGTGCTTACCTACTTAGGAAGAAGACTGCAGCAATTCTGGCAAAGAAAAGTCTCACAAGACCCAGTAGTTTCATGCTGAATTACAGAAAAGAAAGGGAGGGGAGTAAGGCATTTTTAACGGTGAAGATAACTTTCCATTGGGATGAAACACCTGGAGAAATTATGACTCTCACACAGATCAGTTTTTCATATCAAGACTGGCCTGCTGTTTAAAAGAGAGGTTCTGACTCAAACACAGGCATTTTGATAGAGAAATCCTTAGTTGAAATTCAATGGTCAGGGCTAAATAATCAGATAAAATCCTAATCTTTCCTTCTACTGTTGATATATAAATTTCTCCTTTATATTGCCTATTTGGTATCTCAGGAATAATGTGGGTAATTATAAAATTGGAAAGTTTTCTATTTTCTTGCATAGCTTGGCACATATTTTGTTCTCACGGTTACAGGGAGACTGTACACACCAATGTGTTCATCTCTAGAATGCAGTTTCCAGTGCACTGCCACTTCCAGCACCTGACATCAGTATTTTTCTCATTAGAAATGTCTGTTTGGTCTGTGTGCAAGGGTGAACATCATCCTTACTAGCACTGGAAGGCCATACTTGCATGATTCCCAAGAACATGTCTTAAAACTGAAAAGGTGGTACAGATAGGGCCTGGGCTTTGATGATTCTTCCACTGGGGACAGAGCAGCAGCACAACGAAAGGTATTGTGATGTCTGGGAGGTGGAGTGCCCTGGGCAGTTTTTATGAAATAAGCTGCTACATCTCTACAGACTGACTGGCACAGAGGATGGGAAGGAAGTACGGTAAGAAAACGGAGTTTGTTGTGTGAAAGTAAGCAGGAGTACAATGGTCTTCCTGCCAAGGTGAGTAAAGTCATGCCAGTGAAGCTGGAAGTGAATTAGTGTACCACAGATGATGCAGAATTTGAGTGGTTGAGAAATGACAGTGCAATACATTTTACATGAAGAAATAGAAGGCTAAGTGAATGGGTGGATGCAAAACAGTGTTATTAAGGGAGTCAGGTTTCTCTACACCAAACTTGTAGCTACTCTTTCATTTCTCTCCCTCTGGACCCTGTGTGCTTCAGGGGTCTCCACTACTTCACTACCTTTCCCAATGCAGCAGATGCATTTGGCCTAGAGGAAATCAATGTTTTGCAAAATGATTCTGTGTTATTTGGGCTTTCCTCTAAGTATTTGGCATAGAGCTCCTCGTTTTTAATTTTATAGGTTTTATTTATGTGTTCATTTATTTACTTATTTTCAGAGGGTGCTTAACTTCCTTCCCCCATTTGTAACAGATGATAAAGTTGGCATGAGTTGGAAAAGAGTGAGTTGGGGAAAAGACATCCAGCAGCAGAGAGAAACTGAGAAGTCTGGACATGGATCTGTCAACAGGAGAAGTAGAGGATCACTCATGAATGGAAAGTGCTTCCAAAGTGCTGTGCTGTTAAAAAAAAAAAAAAAGAAAAAAAAAAGGAAAAAAAAAACATGAATGGGACACATGATCCTTGCAGCCTTTCTTCAAGGGCTAAATCCTCAGGCTAAGAGAAAATGGAAATTATCTTTCCCTGTTTCAGATAAATCTCTATTCTTTGTTGGAATAAAAGTGAAAATGCAATTTTTACAGCAGCAGCTGTCAGAGACTGAAGTAGTCAATGGCTTAAACATTCTAAGATCACCAAAAGACTTTTGTCCACTGCAGCAGACTTAAAAGAAATAGCTGCTCACCCAGGAAAGCCTACCCCTCCCTTAATATGCCTACTGTGAAAGGACCCTCAGATCAGGTAAATGGGTGCCATTGTCCAACTATCCCAGGTACAGAAGGGTATGCACGCATGAAGCTACAAACTGGATTTCCAGATAAAGGAAAAGGCTAGTAAGAAGCAAGTCCTGTGAGGTGGAATAATCCTTCTTATCATGCCAGTGTCCTCCCTTACATGATGATTCTGCTGTAAAACCTTGAAGACATTTCACATCTGGCCTGGGCTATTCATCTCAAATGTTGGACCATGATGGACCAACTGATGCTGAGTCTTAGGAGGTGTCAGAGACTTGTGACATATCCTGGGACATGTCTAGTAACACTATCCATTGTAAAATTCCCTGCCCTAGGGGAGGTATGAGGTGTTCCCACATGAGCTTGAAGTGTGTAATAACTCATGAAGTCTTTGATTATTTTTTTTTTGGGGGGGAGGGGGGCGGGCTTCCCCTATCCCAAACAGATCCAGACCATCACTTTGACACGATTTTGACGACCACTTCAGCCAACACACATGGAAGCTGCAACTACCAAGTTTTATCACCGGATCCAGTGGGTGATGACTATATATATATATAGATATATATATATCTTAAGACCCTAGCCTTTCTTTCTCTTTTACTCCCTTATACCTTTCCTTAAGTGTTGTGCTTTAATGTTGCTGTATTACTATAGATGATGCCACCTGAAATGGCAACATACCTGTTTATGTCTAAAACAAAATTGTTCCAAAATAAACTCTACATATATATGTTTAGGAACACCAATTCAGTGTTGTTTCACTCTAATCCATCCCAAGACATTTATTAGCAAGAACCTGGGTTACCCTCCCCTTCTGGGGCAGGTCATAACAACAGCTTGAGGTTCTACAAGTGTTCATGGGAACTGTAGTTTAAGGCATTTTTCTCCTACCTGCCATTCTGTCTGTAGATGCCTGTCCCATAACTCCAAAGAGCAGTGGTTGGTGTTGCTCTTGGGCCAAGTATGATCTGTCTTGATTCTGATGGCTAAGTCCTGGACCCATTTAAATTAGGTCTGTTAAAGCTTTGGGCCCATTATGCACATGCATGGTGATTTGGGGGAATTCTATCACTCTGCATTTCTTTTTTAAAAGCATAATCCCTATTTTCCTAACAGGAACTAGTATTGTCTGCCATGTTTATCCTTTTTGGCAGTGGTTGTAGCCCCTGGCCTGTAATTTAACTCATAAGGATATGATCTCTTCTCCCAAGGGTATTTTTACTTTCCTGTAAAGCTCTGTCTGCTGCAGAGGGCCAGGATATGCTCAGTAGAAGCAGCTGAGCCAAGAGGGGTGGTATGATTCCCTACCCTCCCATAGGAAAGAAATGAAAGGCAAACAGTAGGGGTCCAGAGTAGGAGAGGAAAGGCTCTTTTTTGCTAGCACAGAGAGATTGGCATGTAGAAATAAGCTGCCAGGGCAAAAGCTTCTGCTTCTGGGTGATAAGCCACCCAGTCAGAGTCAGTTGGGAGGGGTGTCCTGGAGAACAAAGGCCTTTCTGGTCTGGTGTGCTGAGAGTCAAGGTGATAAAACAGCTGGCAGAGTTAATAATGAGTCCACACAGTTCCCAACCAGAACTGTCAGGGCTGTAAGAAGTAGAGACTGGTGCGTGAGAGAATTCTAGATAGGTGCTTGTGTAGGGAAAAAAGAACTGGGAAGAGATTGGGTAGCACCTCATGGAGTACAGACCTGAAAGCTGGACCGAATGCGGCTGGTTGTACTTATGAAGAGGTGAGTGAAGGGAGGAGAAAGTACGTGGTAAGAACGGGTAAAGCTTCACTGCAAGTTCAGGAGATGTCAGTGTAAAGGGAAAGTATAAAGTATTCCCTTAGCTGGGACTCTATATTCTCAATAAGGTATGGTGCATTTCCTGATTCCTTAGTTACCCATAGGTGACAACTACACATGACTCTGCTTGGCTCATAGGGCTTCTTTGCCTGTCAGTGGAGTGGCAAAGGAGTACTTCTGTCTCTTCCTGTCTTTGTACCACTGCGACCATCCCCTGCTGGATCTCATTTGAGCACAAATAAAGACCCTGCAAATGTAAATACTGCTCGTATGATTTTCCATAGGCTCTTCCACAGTATCAAGCTTCCACCTTGGAAAGGAACAAGTATTTTGTACCCAGTCTTTTGAAGATGGAAACAAGGTTGGGGAATGCTAAAATACTGAAAAATGACAAGACAGCTCTGCAGAGCCTGATCAAAGAGGTAAATGTTTAGTGTAGTTATTTTACTTCTCCTCAGCCACTGCCTACTGCAGCCAGTGACATATTGTTGTTGGTATGATGTGGGACTAGATCATAAGAGCATCCTGTGTCAGAGGAGACTCATGTTCCTTAAGGTGTCTGCTTCAAAATTACTACTGTTGGACCAAATTCTAAAGCCTTTATTCATCCAAAATTTTCAGCATCTCAGAATGATGTTTTGCCTGAGTAACAACTGCGGGATTTTGCTCCTTCATCAGCTTAGGTAATTCTACAAAAATGATATTATTTAGAGTGCCCAGTCCTGTCTTGAAGCATCTCTACTAGCACAATGATTTCAGCCACTCCTTCAGAGGAATCCCTTCACAGGCTGGTAAACTTGTGGAGGGAAAATCTCCATTGGAAAACAAGGATCTGCAGAGTAGTGATGGTTCCCCCTCCTCCTTCCAGTGAGCAGGTAATCTATGAGGCAGTCAGGAAAATAGCAACTTGGACATAAATTTGAATGTATTTTTTCTTCTTTGCTTTTGACAGGAGTCCTTGTATTTACAGTATTAGATGAGTTTTCTGAATGCAGTTAGGTTGGAAGGAATCTGCAGTGCCTTCCTTAGCTGAATGGATGTGTTGCTTAAGTCTCTTAGTCAGCTGGAGAATTACCAATGGAAGTGAGACGAGGACTTTGACAGCTCTGTATCCTGCCTTGAACAGAGGGCAACATCAACTATTTCAGCAGAAATTGCAAGGTGCAAAGAACATGGAATAATCTACCAAAGAGACAGTTGCTGCTTGACTGGTGAAGGAGTTATGTGAACCAGTAAAAATGTCATATCCTCTGTAACCTGAATGGGAATGTTTTTACTGGTAACATCTAATACCCCTGTAATTTACTTGCTCCTTGGCTTTGTCTGCCTCAGCAGTGACTTCCATAGATAGTACTCTTAGAGGTGGCTCTTTATATCAGCAAAAAACCTTTTTGTAGTTGCAGACTACTGATAGTGTCAGGGACTTTGCAGAAGATGAAGGCTGTGATATTCTAATTTGCTATAATTGTATTTCTTGGTGGCTAACCTCAGAATAGGTGAGAGGTGGCTGATTATTCCCTTAGCTCAAGTGGCTAAGGGCTTAGCATAAGAGGTTCAGCCTCTAGCAACCAAATGCTACCAGTGAGTGTTGCAGCTGCAGCTACAACAATTGCACTTGTGCAAGTCAGAGGTCTGGCATCTCTCTAAGTGGACTGCAGCAAGAGCGATGGCAACTGGAGAGGCCCAATAAAGAGGAACTTTCATATTATACTGATTTATTGCAAACTACCAGGATGCAACAGTAAACTCTTCTACTCTCTTCACATTATTCTTATTTATACTTAACATCCAATACTTTGCCTGTCATTCTTTAATCAAGATTTCTTTTAAACCTGTCTGAATTGCTTGGGGAAAACCCTGGGTAAATATTGTTATTAGATAAGTAATAAGACACAACAGGGTGTGAAATATTACCCTATAACTCATGCCTACTCTATAGCAGTACATTGAGTGGCACAAGGCCAAATGGCTTTGTGTGTTATTTTTTTAGTTAAATCAAATTAAAAAGACACCAGCAAAGTGTCTGTGGCTGTTAAAACATGGCCATGTTGGTAGGGGGAAGAAGGGAGAAGAGTCATTTAATACGGTGTGCTGTCAATTGCTCACTTTTTAATTTAGTGAACGATGAAAAGTACTAAGTGGAGAGCCCTGGAGACAGGTGTCCTTCACTTATCTAAAGGACAGATTGGACAGAAGCAGCAGCAGCGTGAGCTCTGCCATCACTCTGTGGCAGCAGGCTTGGAAGTTCCACCTCTGGTGGGTTAAAAGGATCCATTTGCAAGGTCCCATTCAAACTTTTGTCACTCAGCATGACCTCCCATTAACTATGGCTTAATAAGGTGCTTCCAGGACCATAAGTTGCCTTGGGGGCATCTGTCAAATTGGAAGCAAATTGAGGCTACCACTTATGGAAACCACCGGATAGATTATTACTGATGAGTTGAGATTCCAATCTGGGACCAAACTCAGTCTCTGCATAAGTCAGATGGTGCTGTCTCATTTGGCTCATGTGGCAGGGAAAAGGCATCCATAATGTGTTGCACACTAAAAGACCTTTCTTAACTGTTTTCTAACTTTCTGAGCCATACCATTTAAAAAAAAAAATTCAGCTTTATATACCACAGTATGCAATCCTGTCTGCACAGGATGGGCGCTTTGACTGGGATTGTCAGGGCTGCACTTTGGCTGCAGAGATGAACTGGCCTCCTCTGAGCTCTCACTTCTGTTTTAGTTTAGAATGACCTTTTTATGGCTAAATGGGTCCTGATCTGCTACTCTGTGTAATAGCCCATTTGCTACACACAGGAGTCTGTTTCCAGGAATGGGCAAGTGCGTCTTGGGTTGGCTAAATTGTACATTGGCTTTTCAGGAATGAATTGCTTGCACTGCAAGGAAAATGTTAAATTTTCATAGAATTATTTTTGTTTGTTTGTTTTGTTTGCTTTGTGCAGACAGCTGCTGTCATGTCCCTTACCCAAGGCCCATTAGCTACCCAGCAGCTTCTGACTCAGACAGCCAGGCTAGAAATGTAGAAAACCATATCAAGAGATGCTCATTAATCCTTATTTGGTTCCTCCCATAGGCATTTTCCTTACATGCCCAGCATTTCTCACATGCTGGACTCCCTGTGCAACAGGAGGCTTCCATTTGCTTTAGTCTTTAAAGATCCAAGCCGTTTATTTGTGAGGCTTGCTGTGCTGCTTATTCTCTGATGCAGGGTGGGGGGTGTGTGAATATAGTCTAGTAAGTCTAGAGAAGGGGAGGATCCTTTTACTTTTTCTTTCCTGCCTCTATGGACAAAAGAACATGAAGGCTTACAAAGTGCTTTCTCCCTGTGGTTTGAGCCTGGGAGAATTCCCAGAGCACAGTGCCGTGTCCTTTGTATGTGTTCATGTGTATATGTTGGCTTGCAGTTAGCACAGAGATACATCAATATTCCTGATGACAATAAATACAGCTATTAGGATGAGTTGAGAGCTTATCTTAATTGGGTAACAGATGAGCAGGCGTATGTTGCTGTTGAATCCATCAGCATTAACTGAGCAGAGGTAAGTTTGATCAATACTGACACTTGAGTGCATGGGTAGCCACTGGAAAATATTAATTTACAATCATGACCGGCACCTCTCATTAACCAGAAATGTGTTAACCCTAATTGGTTCAACAGGGCCCTGCTGTACCACACTGTGCTGCTCACAGTCTTTCTTCTAGTGCCTGAGACTGAGTTTTCTACTGATGGGAACTCGATGGTGCTCAAGTTTTGTGTTTTGGGTGGCCAGGCTGGCAGCTGTACTGCAGCATCCATCAGGCCAGGAAGGTATGCAGTGCACACCCACCTGGGTATACAGCCCATATGGCTGTGTAGACATGGAGATCTACATATTTGCCTGTTCATGCCTTATGGCCAACTTGAGTAGGAATTAGGCTGAGTAGGAGCGACACTGATTTATACCATTTGCAAGTTTGTACCACAAATCCATAAGCATTCATATGCCATTGTATCTGTGCGTGCACTGGGAGGGTTGCATGCAGATATGGACTGAGAATGTTTGTGGTAGCATTAGGTTGCCCTCAGAACTGTCAGGGTATGTAAACAACATTGCTTTTAATGGGAAAACTGTATATATATGTGTGTGTGTATGGAATACTTATGAGGGTATGTGAAAAATGTTTCTTGTGCTATAATGCCAGCAATGACAATTTGTTTTCTCTACCTCAACAAAATCCTCACAGCCATCCATTCAAAGCAGTCATCTTTGGCAAGTGCCATAAATATGCATAGTGTATATACAAATATGAGCTATAAGAGTTGAAATCATCTTGTAATTAAAGTCCATGCCTGACAGTAAAGGAAGCTGAATTTGCTGTTAGACCCTCAGTATCTGTGGAGGTAAGACTGCTATCCACGCCCACCAAGGAAAGAATGAGAAATGATGGGCTTAAATTGTAACCTAGATCTTCTTGCTTCATTTTAGGAATAACTTTCTAGCAGTAAAAATAGTTACACACTAAAATAGGTTGCCTGAGAAGATTATCAAATTCCTTCTTTGAAGTTATCACAAAAAAGACCCAAGCTGGACAAACATCTGTTGGGACTAGTTAAAGGCAGAAGAAAGGGGATTTGTATCTTTTGGAATGCTTTTCATTTATGTTTTCTTGTGCCTTTAGAAGTACAGATGTCTCTGGTTCTTAGCTGAACATGGCTGGTTGTCAGCACTGCCTAAGGTTGCTTAGGGCAACCTCATTTGCAACAAACTCACCTGTAGACTCATCTGGTCTTAATGTCTGTCATCTGTTTTAATGGTCAAGCTTAAACAATGGCCTTAGTCAGTCCTCATAACTTGATTATCCTGCTTTGATATTCTGGGAGCTGCTTCCTTCTGCCTGAAAAACACCAGGCAGAAGGAAGCAATTTCTTCATCAAATGAGTTTCAAGATCAAGAAAGCTTTTTCTCTTCAAAATTTTCCAGTACTTGTGACTTCTCACCTCCTTAATCTTTCTTTCTTGTTTTAATAGTGAAGAGTGTTATGAAGTTTTTTGGTAAAATCTCAATCAAAATATATCAGCACATGAATATATTCAACTTTTGGCCTGCTACCTGGACCATGATTTTCCCGTCCCATCCGAGTCCCCAGAATTCTTTTGGTCTTATTGGCTCTCCAATTAGCCCAGCAATTTCTTTTTGGCATTCAGATGTCTGTACCATAATTGATTTCCAAAACACTTGCTTTTACAAGAAAAAAACTATTACTTCTATGTAATTCCATAGAACAGTAAACAGTTCTTCCTTTTTGTGTAGAAACTTCGTGCCCCTATCTGAAGTTAAAAGGCTGATTTTGTCTTTCCATTCCATCAAAGAGGGAATACCTGAAAGCCAAAGAATGTGAAGAAGAGCAACCCATAAAGAAACACATCCCAGTAGCTGACCGTTTGCATGTATGAATAATTCCAGTGAGGCTGTCTGAAGGATTTATTATTTGGCAAAAAGAAGAGGAACAACTGTTGGCTTGTTTGAATGCTTCCACAGTGAATAAGTATGGCATATGGAGATTGAGAATCAAGGTCAGACTCACTTATATCTAATTCTTGCTTACCTGTAACCTGAATACTTGGTATTTATAATAGTTGTACCACTGCTGTTTCTTGGATCATCTTTCACAGAAGCTCAATGGGGAATTTTCCAACAGTTTTGTGTTAAAGACTTTCAGTTTGAGAAAATACAAGAATGTACAGCTTTTTGGTGGGGGTTTTTTTTTTGGTTTTTTTTTTTTTATGTAACATTTTTGGAAGGAGTTCTTTGGTCTCAGCTGGGAATTTTTGATGAAAGAGACCACCTGGACCTGAGCATCAAACAGCATGGTGACCAAGGGTTTAACCAAGAAAGTTGGAAGTCACATAAAAGCCCTCACTCTGGCTCTGTTCCCTCTAACCATGACTTTTCCAAGAGGGATTTTTTGGTGTGTTTTTGGGGTTTTTTTCACCAGTTGAAGTACTTTTTTCATCTTGCTTGAGCAGGGAGGTGGCTGTTACAGTTTGTATTAACTGTCCCCATAGTTGTCAAATGAGGAGGAAATTGGTTGTGTAGGCCTGCTCGAGCACTCACCTGGGATGTGGAAGATGGAAGATACAGGAACAAGAACTAGGACCTCCCCAATCCAGTCAAATACCTACCTATTTGTTAAACTTGAATCATTCCTTCTTGTTTTTGAAAAACAGCTTTGACAGGTCTTGGTATTTTTCCCTCCAGTGAGCAATGACTCATTGTCAATTGACTGACTCAGAAACTAGGCAGTCTCACGCATGCTTGCTGGGGAATTTATCCTGAAGTATCTTCCCTGGTTGGTTCTTCTATGTCTGGAAGTGGGGATGTGTACACACCTGTAGGATGTGTAAAAGCCATTAAGCTAGCCAAGATCCTCAGCTTTACAATATTACCACCCGACTGACCATATCTGGATGCCTTAGGCTGTCCAAAGGGCTTTTGGTGGACAGTATAAGTATGTGAGAGAGCAGCAATGGGAAATGCACTGTGGGTGATGATGTAGACCATCTGTAGCTTTCTTCTATATGTTCCCACAAAATTATGTTCCTGTGGAGGGAAATAACCTGCGACAGGGGCCATCCACATCCTTTCAGGGGGAAGTCCAGAGATGTTTAAGGATCTGGGAGTGCTGCATTAATTCTTTTTGGTGTGTCACTGGAGCCACTCTCTTGATGCCCCACAGATACTCTTGAGACAAGCTAGGCAGCCAGAGAGTTTAACCTTATAGGTGTTGGCAGAAAGGACAAAGAAAAATATTTATGCAGACACTATGGCTTTGGCCTGAGGCTGTTATGCCTCCAGCTGTATCATATGTGCTGTACAATGAAAACTTTTGGCAATATGAGAAAATAGTACAGAATTAGCATTTGCTGGTCATTTCTAGCCTGCTGTTCTCTCTTTCAGAGCAACATTTATTTCAGAGATAGTTAAAGCAGACAAGACATTGGTATTTGGAATGGTGAGAAGGAATGAGATAGGATCTCATGCAAACAAGTGTTGGCAGTCAATGGAATTGTACTTCCTTTTCCAAGGGCTGGATCTGGCATTGTGTCTTAGAAGCCTTAGGAGATTTATTACCAGTTTGACTTGATCTGTGACACAAGATTTATGGCCAGGCTGGAACTGCCTAGAAATAGCACTTCTCTCACTTTCTACCAGCACTCCATCTACCCGACAGAAAAATGCGCACTAAGTAGGGAACACTCAAATGGTGGGCATCACTCAAGCCAATGAGATCAACTATCTCCATGGTGGAGGTACAAGGTTCAAAGAAAGGCCCTGTGCCTGCACAAGGCACCCAGTGAATGGCTCTGTGAAGGAGTTCTAGGCTGGGAGAAATACTAGCTTCTCAGAGCCAGATCAAAGCATCAGAAGGATGTTCACACCTTCTCACACAGAAGGACCATGGCTTAGTAGTAAGGGGACTTGACTGTCTGGCTCTTCTGAGACGCTTTTTAACTAGTCAGCTGAAAGGATTTGTGGTGGAGACATGAGAGCTGCTCTTCCACTGGCCACACAGCAAACTGAAAGCCCTTGCCCAGTGAACATCATACCTCTTTTTCTAATCTTCACCCCAACTCATCTCTGCACTGGCTCAGAAGTTTAATTTAGTGAGGCCCTATAAATGACTTTTCTGTATTTTACAATGTTTTTATTAGTGATAGAACCACAGAATTAGGGGCACTTCGTAGCTCAGCCCAGAAGTCCTTGTAATCTTCTGCTTAAGGCAAAAATTGCCTTAACCGGTAGTGTTAGGAATCTATTGTGATTGACTTCTTCTGTCTCATCTCTCTTCTGGGACTCTCTTCTGCTCCTATAAAGTTGTGTAGTCACAGACCTGTGACCTCCAAGCCAAGGAGGTAAGTCATTCTCTCTAAACCTGCTAGTGGGAGAAATGGGATCTTGGTTTTTGTTTTCTGACTAGTTTAGGTAGCTGCAAGTTGCTTTTAGATAAGAGGTTGGAGTCGGGGCAGGTGAAGGACAGTGAAGCAGTTCTTTAACTTGTGATGGAATGTGGGTGTTTGCTGATCTAGAATTTCTGACCAGCTGCGCTCACCTGAGCTGATGCCTGCCTTTCCACTCATGATGTTGCTTAACTCAGTGGAATTTTATTTCCTGAGTGTACAATAAAAAGCACAAAGGTTACCATACCTATTAAATCCCAGGAAAAAGGAAGAGGGTGGCATAGGGGGGACAGAGAAAGAGACTTCCAATGCACACAGTTCATCTCAAGAGCGACACAGAATAGGGCAAGGGTCATAGAGGGTTTCAAAGCAATATATCGCCTCTACTTCATCATTACTGATATTTCCAGAGCACACAAACAACTGCAACCACTCCAACCTCATTTATTTCCTTTTGTTGTTGTTTTTTGGCGATTTTTTTTGTTTGGTTTATTTTAATGTTGGCTTCACCACTTCATTCATCTGTCTCTTGGGTGATTTTTTTCCCCCTACTATATTACTTTTTGTCACTGGATTGCTAGAGCCCCCCTGGATGCTATACAATGTGACAGTTCCTGAGCAGTCAAGAAGAACAGCCAAAT
The DNA here is from genome assembly GCA_013396655.1 of Campylorhamphus procurvoides. Taxonomy (NCBI): domain Eukaryota; kingdom Metazoa; phylum Chordata; class Aves; order Passeriformes; family Dendrocolaptidae; genus Campylorhamphus; species Campylorhamphus procurvoides. The sequence continues at coordinate 1,690,604 of WBMV01007810.1, forward strand.
AGAATGACAGAAGCACAAAAAAAGGAGAGAAGAGAAACCCTCCAGAGCTGTAATTTCACTTCCTCTATTTTGTCTGCTTGCAGGGGCAATATAAACAGGAGAAAAATGACAACAGACCACTCCACTTCTAATGGCTTCAAATGGTTTGAATCTGACATTGATGGGGAACTTGGAGAAACTAACAGCAATTCCTCAATTCTTCCTTTCTCACTGTCCTCCACTAGGACTTTGTGCACAAGAATGCAGAAGAGATGCCACAGATGATAGTTATCACCCAGGCAGGGCACAGCAAATTCTTCACCTCCATCTATAGTCTAAAAATATTGTCTGACATGCACAAGAAAAATATGATGTGAATTAACATTCTTGCTATATTGAATAACTAGCATAAAGACTCGAGTTTTTTGAAATTATACTCCACATGACCTCCAACAATTCTGTAGCCCTTTTGGAAAGAGTCTGTGTTTTTCAAGGTCAGCTGAAGTGCTGCCTACATTAAGGAAGTTGGCACCACTATAATTACATCAATACAGAGCACGTTTTCTTAATGTAGAAAGGGCTTTTCTTTCAGGAATGAACCTTGCATATATATCTTTCTGAGGGTAAAGCAATGAATAAAACAAATGTAGGGTTTACAGACATAACATGTGTTCCTCTTTTTGATGGAGAAACCTTTGATAGTTTTGAAGAAATTAGATTTTTTTTTCTTTTGCAAGACTTCTATTTCTAAAAAATGTTTTCCAAATGACAGATAATTTACCCCCAGAAGCATTTTCCTCTGACAGGTGATCTAGTCATGCTGAATTTCAGGAAGAAAAGATATTTATTGAGAAACTTAGTCACAATTAAAAACTGAGATGTGAAAGGAAATTCACTGTTCTACCTTGAATATTCTGACTCACCAGATGTGTAGGTTCTCTATATTACCTGCTGTGTACCGAAGATCTTACTTGCTGCTTTTTCAGGGGTCAAAAGGGAGGATTCAGAAATGGGAAGCAGTAGGATCTGAGAATGCTAGTTTTAAAACTTTCAGCTTCATTTCTTTCCCAAGATTTACTCTTCAAATGGGAGATGCAGCAAAACAGTGGACCTGCCAGGCAGTTGCTGTCTCTTATAGTGGTAGATGAGGAGTTGCCCTTCTCCTTCACCTGCTTCAAAGCTTATTACTCCCAAGCAGGATTCAGCTCCATATTCAGCCACTTGTATGTGGCTGATGCCTAGACTGAACAGTAAGAGCAGGCTTTGGTCAAGTGACTTCATTTTTGTTGTCATCTGATTCTCAAATCATAATGTACTCGCATTCAGAGAGCATCTACCAGGGGATGATGGAACATGTTTGCATTGTCATTCTCTTGCAGGCAGGGCAGCACTGGCAATGAAACAGTTTTCAATAGTAATGATAACTGGAATTTAAGATACAAGAAGCTGGAGAGTATTTTTTCAATAATCCTAAGAAGTGGTGTTGACTATGGTGAAAACAACATGATGAATTGTAACTACAGTTCCTGGAAAATCTTCTCATGTACCTCTTGCTCATTTCCCATGTGCAGGTCACTACCAGCTCATCTTTGCTTAGAGGAGCATAAATGAAGGTTTTATTCTTCCCAAAGAGTCTATCTTTTGGTTGTATTCAAGTTGTTTGATATTCCCTTGCACTTTTTCTCAATAACAACAGAACTGAACACCGTACTCCTAAATGTACTGACAACTACAGCTACAGCTGAAGTTTTCTTAATGTGCTAAGTTGTCTTTTTTTTCATGGTCATTTATAATTGTCAACTTGAATAACAATACCAAAATTTTCTACTTGATTGGAACAACCAGAGAGTATTATATACCAGGCTTTAGTCCAGAAGAAGGGAGAGACATTGTGAGTTCTGCTTTCCTTAACTGATCCCTGACTTTGTGCCTCTTGAAACTATCATGCCTAGCCTAATCTTAGTGATACTTCAGTAAATATTCTTGCTCTATGATGAGACTGGACTGTCATACATCTATCTCATCTAAATGGCTCTCACAGCAATCTTGTATTTTTAGGAAAGGCTTTATTTTCTACTGTAGACCACATATAATGGCAACCTGAACCCATCTAATACAATTGTGCCATTGCTACCTTGCTCCACTTGTGTATATGTCGTTACAAGATGTTCCACCTTCCCCCCCTCAATGTGGAATTTTCGGGGCCAACAAATCTGTGAAGGCTTTTGTCAGTGGTAGTTGTAGCCCAGTTTCTGTCATGACAATGCTAGTTTGTCCATCCACTTATAATAACATTATCAAAAGCTCCTGTGTTCTTTAATAATCCCTCTGTTCCTCCAAGTTTGGTAGGTGATGCAAAAAGATAACAAGGGAAGTCTTTAGTGAAGGTGTATAAGCTAGTTCCTGACTGCCTAGAGAAAGTCTGAGCATTGCTGTCTTCCTCTGTGGTGATTTTCATATTAAAGTGACTTCTTCCTATCCCTGTAATCTGTTACGTATGAAGAAGGTGATCTTCTGCAATGTAATTTATCTCCTGCTAAAGCAGGCTCTATGCCAGGTAACTACTTTTCACCATGCCAGCCAATCAGTCGTGTTGACACTGTGGTGTCACCTTTGTGACAGCTACTTTATAGAGGTAACAAAATGCTGGTAGCCAATTAGTTTTTGCTGAGAGTGATACCACAGAGTCTGTCCAACAGGGAAAAGGTGCACACCCACAGATTGACAATGATAATATAATTGAAATGACAAAGCACATAGAGGCTAATGTCATGACGTATTATAGATAGCAGCATATCTTCAGCCCTATAGGAGGGTACTGGCATGAAAGGGTCTAGACAGTCTTTGAAGCTCCCAACCCAAGCAATTCGACTTACCAACAAATTTAAAAAGTGTTAACCTGGTCATAAACTATTTTCAGAAAACTAAGTAAGAAGAACAGGCTGCATAGCTGACATCTCTTCCCTCACAGGAGGCAGGGGAGCAGCTACTCCATCCACGTTGAACTTGCCTTTGCTGTGACAGAGGAGTGTGAACTGATCTGTGCCATGTGCCCATATGGCAAGCAGGTAATTTTCTCTTGTGTGCCTCTCATAACTAGAAGGGAAATGAAAAAAAGCAGGAAAATGAAAGAGGCTGCAAGCAGCACAATTTTTCTGCCACTGCAAGAGCCCTGTGTGCAGAGTCACCTCACACGTACTCAGAGAACAGCCAAGCGTGGCCGCTCAGACTGGGTGTTCTAAATCATTGTAACCTTTTGCAATGTTTTAAGTTTGCTACTTTAAAAAAAATAAATCTATTTTGTTTCTACGTCTGAATTTCTTCTTTATACTCTGATGTGCTCTTCACAGAAGCAAGAACTATACACATGTACTCTGGGGATGGGTTATTTTCTCTAGAACAAAGTGAAAAATATTCCCTTTAGATTTTCTGGAATAGGGATGCAAAAATTCTGGTCTTCTGCCTTTGTTATTCTCTTCACATCCTTTTCTCTACAAAGAGGAATGCACCATATCTTGTAATTAATCCTCATGATTTCAATGGTAGGTGAACCTATTTCCAGTTATTTGTTCTTGGCTTGAGGAAGTCTGGAATTAATTGTTCAAATCAAGTCATCTGTCTAGAAATGCTTTTCTAAACCCTACCTACGGTAAGTGCTTTATATCCAACAACTGACTGGAAAAAGTTTCATATACTCCCTCATGTGCACATACAGCTTGTTTGCAGTCTTCAGTGCTTCTGCATGCACAGTTGCCATAGGTATAGTTGCACATGAGAGTATGGATAGTATAGGTGGTTGTCCCTCCCCCTGATGCACCCAGGCAGGTTTTTATCCTGGCTTCTGAAATCACACCAAAGCTCGTTTGTCTTCATCAGCCCTGGCAGGTAAATCATATTCACAGTAGTACAGCTGCACTCATGGCTGACAATGGGGTATATTTTTCATAGTGTGGTGAAGGCAAGAGGCATCCTGCTTCCCTGTAAATTGAGTAGCCTGTCTGTTTCAAATGATGAGACAAGCAAATAGACACAGGGATTGGGGCATGTGCTAGATGGAGCTGCTGTTCATGCTCAAGGTAGCCTGTATGATGCTTCTTTGCTGCCTGAAAGACTTGTGACTTCAAGCTGGTTCCTTATAGAGCCTTGCTGTATACTGTGCTTCTCCGGTATGATGTTTTGAGGTTTTCATGTTAAAATTATATTAATGTTTTTCTTCCCCTGGTGGAGGAAGCATAACTTCTGGTTTTGTATGGAGAATTTGAAGACTTTGATTATTTTGGGGATGAGGGCAAGTGAAGTCCTTCTTTGTGTTTTCACTTGGGGGCTGGAGTAACCCAGGGCACATTCTCATGGGGCCGTGTATAGAATGGCTCAACACAAAGTTGTGGTTATGGTCATCCCTCAGCCACACAGCATCAGCTTTAATGTCACAGTTGCTCACTTCTCCAGTGAAGAGCGGTTTGTGTTTTTTAGGGCATGTGCCTATCAGGCAGAGCTGAGTAAAGGAATGTGTTCTGGCTTTAACTTCTTCTCAGAGAATTTCAAAGAAAAGTATGCTTTAGGTAACGTCACAAATAGTTAAGAGGTTGCCAGAGTCCAGGCAGAGAGTGTGGGTGGCCTTGAGCTGAGCTCTGCTTGGTCCTGGTGGATGCTGCACTGCCTCCTAGCTACCTCTCACCTTTGCCATACCTGTGTTCCCTAAACCCAAGTCTTTCCAAATAGGATAAAACTGGCATGCACATAGCAGTCTCATGCAGGGCTGTTTGTACCACAAGAGGCACATGGGTTCAAACATACCTTGTAAAGGACTCTCTGCTTTTCTGGGCATATAATAAATGCAAGAAGATATGAAATGCTGTCAGTAAATGGCACAGACTACTACTTTGTTCTCAGATGCAAGGTACCAGGGTCAGCACAAGTGAGTAGTTGTGTGAAATCCTGCTTTAGATAGGAAGGCAGAATCCAGGTTATAGTGGTTCCATTTGGGGTGTTGATTGCTTTGAGACACTACTGTGCTGTTGTTGCCAACACTGTGTGTGCATGGGGAAGTTGGAGGAAGACTGAGATACAGCAAGGGGCAGAAAGATGCAGAGACAGTTGGTCCAAAGTGGACCAGGGGAAAAGGGCAGAATTAAGAATGAAGGAGAGAAGCTACCCTTCCCCCAAATTGAGGATGGAGGATAGCTGAGCAACAGAAACCTGTCAAGATAGTAACTAATAACAATTAATAATTTATTGTACATCAAATAGCTCTTTTCCTCATGGTTTCCAAAAGCTCTTTACAGACTATATATAGAGACTGCATTACAGTGTGGTATGCACTTTTCAGCAGCATAGTTTAGGAACAGCCCTGCTGCTGAGGCACAGTGGAGCCCCATCAGCACAGAGAAACACTAGGAAAAGATTTGCACCCTCAATCCTGTCTGCTTCAGTGTTTTTGGGTTTTTTTTTAAAAAAGAAGAAAAAAGAAAGAAAGAAAAGGAATAAAAAGAAGTGCACTGAAACAATTTTTTGATGAGTAGAAAGAAGACAGAACATTGTATGGGTGTTTTTTTCTTCCTGCCTACAAAGACAGGCTGTCCCAATAAATTCAATTGTATAGACATTGAGAGAAGGAGGGCGGGGGTTGGAAGGAAACAAATGCATTTTAGAAAGCCTATGATAATGACTTAAAATTGCTTTTCTTCATAATTGCAATTTTAAGAGCTGACATCTAGTGATAAGCCAAGTGTTGATGCTGATGGCTCACAGAACATGGGGGACTGTTACACACTAATTCTTGTCTAGCCTTGGACTTGTTTAATTCAGAACGAGGATGATGTTGCTTCTCAGGCTGTTGGGGGAGGGCGAATCAGTGGGAGAGAGCAAAGAGGCAGGTCAGCTGACAGACACGCTGTCATGCAATGCACCCTTTTCTCATTGCACCTGGATCTGTTTGTGTCTGTCCCAAAACACTGCCTTCACCTCCGTGAGGGAACACACGCAGCAGGCATCTGAAGGGCAGAGCCCAGCACTTCAGGACAGGAGGTGTAAGAAAGCAATTAAAAGAGCTGAGCAAACAAATTATAAATAATGTAGTAGGAGCTGGTGTAATGAACCTCCTTAGGAAAGCTGGCCCTTAGGCCAGCCTCAAGTTCCCCAAACCTGAGCAGGAAAAACCCCACCTCTTAGAACCACCCAGTGCATAAAGTCAATTTGGAGGAGCAATTAGGAAAGAAGCTGCTTACTCCATTGCTCTTCAATCATTTGCTGTTAAGTTTAGGGGGAGATGGGAAACCCCAGTGGATTGACTGAGGCTGCTTTCTGCAAGTGAAAGCTTACTTATGTAAATGTATTTAAGAGGTGCCTTTCAGTGAAAATGTTTGCTACATTTCCTGAAAAGAGCTAATGGAAAACCTCTCCTTAGAGATGATGCAGTTAGGGCCGTGTTATAGATTTCACCTGTGGATGCCTGAAACTCGGGTGACCAGCTACAGAGATTATCTGTTCAGGGCATGGCCCTGCTTTTCGTGGTAGGCACTGAACTGTCAGGAGACCTCCCGTTTCCTGCTTGCTTTATTAGGCTTTGATAGACACATAGTGCTTTGAGTGCATTTTGCACTGTATTTCTTGCCAAAGACAGTTGTAACCATGAGGTCATGGGATTTTCTTGTTTTTCTCTTTCCTGCCTATCCTTAGATTTATAATTATAAAGTATTTCCATTCATATGGAAAGCCTGATTTTGACATGGAGCCTGCAGTTGCCATTAGCATAAATGGGTCTCAGAGCTCTGTGCCAAGGGGAGTGAGAATGAGCTGCTGTTGGAAAGACATGCCTGAAGGAAAAAAAAAAGGCTGGCTTGGAAACCTCACCTAAACTGTTGTTCAGTTTGTGCTTCGGGGCTGGGGTGAGGGAATTTGTTCTTCAGGCTGCAATCCTTGTATACTGCTCTTGCAGCAGCCTTGAGGTTTTGGTAAGAGAGGATGGATTTCCCCATGTCCTGGAAAAGCATGAAGCCAATTGGAATAGTTCACGCCAACATTTTCTGGCAGGCTGTGTGCCTCAGGAAAGGATGGGAAATATCTCTGAGTATTGGACGGGAGGCTCTGGGATGATGTGATCAGGTGAAATAGCTTCTGTGTGATCCAGCTAGTGAAAATGATGGCACAAATCCAAGTCATTCCCAGGACAGTGGCCTCTGCCTTGTTGATTTGGGCAGTCCCTGCTTCCCATGTTTCCTTATTTAATTACTATTGGTTTTTTCCACATATTCAGACTCTCAGCAGGGGTATATATAGAGCTATCTTGTCCATATAGGCAAAAAAAGACCCAAATGCAGGGAACCTTTTTGCTAGCAATGGGCACTGCTATTTAATTATTTAATGATGCTATCTCCCACCAAATACTGATATATCCTAACACACAATAATGATTTTTGGTGTCAGTGGGGTATGCACTTTAGGGTCGATTTTCTCCCTCTTGCTCTACCCTCACTAAATTCACACCATCCCTTGTGATCTCACTGTGGGGCTGAAATCTGTTTCTGGGTCAATTTATCCCTAAGTGGAAGCAGCACCCCTTTGGCTGTGGTCCTCTATGCCACGTCATTGCCTTCCTCCTCACTCAGCTGTAACCTGCAAGAACTGCATTGACACATCTTTGTGGCATCTGCTGTCTGCTTCAGCACTTTCCTGGTGAAAGGAACATATTTCACTGGGGGGAGATATCAGCCCTTCCCCTCCAATGAAGCAGAGAGTCCCCATAGGGAAGGTAGAAAGGGTAATAGAGGCAGACTAGGAGGAGGCTGTCTCACTGGGGCAGGCAGTGAAAGAAGTGATACCAGACTAATAGAGATGATGATGTAACACTACAGTAGTCCGTGTCGGACTTCTCTAGACTAGTTGGTGATCAGGACTAAATCTTGCTGTCTCTACTCTTTATGCTCATTTCCTTACCTTGTACTAATTCTCTTGCCCAACTATTTCCATTTCTCTCTTCTGACTGTTGATTAACTCCTGTTTTTCCTCCACTGAGTCTCCAGTCTCACATATTTCTTCCATGCCAATTCACAGACCAAATATCCCAACCACAATACATCCAAGCTGAGCTTCTTCTCCAGCTCTAGATCCATATCCTTTTCTTGCAACCATCCCTGTAAGGGTTCTTAGAACTGTTCTGTGCCTTTTGCCACCTACTGATCCATTTTTTCTCATCAACTGAGACCCTCTCTTGCTGCTGCCTGCATCTGGCAGCTGATTATTCCCTGTACAGGTGTCTCTGCTCTTCACTGAAGAAACCAGACCTGTCTGTCTCTCAGGAACCCAAGAAGCAGTTTCAGTGTGGGTGAAATCTTCTAAGTATATTGCCACTAGATCTAACATCATTCTTCAGGTGCAATGTGTGGATTTTTACTTCACAGGCTTCTGTCATGGTAAATGTATCTGTATTTTTCTTGGCTGTATCACTGGCATATTCCTGGCAGGAAGTCTGTAATTCTGCCAAATTTCATGTTCTTGCTCCCCATTTGAAACCACAGAACTTCCATAGAAGTTGCAAGGTACTAACTTTCCCTGTTTTCCTGCAGTGTCTCAAATAGTAGCTAAACTTTTGTACAGGGAGAAAAATTTGAAAAGGGGGAAAAGCACCAAACCAACAGAAAGTCCCCTGACAGCATTCACTGCAGTTATTCACCCCTATAAATCAAATCTTGGAAAGTTCTAAGGAACTAAAGAAATGATGCATCAGACACTACACATATAGGCCCATCTGTAACAGTTAATTTTAATATTATTGTTGACTTTGTTTTGAGCATATGATTTTACAAGAGACTGTTATCAGATTCCTACTGTACTAGAAGGGTTTGGGATCCTACTGGCCTATCATCCCCCTTACAACAGAAGCATGTCTTTTTTCAGTGATGAGAAGGTGAGATACTGAGGGAAAACACATCATTTAGGGGACAGGGGAGTCCTGGGTGGAAAGTGTTTATTCAGAGATTCAGTCACATAGCTCTGGTCTCATCTTTGCTTTGTATCCATGACTTTTCTTCTCAAGTCTCCAGAGAGCCTCTGTTTCTGCCTCCTCCATTCCTTCTGCTGATCTCTGTGAAACAGCATGTAAGGACCTGTGAGCGTCATGTGAGGACGGCACAGTACCTCAGGCTCACTGCATGGACCAGCCTCTCCTCCTTCACCTCCATTCCTGGGGGCAACACCACGTGCTCTCGCCACAGTTTTGTTGCTTTTGCTTGCTCCTTTTACACAGCCCTGGGCAGGGAGCTGGCAGAATTGGATGGAGGTGATAGTGACAGCAGGAAAGGAGGAGGAAATGGGGAAGGAGGGAAGAAACAGCGGGGGCTTGGGGAGAGAGGATCATTGCCTCTGATCTATTATGAATTCTCCTGGGAGACAGCCAGTAGGCTGGAAAGTGAATGATAGCCAAACCAGATGAGGAATTGTTCTGTGTCCCTGATGTATTTTATCCTCGACAGGCATTTAGTTTCTTTAACTATCAAGCTAACTATTTCTCATATATATATTACATAAGCTGTGAAAGATAAAGCACACACACCATCAATCAAATCTCTTGTCAGAATCTCTTTACCTATTCCCTTGTCTTTATTTATTTATTTATTTATTAATTCCTTCCATTCTTCTTTAAATTATACTCAAAACAGGGATGTTGTTATGGAAAGTTGATTGAAATATAATTGAAGGACCATTTAAGTACTCCGCAGTTCAGAAAAAATAAAATAAAATAGAAAGAACAGGCTGTGACATTGTTTTGGAGCTGGATACTGAGAATAATGGAACATTGGTGAATGGATTTTTTTTTTTTGCTTGTTCCTATCAGTTGAGGGAACTGATCAGTTGCTTTTGAACATGTTTGCATTGAACATGTTTGCCTGGACTCCTTAGAAATCCAGCACTGGGAATGTGGAGTTCCAGCTCTTCAGGATTACAGTAACTGCTAATTTACCAAGAAACCTTCTTGACCTTTGAGCAGAGAATTATTTTTTTTTTTCATTTTTTACATTGACCAACATATGACATCTGCACCCACAGAAAGAATAGAATCACAGAATCAATCATTTAGGCTGGAAAAGATCTTTAAGATCATGGAGTGTGTAAGACACACTGTTACCTGTCTGGACCTATCAGTTGAATTGAGTAGAGAAAGAGAATTGTGGATGGACACTGACAGATGCTTTTAAAATGCCTTGTCAGTTCCATGTGTTCCAAATAGGTGTTCCCTCTGCTCATACTAGCCTGACCTAACCTCCAGAGTGCTGCAGAGTCCTGATATGATCTTGCCTTTGCACTGACTCTCCTATGAGGTACTGCAGTGAAAGAAATGGTCAGAGTCCTCTTTATTAATGTTACTGTCTTTCTGGCACATAGATTAAAGCGAAAAATAAAAAAAGGCGACAAGACTCATGGATAACCCTGTAATCTCTAAATGTATTTGCTACTTAGTACACACACCCCTGAGAATTTATGCAATACAGGGTGAGCCCACAGCGTTGTACACCATAACGCCTTGAACCAAAAGCACTGTAATTACAGATTATTTGAGATTCAATATGGCACTTCTAATGTGGTGAGAAGTAACAATGTGGTCCTATTCAATCTTTGGATCTCAATTTCAGAGTTGCTGAGTATCTAGTCTACCATCTAAAACCAGCAAGAGTGATGACACTGAGAATCAGGCTGGCCCTTGTATTTTTTCCTTTTCTGATTTCACCTTAAATTAACCAGACTTTTTTTCCTGTGCTGCTTAACTCAGCCTTTTATTATGTTTGATAGAGTGAAAGAATGTTTTTTTCCTCCCCTTGTATCTTGCACAATGGAGAACATAATGCTTTTGCTTTGAAGTCTTTGCTGCTATCCTGCCTACAAAGTCAGGCCTCTCTTTTGGTTTCCAGTTTAATTAAATGCGTCTGCATTGAACAAGAAAGCTGTCACGAAGAGCCTGAAATGGTCTCTTCCTCTTATGATAGCACACAGCCTCTGACTACTTTAGAGTAAGTTCCCGTTGTACCAGCACATGCTGGATTTTGTAGCATGCCTGGCTTGTTTTAAGCACAGCGAACAGCAAGGAAAGATTGTGGTTGTTCTCTGAGTTAAGGTCATTTGCTGTCAGTTTGAAGTGACTGGGTTGGTACAGCAACATTTCTGTCTTTCTTCTACACTAGAAGAACTGGTTGACCTTAACCAATTTTTGCTGAAGGTGCTTTCTTCAGCCGAGTCTTGCAAGTAATAGTTCAGCATACTTGGGTCATTCTGGACTAGCTGTTCCTTGAAACTCAAGTCTTCTAAAATCTTCTAAATAACAGAATGTTATAATACTTTTCTTTATCCACATAGTTTAAAGCATCCATTTGTGTCTCCAATATTTCTCAATTGAGTATTTTCTGTGGCTACTTGCTGGATAACATCCCTTTGGCATAAAAAAAGCTGGACATACACTGGATCTTCAACATGGTTGTAGTATAAGATATTTGGTGTTTAATTCTGGAAGAAATATATGTGTCACTAGAAACAGTTGGGTTTGTCCATCCAATATTGCATTATGCAGCTGGAGTGGCACAAGAAATCACCCAATCTGCACTCGGCAGTCTTTTGCTGGAGGACATTTATTTGAATGATGCTTGTCAATAGAGCTACCTTGGAATTAATTTTAGCCCATAGCTTATTTACTGGGATTTCATATGCTTAATAACTTATATTGATTGCTGAACTCTAGTTTTCATCTCCTTGTAATTAGAAATGTGCCAAATTATCCACATTCAAAGTTGGACCTCTAGTGCTCAATGTTAGGATACCAAAGATAGCCTTCAGCCATTGATTTCATCCCAATCACTTGAAGATGAGTATCACATAATCCCTCCTAAAGAGCTTGTAGCAACCTTTTGGGAATTACTACTTGGATCCAGTGTATGAGACAGCCCTCATGAATGCTCAGTCTGCATGCACACTGAAAGAAAGTTTTAACAGCACTAGAGCAATTACCTTTGCTCCAAGAAACATGGCTAATTTCAAAGTGACTCTTTACAGCTTTCCATTGCTAATTGTGCATTTGTTAGGATGCCAAGCCTGGCATAGACTGAATACTCTTACTCCTCCCATTTAGGGTAAACTGTCCCATGTGTGCCATGGCAGGCAGGAAATCCAGTTATTGGTATTATGCCAGCTAATAAGTCTGTGATATTATGCTGATAGAGTGCTGACAAGGACCTCATTTCCAAAATGTTTTCTGTTGTCATATCTTGCTTTTGGCCATACTGTTTTATCCATTATGAGCATAAAGTCTTATGTGTAAAAGTCTTTGTTTGTTACACCAATTTCAGTGTTTCCCAGGCAGTAAGGCCATAGGAACTTTTCTCTTGGACAAAAACTCTTTGATTCATAAACAACAGGCAATTAATTGCCATCAGGCACTGGATAATCATATCAATCTCATGTGTGACATTGCACAGGTCATTCCTAGCAGTAACTTTCATTTAAATTGCACTAGCATATCTTTCAGTGACAATATATAGAAAACTCTGCTATGTACAACTTGTAAAGAGTAGATTTTGCAAACATTTTGCAGGTTTTGTAAGTGCTTGCCTTCTTCAGCTTAGAACATATCCTCAGATGTGCCTAGTCAGTATCATGCAACTCCTATTTAGGGTCCAAATTTGAATAGGGAATTACCTGCTTATTTTGAAGTGTAGCTGTATGCCAAGTTCCGCTGAAAACATGGCTCCCAGCGCCCTTGACTTTGCCTTGGTCCAGTTGGGTATGATGTCCAGTGAGAGGAGTTCCTTCATATTCCGCTCATTTAGCTACCCTATGCCTTTTGAACATCACTCTGACAGTGCCCTAGGGTTTCTCTTTTGTCTTATGGCACTATTGCAAGCATATGTCTGATCAATTTGCATTTGTTTTGGAAGTACTGAATAAAGGCCTTGAGTGGCAATGGAGGCCTTGGATCTTGTTATAAATTCTGAGGAGTTTCTGAGCTTGTCACTCTGTTCTCAGTTACCACACATCTTTACCCTGTTTGTCCAGTTCTGCAATGCATTTTTGCCAGAACTCATGTCGGCTGGTACAGTATAAAATCCATATAATAAAGAGAGTTTCTGTCACAGAAGATGCATCCAAGATGATTATCTTTTTAGTTCCTTTCCTGCCCCATTTGCCATGATTCTTCCTCAAATCCAGCTCAAGGAAAATTGCCAAGCACTAACTATATAGCTAGCACGCCATGACCTCTCTCTGGTACAGATCCTTGCTGGCATGAAATAGTCAATTTCCATAGCATTAAGCTTTCTTAACCTGCAAAACAGGGATACACATTCAAACTGCCAACTGGAAATGATCCCTGGACCACCCTCTGAGTTCCCACCCTGTGCCCAAGAATTGTTTAGGAGAATGGTACTTGGACTGGGTCCAAGTCGTGACAAGAATCGCTCTAACACTTGAAAAATGCAGGGTATGAGGTTCAAGTGCCTGAAAATGCTTACTGACATTGTTTATTTATTTAAATAGATGAAGCCATGATGTTCACATGCCTTTAGATGTTGTCCTTGTGTTTATGGGAGCCCTTCAAGCAGAATGAGGTCTCTCTTATAACGATTTGCCTTATTGCTCATTAAGCATGGTCACTACTTAATGTATTACACTCAGATTCTCCTTAACATCTTTAGCTGCTCTTTTCGTTGGCACAGCAATACTGCCTGCTTTCTGAAAGGTCAGGGCTTTTTCAGACAACAGTATCATTTAGATGCTTTCCTTATGTAACTGATATACTAGCTGGTCGTTTTAATGAATACTTAAATTTATTCAAAGATCATAAACCTTGGTGAGCATCTTCAGTTTGGGTACATAATGACCACTGCATTCAGTGGGATTTTGATCACAGTTATTAAATCAAAATCTTTCCATGTTAATGAACAGCTTAAGACTGAGAAAGGCTCCCATAGCATCACCACAGTCTTAGGCAATGCGGTCCTCTGCCTTTCACTTGTAATATAATCTGCAATATAACAGAGTTTGTTCTAGTGCAATAACTTTCCCCTCTTCTCTTCTCTTTCATTACCTTCTGTCACGTGGGCTTAGTGTTGCCCTCATGGTAGTTACTGAGAAGACTGTTAATGACAAACAAAAGATGAGAGGGAAAAAAATCATTTATTTCCCTGAATCACTGTTCTGTCTCGTGGCTTTGTAACATATTTTTTCCATGCCTGACTGAAGAGGTTAAGGAAAAGAAGAATAGCCTCAATCACAGTAGGGGCTGTAGTTGGAATATAAACCCTATTTATTCATGAGCTGTTCCATAATTCCTCACTAGGGGAGTACTACTATGCTGTCCAACCTGCATTGTGTAGAACCAAGAGAGCCCAGGAAGAGTTATTAAGAAAAGTGTATATCAGGAAGCTTAGGTTCACCCTTCAAGGTTCCACACCTTCATTGCGAAACATGCAGCAAATTTTTAGGTGCCACAAAACAAAAAAAACCCACTTTTACATAATTGATAGCAATTACCAAGTAGACAAACCCCACAGGCATAATGGATATTGCCTCAGATCTCATCTTCCTGGGTTTGGAACTAGAATTTAGATTTAGGCCCATCATGTTTTTCAACAGTATTGGCCCAATTAGTCTAATGAGGAATTTTATTGTTTGTTTTACTATTGAATCAAAGGATTGAGTATCTGGATTCTTTTTTTAATGGGGTAAGAAAGCTTGAAGGCTTTTTCTGATGGGATTTTTATAACCACCATGGAGATGAATGGTCAAGTGCCATGGAGCATTATGCTGATCATACACTGTTTCCAAGGAAACTGAGGATGGAGTTTCTAGAAGCTCTTTGTGGAGAACAACAAAGCTACATCCCATCTCTGTCAGAAGTAAAGTCCCAGGTTAGGTTCATGACTCAGCTGAAGAACTACACACATCACCTAAAAGCAGACACATAGGAGTAAATAACTAAGTGAAGAACATCATGTACTTGATGCTTTGGTCCAAGCTATGAAGGGCAAACAGATATTTGTAGCCCAGCCTAGAAATGCTTAAGTTATTATCCCTTAATTTTCTGGAGCAGAAATTTGAGGGATGCAGGTCACTTCAAAAAAATGAAGATTGAAAGGAGACTGCTGCCATCAGTGCCAGGCAGCCAAAGATGATGCTTCTCTGAGCTAGGCATGCAGCCTCTGTGGAGGGTGGTACCCAGCAGCACTGCTTGTGGATCCTGGCCAGGAGAATGAAAAGCTGATTTAGCTGTATATTTGACTGTGTGGGCTACTGAAGGACAGCACTTAGCATTGTTTAAGGGAAGGCTGGGAAAAGGTTAGGTAGGATGTTTGTTGCTGATGATTTTTTATTATTTAAATAACACAAGAACACCCGCTCACGCAAAAAGTACTGTTCTAAGCAAAAAATGTAACATTTTCTCAATTCCTTTCCCTTCCCCCACAAAATTAATGGCTTTACCACTGGCTTCAACCAGAAATCTTTCAATCTGTCCTACAACATATTGGAATAGTTACCACAGTATAACTTTGCTTAGTGTAGATGCAGCAAAATCAGTAGAAAAGTACTTTATATTGCAGAGGAACAAGGAATAAACTGTAATAGCATAAGGTAGGTTTAAACAGGCATTAACATCTCAATAGAATGATAGAGATGATCCATGCATAATTTTCTATAAATAAGACTGGTTTAGAGGATAGTTGCCTCAAGGTCAGAGATAGTGGTAGGATTTTTAAAATACTTTTTAGCACAGCAAACTTCAGTCCAGAGGCAAAGTAAAATGTGCTAATACTAGATTGTGAATTTTAGGTGGCCCATCATCAGTGGTAGTAGTTGTTGGACAATAGCAATAAAAAACATATCTTGCAAAAAAACATTTCAGAAACTACTTCAGAGCTGATGGAAAACACAGAAGCTGAACATAGACTTCTGAAATTTTGAAAGCCAAAATTGCTTGGAAGCATGTGGAAAGGACCCATTTCCCCAAATCCACCCTACCAGAAAAAAAAAAAAAAAAAGAAGTAGAAAATTTCAGTTGAGATTTTTAATAAAAATGCTTATTGGTATAGAATTTCCTAGTCGACAACCAAAAAAGGCTTGTAATACTTTTAAATTTTAATTTTTTAAAAATATTTCCTGATGACTATTTTGATAAAAGTGATAAATGGAAAATGTTAGAGGAAAGATAAAAATTAACACATTTTTTCAAATAACTTTCCTTTTTAAAGCAAAACAAATAAAAACCCTTTCCCATATCTTAAAAAAAGCCAGCAACCAAATACAAAAGTCGTCCAAAAAACCCCAAACAGAAACCACAGAAAAAACAACAAACAACTTTCAAAAATCTACCTATTTTCAGATCATAAATGATACAGTAAAAGTCACACTTAAAATCCTGGCTTCATGCCATTAACAGAGCACAGGTATCATATGCTGCTATGAGAAAAGTACATGTTTATTGAGAAAGCTGCTGTGTTCTCACTGTATGGCTTCTGGGTAGATTTAAGGTCCAGCTGTTCCCAAAATATTTTAGTGCTGCAGCACAAAAGGCTGTCTAGATCCCATTAATAAGATCTCTCTCTGGAATCTTGAGTCACCTGCTTTTTTGCTTGTGGAAAGATGCTTTTTGGTCTTGACTGCTCTCATGACAGCTAAAACACAACTGAGGATCCAAGAGTATCCCTGAGCTGCAAATGCAGGACACAAGTGACAGGAGGTTCTTTATGCATGTCTGTCTCAATCTAGGAGCATAACACTAATCTTACTGGAGCCTCAGCCAGTCAGTTTGGAGCATACACAGTCTCTGTTTCCTCCAACAATTTACTGAAGCATTGAATTATCAGGAATGACTTACAGCTTATCACAAATTTATCTCCCTTCTCCTTGTTGTGCATGTTTCTGTTTTGTTTCTTTAGACCTGTTTTAATGAGTGTTTTCTAACTTTGCATCCTTGGAACAGGCCCAACAATCATGTTAAACGGTCTCTCTCTCTCCCTGTAAAATGGGATTAGTGCCAAGAAACACTCCTTGAACCTTAAAACAAACACAACAAAAACCAAACAAACAACCACAACAAACAAACAAACCATAAACACCACGGTGAGAGCTTTTAGTCAGGGCTCATACTCCAGTTGGTTGCCAGCTCCTTGCTTTCTGCTTCATCTTTTCTCTAAACTTTTATAGCCCCTAATCGTCTGTAAAGCATTGCATACCCCTATGGTGCTATATAAATGAAATAACAATGATGCTCTTGAATTAATTGGGTGCGTTTGCATACAGTAGTCTTACAATATCCCTTCCTCTTTATAAGATCCTCTCATGTGAGTCTGCAGGTCCAATTGCCACAAATAATTCAGTGTTAGATTGAAGGTGCAGATGAGGAATCTTATTTTTTCTCTTATGGGCCCTTTGTGGGGAGAATATGTTTTAGTTCATTAAAGGTGCACATTAGGCAATTACTTTATCTTCTCGTCTCTCATTTTTTCCTCCTTCTTACTTCTCAGTTTTATGTGTCTCCTCACAAAACTCTGAATCTTATGGAGGTTTACAGATTTACATAAATGTCTTTTTATTTTTTATTATCATTTGGCAGGGAATAAACCTCTCTCCCCAAGATATGACACAGGTATTTTTTGCTCTCCTTAAGGGACTGCAGCACAGATTTACTACTGTTGATTGCCACAGTCAAGGTAAAAGTCAAACAAGCACATCAAAGAAGTTGTAATGTCCTGGACTGCAATGGGTGCCAACTCCTGTATTCCTTTTCTTCTAGAGGATCTCCTATTCAGAGGGTGAAGGATTTCTTTTGCTCATAAAAGTGACTGCAAACAGTGGCATCATTAGACAGGTGTCCATCAGGAGGAACTTGATGCAGAGGGTACCAGGGAATGGTTAGGATTGTGTTCTCCAAGAACCAGAACTAGCCCTTCTCCTAATCAGCCCAGTGAAGTGACAGAGACCGTTTAGGTACATAGAGCAGTTTTATATGAAGGACAGTAGGATAATTCAGCCAGCTCTCGCTCATCTTCTTCCCCTTGTGGAGCATGAAACAGTGTCAGGTGCAAGCTCAGCTGCTGCAAGCCACCTCGGTTGCCAGTGGAGGCACCCATTCTGCAAACATCTAGAGAAATCATTTTGCATTTTTCTGAGCAGATCCTTAGGTATGGTTTTCCATACCTAGAAGGCAATAGCACTCATGCCCTAGCACTTTGGGGTCCTGTCCTGATAAAATGTTTTCATTTGACTTGTAAGAAGCTGTAGCTTTTACATCTCTGGGGAGTTATGACTCCCACAGCAACTGATTGTGGATGGATTTGCAAGAGAGCTCAGTGGGATTATGTCTGTGTTTAATTTGTCCTCCACTCTTCCCCACAACATACTAATCCATGGTGCAAAGCTCATGACAACAATGCACACATGACAGCATCCAGAAGCCAGGAGCAACAAAGCAGATGTAAAGATGCCCTTGAGGTGCTCATTGCTGGGTCACTGGCACAAGGACTTTATCCTCATTTTGAGGGTTTGACTCATGAGGACAGCAGGCACCAGTAGTGCCCTTGCTGGGTTGCTACTCAAGCTCAGATGGTTTGAGTTCTGCTGACTCTAGCAATAACCACGGGCATGCTGTAATATCTCCCTGTACCTCAGATCTTGGGTTTGGTCCTCTATTTTTTCCAGCCTTAGTAAATAAGAGGTTAATCCAGCCGTAGGTCCCTGTGGCACTAGAACATGAAGAAAACTAAAGAAAAATGGGAGAAATCCCTCTTAACCAGGCTTATTACAGGTCCCTTATGACACCTAATGATGACTGTGATAAATAGCTTACAAGTAACTTTGACCATCTACAATTAATCAACAGATCCCACAGTATAAGATCACTACTTGCAGGAGTGCAAGGTCATGGGCTTGCTCCTGACAGTGTTTCTGAATAAGTCTAATCCTGTTCTTGCCACTTGGTTGCACAAAGCTTAGACACCGAAGGAGTCACCCAAAAGCTGGGAGCTCTCTGTCACCCAAAGCAAGTGAGACTGACTTACATGGGGAACGTAGCACCCTGGGAATGTAAGGTGATCAGAGTCACCAGCATGGCAGTGCTCTAAGTGTTGGCATCAACCAGCCTCGGTAGAGCTGTTGGAACTACATATTCAGCTGGGATAGGCAGAGCAGCATGGGGAAATCCCGGATCAAAGACTCACAGAGGTCACTGGAAAGATATCAGGGAGGTTTCAGTTCATAATGCCTAGAAAGAAACTAGAGGAAAGGAAGTGTAGGAGTCCCCTCTAAGTTCAAAATCCATTTGGAGCATAACCTTAGAGATCCAAGGTAATGCCGAACATAAGAGACCGTTGGGGTTGGTTATTCAGAACCCTTTTCTTTTGAAATTATGATCTATTTTCTAATATTTTTTTCTATTTCCACTGTATAATTTCCCATTGTCAGGTTCCTCACTCATTTGCTGCTTGTCCAGGCAACTGTCATCTAAATCTCCACCTTCCCTGCCCCTGTCTTTGTGGAGGTTTGGGTTGGCTTCCTGCCAAACCCAGCTGCTGGCCACACAGACTCTCCCCTCCCGAGAGAGAAGAAAAAATTACCAAAAGACAATTGTAGTAAAAGTATATATATATATATTCACATATATTACAGTTATATACAATTAAACACTATGAATATACAGAACAAGAATTCAAAACAACCCCAAAAGGGAAAGGGGGGAAAGGGAAGACATACAAAAATGGGTAAAAATAACACAAAACAGATACACACACTAGTAAACTCAGGGAAAAGCTCAATAAAGTAACTAACACAATAATCACCAAAATCCCCTCAAGAGAAGCAGTTACTCCACCTCTGTGTGGCTGGGACACCAGTTTCTCAGACAGGCCTCAGATCATATAGATAAGAGCTAAGCTGACACACTGAAACCTGATGTCCTCCAAACACCCGAAAGGAAGAGAAGAGAAGAGAAGAGAAGAGAAGAGAAGAGAAGAGAAAACTCTCTCCTTCATCTTTATATACACCTGGTTACGTGAAGGAATGGTGTGGAACACTTCTTCAGTTATAGCCCTGTTACCAGGGAAGGCCTAGACCAAAACCAAGAAAACCACCACAGTGTTCAACAGCCTGAAAGTTGAAGATGTAGATGGCCTCTTTTCCTTGCCTTCCTCAGAAAGACAGTATTCAGATAAGCCCCCTGCCAAATGTGAAGGAGAAAGCCATGGAAAAAGGAGCTGATGTACTGCTGCCCTTACCAAGGTACTTGTGAACACAGAAACAAACCAAGATGCTTAGTGCAGAGGGCACTAAGACTGACTATATCTTCTGAATTTTTTCTAGCATTAGAAGTTCAGTTTCCCTTGACCTGCACCTGGTATTGCAACAAAGATGCCATAAGACACACATTAGTGCATTCTCTAGGACATAGCATCCTTCATTCACTGGTATTGGGTTGCAAAGTCTGTATGTGTCACATAGACTCTGGATGGTCAAAGAAACTGTTCATTTGTTCTTGGCACCTCCATTACAATCTCTATTATATTGATTACAGTTCTAGTCTGGTTCAGCTTTGTGAGAAACAACACAAGTTTTCTTTTGTAGAGGTGTATACTGCATAACTCTATCCAGGAGCTGTCTATAAAGGGTCAGATTTTTCAGTTTAGACAGGGTCTGTTTGGCAAAGAAAACATCTGAGAAGAAGCAAAATGAGTCTTGATTCAGTTCCTGATGTAACTCAGAGCAGCCTTTTCTCTTTTTTATATTGAAGCTAAGCTCATTGATAGTGAAGAAAGGTCCAGCACAATGCAATTTCCAGATCTGTTTTTCTGACAACAGTCTGATAAAGAACATGCTTATTATTAGGAGTGGGAAACAAGAATTCTGGGAGCACAAGAGATTCACAAGTTAAACCGAAGCTATGTCTGCACTGCTGCAAAACTGGTCTTGAGACCAAAGACCATGCACCACATTTGCATCTTGTCCCTGTGGCTGGCATTCAGAGTGCCAAATGGATGCTTGCATAAACATGCTTGTTGACCCAATGACTCACCAAGCACGTTCAGGCAAACAGAGTGCTGGGGACTCTGAAATACATGTCTGGTCAACAAGTGAGTTTGCATTTATAAACTTACAGTCTGCACCATAGAGAAGTTCAACCTTGGGTTGACTTCAGTTCATCTAAGCTGAGTCTAAGAGTATTGAATAAATTTAGTAGCTAACTATGAATATCTTTGCTACGACCTTCTTACAATTGTGACCACTGACAGCTTCATGGCAACCATATTCACCTTCTGCTTTTAGCAGCAGATTTCTTCTGCTTAAGTTGAAGGATAGTTCTATTAGATTCTTGTATGCTAAGTGTCAAATTACAAGCAACTTGCTTCCCATACAGCCCCAAAATATTTTGCTTCATTGATTTCTCAAGTGAAGTTGTTGGGGAGGTGGAATCACGCACAGCCAGCTACAGAGTCATTGTTCAGTCTTGCATTTGCCCTGAGATCACTGGGGATGCAATGCAGCAGTCTCCATTTTACAAGATACTTGCAAGGCATAACCTCTCCAGGGCACTTACTGAAATGAAACTCTGCACTGCGAGAGGAAAGTTGTATAGATTAAGTGCATTTTTATATATTTTCCAATTCCTTATTCACCAGGAACATCTTAATGGCTTTGCAGAGTACTCTCATCAGTGTGCTCTATTTTCCCCATTTTAACTGATTAGAAAATAAAGCTGGATACAAGCTCCCTTAATGCTTAAACTGATCCATGAAATTTGTGACTAAGGAAAGACTTGAGTTCTGCATTTCAGACTTTCTAGGACCTCATGGCATTTCCACATCATATGCAATAAGGTATTGAATGTTTAGGACCAGCAATACTGTAGCAAAATCAGGTTTTCCAAATCAGTGGAAGTTGCATTTACCACTGGACTGCCCTCCTTCTCTAAGATGCTAACTTCTAAGGCTACTTACAATAGAAATGCCTGCTAATTTAGTTAGTTCACAATGCTTGTTGACTTCACTCTTGGTGGGAAAAACTGCAGCATGTATGCTACAGTTCTCTTATGTCTCTATCTGTATGCTATCTTGGCAATAAAGTGCTTCTACAGGTGGAAGATGCTGCTTGGAGAATAAATGGATCCACTCTGGAAAAGCACACCTTAAGGATCTGTTTCAGAGCTCTCTGTGGATATAAAAGTAGGTGATGTTAGGGAAAGGTATTGCACCATCACAAGTCTCAGTTTCCTCATTTGTAAAATAGTAACAATGAGCTCTTGATCAACAGGTGAACAGAACTGTACAAAACCCAGTCATTTCTGTCGTTCTGAATGCTGCCACTTGTGTATTGCTGTCATGGACTTTGGGCCATAGATTAATAAGTTGCTGGGAAGAAGAGAGGGGGAAAAATACCACAGAACCCCCTTGATTTGGTGGAAAGTGGTGTTACATAGAAAACCCCTGGATCCATATTTTCTGGCTGAGGAAGCAGGCCCCTGAAGACTGTATCTTGTCCAAGCTGCATTAGAGGTTTTTGTTTAATACAGTTGTTCTTTTTATTCCCTACCCTCCTCTCCTACTATTGATACATGGTGTGTGATTCCTCATCATAAATAGGATTCGTGAGCTCTGTGGGGAAATGGACTGTGTCTTCTCCTATACTTGTGCAGTTTGTACAAGGGTATAAATAATAATAGTCATTAATGCTAATAATGTGTATTTTAACCTCCTGATCATCCTCTGCCTGATAAAATAGCTACGGGAGAGAAATCTTGCTTTGGAAAAGAAGCTAATGGCAGAGACTATTAACATTGCAAAAGCTAGCAGAGATCAGGTAGTGGCAAACTTTAAACTGTCTCCTTGTGTTTTTTTAAGTGAGAGATTGCAAATGCATCACAGACAGCTCTTAAATAGTCAGGAGGCTGTAGGCTCTTCTGTGGTCAATGTGCTGAGTGTTTGTCTTAGCACCTGCTGTCAATGGCTTGAAACACTTTTTCAACATCCTTTTGTAGGGCATCTGTCAATCTATCACAACATGCCTTGGTCTCATTGAGGGCTCTGTACCACCCCTGCAGCACAACTGATAAGCAGTGGCAGGGGAAGGTACGTGGACACTCAATACAGAGCAAGTAAGGGAAAGGGACACCTTAGTGACTTCACTCATGAGGGGACCTGGCTCAGAGGCCACTGAATTTGGTGAAAGTCTTTCAACTGCTTTTATCTGGCTTGGGAGCCAATCTATAGTGATGTGTAGATGCGGAGCCCTACCTACTCTCTGCACAATATTGAAACACATGCAGTTTCATGTCATGCAAACCAAAAGTATTTTCCAGGACCTGTGATTTAGGTGAAGAAAGACCAAATCAATGCAACCATGTTTGCATGATTTCTGCTCCTTTGGATAACTTCCTCACCAATAGACTTGACTTCCCTTCCAAGTTGCACTTATGGGCTAAAGGCATAAATGATGGGAAATTTGCAGGGAGAAGTACTCTTACTTGACGTCATATAGTTAAAAGCCTGGATACACTTTTGGGCATGCAAGTACATATGTCTGGAAAGCCTATTTTGTTTTGTTCTTTCAGCTATATTTTTCAGTTTAATAAAAGATATTGCCTCTTCCTACAAATCTTGCCTCACATTATTTGCCTTTCAACTCTCCATCCACAGTAATTTCTGCACTGGAACTGTTAAAAAAAAGGCAGAAATTGTTTCTTCCACTAATCATAAAGCACTCCCCCAGTCCCAAGTATCTTAAACAGCCAAACCCTTGCTTGCTCAAGCTTTTAAAAATAAAACCAAAATCATAAAAATCCATCCTTGGGTAAGAGACTAGGTCTGAAAAACGTCGGCCTGGGAGTTCATAATTTGTGAACCACTGCAAGGAGACTTTGCAATAGGAATGCTCACATGGCTCAAGCTCCCTCTGTCTTCCATACTGCTGAATATGGATGCCCTGGCATTAAAAAAAAAGTTGTAAAATCTTGCCGCTTTTCTGTGTTTCTGTCCATAAAATGTCAGGTGCGTGTCTACCTATGTACAAGTCAGCATTCTTTGCAGACAGTGAGACTGATGTAATTTGCCTTTCATATCTCATTTGGGTGATAAGTACATTTGGGCAGTCATTTGCTTGGGACCTTCTTTTGTCAGGTAGATAGGCTGGAGCTCCATCATCCAGGAAAAAGTGGCAAACAGCCACATTATCCTTTCCTGCTTTGCCTAAAGAACAAAGAACACTTACAGGGGAACCTAGGCATGTAGCAGTCCTGTCTCTAAAGTCAACGTACAATTTATCTAGCAAAGTCAACAAGCCTTAGTCTAAAGATGGAAGTACCAGCTGGGGAGCATGATGCTTGACTTGCTGGGACCATGGGTCAGGAAGCCACACTGCAGCATGCAGCAGCTCCTCCTGTGGGCACAGAGTGTTAATGGAGGGAAGCACAAGGCTCCCAGCTGTGACTAAAGACCTGAAAAGCAACAGCTGGGATAAAAGGCTGCTTCTGGGTAGAGCAAGGTATGTGCTGGGGAAGCTGGGTGCTATTTCAAAGAAATGTCTTTGGGGGAGTGCTGCCTTGGGGAACAGTCCCTGAATCCCAGGAGGAGGTGAAAAAGTTCTGCGCTGCCAAGCCTTAGTGGTGATTTAAAGACCGGGGGGTGCAAAAATACTGTCTTAAGAGGTGCTCTGTAGTGCTGAGGGATTCCTTCTGCTTCTGCAGAAGCCAGTTGGTACTGTATGCGGCAAGGGGTTTGCGGTGTAAATGCCTCTCCCTTTGGATTATGAATTCCCTGCTGTTCAAAGGAGCTGGACAGAATTATTATTTTTATTCCCAGCATGAAAGAGACGACTCTTTTCCCACAGAAAACATGACAACTCAAAAAATTATCTGCCAAATTTTGTTGGTTTTTTAAATTTTTTTTGGGTGCTAGCCAATATTCTTTTTCTTGTTGTAGTTCACACTTGCAGATTTCCCGTAAAATCTTACAAATGTTGAAAGAGTGGAGGCCCTTTCTGCAGAACTTTGTGTGTGTATTTCCTTAGAGGGTGGTTTCTACATGCCTGTGTTTCAGGCTTTCTCAGCATGGCCTGGGTGAGGCACCCCTTGGAGAAGGAGTTGGCACCATGGATACAGTGTGGTAGACATGTTGATAGCATCTGTTATGCCATTTATTTTATATTCTAATTATGCGACAATGTCAATGTGTGAACATATACTGCTGGCAAATGCTTTTTTGTGACATATCCTTTATGTGACCCAACTTGTAAAGGATGTGGGTCTGCTATGGCTGATGCAAGAGAAACTCAGTCATTTGTGCTGTACCAGTTCATGCAACACATTTGTATCCAAGAGCTCTCGGTTCAGTCCCTACTGCATCATCCCACGGTTGTTGAAATTAAACGAGGGTTCTTTCCACCTCTTTCTTCGTTCCACTGCTCCTTGAGTGCTGTTGCTATCTCATTGGCTGGCTATTTCTGCGGATTTCTATCTTACGGAATTGCTATTTAGCCACATGTTACCTTCCGCAGTTGCTGGCTTGGCATTTATTTATTCAAAGAAACTACTTTCAGCTTGGAGTCTTGTAGAAACCCTGGTGGAAAATCATCCTTGTCAAGAAGACACTCTGCCTTGAGTTTCACGGGAAGACAGTAGAGAGGAAAAGAAGTGCAAAGGGTAGTGGGGTGCAGCAGGAAGCTGAGAGCGGGAAAAGGTGGAAATGTAGACAAGGAGTATGAAATGGCAGAAAGCAAAGAGCAGGTGGAAAGTGTGGTTTGAGTAGGGCTGGCTTCTCTTGAATATCAGTCTGAAGTCAAATGAGAAGCTTGAATGCTGTTTTCTCAGTCTAGATAAAGGAGCCTAATCAGGTGTAAGGCTATTTATCATGGTCTTGGTACACTGTGTATCCCTTCTAAGAGAACTCACATTTCTGGACACCATGCTGTCCTTGACCTTGGATAGTGATGGGTTTCACAGAACCACATGACAAATGAGTATTTCTTGAAGAGAGAACATCTCCTTCCACTCCCTTTCCCAAGATCATGTGCAGCACGTGGCACGACACTCTTCTAAATCACACTAAAATGTGCTAGTTATCACAGATGCAGTAGTGCAAAGACATGCCGTGAGACCCACAGATAGAATACCCAATCAAGCAAGTAGTAATACACATGTCAGAGGCAGACATACAGCACAGGATGCTAAAACAGCTCAAAAAAACCCCAACCCACCTCTGGGTAATCTATGGCTCTTGTCTCCTGCTCACTTTACTAAGCTTTCTCAACTTTAAATTTCAGGATCACTCATTCTCTTATGTAAACTCTGCAAAATTTGCATGGCCAACTGTGTTTCCAATACTATTTCTATTACAGTAAAAAAAACACTAAGCCTTTTGTTAATGCAACATTACATTTGCACAGTTAAATAACAGTAA
The DNA here is from genome assembly GCA_013396655.1 of Campylorhamphus procurvoides. Classification (NCBI taxonomy): domain Eukaryota; kingdom Metazoa; phylum Chordata; class Aves; order Passeriformes; family Dendrocolaptidae; genus Campylorhamphus; species Campylorhamphus procurvoides. Next base: position 1,716,997 of record WBMV01007810.1, read on the forward strand.
TTTGAAAAAACCTGTAATGGAAAAGTTGAAAGTTCCTCCATCAACTTTAGCGTGCCTGCTTGAGAAGTATTTAATGTTAGGTTCAGTATAGAAAGTTGGAAGAGAAAATATTATATGTGTGCAGCACAATCAAGTTAATATTGATATTGCGTGAAGTGACTGAAGCTAAGATGAAATAGAAATGAAAGTGTGAGTCCTTAAACAGTTAATAGCACAAAGCACATTTGTTTATTAAGAAATGGACAAGCATCCATGCTCAGTGCTTCTAAATGTATCCACTCAGCCCTAATGAAATACTTTCAGTATGCATTAAAAGTAGCTGGCTTTCAATCAATCAGAGCTCAGTCAGAATTCAACCTTTTTTTTTTTCTTGTTAATACACAACTGCAGATGTGCTCTTCAATTGCTGACATTTCATTGGTTCATCTGACATTTGCATACTGGGTTAAAGTGGAAGAACTGCAGTAATTTAAAAGAAAGAACTGAAGAACAAGAACTGTTGTGTTTTTTTAGGGTTTAGGTGGCCATTTTTGTTTGGTTGTTGGGGGTTTTTATAATGTTTGGGGGATTTAGGGAGAGTTGAGTGTGATTCTTGGTTCTGTTTGTGTCCTCACTATATTTAGGTAGCTAAGGGATTTGACCATGTGTAAGTGGATTCACCTTTGGCTAGAGACCAATCCCAAAGTATTTCAGCCCACAGAATCTGATACTCCTGCTCATATTTAGTAGTCTAATGTCCTGAGTAACCCCATTAGTATGACTCAGCATGAGCAAGTGAGCCAAAATTTACCCCTGGATGTTTTTGAAGGTTAGGAATATGTCAAATACACTGTAAGAAATAGCTGTTTCTCCTTTCAGTCATGCCAGCTTCTCCAGGGAAGATGTTGCTACCTGAGAGGGTGCTGTTTGTGTCTTCTCTCTGGACTTGTAACTATCGCTGCCCATTCTAGATGGGAACAATACTGAGTTCAGTATTATCTATCTATCTATCTATCCGTCTATCCATCTATCTATCTATCTATCTATCTATCTATCTATCTATCTATCTATCTATCTATACCTATGCAATTTATGAAGCAGAGATACAATTCTACTACTATTATTATTACAATAACTAATGTTAATTATAATTCATCTATCAATTAATAATTAACATTATTTGCTACACTATATTATTAATAGTTATTGTAATAAATATTGTTTTCATAAGTATTATAATAAATGTTGTGGCCTTTCAGTACTTAAAGGGGTCCCATAAGAAAGCTGGGGACAAATATTTTATCACTACTTGTAATAGGACATCGGTTAATGGTTTTAAACTGAAGGAGGGTCAATTTAGGTATAAGTGGGTTTGGGGGTTTTTTTGTTGTTGTTTGTTTGTTTGCTTGGTTTTTTGTTTTTGTTTGTTACAGTGAGGGTTGTAAAACACTGGAACAGGTTGCCCAGAGAGGTGGTGGATGTCCCATGCCTCGAAACATTCAAGGTCAAGTTAGAGTGGGCTCTGAGCAACCTAACCTTGTTGAAGATGTCCCTGCTTATTGCAGGGAGTTGGACTAGATGACTTTTAAAGGTCACTTCCAACGAAAATAATTCAATGATTATTATTATTTCAATGCAATTTCATTATGTAAATTCTCAAAGATTACAAAGAAGATTGGACCAAACAGGCCACAGGATATTCATATTCAAAGTGGGAAATGGCCATGCAGTTGAGAGCTGCATAGTATGGGATGATGCATGGGGTCATAAGAAGAGGTCTGTAGGTAAGTAGACTATGGATGGTTGAAAATGACCTGATGAAAGTGGTAAGGTTGTGGGGCCCTGTAGGATTATGTGTAAGGCAGGTGCGAGATGAGTTTATGTATGTGGCTGTGGACAGCTGAGATGTTGGGGTAGAGAGCAGGTGAGCTTTGGGGCCATGTATGGGGCTGAGGAGACTTGCGAAAGAGTATAAATAAATATATTGCTGCATATTATATCAGATGTAGATGCTGGGCACTGAGACAATGGAGGACAAAGGTAATGGACAAATGAAAAGAGGAATGTTGAGCAGTAATGTGTCAGAAATATATAGAACTGGTGTGGCACTAAGGTGCTGGACTAGCTGGTCCCTGAACCCAAGCTAGATGTTTGTGGAGATTCCTGCAACAAAAATCGAAAACTATCTCCTTCTTCAGGCCTACAAACTGATTGTCACCACTAGATTTCAGCACACAAAGTTCCAAATGTATCTTGAGTGCTACATTTATTTTTGACTGTGCTATCTTTCAGACCATGATCTATTGGTATCTGTGGTGGGTTGATCCTGGCTGGTCTCCAAGTCCCCCACCAAAGCTGTTCTATGACTCCTCCTCCTCAAATGGACAGGGGGAGAGAAAATATGACAAAAAAACTGACAGGTCAACATGAGGACAGGGAGAGATCACTCACCAATTGACATTACAGGCAAAACAGAGCCAGCTTGGGGAAAATTCATTTAATTTGTTACCAATCAAAGCAGGATACTGAGGAGTAAACCCAAACCTTAAAACATCTTACCCTGATTCCTCCCTTTCTCCTGGGTTTAACTTCACTCCTGAATTTTTCTCCCTCTTCCCCTGCAGTGGTGCAGAATGACAGGGAATGGGGGTTTTGCAGTTGGCTCGTCACATGTTGTCTCTGCCACTCCTTCCTCCTCCGAGGGAGGACTCCTCACATTCTTTCCCTGCTCCAGTGTGGGACACAGCTCTCCATGAACTTCTCCAATGTGAATCCATTTCAGGCTGCAGTTACCATGGGCTGTTCCGGCATGGGTCCCTTCCATAGGGTGCAGTCCTTCCAGAACAGGCTGTTCCAGCATGGGTGTCCCATGGAGCCACAAGTTCTGCCAGCAAACCTGCTCCAATGTGGGCTTATCTCTTCACAGGGCTTCAGGTTCTGCCAGGAGCCTGCTCCAGCATGGGCTTTCCATGGGGTCACAGCCTCCTTTGGGCATCCACCTGCTCCAGCAAGGGGTCTTCCATGGGCTGCAGGTGAATAACTGATCTACCCTGAACCTCCATCAGCTACAAGGGAACATGCTGCCTCACCATGTTCTTCATCACAAGCTGCAAGGAATCCCTGCTCTGGTACCTGTAGAACCTCCTCCCCCTTCTTCTTCACTGAGCTTGGTGTCTCACTCTTCTCTCCTGGCTGCTGTTGCACAGCTCACACCTGCTTCTTAAATACATTATCCTGAAGGCAATGCCACCATTGCTGATGGGCTTGGACTTGGCCAGTGGCGGGTTTGTCTTGGAGCCATTTGGTCTTGGCACTATCAGTTGTAGCTCACAGAAGCTCCTCCACCAAAACTTTGCCATACAGACCCAATACAACATCAGAGGATGCAAACCATCTAAAATGGAAAGCACAAAAAAGAAGCATGCTCCTCGTTGACTAGTCAGTTGACTTTAATCCATTCTAATATTTTTAGTTTGATTTCCTTGGGAAATGAAGCTTAGCTGATAGTACATGTGTATCTGTTTGTCCATATGTTCTTCCTCCCAATAACTTTTCAGTGCAACCAATTTCAACCGCATTTAAAAGAGGGCGGAAGGCTAAAACTAACTTATTCCTGTATGATTAGGTAATGTTCCACTCCCTCCATAGGGGAAAACCCGTGAATTATGTAGGTGGTACATGGCAGCAGCCAACCAGACTAAATGGTGACTGCATTCTGTCTTTCATTTTGGTCCACTAGGAAACAAACACGTGTTTCTAGGCTAGCCACAGCACGGATTTGTTCTTCCTACAGAGGATGTCACAGGGAATGTGATGGGATCTGGCTTTCATTACAGCATGGGGGATTTTTGAGACAGCAGACAAGAACCCATGGGGAGGCAGGCTTGGTGCATTCTGTTCACAGAACAGCTTGCTCTATAGCAGTCTAATAAGAAATACTTCTGGAATGGCACCATTAGTGATGAGAATCCTACAGACCTTTCCTACGTGTGGATGCTCACCTTTGCATCCTGCACTTGCAATGTGTGAAGATTCATATCCTTCAGTGCTGGCATCCTCATGGGGTGCTGTGGTGGCCACAATGAAAAATGCAATGTGGGTTGAAAAGGAGCCACCGGGCTGTGTGGGCAGCCCAGCTGGGCTGTCACGCTGCATCCCAGGGACTGGCCTCTCAGAAGTTGTGCAGTCACAGTGCCTCCATGTCCCCAGCTGTGAAAGGATGCCCTTTTTGAAATGCCAGGAGAGTGACTGATGAAAAGCCGCATGTGAATGTTAAGTAGTACTTCATTAATGCTGTTCCTCTAACCAGAGGCAATTATTCTAGGGGGCAGTAGAGCTACAGTAGCTAATTACTCCTTGGCAAAAAAGTCTGTGTTACGTATGGTAGGAGGAACCTGTATTTGAAAGCAGAGAGGTAGTGGGGAAAGCCTTCTGTGAGCAAACAGCGGCTTTGCAAGCTGGATTTCCCTCACAGAAGGATTCTTTCTGGTCCTTCTGAAATTGCATGGAAGTCACAGGAGATCCAGCAAAGATTAATGCAGACCGATGCTTGCTATTTTTCCTGGAGGCCTTGGCAGCTCTGTAATTACAATCGGTGCGTCTGAATCTCCCTCTGGCCCCTGTGCACTGCTCGGCAGTGACACCAGCATCAGAGAGACCCTTGCTTCAGAATTTGTCAAGCAGAACTCAGCTGAGAAACCAAAGCTGCCCTGCTGCATTTCTTCTTTTGGCAATGAGGAGCATTCCTTCACTGAATAGCCTCTCCACTGTAGCTGGAGCTTTAGAGACTCCTGAGTCCAGCATGGCTCATAGACCTGTGATCCAAGAGATACATTTGTAGAGAAATGAGGGAACCATATTTCTATAGCATAACATACATGTATTTATATATATAAAAATGAAATAAATGAGCTGGCTTGCAACACTAGGTGGCAGAGGTGGGATCTGTTCTGCTCTGAGCGCTGTCCTATAAGGCATTGCTTGTTTAAGTACAGTCGCATTTAGTTGGAGCTGCAGGAGAGAGACAGAGAGATTCTCTGTGTTTACAGCCAGCACAGCCTACGGTGGAGCATCTAACCTGGCCCCCCTTTCTCCAGCACTTGAAGGGGAGAGCACGGGGTTATTTGGGAATCTGGCCACTGTAGGTCAGCTTGCGCTGCAACTGGATTGTCAGAGCTGGTAAAGCAGAGCCCAGAGGGACTGAAGGGAGACACGAATCCCATTTTCTCTGAGAGGAGAGAAGGGGAAAAAAAAAAAAAGATAGATTGAGAGAGAGAGAGAAAAGCGAAGAGACGGAGAAAAAGGCAGAGGAAGCAGAGCGAGTGAGAGAGAAGCATGAGGACCTACTGGCTGCACAGTATCTGGGTGCTGGGATTCTTCCTGTCCCTCTTCTCCTTGCAAGGTATGTGATGAGTTCTTTCTTGCAACCTCCTCAAAACCTTCTGCTTGAATTTAGGCTGATGGACTGAGGATGGCCTGAAACATGGAGCTGGAAGCTGGAGCTTCCTCTTCCCCCCTCTTCCTCTCCAAACCTTCCCCCCCATCTCAGGAAATAAGCCAAGGAGAGATCGTTGCTGGTGAATCCTATGGTTAGAGGGCACTGCATGTGACTGACTTTGCTGCTGTATTTATGCTTTTGCAGAGGGGAAGTTGGGGGGTGGGGGTGGTGTTCAGTGAGATTTGCAAAGGAAAAGAGTAGTAGGTGAAGGTGGGTATCCCTTCCATCCACAACCACTGTTTCTCAGTACTTTGGGTCACAAGAACCGATTCTCCTGACTCTTCATCCTCCTGAGGAGACGTGTTAAGTTTATGTAGTGAGGTTTCTTTTTTTTTTGCCTTTTATTTTTAGTTTTGGTGGGGAGTTGGAGGCGTTATTATTTTTATTTTGGTTTTGCCCAGAGAGGGGGAAGTTAGAGGAATCTCTATGCCTCTGCTCTGTCTGCGAAAACACTATGTCCTTCCCTTCCACCAGGAGGGAAAAGGAGAGGGGAAAAAAAAAAAAAAGAGTGATGGTGGAAAGACAGAAGAAAATTTTTTGGATATGGGGTTTTGTTCAGTGGAGAATTGCCAGCTGGGTTTCTTGCTTAAAGAGCCAAGTGTGAGTATGGAATTTAGTTTGAAGTGATGACAGGCATGCTAGCTGGTTTTGAGATGCTTTCTGTAAACAGGAGTTAAGGGTTAATGCATCCCATGCTGTATATATAAATACATGTCACATATGTACATATAAGCATACCCCTCCAAACTGCAGCTTGTACATGATTCACACTCATTTATACACACCAGTGGTCCTTCACGCACATACACATACACACAGTCATGAATATAGCAGGGAAGATGAATAAACTCTCTCTGGCACATACAGTACTAGCTCCCTAGCACATGCAATTCCTGGAGAGTCTGCTTCTCGAGCTCACATTCTCCTTCCTCTCTTCCCCCCATCCCTCCTTGAAGCCTCCATCCTGTACAATAGTGTTTGTGGTTGCTTATATATTAAAATCCCTTGCCTATCCTGCTGCACTAGCCTTGTAAGCCTGCATGTGTGCACACATATACACACACATAGGTAAATATATAACTAAAGAAGATATATTCTTTCTATTTGGCCTTCTGCATGCCTCACAGTCTTGCATTCATAGTCAGCTGCAACCTTAGAGGGTATTTCACACATACACAGTGCTTTTCTCTCACTCTTGTGCATACTAGTGCATGAGTGCCATGCATGGAGATATGCCAGCCACAGCATCCTCACTTCCCCTTAGCTCATACTTTTACACACAATCTCGCATGTACTGTTCTTATCTATTTTGTGTCTACTAAGCAAATTCCCGTGCAGGCAGGCTCCCTGTCACACACATGCTTTCTCTTGCAGCCTCACACCTGTCACTTCTCACGTTTACTGAACGCTCCTTTTCATACAGGGTTGCGTACACATGCTTTTCACTGTCACATATTTTCTCTCAAACTTGCATTATCTGAAGTCTGGACTGTGAATCCAGCACCAGTACCTTCCATCTGACTTCTTTGCTTGCTGTAAAGTGGCTATTTCTGACAGGAGAAGAGGACTTTTTCCAGCACATAGGTTGTACATGGGGTGAGAGGAGAACCAGTACTTGTATAACGTAAGTAGCTAATGTCAGCATTGAAGTTATGTAGCTTGATGTGAACTTCCCTCTCCTCTGGAGGATTAGGCACAGACCTGTCAAGAAAGATGGACACTGGCAAATAGCGTTGACTCTGAGCATTGCCTCTCTTTCTGATGCGTGATTTCTAGCCTGTAGTCGATGATGTTTACTCCACGCAGTGTTTCCAAGTCACAAGCCTTTCCAAAGATGCAACCAGAGCACCCTGATGCTAGCACAACCAGGAATTGTTTTAGTCCTTTCTTATAGCCACAGCTTATGCCAGGCTACAGGCATGTACAGGCTTTTACCTTCTGTTTTAGTGAGTTACTATTGCCACAGTTGCATCAGCCACTTCTATTCTGATTTTGAAGGGGTCAGGGAAGGACTGATGATCCTCTGAGAAGCAAAGACAACACAGTTGCCCTCCCTAGGCTTTGGCATGGGATAGGATAGTGTTGTGTGAGAGTGTTTGCAAACCTGGAGCTGCTTTTTTCTACTGCTTCTGAACTTAAGACCTGATACAAACCAGATCACTGCTGGATCTAGTTTCATACCCAGCAGTAATTTCCTTTCTCTGGTCTGAAGGGTGAGAGAATGGGAAGCAGGAATATTGGGACTGCATGGGAGGAGCATGGCACCTCACAAGCAAGCCTGAAGACATTTGAAGGAATTAAAAAGGAGTGGGGGAATATCGTGCCCTTTAAAAGATCCAACAAACCAACACAAACCTTCCACCCCCCACCCCCAATATTTATTTCAAGTTAATTGTTATTCACTGAAAGCTGTGGTAACAAGCCTTGAACGCTTCTGTAACCCTGCTGAGCACAACTCTGGAGCTCTTACCCCAGGAAACTGCAGTATGGGCTTTGACAGGCAGTGACCCGCCGGAACGCTTCCAAGAGCTTTGTGAGCACATCCCTCCAGAGCCAGCCAGCTGAGCCTGTACCTCTGCAAGCTATCCAAAACTTGTCCGTGCTTTCTCTCCCCTTTTTCCTTGCTGTCCACTTGGGGGTGTACCGGTGAACGCAAAAGCGGCTCCTTGTCTTTCTCTGTTTTCCCAGAGCCACCGAACGCGGGGGAGAAGGGGAGCGATGCTGGCGCTGCTGGGCACGGCCGAGCTGAGGCTGAATAGCAGGCGATGGGGGTGTAGGGAGGAAGCACAGCTGAGGTTGGCAGGAGACCTATGGGCTCCACAGTGCCAAGTGGCCAACACAGGCTGCCTCCTGCAGTGCCTCTGCCAGGGGAGATGCAATGGGCTGCCTGTCCCCTGCCTGCCTGGGCTCAGGGGCTTTGGCACAGAGACAGGCTTTGCTCCTTCCCCCGTAGGTTAGATGCTCCAAGACCTGCACAGAGGATATTTTTTTCTTCCCTAATCACTATGTTTCCTTAATCTTGTGGCTCAGGATTCTCGTGTTTCCCTGCTGCTGCGCTTCCAGTCCTCGCTGGGAGGCAGGTGGCTCGGAGGCGGAATGGTTGTTGCTCCTGCATGGTGCACTGGCCTTCCTACCCTGTGGGGGCTGGAAGAATAAAAGTACCTATAGACCCCAGCACTGCTGGTGGGTGGGACTTTCTAGTGGCATGCTGCAGCTTTTTCCTCGAACATATTCGTTTCTTAGCACAGTGTGCTTCAAAGATTCTGACAGAGATCAGATTCATAAATTGGACTCAAAAGCTGAGTTTTTCTTTTCCTTTTTTTGTTTCCCAAGTCAAAAATTGGGTGCATGTGGATGAGAAGGAGGGGCAAATGATCAAGGTCTATCAAAAACTGTATTTTGATAATTGAGAAAAATTTAGTGTTGATCTTTTCACTTTTACCTACTATTACTCTAACTTAGCTGTCAATGTGAAAATTAATTTTGATTTTCTCATCCTGATCATTTTATTTTTTTAAAAAAGAATGCCTTGACAAATTATACATTTCCTTCAGCATCACTTTACACTGAAAAATTCTTCTAAAGAAACCCTTTCCGTTGAAAAATAGCAGCTGTTTCAAATCAGCAATTTGCTAAAACAGGTCCCAGCTGATTTTAATGAATCTCCCCTACAGCCCCACCTCAGTGGTTAATTGCAGAAGACTTTTCGCTTTGGGAAAAAAAAAAAAAAGAAAAAAGGGATACCTCCACAGCCCATTTAGTGAAGTAGATGGTTTAGGTAAGGACAGGGATAACTGACCTGCATAGAACTGGCAGCTTTTATTTATATAATGCGGTTTTTGAGCTGCTCAAGGTTGTTCTTAAATGGGGAATGAGTCTGATGAAAGAAATCAGAGAAGCGCTCGGGTAAGTGGAATAGGATGCTTTAGGTTGGTACGCAGTACAAATGTTATCTGTAAAGTCTCATGTTTTATAACATTACTGGGCAATGCGGGTGTGAAAAATGATGCGTTTGTTAATGCGCAAGGTATGTGCAATCTATATGGATGGAAGTGTGTACCCGAGTGTTTCTGTGCTGATAATGTGTAATGGATGGGGAGAAGAAAGGGTGGAGCAGGACTGTGTGTATGCGTGGTGACACTGTGGTGTATGGGTAACAGCGTGGGGCGATTGTGATGCAGTTGGATAACAGTAAGATACTGCCAACTGGAGAGAAAAAAAAAAAAAAGGCTTTTCCTGCTGTCCTGAATATACTTTTCTTCCTATCTGTTTTCAGCTCTCTCTTGTTGAGTAGGGCAAGGGAAGCTCTCACAGGCTGGACTGTATTGATGAGGTAGCAACTCACTCAGCTGCCTTGCATTCCCTTAAATGATGAAGAGGTTCAATACCTGAAACAAAACTCTTTTTCTGTAGGTTTAAGACAGGGAAGAAGAAAAGGCTTTTTATTTGCAAAGGGGAAGTATTAAAAAAATATCCCAAGTGTTTCTTCTAGTCCTATCCCAGTGATTGCAAACCATTTGAGTCAATAATTACCGCACTAGTAAGAGCCCATTTCCCCTAGCTGTTGTAAATCTCGGCACTCAGCTACCTACTCAGAGGGCTTTGTTATGATAAGTAGAAATTTGCTTCATCTTTTAGTCTCAGAAATCTCTTCTCACCAAGAGTTGCTAGTTTCATAACAAAGACTCCAGTCCCAATGTTTGTGGGCACTTCTTTTCAGCCTTGGAGCACTCGTGTATGCTGATGGTTTCAGGAGATGAGTTTTTTTTATAGTTACTCTTTTCACCTGTCTTTAGCTCCACAAGCAATAGGCTCCTTCCAGACAGGGTGAGGAATATAGCTCCTGTCCTCCTAGGATGACCGCAGAGCCCTTCCTGTGTGCTGGCTGTGCCTCCTGGAAACATTGAGTAAGCCAAGCTACTTGCCTTGCTTATGGGCCCTGGACCCTTACCTCAACAGATGATTTGTGCTGTGCAAGACTGATTTGCTTAGGAATGAGTTAGACAACGGATGTTAACGTGTGAGTCCTGCAGCAGTAGCTGGGTGCTCTGTGCAGGTATCTGGAGAGGCTGGGCAGGTGGGTGAGGCAGTGCTGGTGATGAGGAGATGTAGCACTGCTTACGGACCTGTAATGCTGTAAAGTGAGAACAGGTGGCAAAAGATGATTAAGAGTAAAGTCAAGGAAGGCCCTTTTTCTGGGCACATCAGAATACCTGATGGAGTTTGTTGTGGAAAGGGATAAGCTGAGGTTGTTGGCTGACAGAGATTGCCAAAAGACTGAATGATTTGATTGAAATCTATAATGGCACCAGACAAAGGTATGCTGGAAGAGTGAGGAAAATCTTTCATGTGTGCTTCTGAACACAGAGACAAGTGTTTTGCGAAATATTGTCTCCTTCATGTGCATGGTGCTGCTGGAAGGGTGCATGTTGTCTGCAGTTCCTATAGGAAGCATGAATCTTTGCCTCTTCAGTATTCCCTTTTCCTTAAAAAGGTGTGTAACAGTTTCATTTGCTGTTCAGGCTCAATGAGCAAGGCCTTTTGACAGCTGATGTGCTTTTCCTGCTGTCAGTTTATCATTAATAAAATCAAAATTATCAAGGACAGCACAGGCCATCCTGTCCCACTCTGAGAAGGAATAGCTGAGGGCATGTGTGGGTGAGATACAGCCCTCTTCTGGTGTCATCAAAGGACAGAGTTCCCTGTAGTCAGCATGGAAGGGAAGAAAAAATGCTGGGAATTCATGCTTCTTAAAGAAATAGGCACAAAAAAAAAAAAAGGAAGCTCAGTCTTGATTATGTGCCATGCCACTACACTGTGGTGCTTTGACTCATGCTGGATGTCCTGGAAGCTGAGGCATCTCCCTGTGAGCTCCATCCAATAGGTTGCCTGCTGGTGTGGCAGCACTGCTCTGCTCACCTGAGTGGAAAGAGAGGGAATAGCTCTTGCGGGGGCTGCTGCTTTAATGTCTCTGAGCCAAAGCAGTATTATCTCTCACAGTAAAGTGTCTTACTGGCCCTATTTACAGTCTTTTAAAGTTCATGGGGAAAAAGTTCTTCATGACTACATGGGAAAAGGGTTGTTTACACTAAACCTGGTTATTGGTCATCCACAAGCATAGAAGAGGATTTTCCTATGATCGTCCTCTGTAGAGGTACTGAACTTTGAATGGTATCTTTGGAAGGAGATGGTTTTGGACACAATGCAAGGATATACATACTGGGTTAAGACAGGATGGTGTGTTGTAGTTTTTTGAGAGGTTGGCTTCCTTTATTTTAAGAAAGATAACATCAGAAGGAAGGCTTCTTGGGTGGGAGGGGGTTTGCTTAAAGCAAAATGAGTGTAATCAGAGTTGTGAGTTCACAGTATGGGCTTTCCCAGTTCCCAGGCTATATCAAGCATCTAAAAGAAACTCATCTGAAGATGGCTTGTGCTTGAAACCTGCTCCTTTCCCTAGATTTTGCATGTGTGTCCTCGTGGATTCAGGTTTCTTCATTTCTTTCAGGTTTGGAAGAGCTCTCCCTCAAAAAGTGTGGCCCTTTCTTTTTTTCTGGTGAAATGTTCTTGGCTTTTGTGAGGAGAAATATGTGGCAGGCAGGCCATGAGCAGTGGGATGAGGGAGGGAAGGAAGGAAGAAGCAAGCAAGGAAACAAACGGGAGGCTGAGGGCCTTTCCAACTGGGAAATCAAAAGTATATGAATATACAATGTAAGTGTGTAATCACAGCTCCCTCCCTTAGCACTTACATTGATGGTGAGTTGCAGGCCAGAACCAATTAATCCTTACAACCTGCTAGGACAATAACTAACTATTAATATTCTTCTGCATGTACTCTGGTTGCTGCACCTGTGTGGAGCCTGGCTGTGCCTGGCCTTCAGCAGTTGACCTAAAGCTACATCAAGAGAGCAAGATTCAAGATTCTTTCTGATCATGAGTCTTGCAGCCAGTGTACTGTGTTGCCTGACTTCCACTTTTGTGAATGCTGGAGAGGCTGACTGTGAGGGATATATACAGTGTTTGAAAAAGGAGGGATTTACAGGAAAGGTTTGCCTGCAGGAAGGAGGGGTTGCTTAAAGGGGCATCTGAGGGATTTTTGATGTGTAAATGTGTTTACACATGTCGTGTGGGTACATCTTCTTATATGAGCATCTACCCTTTGCCCTGTAAAGCTGCTTTGTACAATGGGATCCCAACATCCAGTTTTATTTATGCCTGTGTACATGATCTGTACATGAAGGTATGACCAGAGACGTTTGAATAAGTCTTCTTTGGCTTTTGGAAAGGTGCCTGTAAGAAATAGAAGATTATATATATATATTTGAGTGTGTGCATGTGACAGAAAATGCAGAAGTTACGTGGTAAAGATGCTTGGGCAGTGTTAAGAAATCTGGTTCAGAGTTGTGTTTTGTGCAAGGGAGTTGTCATGAATGTTAGTGCAGTAGGTGAATGCAGCATGATTGCTGATAGGAACATCTGCATAGCTATGTATGCTTTTCGTGTGACCATTATTCATAGCAGATTTGCATCCTATCTTGACATGGCAGGAGATTGTTGCAGTGAAACAGGATTGTCTCTGTGGCTTGGCTGCCCCTTCTCATCTCTCTGTGATAGCCCCAGTGTAAGGTGGCAACTTAGTCATGCTTCAGTCATCTGGGCATGAAATACAGTGTAGAGAGTGGAAAGGACATGTTTGACTCCTACACTTTCATGGGAGAGTTTCTGGGAATAGAAGAAGGAAGAAGGCTTTCTTACATGCACAAGTTGCAGTGTCTTAATTAGACCAATATATTCAAAAATAGTACAACCTGAGCGAGCCAACTGTTCTTAGGTAGCTATGCTGTTGTATACTGTATGAGTAAAGGAGCTCTGGGCTGGATGCAACCCGACACAGTAAATCAGCAAATCTGTACTCTGGCTGTCCCTGCATTAACACAACCTTGCAGGTTTAACTTCCTCAACAACATGGATTCTGTCCAGCATGGCTGTTTTGTCAGTTCTCCCTTGAGGTAGCTGAGCAGGATAGACCTTACTGCAGGCATGCCCCTGTGAGTTGTTCTGCACTTCTAGATCTCCTGTAAAGGAAAGGAAACTATTTGTCTGGAAGAGTCATGCTGTATTGAGGTTGGGGCTTTTATGAACAGTAGTTTCTCTGTGATTCAAAGAAAAAGAAATAAATCCTGCTAGCTGAAGTGGTGTTAGAGCTGTCTGTAGTCTAGGCCAGCTAAGGGAGGAAAGGTAGGAAATGAAACTGAAGTGAGGGTACAGACCCTCTTCTTTGTTTTCACCTTTGTATCCTAGGTGCCTACTGATGATTGGTTTGTGTACTATCTAGCAGCCACAGAGCTCCAACAGATTGGACTGCTGATTTAAAAAAAAAAAAAAAGTCCAGTTTCAGCAAGAGGTAAATGAGCTGTGGCATTGCCCCAGAGGGACTTAGAGCTATGGTCAGCAGTACAATCTTCCATCTCTTTTGGTCTACTGTGTGCATAGAGGAAAGGGAGAAAAGGCCATTCTGGCTGGCCTTGCTCTGTCTGTCCTGACACAAATCTTCGTAGCAGCAGCTTTTTCTTCAGGTTTCAAGGAATGTCACAATACCTGTGCTTGTAGGCTCTGCTCATCCCCTGGTCAACCTGAAGAGTTTCTGGTCTCTCTCTTCTTCCTGATGCCCAAAATTATCCAAACCACCACAAAATTTGAAATGAGATACTTCAAGCTCTTCTGGATGCTGAAGCATTGCTGTAGCAGCTGAAGGAGGAAGGTCGTATGAAAGGTACTGGGGAGACAGAAGACTTCAACCCCCTGCTTTCTTTGTCACACAGCAGGGATAGTTAGAGTACCAGCTTTGAGGTTCTTTCAGATCTGGTGATGCTAACTGAGAAGAGGCTTTGAAATTGTTACAGCTGAGGAAGACCTTGATCAAGAAAAACCCTTCTGGAGCTGCTGCCTTTCCTTGGTGCTTTGGCTACCCCACAGATGTGCTGGGAGCTGGCAGGAACCTTTCTGAACTCTGCATCAAATTCTCCAGAAGTTTGTTGAAGCAAAGGAAAAAAGTTTTGCAGAATGTTTCTGCTTCACCAAAAGGGTTTTCAGTAGGGCCAGCGAAGGCTACAGTAGTTCTGATTTTCTTGAACTAGAGTTAGGAACAGTTTCTCTGAGGGAAAATGCGCAGTGAAACCACTGTTGCCATGCTTGCCTCAGTAGCTCAAAAGTAGGAGCAGCCTTTTTTTGATAGGATTTACAACTGCTTGATGGGACTGGAATCTAAGGAGTTTTCAGCATGGGGAAGGGTTTTAGGTTACTGTGTTTGTGTTGGCTAATAAGAATGCTTGTTCAGTTTGGCTTATGACTGTTCCTGGACCAATCACCAGTTGTAAGACTGGGTAAAACAGTGGAACAGATTCAAAAGAAAACTTGTTTAAACAAGAGTTATAATAGCTGTATTGAAGACCTACTCTCACTTTTGTTTGGAATTGGATTTCCTTGAAAGAGACATGGCTGATGTCACTGGGGAGGAGGGAATGTCTGTTGTGTGAAATTCATGTGCTGTGGTGATGCTGTGCCTGAGGCAGAGGATGAGCATGTGCATGTGTCTGTGTGTGCATCACATGTGCAGGGCCTGTGCTGTGATCACCGGAATTACAGTCTAGCCAGATAACGAGCTGTTGTTGTTTACAGCACTTGGTTCCGGGCACTTCAATTCCAGAAAGATGTAAACAAAATTAGAGGGAATTCAGAGGATTGCAAGGAGAATGATTAAGGGGCTGGAGGGACTGACTTATGAAGAATGCTTGTGAGAGCTAAATATATAGCTGTTTTGGCTAAATGACTAAAGAGGAGCTATGCTAATGATTTAGGCATACTGGGAAGGCATGAAGAATTGTCTAGTGTGGACTTAGAGCTAGAAGAGTCTCTTATGATAGAAAATTCAGAGGAGGAAAATAAAAATTGGCAGGAGAGAAAAATACTTAATAGAGGAAAGCGATTAGGTGGTGATATAGCTTTGTTAAGAATTGTGGTGGAATTGCTGTCATTTGGGATATCTGAAGTTTGGCTGGGCAGAGCCCCGAAGAATAATCCAGGCACTACAAGCTTGAAAAGGTCCCCTGAGAGACAGTCTAGATGCCTTAATAGATTTTTATGCTGTCATTAATTTCTGAATCACAGCTAATACTTCCAGTCTGACAAAGAACCATATTCTTTAAAGTATTTTTCGTTCTTGCCTTGTATTATTTCTACTGTGATGCTGGTGCAAGACACATGAGGAAGTCTTCTGCTGTATTAACAATTGAAATCCTGGTTATATCAACCGCTTAACTCAAAGATTTTTTTTTTCCTCTGTCATTTACTTGTGTTCATTCAGAATAGTCCAATAGGTGGGAAAAGGCAGCTTGCTGGATGCCCAATAAGGTGTAAACCCAGTATCTGTAACTCTGTCCTGTAAGTTGTGTTAGACTTTGACAGGGTCCCTATTGCCACTTATGATATGTACATGTCCTGCTCTTTATCTCACTCATTTTTAAAATATGTAACTGAGCAGTGGACTAGTTCCTTCAGGCTCAGAAATTGGTGTGGTTGAGCCTGTAGCACACCAGGGCTGTCACAAGATCTGAGCCCTTTCAGGGCCTTCTGTGAACTAGAGAGAGGCAAAGGTAGAACAAGATGATAGGAGATAGCCAAGTTGATCAGTGGTGCAGGGGGATCAGCTAGCTGGTTTGCTGTTATCTCACCTACAACAGGAACTGAGTAAGGAAAGTGAAATGGGTGGTGTTGGCTGCTTGGTTGGATGCTTGCTTTGGGAAAAGAAGACAGAACTGAGAGTGAGTTTTGTAATGGATGCTGTACTGGCTGACACCATGGATTTCCAGAGGTAAAAGGTATTGCAGCTTCAGTGAAAGAGCCAGGATACATAATGGGAATTATCCAGAATGAAGATTATTTGTGCCATGGATGCAGACCCAGAGAGACTTCATCATAGTTTATTAGCTTAGGTACAGGACTATCCAAATTGCAATCTGTTTCCTGAGCAGGAAGCAAGGAGCACTATTTTGCATTGCATGCAATCCAGACTATTCAGTGTTGCTGGATCTTTCCCAGTCTGTGCAACACCTGTTTGAAGGTCTCAGCAGCCCAGCAGTGCCAGGGAACACAGCATGGAGACAGATGACTCTGGATGGAAGTTGTTGCTACCTAGTTTGGACTTTCAACTAGCCTTGGTACATGCAAGGCGGCTGTTGGTAATGATATCTTTTCCCCAAGCACCCTAGCAGAGTGGGAGAACTTGTTAGCTCAGATGCGGTGCAACAGGAGCGCAGTCAGGCATTGGCTCTGAATCAGAGATAAGAAGCATTGTAGACTTGAGTTGTCTGCACTGAATTTTCTAAATTTTTCATGTTACAATCTCCGCTGTAAGAAACAGGTAAATTCTGGAAAGGATATAAAATTCCCCCCTTTGACTTAGGTAGAGATTCTGCATTTGTGCCAGAATGGGAAGAGAGGGAAATGTGAAAAATTGAGCAAAAGATGATGGAGAAGATTAGAGGCTCCAAAGGTGATAATCTTGTGTTAGCAAAGATAAGTTGCTGTTGAATGGTAGGGTTCCTGTTCATGGAGATGGAGAACTTGAAATACAGGTTACAAGACCAAAGGACTTACTGTTTTCTATGCATTACTTTGGCAACTTCTGTGCCCTCTAGTGGCATGACTCATAAGGGAGATGGAGAACCACTGTTTCTACCATTGATCAATGCCAGTCTCACCCAAGAAGTTGATCTACATGTTTGGATCCCAAAGGATGATGTTTCTCAGCCCTGCTCACTGCTGAGAGAGGAGTGGGGTGAGAGCAAGATAATTTGTCTGGTAATTGTGTTTGTTGCATGCAGGAAATTGATTTGTTATGGCACCTTTGAATCATTGTTCCGTAGGATTTTGCTAATCTCATTCTAACCCCGGCAGAACATTTGTTGCTTTGCACCCAGCAGTTCAATCAGACTGTGATGCTGCCACCTGCTTTAGTTATTGGTGCAAAGGCATACCAGCAGGTAACCTTGAAATAGATTCCTGCAACTGGGTGTGCAGGGTAGAGCTCTGGGACTCCTCTGTGGGTTGTATGAACTGTGACTCTGAAAGGAAAAAAAGAGACACAGACTATTAAAAGGAAGAGGACAGTTGGTTGTATTTCTATGTGCTGAAGAAAAATCTAAGCATTTCAAATTCAAAATCAAAAATAACCTAGGCATTTCTCCTCTAAATTCCTGTTTAGATATCTAACAGCATCACTATCTAATAGCAGTCTTCATGGGAAGGGAGATTCTTCTCAAAGTGAATTTATTTTTTTGTTTTTCTGTCATTCATGTATTTGAATGAAGAAAAAAATGTGGATTGGCACTATACAGTCACTACTTTTGTTAGTAGCTAGAACTGGTGCTGTATAAATGATCATACAAGTACTTAAAGAGAAACTTTTTGGGGAAATGTGTTGTTTAATGAAAACTGTTGCAAGGAAGGCTGGGATGGCCTTTCTGAGAGAAGTGAAGACATATTGCACTGGCTTACAATTACAGACATTCAAATATATGTTTCTGTTCCAAAATAGAGCAGTATCTAGAGTGTGTTATCCCACAGTTCAGAAAGCACATTAATCCCTGGCTCTGGCTTGCTTTGGAGAGGTCTAATTTTTCTCTCCAAGTTGCTTTTTAAGCCACCATATAGGTTAGAGTTAGAGCTCTGTCACTTCCATCATTCAGTAGGGCTTGCATTAAATTGCTAGACAGGGGTGAGCAAAAAAAGTCTGCACCTGCCACACAGACACAGGTAAAGAAGCTCACATTGCCAAAGGCATGTGAGTTCCTGATCTCTGTGCTTTGGTTTGCTGCACTGGAGGGCAGGCGGTGGGGGAGCCCTGACTTACCACAGCAGATGGCTGAGAAGTGCTTGTTGGCTTTGTGGGCAGAGGTGGCAGCAGCAGCACAGTCTTTGCAGGTATCTCAGCAGCCAATATTGGGAATGGTGCTGTGGCTGTAAAAAGAGAGCTGACCAAATCCCTGTGTATGGCCCTTGGCAGTTTTGGAGCTGGCCAGCTCTAGTGCATTTGTAAAATGTTCAGTGTGGTGTCTCCCCTGCAGCCTTCAGTCAGTGTGGCCAATTTGTTTTTGCTCCTGATGTTGGCTCACTGCAGCTGCAAGGAAGGAGAAAGCATGAGTCTGTTTTTTCATCTCCCTGCATTAAACTTTAACCAAATATCCCAGTTCATGTTTCCTACTACTGCATCTTTATGACCAAAACAAGGGACCAAAGATGTACTTGCAGAAAACCAGAGGAGTCCAACAGCTTCTATGATGTCTACCTCCTGCACCAGGGTTATACTGAGAAGGAGTATGACCTAATGTTAACCAGAAACCATGAATTCCACATTGGACTTTGAGTTCTGGTCTGTGGCCTTATTTCTTGTTATGGGATAGAAGTTTGCCTAACACCTCTTGAATGATTTTTACTTTCGGGGAGTTATTTTGTGTGGAAAAAAAACGAGGAAAAAAAAATAACTGTAAGGGCTATTTGTCTGTTTTAGGCAGACCAATGTGGACTCCCTAATCCAATTTCATGGAGCAGAGGCTTCAGGCTGGATTTACGCCGTCTCTCTCTAGGAGGTTAAAGATGTGTCGTTCAGTTTGGTTGTCCTCAGCAGTACCTATTCCAGCTTGAGGCTACAAAAATCCTAAACTGGTACATATCTGTGAGGGGAAGAAAAAGGGGATGAGTTATAACACACATGTCCTTTGATGAAAGCCTGTTCTGGCCTCCTGAGTGAGGATAAATTTAACCTTCTGCTTTTCCCCAGAACTCTGAAAGGCAGTTTGTTCCTGTCATGTTTGTTCCTTTTGTCAAGGGTACTCCAAATAGAGGATCATCAATTCTCCCCAAGAAAATTTCTTATGGATTCTGATTTGGGGCTTAAAGGTTGCATCTGGATACACAGGCACATTATTTAGCTTTCAGAAACTACAGGACCAAACTACAGGACAGTTGTATGAATGATAGTCTTGAAGCACCTACCCAGATTCTCAGATTCAATAGTGTCTTGCAGTGCAGGCTGGCAGTTAGAAGAAATACTTTTTCATGCATAAACTTGGGCACCTTTGAGTTGCAAATGACAAAGAGACAATAAAACACACATTGCCACTTTCATGGGGATACATTTAAAGCTAGAACTGCACTTTCAATTAACTCTACTGTATGTGGCTAAAGTCGACAGTGCATAAAACTTTGATAATTCCACATTTTAAAAATGTATTGGAAACTCTCATTCGTATATCTTCACTGAAAATTTCATGAATTGCACATTTCCTGGTGTTAGATGTTCAATAAACTTAAATTATGCAGCAATTTACATCTAGAAGGTTTGCTTTAAAACTCAAGACTGGCTACTTCTCTTCTGGATTGAGAACAGCTCTTTCTTTTTATGCCTCCAACAATTACAAAGGACACTTTTGTTCAGAAATTGTTGAAGATCTCTATTGACCACTTAGTAGCAAAACTCTGTCATGAGGAAGATATATGTTATCATCATATAGCTGGACACAACTGTATCCCCTGATGTTGTCTGTTTGTTCATTTCATGGGCATTCATGTTGGATCTACTCAGAAATTATGCAGTAAAACTTTTCTGTTTTTTAATGCATTTTCAGCTAATTGAGGAATTTGAGATTAGAGGGAAGAGCAAATTTGAATGAAGCTGTTTTGTGTAATCCCAGATGGCAGTTATTAGCAATGAGTACTGCCTGTACAGGAGTAGTCAGGTTGCTGAGAACATCTTCCTAGATCTTAGAGTCCCAAGGTGAACTCTCAGTCTGAGAAGAGGAAAATGTGGAGTGTTCTGCCCATTGATGCAGATGAGTTCCTGGAGTACCTTGCGCATCTCAAGCAGTGTGCTATTTCGATAGCCTGTCCCCAATTTGTGCCTTTATCTGAGCGACCTCAGGGGAACAAAATGTGATGTGAAGAGAGAGGCTTTAAACAAAGCTCTCTGGAGTCCTTTCCCCCCCTTCCAGTAATCTCATTTCAAAGTTTTTCATGGTTACCCAACTTTCTCATTCTCCTTGTCCTTACTGCAACCAAGCTGAGAGTATAAGCAAGTTCTACCACATTCCTACTTTTCTATAAGTGATCTCTGTGCTCAACTATGGATGGAGAGTAAGAAGGAAAAATCAGAGCCAACTGTAGTTATGGCAGTCCTGGGACAGCTCTGGTGCTCACAAGCATTCATTCTCGCAGTGACCCGTTGACCATGACGGTTTGTTAGAGAGGCATTTTAAAATTGCCTCAAATATCCAAACAGTGCTTCTAATAAGGAGATATCTAATAAGGAGACGGTTTGTACTTTCTTCTGCAATACTGCTTAGTGATTCCCATGACCAGTGACATCTAAGGATATAAAAAAAACATGATGCACCATATACTTTCATTTGCTAGCAACTCAAAAAAAAAATAGTCTTGGCCCTGTTAATCCCAGCTGACCATGTGCAAAGCAAAGGTTAAGATATTTCTCTAAGGCTGTGAGCTAGGTGGCCCATGGCAGAGCAGAAACTGGATGACTCCTTCCCTGTATGGTCCCCATGCCAAGTGAAATACTTCCTTAGTTTGGGTCTCATCAGGCACTGCAATGGACAAGGCTGGTGACACAAAAGGTGAAGCAGAGAGCTGTGAGGTACATGGAAGTGGTCAAGGAGAGGGAGACTCCCTGATGTCTGTAATGAGATGTGTGGAAGTTGTCTGAAGGAAGGAACAGGGGAGCATTTAACAATGGTGTGGGGAGGACAGGAACATGAATGAATCTAACAAGCTCTTGAAGCCCTGTGTACTTAATGGGAGCTCCTGCAAAGACACAGGCTGCATAAGCCATCAAGAGAAGATAGCTTCTCCCAGGGCCCTTGCATCTGCACCAGGCTATGATAACAGAAATTAACTTCATCTCCTTTGTCTTGCTTTCCAAGAGCCCCAGAATAGTAGTTATGAAAACAGTGCTGTTTAATATTGTCTTTGATCGAGCAATCCAACGGGAGCCCTCAGCTTGTTCTGCTTGGCTTTGTTAGTTTCAGACCCCAAGGCAACAAGCCGTTGCCTTCAAAGCCCAGGCAGGGCTGCATTAAGTGTGAAGCATGCAGCAGAAATCCCAGTTTGTCAATTCAAATGGCACTCACCTAGCAGCAATGCCTGTATATTTAAATCCACAGCAAAGTGTGGGATGCAGGGCACACACAGTTATCCCCTCTAGAAAGAGCATGTCTCAGGAGCTAGCAAACAAGGCAACATCCTCAAGACAGCAATGCAGGGTGGATTTTTCCTGCTATCATCCAGTTTTAATATGCTGCCTTTTTTATTTGCTGCCAGTTGGTCTCCTGGTACACTACAGCCAGGCAGACTTCAAACTGTGTGGTGCAGGAGGACAACATCACTGGAGAAAGTTTCCATTCATCTCCTTCCCCTCCCTGTGGTAGAGATGTGCATCTTTCCTTCAGCTGCCATGTGTACTGCTTGTACACCTTGGCCAAGACTTCCCTTCTAGTCGGGTGTAAGCACTGGGAGTCACCTGATCTCTGACTGATACAGTTAGTAAAGACTCAGCTCTTGGAGATCTTTGATACTTAACCAGTGCACAGGATGAAGGCAGTTACTGGAAAAGGTCAGTGCTAGTGGTGGTGTCCAGGGGGGCTTATGAGAACCAGAAGGGTAGAAATAGCTTATCTGTTTCTAGATGGGTGGTTATCTGAATGCACTATAACCCATGCTGACCCAAGTTCAGGGACTAATGGTGTCTCTGCAGGCAGTGCTGAGAGATGGAACTATGTGCTAAGGGAACGAGTGGTGCGCTTCTTTGTTTAGGCTCTTTCATTGCTTAATAGTGAGACTCAGTCTATTTTGTTTTTCCCTCTTTGCCAATCAGAAATGCGATCAGCTTTTGTTAGGTAGGTGTACAAGGCTCATGGAAGTTATAAATATGGCAGTGATTCGTGAGGAGCCCCCTTGTCAGTTTACTTGGGACTGACCAAGGTGTTTAACCCAAATCTTTGCATTTGGCTGACGTGCACATAGAGCAGGCTTGATGGTGAAATGTCTTGAACCTGGTGTGCTACTTTTCTCTTATTATAGAAACTATGTGGCATAATTGAAATAAAGGGGTGTTATAGTACTTTAGATATACTTTATTATAATAAAATTTGGGAAATTGGAGGAGTTTCAGAAGCAAGATAGTATTTCATATGACAAGGATAACCTGCCATTACTGCAGTCAGGGTAAGATTTAGACAGGCCGCATAAACACTTCAGGTATGTTTTCTGAAATCTGACATAAACCAGTTGTTGTTTAGTTTCCAGGACCAGGTGTTCCTGAGCATTGTTAAGAGAGAGAGAATAGAACAAGGATCTCTATTCTGTTCTAGCAGTGCTCGTCCTAGCACTGCACATTGTTTTGTTATGTGCAGTGATGCTCAACACCTCTTTTCAGTTTAGCAGACAAGCAAAAGGACTAACCCCACAGTGTATTCTCCCATATATTTTAGGA
Source organism: Campylorhamphus procurvoides (assembly GCA_013396655.1). NCBI lineage: Eukaryota > Metazoa > Chordata > Aves > Passeriformes > Dendrocolaptidae > Campylorhamphus > Campylorhamphus procurvoides. The sequence continues at coordinate 1,740,027 of WBMV01007810.1, forward strand.
AGGCTCAGCAGAAACTCTGGATAGCAGCTGGGGCTTTTCTGAGACTCTGCCTCATTGCTTTCTTCTTGAAATTTTTGCTATTTCTCTGATCACATTTCAATAGCTATTTTCTTTTCTGTACCATGTAAGGCAGCACAGTGACACTGAGAAAATGTCATTGATCAAACAAGCAAGAGGAGCATAAACAATGGCAAAAGTTATTTCAGTTAAAGGTAACTGAGAACTGCAGACGAGGAAGTTTCTTTGCTGTGGTGAAATAATTTATGTTACCTCTCTAAACCTGCTCAAAGAGGTGATCGTGGTTTAAAAAACCTCATGAAAGTGTGAGTGACCCTAGGGTTAGTGCTAAGAGACAAGACTTAGAGGTCTGCATCTAGCTTTGTCCTTGGTAGGAACTACTTCTGTCTCAGCATTTCAATGCCGTCTTCTGTTAAAGGAACAAGGGATTTTGGAGAATCTTAAGAGCCAGTTTCAGATAGTCAGATGTTGAAAAAGTACAAAGAACTTCAGATTATGAGTTACAGGAGGAAAGATTCAGCATGTAACTTCTAGTTTCAGTCCTGGATGCGTAGGAGGTGGATGGAGAGTAAAGGAGGCTGGAAATTAAAATAAGCCAATATCCTAAACTATATTTTAATTGAATTTTCAATATCTTCACCTTGGATATTATCATACCAGACATTAAACTCATGCACATTATTCTGTAACCATATACTATCTACAGTAAAAGCACCAGTTATTAAAATGGGAGAGTATAAAAAGCTCTTTCAGTATGTCTTCAAAATTGTTCAGTACTGTTGCTTATGCAATACTTCTATTTCTGAAAGCTTAGAAGCCTGGAATTAAGTAAAGGAAAAGCCTTTTTAGGTTGGCAAGGCAGTCCTCTCCACTTGACCAGTGCAAGCTCTTTCAGTACGATGACAGTTAAAATCAGCCCCCTCAAATCCATGCTGTTTAATTACAAAGGAAAGCTGCAGTATTTCAGAACAGAAAGCCATGGGTTTGTTAAGATACTGGACTGATCCTCAGGGGGAGCTGAGCTTAATTCCTACCTTTGCTACAGGCTTTCTTTAAGTCAGTCCATTAATCAGTTTGTGCCTTAGCTTACCTGTCTATGCAATGAAAATGAAGACAAAGGAAGTTCCAAACCCATCTTCCTCCATGCATAAAAGATGCTTTCTGTGTGATAGGTCCCAATCTTCTCTCTCTGTTCTTTTACTATTGTTTATTATAAAGATATCTTCTTTCTAGAAGCTTCTTTCAGCTGATCCAGGGCATTGTTTTTTCAATGTTTCTTTAGCTGCGTGGATAAATGTGGTACTATCTGATTTAAGCTGAGACAAAGTCTGTGCCATAAAAACCTTGCACAAGTTAAACCTCTTGGATCATTCAATCCATCTTGTCAATTATCCTCACTTGTACCATGTGGAGCAGAGTGGTAGTCTCTGAGTAGGTAAGGATGGGATTGGATTTTCATTATGAGGCTAATCTTTGTTCCTTGGTACTCATCGTAGACAATAAAAAATTGGTCTGTTTGAGGGATGACTTAGCACTTTTTTACTGAAGTTGAAGTCAAATGCATGATATTTTCCTGACTTTTATGTGTAAAAAGCCCTCAGAACAACATACGGTGTATGCAATTTTAACTGCAGAAGCATTTATGAAAGCATAAAAAATTTCTTTCCCACCTCTATTTGTAGCAATAACAAAGTAAAGGGGAAGAAATTGTTGACTCAAGATCAACACAATTGGATCAAGATGAGTTGACTAAGTTTTAATTTTAAAAATTAGGATTCCAAATAAGGAGATCAAAATGGTTCATTGACTTGTTCTAGTGAGCAACTTCTGGAGATGTAGGCTTTCATTAAAAAAAAAACATGTAATGCTGTCATTAACACTGTCTCTATCCCTTTTCCTATATCAAGAGGAAGTTTGCTCTTATCACAAATCCCTGGAGAGGTCTGTTATTGGTGAAAAGTTTCCATTAAATGCTAATTAGAGAAGCTGATTGGAAATTGCCATTTATGTAAATTGTCGTTTGTCAGAGATTCCTCAGTCCCTGGGTCCTTTTCTTGGTGGAGGGAAAGGTTAGGCAACTACCCTTCTGTGCTAATTTGCTATTTCCAGTACAATAGTAAGAAGGATGGTCCCCTCTCATTTTGCTCTTTGGACATCAAAGACCATGACCAGACTGTTCCTCTATGGCTCTCCTCAAACAGTTATAAACCGCAGCAATTTTGAAGTTGTGTATTGGCAGTATCACAGGACATCAGAGATTGTGATGCACTCTTACAGTAAGGACATGCAGAGAAAAATGAAGAAAAAGAATGTGGAGAGATCATAAGGACACCTCTGGAGATGAGGCCATTTGTGCCCCTTCCCTGGCTGGCTGGGGTCACATTTGTGGTCTACCAAATACACTGGAGTTTATTGCATCATCCTTTTAAAAGCTTTGTTGTGCACCATTTTCACCCCACCTCTTACCTTTTTTAGCCTTTGCAAGAAGTTTGGGTGAAACAAAGGTCCTTCAAAACCCCCTTCAACCAGAGCTGGCATTTTCTTGTGTTTGCAATAGCCTGATGAGACAATGCGTGAGGGAGGTTGCCACGCTTCTCATGTATTTTGTAAGAGGAAGCAAAAATCTTCAGTGACAAACTATTCTTCTTATATTTTGTGACAAAGACTGGAAGCAATTCTGTTCAGTCACTGAACTCACCTTGACTCATCTCACGCAAATGTTGAAATTCAGAAGTTCTTAAAAAGTGGTGTGCAGTACAAAGCCACTGCCTACGAACCTGTACCAATTGTGGTGCATTCAGTTAACTGATGGCAAAGGTGCAGGGTATCCCTCGGGAAACAAGAGGCAGGCTCTGAATTATCAATTCAGTAATTCTGGAGCAATAGTTTCTTTGCCAGAAACAACACTTCTGTACTACTGGTCTACTGTGCAATTAGTGACTAATGGAATGACAAACCCCACTATAGTAACTGTTATTGTAGCTGTATACAGAGCATTGTTTTCTCTGTGACAGACATGTAAATTGTGTGCAACTATGTTGTCCCTTCCAGAGCAGCTCTCTCTAGAGTTAGGTGTCAATAATGAAATGCAGCTGTTCCTTGAGGACAGATAACATTATCTCCAAGGACTTGTCTAGGCAGGAGTTGATCTGAATTAAGTAACAAGGTGGGTTTTGAGTGGATTATGTAAAATGTATTAAACTGATGTGTGCACACACACTTGTTACTTGGAATTAAAAATGGCCTTCATTTGATTTCATTTAATTTTCCTATAAAGTGAATTCAACTAAATTCAATTAAAGCCACTTTAATGCTGACTGAAAGTGTGAACGTTAATTCTTCTGTGATTTGTAGTAAAAGTTCAGCACATTATTTTCCTAAGAAGAGGACAAAAGTTCTCCTGGAATTCCTGAATACTATTCTGAGGAAATGTCAATGTTGCCTCAAGTATCTATTTTAACACTCTGAAACTCAGTGGGAATTTCATTCTTTCATAACTCCTTTTTTCTCCTCCCCCCTTCTCTGAATCCCCTGTGTAACTAGTGCAGAAGGCTAGTGAAAGTGTACATTTTTTAACTTTTTTTTTCAATAAATCCTGGTGACTTAAATCTTCCCTGTAGTGAAATGGAAGCACAGAAAGGGTAAGTAATTTCCACACAGAAAACCGTTGCGAGCTGCCTGTAGAATCCAGCCTGAGATCTTCTGTCGCTGGCACCAATGCCTGGATGCTGTGTGTCAGTTTACAGATTCTCAGTGTACAAGGCCAGGAATTTGTGTGTCAACAGTCTCTTGTTTGGATCTTCATGTCTTTCTGACAGGAAACCTTGGTCTTATAGCTGTGAAAGCAACCTTTTACTCTTAGTAATATTATTAAGATAGGGCAGCCCATCTGATATACGTGCTGTTGGACATCTTTTTGGAAGCCTTACTGAGAACCGATGTTTCCACTGCTGAAGATCTTTTCTCCTGACCTACAGTCTTAGCTGTTCACTGGGTCACACAGGCAGATGGTGAGCTTGGAACTCTCATCACTGTGCAGTGTGGCTGAACTGAGAGAATGTGAGATGAGCAGTTGGAGTAGGGGGAGGAGGAGGAAAGCCAAACCCTGAGATCCTTTTGAAATGCAGAGAGCTTTTCACAAAGTCACATTAAAATGAACAGGCAGGCCATGATTCGAAATGAAATAAACCTTTGGAGCCCTGGAGTTTTAATGTTCTGTTGATAAATGGATTCTGTTCTTATTCAACCCACTTTTGCATGATGAAGAAAGAAACCTTTTCTGTGAATTGACCTGCATTTCTTTCAACTCTACCTTTCTAGATAAAGCTGCAGTGAGCTCCCAATTCGGTGACTAGTTAATCCTGGCCAGGAGTTAGGAAGACCATTGGTATTGACAGCCAGAATTGCATTAATAGAGGAGAGCTGTATTCAGCAAATTCAGTGAAGAATTCCCTTTACATTTCTTGTAACATAGTTCTGCATTTCCTTTAATGCAACACGCTACACTTGTCTAAGTACTTAAATCTGCATGGGTTCTCTTCTGTTTATTAGAAATAGCAGAGCCAATTTTTATACACATCATGAACAGTAAGTCAGAGGCTAATGAGAGCATGTATTTTCATTTTTTTACTTTCAGGGGAAAGCCAATGTTTTCTTGAACACTTAGAGATGCATTTTCAGTGCTTAACAATAGAACCTAAGCCTAAAAGGTCCTGGCATTTTTCAGATGTCACTGTCAGCTGGAGGAATGTCACCTAGAATAGAAAAGCCACCGAACAGCAGGTACAAAAAAAACCCATGCTGCAGCTTCAGCAGAGCAGCCTCTGTATGGGCTCTATATCCATGGCTTTGAACTCTTAGTTTTTAGAAATCACAGGTGAGGTGGTTTTAGTTAACCCCTTCTCTCAGCATGTCTGTATTTCTGGCATCTCCTGTCTTCCAAGTGCTTGTTCTGTTGATGGTCTCACTGGTTGCTTTGTCGTGTGGTTTGAATTTAGTGTTTAGAGATTTGAGGGAGGAAAATATTGCTCTGCATCAATAATGCTCTGTTATTTTGCACTTGGTCATCCCGAGTGAATGCCTATGGCAAACTGTGCTAAAAAGTTTTCTCATGCCATATTGGTATGTTCAGTGTATTATATATCTACACCAGTATATAGTATGTTCAGGCAAAAACTCAGCTTTTACAAAGTTTTGAGGTTCACACTGTGTTATTCTGATTGTTGGTGTGCTGCTTTTGTGGTTTTATTTGTTGTCATGGAGGTCATTATTAAAAAGGCACCACCTTGTGGCAAGTGACATCCTCCTGTATGTTCTATGTAGTACAGAGAAGATGATTGACTTGTTTTAAATCAGATATTGCTGTGAGGTCCTGCAATACATGTTGACTTTTTAATGAGAACCATTTTATATCCTGATAAATGTGAGGCCAAATTTCACTGTTTGTTTTCCAGCTCTAAGAATCCTGGAAATATCCACTGTGATCCTACATTAATTAATCTGTATCCCAGTCTGGCACACACAGCAAGTGCTTATTGTTTTAGGTAGACATCTGAGGCACGGGCACCCTGACTCATGAGAAGGAGGACAAGCTAATGCAAATACTATGTCAATGGTTGCACAAAGCCTATAGGGTATAATTTTCTGCAGTCTGACATACATGGAAATTACCAAGCATGTAATCTTTTGTTTTCTGTGCTGTAGTCTCAAACTTTTCAACTCTGTTTTTCTATGGTTTTTCTACATACTGTTATATTGGAGATTCTCATATTGGCTAATACTGAGATTGTCTTTAGAGGAGACACTCTACTTAGGCAGGGCAGAAGGCATTCTGACAAGTGAAGGATTGGAGACTTCATCTTCTGTTATGGTTTAGATATACATGAGTACAAATATAATGAGATAAATTTTTTCTGTATCAATTTAGCTTCACTTGTGGATATTTATTTATATTGCTTTAAACTTGGCTTTTTGTGCACTAGATTTTTAAGCTACTGTTAAAGCATCTAAATAGCCTTTAGAAATCCGGGCTTTGGTCACTCAGAAGGGTTGAACCCATCAGCTGTCAGTGAGATTTGAGCTGTGTTGCATCTAAACAATTTCTGAAAATGAGTCATCAGTCTGTGAAATGCATGGGGCATTCAGCATTCAGTGAGAACTAACTTGCAGAGACCAATGAGGTGAAAGAGAGGAACTCGGGGCAAAGGAGAGAGGAATGACAAGATGGTGGAATTACTGACTTTTGTTTCCTTGGCTTGAGTCCTGGTCTGAACTATTCTAGAAAACAATCAAGAAAAAACATTTCTGTCTATAGCATCCTAACTTCAGGGGAGCTCATTGCTGTTAATCTTGCTTGCCTGCAGCATCCTTGTGACAAGTGTGGATAGATAGAGCAGCAAAGCTATAGTGACAGATTTAACGTGGTTATGACTCTTAGTGCTTTCTTGATAATCTTTATTTTGTGTTCGTGAGTCCATAATTACAGTTCAAGTAAAGCAATAGAACTTAAAATTTGCAAAGCTCTGAGTGTTGTCTTCCATTACTAAGAAGAAAAGCCTCATATTCTGGCCTTTTTGGTACATGTTAAAGGCATAAATTAAGGTAATAATTATGTATGTTTCTACAGGATCTTTTCTTCTTCAGGGATCTGATTTTTTGAATTTATTTTTCTTTAATTATTATTTCCCCAAGGGAATTTCCCACCCCTTTCACACATTTTTTGTGTTCTCCCACACAGCATGGGATCCTCAAGAGACTTGCAATTTTGCAAAGCCTGGCAAGCGCTGGAAGGGAACAATTGGGATCCTCATTATTTTAATTCTTGACTTCTATCATATGTGAAGAAGTCTTGGATACTGCTACTCACTTTAACTGCCGTTTTCTTGATTTGAAACCTCTGCAAGCAGATAAATCCTAGGATGTGGCTACTATATGAATGAAGAAGAGGAGTTTTCTTATGTAGGCTGATCATAAGTGACTGTTGCAAATAAAATTGGCTATTTGGCGTTTGAGCTTCAATGATTTCTTGCAATTGGATAGCTCTTGTAGTGAGAGTATGATCGAATTACCTCTATGGAAAGGGGCAGTAGCAAGACAGAGGGAACAGAAGAGGAAACCTAGAGAGCTCACTGAACTGAGACCTTTCTCTTTGTAGGTCACAGAAGCCTTGCCTGCAGTGTCATTCCTAGAAAAATCAGGCTACTGTAGGATTGATTGGCTGAGGCCAGAGCTCAGATGTAATTTTCTCCGGTCGCGTTCAGAAGAGCCCAAAGTAATTGATTTTGTGTGTACTCCTGCAGTCTGCATAGCGCAGCGATGGAGGGTGTGGCTGTGTCCTGCTCCGGCTCATTTAACTTGCGTCTGACCCAGGGCTATGGCAAATTAGGGTTTGTCCCTTTGAAGTGGAAAGCAGCTCCCATTTACAATATGCTGACTGCATTATCGGTCATCAGCATGCAATGGAGAGAGAGAGCCCTCACAGAAATAAGTCTTCCAAAGGGACTTGATTACATGGCAGAGAGAGGCAAACAGCAAACCCAGAACATTGTGCCAGTACAGGTTGTGTTAATCCGCTTGTTTCTCTGGCCAACAAATATTTGAGTTCTCTCTACCCACACATTTTCACTAGTAAAACTTCTGTAAATATTCATGTGTGCCCTGAGTCCAAGCAGGTTATTTTGGTTTCAATCTAGCAACTCCAAACCTCTCTGAATAGATAGGGGTAGCAAATGGAAAAACAGTAGCCAGTCCAGTGTACGGATACAGATTTGAAAGTCAGGTTGCTGCTGCTGATCAGCTGGGCTGCAGTAATTCCCTATTTTTAACCCATTCCCTTGCTCTACTGATGCATGTGCCAGAGAGGAAGGTTATTTGGCTAGAGTCAAAGGGTGCAGTTCCACTGTGTTCATCTACCATAGGCTTCCTTGCAATCTTGGGCAGGTTGCTTTGTTTCTTCCTGACCTCCATCGTTTATCAGTAATGGGATGATAATATCCAAGCATTTGTTCCACAGACTCTAAATTCTTTATATATCATGTGATCTATGTAAATGGCTATTTGTGCCTGTTACATCTTTTAATAATTGTTAATGGAGGGGAAGATCAAGCCCAAGATCAACAGTCCTTCATGTTTTGACTTACCCCTATACAAACTGGCAGCATATGTTTTCTGATCCATTCACATGAACAAAACTCAGCTGGGAGCACCAACTGCAGCAATGCATTATGCATAGGGAGAAATTTTTATAGCCCTATCATCTCGGTTACGAGATCACCCATTCTTATCTTCCCATGCCTCTGTGTCTTTGCAAATTATGGATATGTAGCAACTGGCTCTTACTAAATGTAGGTATAACACTTAATTCAGCCAAGATACCTAGTTACAGATTTGTGTGTGCTCCCAAAGTGGGATAAGCAAACCTCTGCTTCTAGTTCTAGTTAGAGTTCTAAGGATAGTATCCTCCTCTACACCAGTGATTTTATCCTATACCCTATCCATCGTGTTACTTAAGCATTTATCTATGTGGCTACAGTGATAGTGAAATGTGCCACAAGTTTTATAGGCTGCTGGATATGAGGGGTTTTTTAAGTTAATTTAGGGATTTTTTGCTGTTTAGGATGTTCTCTTTCAGATCCACTTCTATTTTTTATTAATCTTTGATTGGCAAGGTGAGTGTGTCAGTGTTATGAGTTTTTCAATTTTTGCAGTAGGAAGACCTTTAATCCAGCCTTCCAGCAGGGAAATCAGCTGAAATTCCCAATGACATGTGAGTTCTATCTGAAGGAAGGCCTTGTATGATGGGGGCCCAATTATTATATTACTTGGCATTTTGCATACTGATATCAGAATGCTTGTCTAACAAATACAAGCCTGACCAGAGAAAGCCTGCAACACAGTAAAGTAATAACACATACTACAAGCCAATTACTTTCCTGTTAAATTGCATAGAGCAGGAATGTACCATCCACATCTTCTGGATGTTGGTTTTGGTTTGGTTTTTTCCATTGGTCAGTTCTAGCCCAAAAGGTTCATTTTCCTGAAGATGACCAACCAATTCGTGTTTCCAAATGTCTCTTTCAATGTAATTAGATTTGGCATGGGAAGCTTTTAGAGATAATTGCCATTTGTGGGAAGTTGCATGGGTCAGACATTGCTTTTGCTACTTCTCTCAGGTTAGCACTTAAATAAGCATTAATGGTTTGAAATGTATATTTCAGTCTTGCATTTCATAAGAATCCTGTGCCCTCTAACAAAAGAAAAGAGGGTTGTTGCTTGTTCTAGTTGTTCTCAATGTTCCCTTCATTTGATTTCCTATTCCACCCCCTCTCCCAGGACAATGTTTAGTGGCTGTACACTTAAAAATGGGAATTTGGGCATGGGTTTATAGAACTCTGCTCTGCAAAGTTCATTATGCTCTGTCCACAAAGTTCTTCTGTTTTTTCAACTTACGGCAGCAGGGATGATAAAAACAAAGTATTTAGAGAATTATATTTTGTTATTAAGGATATGGATGTCTCTAATGGTTCCATGTCCCCTAATTGCTTTTCTGAAAGGCCTGACAAGTGGTTGCATTCATACATTTATACTTGACAACTGAATTGCTTCCTGGCGAATAAGTTCGCTCCATGTGAGACACCTGTGGAATGAATCCTCTTTCAACCTCTTGCTGACAAACGGCACCTATGCAAAGCAGTACCTAGGTTGCATCTTCTGCAGGCAGTTGGGGGAGGAAAAGCCAAGCCATTTACTACCAATGCTGGCAGCATCAGGTGTCATGAGCAGACCTCTGTGCCTTTAGTCTGGAGAATACACTTACCACTTCCCTAGCCCTTGGTGCTGCCTGCAAAATGCAACCATTGATCCCTGGAATGGGCAGAGAGTGGGCCTGCAAGGAGCCCCTCAGTCCACAACCCGCCACAGAGTGGGGTGGCACTGCAGTCAGTATTGATCCACGCCTGAGAAATCAGCAACTGTTGTATTATATAATTATTGATGTAGCTGGAAAATGCCACAGGCGAAGCGCAGCTCACTATTTGTTATGCTGCATTGTCTCTCTCGTCTGCATTGGGCCTCTGTGTTTTGCCTCTTCTGTTCCCATTGCATGTTTATTTATACCGCATGCCTTTAGCTTTCATATTTCTCCTGCGAATCCAACTTGGAAAAACCAGCTCTAGTTTTCGTTTGGGAGAAGGAGGGGTGGGCTGTGAAGGAAATGAATTCCTCCAGACACTCCTGGAGGCCCTAAGCTGAATACAAAAAACAGGGAGAAGGCGTGAGGAGGGAAAAGAGGATTGGGAAGCAGAAGGCCTTTTTTATCTCAGCAGGGTCCACAGGGACTGCCAATCTTTTGATAAAAGTGTAGACTTTAGAAGCAGCCGTAATGCACAGCCTCATCTATCATGCAGTTGGGACAAATGGGTTTAGACCTAATTTGCAGTAGCAATTAACTGAAGTCCGGCCAAATTCTCCTGAAGTCCTTTAGGATGCTACATTCTCATGCATTCTCAGGAAGGAGTGAGAACAGGCCACCACATGCTTCAGCCGATGGTGAAGGAGTATGATCTGCAGGAGTGAGGAAAGTTGGGTGATGCTACATCAGCCCCAGAGAGGTGTATTGTACTGAGCCTTGCTAATGAGCTTCCCTTGATGAAATCACAAGGAGACACGTTGCAGGATGGGTCTAAGCTGTCTTGGCAAATGTGGAAACAGGGAAGTGGAGACTAAGAGAGGCTGACAGAGCTGGGGAACCCTCAGCTGGGGGGAGCAAGAAGTTGGGGTGAGCAGCAGAGCTGGTGGATGGGAGTTTGTAGCTCAAGTAATTTGTGTATGTGAGCATAGATGTATTTTATGTGGAAGGTCTCCAGGGGGGGAGTAGAGGATTAGCCTTTTCCAGGCAGACATCAGGTGAGTATCTGAAGGCAAAGCCCATGGTGCACCATAATGTGTGTGTGAGACCCTCGCAGCATCAGACCCCTCCATGACTGTTGCTAGCATGCCTAGTATTCGCTTACTTCCACTGGAGCGGAAAGTTATTAAGCGAAATGTAAAGATAAAAGATTACAATGTGCAGGATTAAATAACTGCACTGACTCCAGGTATCTGCAGGGCACAGTACTGTACCAGTCAAGAGAAGACAGACAGGCTGAGGATGTTGGGATAATGGAGTTTTTCATTATAAAGGTCTGATTCATTTCCAGCATGTGCAATGAGTTACCAGTGTGTGTGTGTGTTTATGTATGGGACTGCCCTCTCCTGGAGGAAATATGCTCTGCTCTCTTCTGCTTCCACCATCGATGAAAACCTTTGCATTCTTTTAGTATTGATAAAGTACAGATTGAATCAGTTGTCTCTTGTGTATCTTAAAGGAGTGGTCTTGACCCAGCGCACCATATGCCAGAATTGTTGTGTGACTGAGAGCCGTGGGATGGCATCTATCAGTAGTAGTATTTGTGCTGTACCTCAAAATGCCTGAGCTCAGGGAACAGGTCACTGCTCGGACAGGAAGGTTTCCTCATGTGGAAACAACTGTGTAGGGTCTTCTCAGTGTTTCATGGGTCTGAACTTCAGCAGTGCTTCTTGGCTAGACAATGGCAAAATGTAAGCATTTGTATGACCTAAGTGCAAACTCTGTTTAGGTCAAAATCAGCAGGCTCACGTAAAGGTGGATCTAAGCTTAATTTCACAGCTGGAGGTGGCTGATGAAGAAAGGCAGAGTAACAGGGCCATCCCTGGAAACATTTAAAAGCTATATAGATGTGGCACATAGGGACATGGTTTAGTGGTGGACGTGTGTTAGGTTAATGGTTGGGCTTGATGGTCTTAGAGGTCTTTTTCAGTCTCAGTGATGCTGTGATTCTATAACATTTGTGCTCTACAGGCTGTAGTTGCTGAAGCTTCTGCAAAAACTGCTGAGCCTTCAAAGGCAATATAGCTGTTGCCTTGGGAAAGTGGTCAGACCACAGCCAGAAATCCCTCTTTGGCACTGGTAGGTGCTCTCTGAGAACAGAGAAGAACTTAGTTTATTCCCCAACCTGCAGCCACCATTGGCATGATATTTTAAGTTGGTGCTTTTATTGCTGTTCAAAGAGGGCCTATTTCTACTTGACATAGCACCACAGCGTTCTTCCAGCTTCAGCTCTAGGATAAAACACAGTGCCACCCCACACCTCAGAGCAGCCATGCTGCTGTGGGGAGGCAGCAAGCAATCAGCAGAGATTCACTGAGGACTGCGATGCTGTAAAATAACCTCTCGGCACAAGATACAGGAAGGCGCTTACCAAGGCGACAGGGAAACTATACATTTCTTTTTTCCAATACATTAATCAAAGTGCCTGCAGTTCCCATTCCAGTGAGGCAGGTGAGACTCTAATAAATATTGAGCAGTGAAACTTGATCTGTATCCAGGCTCTCCTAGCATTTTCATAAATAAGAAGTTACAAAACAATAAAATAAACCAGTCTGCTTCCCAGCTGCTTCTCTGCAAGCTCTTATTTGTGGTTGCAGGGCTGAGCAGCTGGCAAGGCTGGCTGAGCTTTGGCTGGGGCTGAGGAATGAGATAGCTGAGACTGGCTCTCTGGAAGAGGGAGGTTTACCTCCTCCCCTTGCTTTCAATGGATTGTGTGCGATGGGGCCTGCAGCTGGATTATTCCCTGATGCTGCAGCTGTGCCAAGCTGTTTTCTCAACGTTCCCTTTTGTACTGGCTTGATCTTATTACTGGTGATGCCCTTGGAGTCAATGCAGAGTTGGTTTCACATCTCAACAGAAGGCAAGCAGAGGAAGTCCTTCACCAGGCCTGATGCTGCAGTCCTTGTTTGCTGAGTAGCTCCATCGATTTATGCAAGACTATTCAGATAAAGAAATGTTCTGTGTTATATTGCTTTTCTTTTTCAGGTAACTCTTTCAGATAACATGACTTTCATTTTTTCTTTTTAGCTTTTCTTAGTGTGATTTCATACAGAAACATAGCTTCTATGAGCATACTGTCTGGCTGAGTTTCAATCTCCTGTAATTACTGAACATCTTGACTAATTTCAGCTAAATTGGAACCTCAAAGACACTCACTTCTTTTAGTTTTCATGAAAACAGAAGGAAAGTGACCTTGTTAATTCTGCAACTGTATGAACTCAGCAGTATGTTTGGACAACAGAGACTATCCAGAAGAAATGTCAGTGATGTTGAAGTAGCAGGAAAAACCTCGCTCAGACTTCAACCTCCCTCCCCACACCTGAAAAAACCCCAAAACCTAAAACATATTCCACTCCCAGTCTGCCCCCACCCCAAAAGAAAAGAAAAATCTACCCCAGTAACTCCACACACACCACTTACCAACTCTCTGAAAAATAGGTGTCTCTAATTCCAGTGCTTACAGAAGAACTTGCAAGGACTGTTGTGATGCACTTCCCTTCCTGCCAAGATACTCTTTACCATACTGGGTTACTGATCCACTGGGCCTGTGTTATTTGTTGCATTTTTGACCTCATGATTCAGAGGAATGTGCAGAAAGTCTTATACTGTCTCTGTCCAAAGGTACATTAATGTCTATTGGAGTGGGAAGGCTGTGAGCAAGGGGGAGGAGAACAATCCTTTGAAAATCCACTTAGGCTTCTAAAACCTTAGGACTTGATGGGTTACTCTTATCCCAGTCTGCCAATAAATAGGCAAGCAAACAAGGTCTTGTTAAGACAAGAAAGTTGAGGCTCAAATATTGCAGGTGGATGATGATGCTGGAAATGCCTGTGCTGCATTTTTACCTTCCCCCAACCCGATGGTTCAGTGTGATGCTTACTCAACTTTTTTATAAAGTGGTTTGAGTTCCCAGGTGCTCTAGAAATCCAAAGTAGCATTGTTGTTACTGGTGCTCTATTACTAACATTAATGGATATAAGTGCTTTCTTTTGTTCCCTTTTCAAAGACATCAATCTCTTTTTTTTAGAGGGGAGTGGTTTGTTGTTTTTTGTTTGTTTTTTTTTGTTTGGGAGGTGGCTTTGGTTGCTAGTTGGTTTTTCTTTTTGTTTTTGTTGTTTGTTCGTTTCGGTTGGTTGGGTCTTTTGTCATTCTGCAATGTTGTTTTCAGTATGACCATATGCAACAGTTTTGGCAAATCTCTGAGAAAATCCTAGTCTTGTAGGCTAACTAACATGCAGGTAGTTAAAGCATTGTTTCTGCAGCTCTGTGGAAGTTTTAAGAAGATTTTCTCAACTTTTTGAGGTTCACCTATATTAATACAGTACTTTGGCCCCTGCTAACTGAGTTTGAGATTCAAAAAATATTTATGTGACTCATTTGTTCAGGCTTCTAGACTGTCACTGGTGTCACTGGCAAGTGCCTGCCAACACGTCTCTGGTTCTAGATGCCTTCCTGTTCTGCAGAGGGTTTGGTTTGAGGGAGAATAAATGCATGTGCTGAATCTGGGACCTGGATTGAATGGCTCTTGGTTCTCTTACTTTTGCAAATGTAGATAGAGTAAAGGAGCCAGCCCCCAGTGTTTGCTAAAGTGCCACAGTCCCACTTACTTTTGAGTAGCCTACAGGAATGTACACAATTGAGGATTTTCCCTGGCTTTCTCTAGTACAGCCTACATTTTCATACACTGTGCATTTGTAATAAGCATGTGTTGTTTGTTTAAGTACTTAAAGCTATGCCAAATTTCCCTTTCCTTGGCTTTAAATATGTGGCCTAAGGGTAGTTTTATTCCAGTTATCCATAAATAGGAGCCTGTTTGTGTTCCCAGTGACCAAAGTTTTGAACTGGATCCTAGGTGCATCTTCAGCCTATGCTATGTCATGCCAGGTACAGACAGAGGTAGAGAAGCCCAGGTGCTTTAAGCCACCCCGCATTTTGCTGTGTCAAGAACTGGACTGTGATTAGTTGCAGTGTCTGTAAACCAGATTGCTGTCATTTTGGCCAACAGTCCTGCCCCAGTAATGGTGTAAGGAAGTAGACTGGTAGAGAATTTCCTATGAGGATTTCTGATGTGAAAAAAGAATTCTCAGCAAGTAGAAGGAAGGCTTTTATGGTCTTCCTTGCTTCAGCCTATCTCAAAGGGATGTTTCTTTCTGACATGAAATGGAGAGCAATGCTGCACCTCTAAACTTCAGCAGTTCTGAGAGCTGGAACTTGATTACCCACTGTGGAGTCTGCATGGACAGGGCAACCCATGGCTCTGCCACTGACAGCATCAGCTGTGGGTTGGTATCTGCAGGGGAGGTGAGTGCAATATCCTCTCTGGGGTGCTGCACTTCAGAGGACTCACAGCATCATGCTTTCCTTCTGGAAAATTAAAGAGCAATCTCAGTTGCGTTACCAGCACCGCTTCCCTCAGCACTCTAGGCTTGCCCCAGTGGCATCCCGTCCAAGTATTGACTGGGGTAAACATTGCTTATCCTGGGAAATCAATGAGATGACAGCCCAAGGTACTGCAGTAAGAAGACAAGCAAGGAGATATGTATCTACCTCTGACTTTTTTTCACCTCAATAAATATGTTTCCCTAATCCAATGGCATTGCAACAATATGCAGTAATTACTGTGGCTGCATCCATCTCCTTAGATTTAATCAGACAGATATTATATGTTAAGTATCAATTGATTATTAAAAGCATATTTGCTGATGCTTCCAAATCCACATAATGATGCATAAACAGTTATTTACTGCACAGCTACTGGAACTCAGCAGCTTGACTTGCTTTTTACAATCGGTATTTATTTAACATGCAATGACCATCCCGTCCCATTAAAACTAAATGTTTAGCTGTGTTTTGGGCATTTAATTTTAAAGCTTTTCTTATGGTAATATCAAGCAATTACAAAAACCTATTGTCTTAGCAGGCATTTGAAGCTATGCAAACATATTTCAGAAAAGTCACACTTTGAAAACTTGCTGTGATGTTACCTTGGGCCATCATAGACAAATCATTATGGTGCCTCTAGTAAAGCAGAACTTTTTGATAATCTACCGGTGTTTAAGTTTTAAAATCCCTGTATGACCTTGTGTTCTTTGAGGGGCTGAACACCCCAACTTATGTCCAAATCTCTCAGGATATTGAGGGTTCCTTATCTGAGCAGTGTCCAGTTTTCCTATTTGGGAAAAACAGATCTCCTTTTTAAGACAGGTCTCGAGGTGTTTAATGCCATAGGTAGTCTTAAGAGGCACAATTTTCCTGACATTATTTTATTCTGTGGAAAAAATAGACTACTTATGAAAATTGGCAGTTGATCACAATCAAACTCTTTTCTTGTCTTCATTTCTTCCTTTCTCATTGAAGGCTTGGGAGCTCTAGCAAATATGTTCTCAGTAGTTCCCTTGCTGTTAGAGTAGCTAGGGCAGAGGAGCTTACAGAGGCTGAGAACTCCTCTGTAATTAAGCAATGTAGTTATGAGTTTTGCAAAATGTGGTGCTGATTGGCTTGGCATAGGTTGTGTTGTGCAGTGGTGATGGTTGGTATGCACAGCTGGGTGTGAAGCAATTGGGGTGTTCCTGCATTCAATTCCTGAGGGTCCCCTCCCTCTGTCTTCTTTATTCCCAGGCTTGGAGCAGTCAGGATGTGGTCTTTTTTCTTGCCAGAAGATGGTTGAAGGCTTGGTGGTAGGGCATGTGTTCCATCTGCCTGCCCTTTCTGGAGCCTGCAGAGCTTTCTTGCAATTCCCTTACGCTTCAAAGCAAATAAATAAATATTTGCAGAGTTATTAAAGATTTATTGAAAACGCTGTATATTTAAACCATCTTGAGAAAAAAAATAGATGGCTGAATATTTATTGTTTACATGTTAGGCATCCTCTATGTATTTATTTATTCCTCCTTAATCCAATCCATGTTTTATAAATATTGCAAAAGACACGTCAATAATACAACAGGTTTCCATTAATCCAGAGGAATAATTAGAAAACATTTAGGATAATATAGCTCTGTACAAATATTGCATGAGCCTGTGAAGAGAGAAGTTTTGAACAGCCACTGTTTCCTGTGTAGCTGGGGTGTATGCCAGCACCCCTCACCACATTGGGCAGGGGCTGGCAAGTGCCTTGCATTCCTAGTGTGCTGTCCTACCACCTCTGATCACACTTGCCTTGCAAAGAGGTCCTTGAAACAACAAGCCTACTTCTTTAGGGAGGGACTGCAGTATTTAATCATTTTCTTGTCTAATCATTTCTTACTTGGGAACACTTTAGATTTGCACTCAGCACAGTGGTGCGGCAGAGGCAGGGTAGTTGTGCGACTGCTCTCACAGGTTTCCCAAAGTCCTTACCCCATGCTGGCAGGTCTTCTGCTCAGTGTTAAATTTTATCCAGGCACACATAATAACCTTTCTCAGGAGCAATCTTGTGAGGAGGTGATCAATTATTCTGTTTTCAAAAATGATAACAAACTTCCAGTTGTAGCAAGATTTCAAGATCATGAAGAACCATCATCAATAGCTGCTTGTTCCTTTCTCTTTCCCTACCACTGCCTTAGTTCAGAGGTCTGTGTCCAATACTGTGATTGGAATTCTACTTACTTAAATATTTTGGAAAAAAATGTAGTTTGCTTTGTTCCTTCCCGAGTCCTTTTAAAACTATGCTCACAAGGCAAAATTAGCAGAATTAGCAGGCTTTTTCCCTTGCTGTTCTGATTAAGGCTTTGACCTTCTTAGTGCTAAACTTTGACTGGTGAGGACTCTCCTGGTTTCTTCACTGTCCTGTATCATACAACCTGTAATGTCAGAAGTGCAGAAATATTTGAAGCCAAGTCTCATCTAGTCCAGCTGTCTGTGTCTGGCACTTTGAAAGGAGATTTTAGGTGTGTGAAAGATGTTCACACTTTCATTTTGAGATCATACACCTAGTTGAAGACATAACCTAATCCTTAGCACAGATCAAGCTATGAAGCAAATAAGTTTTGGAAGAGCTGTTAATTGACTATTACAGCCATGTTGTTTTGGGTTTTTTAAGTGAATAACCTGTGTTTGGCTAGATTTGAACAACCACTCATGGAGAGACTGACCACCAGTATGGCTGTAAGCTCAATAAGGGCAGGAGAGTACTGCTTTGCATGTACCTTAGTGTTGTGCAAGCTCCCCTCAGCTATTCTGGGAGCAGAATAACTGTGTGGGAAGGTGTCCTGTCAGATTACTCAGCTGCCTGGAGAAGCAGAGCACAGTAGCTTGATCAGCAAAGCAGTACTACTGTGTCCACACTTTTTCTAGGACTAAGTTAAATCATTCTGTGTGGCACAGAAATCTTTGCTGTCCAGAGCCTAGGGCCAAACAGCTCTTGCCTTTAGACAATGCAGACTATAAATCTTAATGAATCTGGTCTGAGCTCCAGCCTTTAACTTAGCATTGTGTTCCTAAGCCTATAGCAGGAAAATTGCAGGCTGCTTTGGAACTTTCAGTGGTCCTGTACAGGGTTTAATTTGCTTGTTGTTTGGCAGGGTGCAGAGGGTTGTTTGGTTCACTGGGAGGGTTTTTGACTTAGTTGACTAATGCAAAAGAAGACAAACCCAAAGATTAAGACTGAAGGAACTGACTGTAGCATTTGGCTAGCATAAGCAGCCAGCCTGTCTTTTGCCTGAGGAAACGGTGAGACAGGGAGCATACAGACTTTGTGAAAAACCCTAATAGGAATAGGACTTAGGGACATTTTATTCCCATGGCACTGTTAAGCTCATTATTTCACCTCTCTGTTACCCCCAAAGCAGGTTTTCCTAATCGCTTGTTGTTTCCAGCCTTTAGAAGAACACCAAATCCAAATTCCAGTCATTATTTGCTGTATGTTATCTCATGATCCCTGTTGAAGTCAGGGCTGGACTATGGCATTCTAGCTATACAAGGAAGGAGCTAAGGCATAGTTATTTGACTGGTATCACATGTGATGTCTCCAGCAGAGCTAATAGCTGAACCTCAGCCTTGTAACTATCTCCTGAATGGCCAGGCAGAACTCCATCTTCCCTTGCCCTTTCATTTCAGTTTTAGTAGGCTGACAACACTAAATGTATACCTCCCTGCAAAACATGACTGCTCAAATGAACAGTCAGAGAAGAAGGAACTAGACATATGTTCTTGCTTTGGCTTTCAAAAGTCCCTGTTTACCATTTTACCATTTACCATTTGAGCTGCCTGTCAAATCCTTTGCCTTGTTGGCCTGGGAAGTAACATCCAGCTGTCCTGTGTTTTCATGTCATCTTACCTAGTAAGGTGCATTCTCAGTTGGCCAACACCTGCTCTTTCATATGGTTTCCCCTGGGCTTCTCTTATGGCAGATCAGACAGCTCTGAAAAGGGGGCCATTAGCAGGATTGAAGGAGAATCCCAAAGAGTCAAGAGGTTTGCGACAATAAGCTTAAAAACACAGTGAACTTTCCTCAAAGGAATGACAGGAAGTTCTGAGCTTGTACAGGACTAGGTTAGGATTTAGCCTGGCTTAAGTGGGATGGAAGACAAACTGTGCTTGCAGCAGATGAGCAAGGGTTTGGAATACACAGTGGGAGAGTTTGATCTGGAGCTTATGGGGGAAACGTATTAAGCGTATAAAAGAGCAATGGACAAGTGAGGACAACCTCTAGAGAAGGACTGTAGAAAGATGGAATGAGAAAATATGTGACTTTCCCCAGAGACAAAAAGCCAGTGTGGAAACTGTAGACTGGGGATCAGTATCAGAGTCCTACAAGGTGCTTCATGCTCTAACACAGCTCACAAAAAGGCTTTTGCATTGAATGTTGTCAGTCTTATGGATGGCAGGGCAGCTACTCTACCAAGTGAGAACATGGTCCAACAGAGTAGTCCCTTATTGAGCTGAAAGCCCTTGGGTCCATTCTCAAACTGGCACAGTAAGAATAGGAAGAGCAGCAGAGCAGGCTGTCTTATTGCAGGAAATCATGTCAATCCATCAGCAAGGACATGCAAAAACTGTACTGACTATGGAGACTTTTAGAACATCCACCTCATCTTTTAAGCCTAGTCCCACACAAACCTCTCCATCTTTCCTGTTTCTTTTCTTTTGCATGTTGCAGCAGGCTGACTTCTGGAAACCAATGATGTGTTTCAGCCCATCCTGTGAGAGGATTGAGTTGGATGTGTCATAAGAGGTGGTGAATGACAGCAGGGTTGAAGGATAAGAAAGGAGATTTTTTTTAATTTAAATTTTTAGGAATGGCTTGCAGCTGTCCAGCGTCTTTTCATGAGTTTTGCATATGGAGAGAATAGGAATTTTGTTGGTAGGAATGTAATAATGAAAAAATAAAATCTTTCCCCTTTCTGTACAAAATCTCTCTGCAAAAGAAGGGAGGGCAAATCAGTTGAAGAGGGCCCCTGCCATCTCCCTAGCATAATGGAAGGGTGAGCAATAAAGTAGGAGAAACTCTGCATAGAAAATGCATCCCAGTGTGAAGCAGAGGAGACTCTGTGGGCAGAGGTACACTGGCATTAAAATCTGGAGAGAACACACATTGGCATATTCAATGCGTTGGCTTTTTGGCAAACGGCTGAGCTTGGATTAATAAAATGTTCAGATAAAGATCAGGGTTTTATTAAAGTGTGCTCACACAGCGGCAGCGCCCGGCCGGGCTCCTGGAACGTGAGCTGGAAGCCTGCCAGCTGTGTGCAGGAGTGCTGCTTATCATACCTGATAAGAAGGTCCTGCTGCGCGAGGGTGTGAAAGGGAGCACTAGAGGAGGAGGAGGGGAAGCTGGCCTCAGTCTGCCTGCTTCTTGCCCCAAGCCTCGTTCTGAGCCCCCTGGCCTATAAGGTTTTGCCCCCTCTATAAACGCAGTGCACGTTGGAGGAAAAGCACACAGAGGCTTCCTGGAGAGCAAACAAGGCCAATTGCTTGCGCGACAGCTCCCCTCTCCTTCCTCTGCTCCCCCTGCTCACCATTCCACAGCTAGCTCCCTGCTGTATTTGAAACAAGACTTTTTCTTTACTTTGTCTCTTCTGTGTCAGTTTGCTCGGTGCCAGATCTCAAAGCTAATTAAAAGGGGCACGGACTGGGCTGACGCTTTTTCTTCAGTAGCGAGCTGTTGGCAGAGTTTCTGAGCTGCCAGAAGTGGGGACTGTGAACACCAAGTTGGTACTAACTAGGGAGCGGGAAGGAAAATACTGCCCTAGCTCCTCTGAGCAGGGAAATGAATAAAGCACAGTCTAAGTCTTTCAACAAATACAGCTCAGGCCTGCAAGCGCACTGTGTATAACAATCTTCCTTACGTCCTTTGCTTATGCTTTGCATTGCATTGAACTCTCTCAGCCTGTTCCTACTGCTTTGTATTCAGAGAATGTGCCCAATCCTTGTCTTCTCCACCATGTTGCATTCTCTCATGCCCCATGTGTGAAAATGTGGCAAAATCTGCTTTCTCACAATATCTGGCTCCTCCAAATTCCTAGCAGAAAATGGGTGCAGTAGATCTCAAGCTAGTGCTGGGGAATAGCTCAAAAATAAATGCTCAGCTTGCTGTATTACCAACTTACCTCCATGAATTGCATTAGTTCAGTCCTGGAACAGAGGATATAATCTGTGAGACTTGTCAGGTCAGTCACTAAGTGGTGACACTTGATTTTTCAGTCAAGGGAGGAGGAAGCTATTGTTGGGTTAATTCATGCATACAGGAAAATTGAAGATGATAGACATGATATTGGTATGAGCATGCTACTCTGCAATAATGTTTCTGGCCAGCGTCCAGCATTTATTCTAAATACTGTGTAAAGAAGAACAGTAGCCTTCACACATCTTACTTAGACCATCCTCCTTGGTACAGTTTTTTCCATCTTTAAAAACACAGTGTCGTTCAACTTTTGTTTGACTTTAAACTTAAGGCCTGTTGTGTCCCTGATTTCAAAGAGCCTTAAACTAATGTGCTTAGACTTAATATGAATTAAGAGAGCTGCCAGCTTTGTCAAATGCCTCCAGCATGGCATAATGTCCACCTGGTACTAATTAACAATTCCCAACTGCATCTCTATCTTAGTACCACATCTTGTGAGTCACCTGCTCTGGACTGTCTGCAAAGCTGTTTCTTCTGGTTCACTAATTCAAGTACCCCAGATGGGTAGGGCATGGGGAAGACACTGTGGAAAGCAGCACAAGTTTTGCCTGATCCCAGAAACCGCTTGTGTAACTTCAGTGAGGGCTGCACTCTCTGGGATAAATTATGCTGGCATTATTCCCCTTCCTTTTATTCCGCACCACTGTAAAATTCCACATGAATTGCTGGATTTTCTGCCTCCATCCTCTAGCATTCATGTTGTATGTGTGCAAGCAGGGGGAGAGCTGTTAACGTGCTTGGGATTACTGTGTATCCACACCACTGCTCAAAGACTCTCCTCAAAGCTGGGCAACTTTACAGCACCTCATCTGCCTGCCTGCTGCATTGCTGCATCTAGCCCCTTACCTCCCACTCTCTCCCCTCCGCTGCCCGCCCCCTAAATGCGTTTGTGCTGACGGGCCCATCTTTCCTCATCCACAGACAGGAGATGTGATTAGAGAGAATCTAATTTGTTTGGAGTGCTCTGGCGACGGAAGGAAATTATTCTGCAGCAATATTTGCAAATGCATTCATCATGGAGTCCCTGGCAATCCGTCACTGTGAGCTGATGACTTTGTGATCTTCATGAAGGTCTGATTAAAAGTGCTTTCTAATGATCAGCCCAACTTCCCATCCTGCTCTTCCTGTTGTGCACTTAGACAAAAGGAAGCAGTGAGGATGGAGGCCAGTCATGTGCTGTCTATGCTTTGTGTCCCCTGAATCCAGGCTAGACATATGGACCTGGTCAGATGACACTGAGCTGCTACCACAGTTTGAGGTCCTTCAGTTCTCATGTTTCTCTCGTGTCCAGCACCTTCATAAAGTAGTGGCTCTTTTCGTGTCTGTTAAATTTGAGACTTCCATCTTGCCCAGGTTGAGGAGCAGATTTCTATAAACCCTAGAGTTTTCTCTACACCAGAAATTCAGTCTTAGATACCTTCTCACCTTGACTGTCTTGCCAAATTATGTGTATAGATCCTTCCCAACACCAGACTTTGGTCACAATCAAGAAATGTGAGGTGGTGGGGGAGTGTGTGACAGGATCCAGTCAAAAGAAACAAAGCGAGGCTTGAGTGGTGTAGCAAGCCCTCCTTGGCAGCACTGTCCTGAATATCGTGCAGCTTCATGGCTTCTCTGTTATCCTGTAATCCTTTGCAACATCTCACAGACCTCCTTAGCCAACTGCATTTTGGATGGGAGTTGCAGAGCAAGAGAAGCTGGGATGTATCAAAGACAGAGGCCCAAGGTCAGCCGTGGGAGAGCAAAAAGAAATGGGCAATTACCCAAATTGTACGCTGGGCATGTGAGACTTGACAGATCCATCTGATGTCTGCAGGGGCTGAGGGGCTGGCATGCCTGTGCAGGCCCTACCTTCACATCCAACACTGTGAGTATGTACATCTTGGTTTATCTTGTCTGTGATGTTCATTTGATTTTAACTGAACTAAATGGACTTGTCATGGAAATGACAATCAAACAAAGCAGGTAAGAAAACCAGGCCAGAATAGAGCTAAAACACTGTTAACTGTGCCTCCAGTGACCTGAGTAGCATATGCAATATGTACAAGCCTGAACTTCCACTCATACCTATGTCTATGGCATGACAAAATTGGGTATCTCTGAGATTTGTCGTTTTGGTCTGGTGAGTGCATAACAGATGCTCTATTGTAACCTCGTGTGATAACTTTTTTATCTAGCCCATACTTTGATGGGAAGGTATTCCATTCCTAGGTGTTGCAGTGGGGCCATTCTCATGCTTCCACTGGCCTCAGTCTGAGTTATTGTGTTGGAGCCCCTTTTCCTCTCTCTCTCTGCTAGCCTGTGCTTCAGCAGTAGCTGATCTGCGTTCATTAGATACACAGTAAAAATTTTTGAAATGGTGTACTCTTCCCCAAATTTCCAAAGCACAGCTTTCCACCATTTTATGATCTGCCTCTCTTTTCCCCTTGTTGGATGCCCTTTGGCTTGGGAGGTCTGGGTGACATTTGCTTACTCCACTCTCTTCTGCCATGACTTGGCACTGTGATTATCTTCATCCATCTGGCTCATCACTGTGACTCAGACTCCCTATTGTACTAATATGTACTAGTGTAGCAGTGTAGTAATAGGCTCTGCTGCCAGACTAATTCAGTGTCACCCATGGCATTCCCTTCTCACTGCTGCATCTTGTGCAGCCCCTGCAAAGTTATCTTTGAAGGCTGATATTTTTGCTGCTTTCTTGTACCCTGCTAAACCAGCTCAGTTTGGTATAGTCTAACCACTAAGCATAAGTTACTAGCAAAAGATCACATTACTGTGTATTTCTCTGTTTTGTTAAGGACATAAGAGGAAAATTGCAGTTCACCATAGGAAAAAGCATGGTTGTTGTTCTGCTTAGACAGTTTTTGCCCCTCTGCTTGAAGCAGGGGAGGTCACTCAGAGAGGCCACATTTTTATGCTTGTACTTAGGGCATTTGCCCCATCTGGGTTTCTTTGGCTATTAGCAGTGCAATGCAACTATGGTTGGATTGCAACTACTTGGTCAGATTACTTGTACGTATACCTGGGGTCTGACTTACTCAGAGACCCAGTACGGGGGAAATGTTGAGTATAAATATGAGTAAAAGCAGTTTTACTGGTTATGATCTGGGGTAAGAATGTTTATCAGTGTTGTGTAAACACCATGGAGGTGCTAGGATCTGTGTATTCTTTTACAGCAAGGTACTTATGTGTGTTCAGGCACATAATTGTGAAGACCCATGGATTACTGGTGACCCACTCCACTACCTTGGAGAACATGGATTCTGCGCAAGAACAGCACATAGACTCTGTTTTCCTTTACAGCTCTGCTACTGTTTCTGTTTGCATCTAGCCTTGAAAACATCAGAGACATTTCTTGAAATGCTGTGTTTCTTGACCCCTCTGGAAGAGAGAGTGTGCTTGTTTTGCATAAGGTTTGGGAGATGGTTCTGAAGCAGGAGGGAGGGAGGCAGGAAGGAGGAGGATCAGATGAGGATAGTTCTTCATGCGGCTTGCTCCCTTGCTCACAGGCTGTGTCATTGCAGCAGAGATGGATTTAAAACTTGTCTAAATCTGCCTGGTAGCACATACACCTTTAAAAGCACGTATTGTGTTTATTGAGAGCAGATTTTTTTCTCAAGATATCACTACTGCTGTTTGTCTAACCCATTACCTGTTCAAGATGCTGTAGAACTTCTTCCTGTCTTAGCTGGCAGTTGAGGGTTTGAGGTTTTTTTCTTTCTTCGTTTTTTCTATTTTTTTTTTTCCAAGCACCTGGGGTACACTTCAAGCAGCTTGATTTCTCCGTTTTTGAGGAAGGTGCTGGAAGTGACTCTGTGCTCCCTCACCTTCCACAAAGTACAAAATATTTCATGGTGACATCAGCAAGAGATACGTTCTCCTCTTGCTTTGAAGAAACAGCATAGAGTGTGCTTATCTTGTACCCAGTGTCCTCTGATTTCTGTCTTGTTTTCCCCAAGCACACAGAAGTGCACTTCCTTTAGGCATGAGGATCTGGACTTTGAATTAGTTTTCATGCACAACTTTCTCTAACACTTCACAAAACTCTCTCCCGTTTCAGCTCAATTCTATGTTGTGGGTTGGAAGATCATGCTGACAGATGGGAAGGAAATAAGATGTAGAAAGATGTCAGTGTTAAACCAGAGAAAGTGTATTAGGTACTGCACTAACCAGGTGGCCAGGAGGAGCTCTAACCTCTCCTTTTGCTAATGGATAAATAGGCATGAGGTTAAAGATGGAAATACCTCTACATGTGTTGACCTGTAATGGATCCAGTAGGAGCAGCATCCTCACAGTGACATTTACTGGCTTCTCCATATTGAAGATTTGAGTTCATCATCATAGGTGCCACTTTTAATGCTGGAAGCTCTGGTTGCTTTAAAACATGATGAAGGTGCAATGTAAATAGCGATGAGGAGAGCTGCCAACTTGTTTGGACCATTAGGCAACCTTAAAGTTCCCACGGATACCTCAGTGGGCATTTTCTAATATTTTACATGTTACATGTGCAGTCTTTTAGCTAAGTTGTTATGCAAGGCATATCCTTGGTAAAGTTCTTCTAACAGAGTCTTAGTGCTTGATTTGCTATGTACTGCCTCCGCATGCCTTCCAGGGAAAGGGAACTAAGGACTGACTAATCAGCTTTTCTCAGTGGAAATGGATAGAGTGCTGTTGGGTGGTGGATGTGCAATCATGGCGTGGATTTTGGAAATGTCCTTCAAGTGACAGCATTTCATGAACCCAGACAGTGGGGTACACTGAACAAAAGAATAAAAACCAAAAGCTGTGCTTGACCAGGGCCGTTCTAGGTAAGGTCTGAAACCTGGAGCAACAAAATGAGCAATGTGTAAAAGAAGGGAGAAGCATATGTATCTAAAATCAAAATTAAATAGTCTAGCAATAATTCAGCAAGCCCGTTTTACACCCACTCAATCCCTTGCTGGCAAATATTTCTAGCCACATTATCATCACTGTGTGGATTTAATATTAAGAAGGATTGTGCAGCACAGTAAACTTTCCTAAGAAGTTTGGAAGTTATACATTTCCCTAAGTCCTGAAGAGAAAATGTGGGCAGAGATACTAATATTGTCATAGGCCTGGCACCAAAGTAAAATGTATTAAGTTGGGGTAAGAACGCGCTCAGTCAGCAGGGTCTCTCACTGTGGCCTAGGCATTTCATTTCTCTATGGAAGGATGGTTTTCTAGAGAGCTGTAAGGACTGTCAAAGCCACATGTGTTTGATTACAAACTGGAAGAAAAAAGTTTTGTTCTGAGCCAACAACAAAGGGTTGCTGCCCAACTTGTATGTAGTTACTGACACTCCAGTAATTCTGGCAGTCTCCCTTACATTTGGATGTACACTGTGGCAGAAAAGGTGTGCTCAGAGGCAGTGGGGCCCGCCCTGGTCAGCTGGAGAGATTGCAGCCTCTCTTCGGTTCTTTGCCACAAACTGAAGAGGGCTTCTCCCAGTACCCTTCCTGCAGCCAATGTCTGCTCAACTAACTGCCAAGGCAGAGAGATGAATTCGTGTAGGTTGAACTGCTTATGTGCAGAAAGTATTCCTGTAGGGAAAAAGAAAGGATAGATATGTTGAAAATGAACTTTCATGGGAAAGAGACAGCATCAGTTCTGCTGGTGGAAAAATGGATTTTCCAAGGGAAAATTTGAAGCAAACTTTCAAAAAATCAACATTTTGACTGAAAGGATTCCATTTCTGTTTCTCAGTTAAAAAAAAAAAACAACAAAAAAACCAGGAGAAACAAACTGATAGTTTGAGTGGAAACGTTGCTTTGTCATGTATGCTTTTCTTTGATTTAAAAAAAAAAATGAATATGACATTTTAAAGCAAAACAGAAGGAAAAATTGTAACTTTGAATCTGTTCCAGACTTCAGTGGAAAAACTGACAGCTTTTTGATAGAAAAGACTATCTCAAAAGAATTTTCAGCTGAAATCCTGTAAAAGAAAATGTTGATTTTTTTTTTTCCCCCAAGAGTTTCTGGAGAAAAGGAGGTACTGCTGCTTGGGAACTGGCTGTTGTATAGCGCCTGCTCTGAAGTGCTTTAATATGATATTTTGCTATAGATGAGCTTTTCTTCCACTCTCACCAGAAAAAAAAAAAAAGATGGTGTGCAGCATCTCACTAAAACACTCTACAATTCTACATAGATAGAAAGGGGCTGAAGCAAAAGTGAACAGAGCTAAATATGCTTTTCCCATGCTGAAGAAACCTTAAGGGTTGAATTCAAGAGTATGTTTCTAACTCCTGCTGAAACATTGTCCAGGTTTTCCCTTGGAAAACACCATTTCCTTATACTTCAACTGTTTGTGAAGAAGGCTTAGTTTCAGGTAGGCCTGGAGTATTTTGCTTTGACTTGCATTTCATAGAATGCTGGCTGGAAGGGACCATTGAAGGTCACAAGGTTTGGCCTCTTCAAATACAACTGCTGCCCATGTCAGGTCAGGTCACTATGGCTTTATCTAGATGAGTCTAGATGAGGCTGCAGGTCCTACAGCTTCTTTGGCTACCTGTTACAGCCTCCCTGGTACAGAAGTTTTCGATATGTCCAGTCTGAATTTCTGCATTTTGAACAAAAAGTCAAAGTGGTAACAGCAGAAGCTTTTTGTCCTTATCAATGTAAGGGACTTCAGCTTCATTGAAGAAAAAGATTCTCACACTTCCTAAACAAAATGGGTTTTTTTCCAGTATTTTTATTTTACAGAAAAGCATCTCATCTTAGCACGTTTCTTTCCTGGAAAAAAAAAAAACAAAGTGAACTTGTGAATTTTTTCCTAAAGAGGAAGAAAGGTTTTGACAAGTCCTGACAGTATGCTAATTTTAGGCATAAGCATAATGGTACATACTGATCAGAAGCCAAAGGCAGACAAATTTGTGCTAGAGATGAGGCAGAAGTTGAAAAGGACGATACCAGCTGAGTTTATGGTAGACAGTCCTTCAGCTGTAGTCTTTTAGTCAAAACTGGATACCTTTCTAAGAGATGATGTAATGCAAATAACTTTCTCCACAAAGTGCTGAAACTGCTGAGTGAGTTGCTTTCCAGTCCATGTTATCCTGGAAGTTGTATTAGCCTAAATGACCCCGTCTGGCTTTAGATGTGTTTCCTGTAGCAATATCAAAAGGCATTAAGTGGTGATGGGGATGCTATAAGCCCATACAGCAGTCCCTGCCCCCAAGGGTCAGCAATTTGGAATTGAATAACAGCTGATTTCAGACCTGCTCCTTTCTATCAAGGCCTATGAAGGAAAAAGAGCCCAAGACCAGGATGGAGTTAAGAAGTAAGGGTTGATGGAGAAAAAGACGAAAGGGTGTATTTGAAAGAGTAGTAAAGGCAAGGAGGCACAGTGCTGCATGTATCTGAGGGAATGGGGGAAGGAGACAGGAGGGGACCAAAGCGGGAGGTGAGGGAAATGGATGGTGGTCCCTCAGAGTCCAGATGGGGAGTGATGTTCATCAAAGCAAGTACCAAAGGCATAGCTGTGTTGTCCCTCTAACTTCTTTAGTTTACTTGTGTGGTTTGGGATTTTTTTTTTCTGCTTTCCTCACTCCTTTCTTTTTCCCCTTTTTTCTTTCAGCTTTTATTTTTCTGCCAGCAAGCTCCAAAGGCCCAGAGTGGTTTAATGCCAGCTTAAATGCCTTTGATTTGTTGTCTGAAGGCAGGTTTGTGAGGGCCAGGGCTGTTTCCTTTGCTGTGGCTGTTTGCTTCCAATGAGCAAGTTCAGCAGCCTGTGGATATTTCTTTTCTAATTCTGCAAAGATGGTGTGTATCTGTGTCCTTGCAAGATGAAAGAGAAGCAAAAAAAGACCCTGGGAAAGTGGACAAAGAGCAAATAAGAAAGGAAGAGGGGTCAGCAGAGAGGCCTGGAGGATAGGTGTGAGAATTGATATGGGTAATGTGTTGACTCATTTCTGTAGCACTATCATTCACAGCTACCTTGCAGGTGTCTCAGCTGCGATATAGGAGCCAGAGATCATGGAGGAGGCAGGATGAAATACTAGCCTAGAACTTAGGAGCTGCAGTTTGAACTTCCTGTTCTTCCATGGGTCATTTTGTTTTATCTTAAAAGAATACTTTAATGTTGCTGTTCTTTAATCCCTGGCAATGAAAATGCTAAACTAGAGGGGCATTTCAGAAGCATATAAAGTGCTATGTTATCACTGTAGTTCTCTGTGGATCCTCTTATCTTTCCATATCAGCCCTGGTATCTTTGGAGTGAGATGGTCACAAGATGTAATTTGAGATCCTGATGACTTTGGATGTTAAAACTGCTTTCACCAAATGGAGGAAGCCTGTGACCAGAGGTGAGTTATGGCTGGATAAAGCTTCAAAACAAACATAATGCTTGTGCTACCAAACAGAGACAAAGCAATGCCCACTTGGCCTGAATGTCGGCACAGCTATTTTCCTGAGAACACACTAGTTTTTCAGCAACTTCTGTTAAAAAACTCCTTCTTCCTCAAATCTTTTCTGCAGCTGCTTCCAAATCCCACCCTGCTCCCAACACCAGCCTGCTGAAAAGTAATCAAACACAAGGTTTCCGAGTTGGCCCATCCTGAACTCAGAACCCATTTCTGAAGTAAATTTCCAGTGGCTTCCTCTTTTATTTCATAGGAAAGTAAGCATCAGCAAATAGGCCAAAGAATTACTTTATTTGCAATGAGAGGATTCTGTGTTACCAAAATTAGTGCAAAATATTTGTTATCTGGAGTGCAAATCAATATTTTTTTTTCCCAGGAACAATGGACATAAGAAGTCTAACAGTCCTCCATTTCTCCTGCCTGTTCATTTGCAGGAACCTATCTGTGGTTCAAGCCTGTATTGTATTTATTCAGGCTTAGGGATTGCAAGTATTCATGATGAAGTTGTGCAAGCCATGCTCTTACAGTATGCAGCAAGCACTTAGACTGCTGTTTCAGGGGTATCAAGTCCCCTCTGTTGCAGCTTGTATGAGGTTTATAGGAACACCCACCAGTGTGTGCCCAGTGTATAAGCATCACCTAAATTAAGGAAGCAGGCTGACATATTTCCCTAGGTCATATTGTTTTGCTTTGTCTGGGGTGAAGGATTTATTCTTTCTTTTACTGCTCACCCATAAATAGAAGCTGTTATATGCAAGCCAGTATATTATTGTCTTTTAAGACAGTGAAATACGTGTGGGTGCATGTGAAGACTTATGCATGTAAGGCATTAAGCTGTAGGCTGGATGCTCTGCTTAGTATGAGCAGGATTTCTTTGTTGGCAGAAATGGTATGACTCCATCAGAGACAGACATACCACCAGGAAGTTCAGTGGTGGAATTTTAACGATGACTTCAAGGGCGCTACCCGGGGCTAACCTACTATCTTCTTCTCTCGACATGTTCCACATGATGGCTAAAGCTGGATATTTTTGCTAAAATATTCTCTGTTTCGGTACTGCTCATGTTTGCTAACACTGGAGGTCCTAAACTGTGAGATTTTAGAATCTCGGTAACAAAATGAGAAGCCTCCTCAGTTCCATACTGGCAAGCTGAAAGATTTGCCTGCAGTGGAGGAACATGACTATTTTTCAAGGAGGGATTTAGAGTACACTAACTGCTTGTAAAATGACCCTTCTCGTGCTCTAAAGAGGCAAGGTAATGCATCTTCAGCTCCTTCCTGGGTCAACTAACTTCAAACATTAGGAGAAAGGCCAACTCGAGGTCCATGCTGGCCAAACTCAACCAGAGCTAAATTATTTGCCCTGACTGACAACATCTAGTAACTTTAAAAGTAAAAGCTGCGTGTAGACAATGTGGGACCAGCAGCCCCTCTCTGATCCTTAGGTGATGTGTGTTATGTTTCCTCCAGCGTCTTATTTTGCTACTTGCAGAGCAGACAAAAAAATGCTTACCAGTTTTCTTACTGCAGACAAGGCCTAAGGGACAAAGTGTTATTTGGGAAAGACTGTTCTCTGTAGAAGCTATATCGATTCTTGGGGCAGAGAGAAGGGAAAGAGACAAAGCTTTTCCCTCTGAGAGCAAAATGACAATTGCCATTGAGAAATTCAGCAAACCTTGTCAGAAGTCTGAACGCAGGGGGGCAATTCATCCCTCTTTAGTCTCCACTGGGCCCTGGCATTGTGTGAGCTTTTAGCCTAGTCTAGCATATGAGAAAAGCCCCCTCCTGGGCTGGGACAATGGGAGCCAGCACAGTTGGTACGGAGAGCATCTCATACTGTCATGAGTGGGAGGTCTGCAGAGAAATTGGAGGATGCAGAAAAATCAGGGAAGGAGAAAGGATGCTGAAATAGATCCCTCCAGAATAGGTGTATTATGTGGGAAAGACCTGAAGACAGTGCTTTTATTTCCCACTTCCCAAGCACTCCCTTCTGTGTGCAGCTGTGAGATCTATTCCCTTGTCAGGTAAAGCCAAGCAGCCATTGATTGGCAGCCTGATGGAGCAATGAAGGTGGATCAATGTGAATTGGATTTTTTTAACTTTAAATAAAATTTGTATCGGCATGAAGTTAATTAATAGAGAGCTGTCAGAGGGCTCCTTGGCACATCAGTGTGTTAGGAGGCAATGATACCCTTCGGGGAGGTGGTGGGAGGAGGCTGGAGAGAAAGGGATTCAGCTAGCAGCAAGCTGAAATTAAAAAAACAGGCCAGTCTTTCTCTTGGTCCTGTTTCAACATTTTTTCATGCTTTCTTCTTTCCTTTGAGATTTCTTTGTCTGTACTGATGCAACTCTCCAGGTTTTTTTGGTGTTTTGTTGGTCTTGTTGCTTGCCATCTGAAATCTTTGCTTCCTAATGGAAATGTTGCTCTACAAAGTTTTTGTGTTGGCACAGCTGTTTCTGGTTTTGGTGCTTACTCCACTTGCACTCTCTTCCATTAGAAGAAGTGATGAGAATTCAGTCAGCAGCAGTATGGCATGAAAGACTGGACTGTAGGTGTATTGGCCATGAAGTATCTTGTGTATCTTACAGCCCTAGGAGTGCCAGGGTATGTGGTCTAATGCAAGGCTCAAAAAAGAGTATCTCTGCTCTGGTGGCCTCAGGCGAGGATGGGGCAGGTGATGGGGTACAGATTACCTTTCAAATAGAAATAGCACATCAGTCTCATTGGCTTCTCTGTAGCCATCTGGTGATAGACTTCGGTGTGTACAGGGACTAGGAATAATCCCAGCATCTCCTGACAGAGCTATGCAAGGGATTCAGCTGTGTGTATATGGGGACATTCCTCTTGACCTTTTGAAGAATAGTGCATTAAAGGGCCTGGTCCCACTTAATTTTTAATTAAACTTGCCCAAAGAATAGTAAAATTGGACCTTTTCTATGAGGAAGGTGGTGACTGGGAGGCCTGGGGTTACAGGCCAGCTTGGTTCCCGCAGGGCTGGTTCACTGCATCAATGATCAATGTCTCTTCGATGCTGCCTCTGACTCTGAGCAGGGACATGACGGAAAGACAGAGAATGGAAACCAGATGCAGTTTCCATGGCAACATCCAAAAAAGAGGGAGAGTGACTGGGGGTGGGGAGAATTTGAAAAAAAAAAAAAGAAGAAGAAGCAGAGCCTCACAGAGATTTAGGCTTCACACATCAGTGAATGAGCTTTGATGCTGGCTTGCCCAGTGGAGGAGGAGGATACTTTATTCTCTCTGTGCCTTCTCCTGCATGAGGAGTAGTGTGCAGGAGACTCTTTCAGCACCTTCATTTAGCCAGCAGAAACAGGACAGGACCAGGGCACCATTGCCCTTCAGCACACTCCAACTTCGGGGCCTGCATATCCCAGACAGGGTGAGCAGGGTGAGACCTCCCAGTTACTCCAGCCCCTGCTTCTCCCGGTGAATTAGGAAATGAGGTGGAAGAGGCAGATGGGGGACATCTTGTAGCTGCTCCAGGCCTGGTTACTTGCTGAGTGGGTGATCTGCTTAGGGCATAGGTCCAGCAGGTTGTGCAGGAGCTGAGGATAGCTGTACTCCCAGCCTTTCCCAGCAGGAGGCACAGGGAAAAATGGTGTAATGGAGCTGGCTTTGTGAAAGGCTTTCATCTCAGAAATTCTCCTTTCTGTGATTTCCATGCATGCCCACTTATCCCATTATCTGTGTCAGGAGGAAAACAGAATCATCAGCAGTCGTGATTTGTATCTCTGAAGATTTTCTTCTCTGTGCTTAAGCAAAATCCCCTCTTAACCACTTCTTGTCCTTGCCTTCATAGGTTAAAGCGTTTTGGTTCATGGTTTTTCTTATATTCTTTCCTTACTTTAGAGTTCAATCCTGTTGCTGCCTCTTACAGCTGCTTTTCTTAGGCTCCCAGATATGACCTAACATAGAGTCCAATAATACAGTGTACTCAGACCTGGATCAATAAAGCTTTTAGACGCCTAACTCCTCGCTTTGGTGCTTTACTCCTTCACATCTTCCCTGTGGAGCTGTAAAATTCCCATTTTACAGAGTGGCACACTCAAGTAGGAGTTTGCTGATGCTAGCAGAGGAAGCTGTGAAAGAGCTGCAAATATCATTCAGCCACTACTACATGGATTTTGAGAACCTTAAACTGACTCCCTATGTGCCACAAGTTACTAACTATTACTGCCTAGAGATCTTGCCAGACATTCCTGTTACCTCATTGCTGTAGCTGTAATCCCTACCTCTCTTTCCTGAAGAGGACCTGCTGAAGCAGGACCTTCTGAGGAAAGTGGTATGTTACATTCACTGATTAATTCAAATACAAAATGTATACCACGTTATTCCCATATTTATGAGGTCTTCAAAGCTAAGTCAGGCTCTACAGCTCCACCATGGTCTATAATGACTGCTGTTGATGATGCCAGATGTCCACTCTGACTCTGGGAGTTTTGGCTGCTCTGACTCTTTCATCTTCTGATAAGGTTGGGTCATAATTTTCACTGTAGCATCAAGCATGTGATGGGTGGCCTGAGCTGTACTAAACCTATAAAAATAGAAAGGTTGGGCTCTTTAATTTATGGTGTTGCAGTGAGGTGCTTGCTTTGAAATGTGCAAGTTAAGAATAGGCAGGTATAAATAAAATGTATGAAACGACTAATGAATGTGAATGTATTTGCAAAAATCAGATCAAAATCCAAGGTGCCAGTAAGATCTCCAGGCCTACTCCTATTGGAAGTAAGCTTTGCTTATAAAACTGCTGCACTCGAGGACAGCGGCAAAGCACCAGCTTAGTATTTCTTCTCAATAAACAATACCTTGGTAAAAGAAAGGTTTTCTTTCCTTCTTTTATTTTTTCAAAGCCTTTACCTCATGTTTAGAAGAGACAAGATGCTTATCACTTCTCACTTTTGAGTGTTCCTGGTGGTCTCCCTCAAAGGGCTGCCCCTCTTGCTGGAGGTGTAGTTTGCTAGATGGTGCTACCGTGCAATTATGCATTTCTTTTCTAATGACATCGTTAGGAGTGCAGTGCTTGTCGCTGATTAGAAGTTCCTAGAATAGAACTTGCTATTTTCTTCTAATTACATTATATAACAGTGTAATTCACAAGGATAGTAGTTAAGACAAAGTATATGGATTTAGGAGATTGGTTTCTGGTTCTGTTGTGGTTTGTGTTTTATTTTTTTAAAGACACTACCACAACCTTTTTGTCTGACATTTGGGTAAGTCGCTTAATATTCTCTGCAGCTGAGATCCTCAAAAAGTAAATAGACACGTAGATCATTAAGTATCTAATTATCTTAGAGGATATGGACTTCTGTTCCCTAGATGCCAAATGGGGGGATAACTTCAGAGATGCACGTAAAGCCCTTTTGGATACTACAGCAAATATTATAAAAGCCGGTAAATAGTAGTGTGTATTTTATAAATCTATTTTACTGGAACTCAGTCAGTTGCCATAATATTGGTTGTCCATAGAAATTAAGTTTGATATAGTGCAGAAAGAGGCAGTTCTAAGTTACAATCAAGTCATCAGTATGTGGAGTGTCAGGGATGCAAAGACTGCATAAAATGGGGTGAAGCTGAGACCTAGTTTGCACCACTTTTTTGTTGTTTTAGCTGAAAATTATTTCTTATCAAAGCCTATGCATTTAAAGAACTTGGCTCATCATTGTAATTTTCTAATGAAGCAGATAGGATATGGGAGAAATAGACTGTGAAAGACCAAAAATATGGAGAAAGCTGAGAAAAAAAAGAAAAAAAAGGTAAAAAAGTATGAGCTGGGAAGCACTGATTCTATATACTTATATATATGTATGTATATCAGATGTTTATACACCTATTTCTGTATAAGGGGATATATATATAAATCAATATCCTATTTCTCTTTGTTCACGTATTTTTACACATGTATAAAAAGATGCTGGAAAATCTTCTGATACTAGCCGAGGTATTTGTTACAATGGAAAATGTGCACAGTTGGTATGATAACATCAAGGTCGTTTGTTAATTATGTGGCTTTATCAAAAATCTTGTTGAAAGTACTGACTTTCCAATGACATCCAGCTTAACCTCTATCCTCTTTAAGAGGAAATCATAGCAGACAGTCTATGGCCTTTGGACAAAACTGTATTGCTTATTTAGGATGTAATACTTTTTCAGTCAGACCAGCTGTAACCTTGAACTTGAAGAAAGCCAGTAGAATTTACCTTCACCTGCTCAAAGAAGTAAACAATAAGATTAGAACCAATAGTAATGGTAGAAACAATGCACTAGTGATTAGGAGTACAGGGCTCCAAAGGACCTCTTTGGGTCATCAAATCTAGTCCTCTGGTATTACTGATGGTCAAGCCATAATCCTTTTCATAAGCTTTGAGACTGTGGAGGAACATCGGCACACACTTACAATAATCAACACTCTCTGCTCTGAAGGGTTTAACACCTAACCCCCGCTGCTGTAAACAGATGGGGGGCCCAGGAGCCAGAGAGGAGAGAGGTGATGATAGGTAGGTCTGCTGAGCTGTGGCAATTGAGAGATGAAGGAAGTTACCTGCTAGCAACAATATTCATAATTTCCAGGTTGTATCTCATGGCAGGTTTCTGAGTATAGGTTTTAGCAAATGAACTAGAAGGATAATATGGCAGCAACGGGATTCAGGGACTTCTATGGATAGACA
Source organism: Campylorhamphus procurvoides (assembly GCA_013396655.1). Lineage (NCBI taxonomy): Eukaryota > Metazoa > Chordata > Aves > Passeriformes > Dendrocolaptidae > Campylorhamphus > Campylorhamphus procurvoides. The sequence goes on from WBMV01007810.1 coordinate 1,776,610, forward strand.
GCACTGGTAAAAAACATCTTGTCTTGGTAATGTGTCACGCATTGTTTTTACAGAGCAAAATTATGAGTCCAAAGTTGCATCCTACCTCTTAATTTTCAGGCCCATTCGGGTGTAGAACATTAGGACACTACAGCAGTGAACTATAGTTGAACATTTATTAAGGTGTTTTCTTGCCTACAGTGTGTCCACTAGGGCTTCTTAGCTATCTTACGTGCCAACTAACAACATATTGTAATCAGTCCTGCTTTCAGTGTGGTTTTGCTTCAGTGGGAGTGGATCAGACTTCCAATTCACCACAATCAGACTAGATCATGTCCCAGGATTGGTGTCTGCAGTGCTTCCAATAAAGTCTACAGACCCTTGCTGAATATATCTCATGGAAGAATTTATTCCAGAGGGACCCTGATGTCTCTTGCTTGAAACCCTGCCCCTCAGAACTCTATTGCTATGCTGTACTTTCATTTTGCAAGATAGCTATTTTTTCCTGATGAGCTTTCTTCTTCTTGACTGACCTGACCTACTCCCTCTTTCCTTCAAAAGGTGATAAATAATTAAATAAATTCCTGGTGACACTTCTCCCTGACTATTGTTCTTAAGCACTAAATCACTCACAAATTAATTGAAACTTCCTCTTCCTCCTCTTTTACCTCCAACCCCCAACAAGGTATTTGCCATAATTTGCTTTCATGGGTCTTTTTTTCTCTGCCTTTTCTTTTACTTCAGGCGTTCTCAGAGGGCACCTAGAGTTCTTTGGCTATGCAGTTTTGAAATGTGCAATTTGGCAGCAGCATGAGCCTAGGATTGAATTAAATTAACTTGAGGCACTCTGAATTTTTTTTATTAAATTACTTCTTTCAAAGTTACTACAGAACATTCCACTTATTAATTTTTTTTATTATTATTATTAAATGAAAGGAAGAAAGGAAAAAAAAAGACATAAAACTCAGGAAAAGTCTGGAGTCAGGACTTGTTTAGTTTTTAGGGTTTTACTCTTGCAGACTTCTCTGGAGTTTTATAACAGGCTTCTCCATTTAGAGACAATATGGAGCCTCACAGGTCTCATTCACTTTTGGCATGTATTTAGTAGCATGCTAGTTTAATGTCTGTAAGAACAACCAAAGCTTATTTGAGCATCACTATGACCTGTTAAGGATTCCTCAAATTCACATGTTTGATTGTCATGGAAAGTAGAAGTTCCAGTTAGGCAGACATTTGTATTGCCAGAGAACTCTGAGGCACTATGAGACAAGGCAGCCTAGAGCAAGAGTGTAACCTTTAGTCCTAGTGGTCAAAATACAAAGAATTCCTAAAAAGGACTGAAGAAGTAGAGCATAAGTGGCGAGGAAGAATATTTTGGTTGTGATGTTGATGACAGATGGTCTGCTATGGAAAGACCATGTCAGTACCTGAGTGGTGGTGATAGTGGAGAAAGCTGGGAGTTTGTCATTATTTTTTGGGTTGTCCATTTCCCACTGCTCTGGATGATCTAAGGAGATGTGTTTTTCAAAGTAGTTTTGTACTTATCACTACTCAGAATGGTTTTGATCTTGGCTTCCTGTTGGCCTTCATTATTCCAAAAGGGAATTTGTCTGTGGAGTGATCTGAATGCTTATTACCTTGTCAGAAAGGTGCCTAGATCCTCATGTCAGTTACGCTTTAAATCAGTACTTATTATCTTTAACAACCTTCTTAGGGCTGAAGATCTAAGGACTCGGCTCTATCATGAGGTAAGATGTTGTGGGATATTGTAATGTTTCACTTGTGATGGCACCAACATCCTCAGGGCTGTGCAGATGGTCTTGTCCTAAATAAAAGTGGGCACTGATTTTGCCTTATGATCAGGGAGAAGGTAGAAGCTGGCTTGACCCAGAAAAAGGTGCTTGTAATGGCATTTCGTGTAGAAGATTTTGGAACAGAAATGGAATATAACGGTCTTTTGCTGCAGTAGTGAAAGCATCAGAGATGCAACAGCTTGCCGTGACTGCAAATCACTGTTGATCTTTTGAAAAGGTGAGAGGAGACCCCTCTGCTGGAGACCAATGTGTCTCTTGACAGAAGGGAGCAATGGGCCCACTTTTGGCTCTCCTGGGGCCAGGATTAACTGAGGGGTCATGAGTGAGGAGCACCCTGTGCCTGCACTGTTAATCCTGGGCAAAACCAAGCTGCTGGTGCTGCTGACTGCATAATGGCAGCACTGTGCCACCCAGCCTCTGTGACAGCCTTGTGCCACCAATCTGCAGCAGTTCATGCACTGGTGCAGCTCCTTCTGAAGGGGCAGAGTATAGACCCCCCGCTGAACAAGATGGAGACTACTGGTGAGAAACTTTCACACAGAGATGGTTGTAGCTATGAGGAGATGGTTTGGGGAAAAGGCTGTGCTCTAAGCTGCTAAGGAAAGAAAGGTGAAAGAAGGTTAGGGATTAACGCCTTTTTTACTTTCTTATTCTCTCTATCTCATTCTGCTCCACCCCTGCTTTCAGTAATTTCCTCATAGATATTTTGGAAGCCAATCTCTGTGCCGTTGACTTTCTGATTAAAAAGTTCTCATCAGCTCAATTTACTATTCTTTCCATATGCCCCTAATCCTTCTTCTTGAAGTGAACCAAAACCTGAAGTAAATAAATATGAGTTGCCAGAAATGGATTTAGATTTTTGTATCTCTAATCCTCTCTGTATTGTTTCTCATCAAGAAATGCCACCTTCCCTAGGAATTATTAAGTTGGAGAAATGTGACTATGGTTGTCTTTAAAAAGAAAACAACAAATTGACCCTATTTTCATTGCTCCTATTTTCATTGGAAGTAGAAGGACACTTGTGTGTGCGTGTGTGAGAAGGAAAGGAGACTGACTGGCTTGAAAACACGTTCCTGGTTTGTTTACTATAATTGATGAGGAACAGTTTGACCTGGAGAATCAATCTTGTGTCTTACTCCTGATAACTCCAAAGGACACGAGAAATCAAAAATAAGCCACTGAAGCAGATGGAGGGAGAAACAAACAAGGGGCAAGAGCAGGAGAGGCAGGAGAGGAACAAGCATGCAAATTGTCCCAGCTCACTGCATTTCTGGAAGGATGCAGCAGCGCAAAACTGGATTTCCAAGAACATAATATGAGAACTGACCACTGGATTTTACCTGAAATCTATTTCAGAAACCAAATGGATTTCAGTTAACCAGAACTTCTGTGTTTTCTTTGTCCTTCCTAATTTTCCACTTTATAATGGAGTACTATGAAATGGTAAATGCATTATTTGTGTTGGCTTTTGCTTTCTTACTACTCTCATCACTGTAGAGACGATAATGAATTACTTGATGTGTATTTCTTCCAGCACAGATGCATGTATGATGGTATTATTTTGCTATATCTTTCCCTTTTTTGTCAGCCCAATCTTTTCAAAACTGCGTGACCAACTATGAAGGTTTCTATAAGGAAGAGAACAACATGGTCAGAACCCTGCAGATGGTGCAAAAAACAATATAATCTTGGTATCACAGACAGCTCTTGTCTTGGGGATACCATCCCCCACAGAACTTTATAATGTTTAGTAAAATTTTCAGACATTTCCCTATTATGCTAAATGTGGATAGTGTGGCACCACAATATGCTGGAAAAGGAAGCACATTGCACCTGTCCAGCAGCCACCAGGGGGATTTCAGTGCCAATCTCTAATTTTGGACAGACAGGCATGTGGCAACTTATGCTGAGAACAAAATGGGAAATGTTAGGAGAAAAGATACAAGTTCTTTTGTGAAGTAATGGTCACTCTTTCTGTTCTCCAACGTGTAACACCTAAGTAATCTCTTCCTAGTAGTATCATAATGATAAAAACCAGCCCAAACTGTTTTTGTTCTATATGATGTCCCCTGAAATCCCTGTTGTGTTATATACTTGCCTTCTGCAAGATTTTAAATTGAGATCCTCACCAGCTGAGAAGTGACAAAGCTGCCCCTGTAACATATTACATCATCCCCCTGTCGATTATATGTGGTCCATGTAAGAAACAATATTTTATGAATGTTTTAGATGAAGTATTAATTTTTGCCTTGCTGTGTTCATGGGTTCAAACTGACTGCCAAATGTGCAGTGGCTGCATCCGTAATGGAGTCTCTGTTAGATCAGAAGGCAGAGTTAGTTTCTTCAAATGAAGTGAAATAGATTTGGGTTGGGACAAAGATTGATTGAGTAGGGGAAGTTGAGAAACGCCAGTGGAATATATTTACAAAGGTTTCCAGGAAACGGTAAAGAACAAAACAAAATCTACTTGAAGTAATATTTTGGAATGAGTCCTAGGAAAGGCAGGCTTGTGGGCAGAGTGCAGGGGAAGCAGTCAAAGATGTATAATGAAACATGAATTCGTTCCGTGTTGAGATTTTTTACTTTGTTGCTTCAATATCCCTTCTGGAACATGCTGTGCGGGAATATGCTGTTGCTTTCTGCTAATTAAAACATCTGGCACTAGTTTATAGAACTCTGGCCTTTAAAATAGGGGGAAGCAGGGTAATGCATTTAATCTTGAATAGCTTGATTTGTTATCTGGTTTGAGTACAGGAGCCTCTGCCCAGATTACTTGCTGCCCACATTGATTCACAAAAAGAGATGGGTAAAAATGTTTCACATATAAAGAGCTAATCAGGGACAATGTACTGAAATCCTGATCTTGGGTGAAAAACAACAACAACAAAAAAGTGACATTTTTTCAGATCCCTTTGCAGTTCAGTGGAGTTGAGGTTTTATTTAGTCTTGCTAATATAAGCAACCTTCAGCCTGGTCGATAGAGAGAATGGGTTACCTTCAAAAGCAGGGTGCTGTAGGAAGTGGAGTGTGTGTTTCCTCTGGATCGATGTTGAATTAATAATCCAGTTTAGTGTAAGAGGGTGCTGTGGCAGTGCTTTAAGAACAGTTCCTCCTATTGAGAAATAAAGCAAGGTGGGAAGTGCTTCTTTGTGAGTCAGTCCTGAACTTCTGCCCCACCTTAATAATAAGGGTCTGGAGCAAAACCTTCCCCTGAGGAGGTGTGTTGTGGTGAGCAGCAGCTGAGGAACTGAAGGGGCATTTATCTCCATAGTGGCAGCATTTGACTCTTTGTGGTTTCCACAAATCTCCTTTAAAGGCATTGATCGCCCCTGTTGGTAGGATTAGTGGAAGCAGTCATGCAGAACATGTTTGTAAAAATATTTTTTAAAAATTCTTCTTTAATGTACCAAATCTTGTAAGGGATCTAACTATGCTGGGGAAAGGGAAAGGTCAGCTTTAAAGAACAAGGGATGGCTTTCTCTTCAGCTGCTTTATCAGAGCAGAGTTCTGATTTTCATTAAAGCAGGGACTTGCATGGGGAACTGCAACCAGGCATGTTCTGTGGAAAGCATGTACAAACAAGCTTGGCCCATCTGGACAAGTCTGTCAGCGTCCCCACACCCCCCCTCCCCTGCCCTGCAGTCCTCCTGGTAGTTCACTTCAGAGCTCCCCCGACACAGCTCTGTCAATGCCCCCAGCTTTTGACCACCAATGCTTCTCCTGCCTCTTCTCTATTCCAGTGAGGGTGTCAAACCCCACCTCAAGTCTGACCTTTTGAGCTTCAAAGCAGGATGTAGATTTAGTTGAAAACTTAAAATGCTTTCTGCATTGTGCCTGCATGTGTTACAGAACACAGCAGGAAAACAGACCTTCTGCCTGGATGGCTAGAGCTAAGTAAAGTTGACCTTAATACAGAATTGTGTCAGATATCCCAAATTTAGTTCACTGTAGATGCTCCCACAGTGCCCTGTAAGACTGGCTTCCAGTACTGAGGGAGAGGTCTGCACAGATCACCAGGACCTGCAGGGTATGTCCAAAACACATGATGCTACGTGATATCAAAGATTCTTTAGCTGGCTCCAGATGAGCTGCTATTCCCATAGGGAAGACTGCAAGGCTGGCCTTAGTTCTAACAAGTGAAAAAAACAAAACAAAACAAGAAGAAATAAAAAACAAACAAACAATAACAACAAAATGTAAACCAACAAACTAAAAATGCAAAACCAAACCAAAACCACAAACGAAGCCACAAAAAAACAGACAAACAAAAAACCAAACCAAAACCCAAAAACAAACCCCAAAAGCAAAAACCCCACATCCAAACCAACAAACAAAAAACTGTTAGTAAATGGACTGTGTACAGCAGTGATGCTAATGCGGCTTTGATTATAACAAGTTTACAGATCCATCCAGATTTGCATGCTGTGTGTTTGTACACTGACCATCAAAGTGTCTGCAGTTTTACATAAAGCCATAGCATGGAAAAGTGGTGATGGTCTTGGGCATAGTAATGCCATGTCCTCATGTTCTTCCTGCAGGGCAAATGCCAATAGCTGGCAGTGAAAAACCTCACTCCCCCTTTTGTATAAATAGTTTCTGTAAATGGAGGGACAGGGAGGAAGATACTGGATAAGGGAAAAGGGTGATGCAGACAGGTGGTGTGATGGGAGATTAATTATCTGCCTTTGTGTCACATGACATGTTAGTTAGAGCAGAGCCCCTGTGGGCCATGAAGAGATGTTTACTTTTTGCAAGCTGCATCCCTTGTAAATAGCAGTGCTGGCTCCGACTGCTGCCCTGCATAACACCAGGATAATTCTGTTTGTCATTTTCAGACAGTCCTCCTCTGTGTTGTCCTTTGGGCTGCTAAAAAGTTGTGATGTGTCTGGGTCCACTGGGGAAATGGCTGTTGCAGGGTTGTGAGGACAGGAGATGTGCTACAAGGATCAGGGCAACAACATGGTGGGAGTGCTGGAAACAGGACACCTGTAGCTGCTTGGAAAGGTCTGCCATAGCCCCTCTCTGTCATGTGTGTGCCTTTCTCCCCTCTCTTTGCCCTTTTCCTCTGCAAAATTGATGCTCCTTAATTATTACTTTGAAGATCAATGGAGTTCAAATCCTTGTGGGCATATTATGGTTTTCTTGTGTTGTGACTCAGAAGGGTCAAGTAGCCCAGCCTAAGCACCCTGCTGGCTGGTTTACACTGCTTTCAGTAGTTGAGTTAGCTCCTTTACAGCTGATCTGCATGCATCTCTACTCAGTGTGGCAGTGATCCTTGTGTAGCATCAAGGCAGAGTTGGTGGTACCCTGCATTGGCTGCTGTCAGAAAAGGTGTGTTTGTGTGAGAAGGGGGACGGAAAGCAAATTTCCACTGTTTCATTCCTGCCATTTTGGCCAAGCACTGCAGCAGTTCTCATGTAGGACTTTCCAAGGACCCAGACCCTTTCTGCTCCAAGGAATTCTCCGTGGTTTTATATTTCTGCAGTGGTTTTTTTGTGGTGTGGTTTTTTTTTTCCAACCACCATACATGAGAAAGAGCAACTCCATTAGCCTATGTGTTTGCTGCTGAAAAATGTATGATTCTTTTGCTGATAATCTGTTGCATGTCTTTACAAACTGCCATGTTTTTATCATGTGTCAAGTGCAGGATGGTCCTTCTGGGAATACTTGAAACTCCAGTTGCTGAGCTATGGTGGAATATAATGTGTTTTTCTAGTCAATGTGGCAGACTTCAAAGGAGCATGTGTGTCTAAGGTTGTTTATTTAGTCCTAATCTTTGCATGGTTAAGGACCGCCCTTCATCCTTTCTGTGGATGCATCTGCCCCAGCTCCTGTGAGTTTTTGTAGGGTGGATCTCCAATTTCTGTCAATTTGCTTTGACTTTACTCCAGGCTGGTAGAACTGGAAGAGCTGTCCTTATACTCAGTGCTAATAGTGATTAAAATGTGCTCAATGGGATTTGGTTAAAGGCCCCAAAACTTTTCTTCCCTCCTATCAAAAGACTACCAAAGAGTGGTCAGATGGCAGTGTTAATGCTTGCCACCAGAATGCATGGGATTCAAATTCATAACCTAGAGGCAAAAGGTTTTGTAAGGTAATGTCTTTTTAGTAATTCCTTTTACAGCTATCTAAGCAGTTCTCCTTCTGCAACACTGTGAGGCTCATCCAAGCCCCTTCTACAAAGCCAAGTCCCAGCCCTTTGACCTTACCACACGAAAAAGCCCCTCAATGCAATTTTGGTTTCTGTGAGTTGTGTCCAAGTAGGAGGTTGCACTCCTGCTTTGAGACCAAGTGGACCTGGAACATATTCCTGCTTGCAGCAAACAGATGTTCACACCATGCCATCCATCCTCAAAAAGGACTCCACTGTGTTCTTGTCCATCTGCTAATTCTGCAGATCCAGCCAGTGGCCTTAACCCGCCAAATAATTAGTTCCCTTTTTGGATAATGTTCCTTCCACCTGAGACTTTTAAGCCCAGCTTATATTTTTCAAATGCTTTTCGAATTGCTGTTTTTGCACCCTTTCTGAGAGTCCCCTTAGAGGGTAGAAGTCCTAAGAGAAAGAAACCTCCATGGAGGTGCAAATACTAGCATTTTACATGAGCTCCGTACCTGCAGCCAAGGCAAAAGTATGTAACTGTTAGCCAGAAATCCATGAGAAACAGAAACATCTCATCATTGGCAGAAAAGTTCTGCTGAGCATCCACATAGAAGAGCTAAAATCAAAGTTTTTGAACAGTGCTTTCTACATATCTCTGCCTCATTTCCTACTACCTCAATTTTCTACAGCTTGGCTTCCCTATTACTTTTTTCTCTCCTTCCAGTCTCTCTTCTTGTTTTCCCCATCTACTTTTAAATAAATAAATAAAATTTTGCACCAGATTTTTCCAATTCTTTTCTCTTATTTCTTGCTTCCCACCTCTACTCTTTGGGCAGGATAAAAGCAATGCTTTCTAGCATGAAAAGCATGGGCAAGTGAATGCATCAGAATTCTTATCACCACTGATTACCTTTTGTGCTCAATCTGGGTAAGCCTCAGTAACATAAGCCCTGTTTTACTTATGTGTAGTGGGCTGACAGAGAGGACTAGTATTAATTGGTGATGCTATGTTAGCATCACTTGCTCAGGTCTCTTCCCCTACAGCTTTCTTGTAAGGCTCTTGTGTGGCAGAGACAACAGTTTAGTGTTGTTATTTTACACCAGGGCAAAGCCTATGCTTCTCTTCCTTATCCCTGTTTATCTGAAGAGCTTACCTCAATCACAAAAGGTGGTTTATTTCAGAAGAGTCCAGTGTTCACTATAACCTAGTTAGGCAGCATGTTAGTGTAGGGAGTTAAGGATCCCAGGGAGCTCAGCTGAGGTCCGGGAAAACACCCACATTTCCTATGTTTTTGGGGAAAGAGGACATGGCAAACCAAGATATGCTGCTCATTCATCACTCAGAGGTGATGCCTCTGCCAGTGGAGGGCATTGTTCAGTGCCCAGGTTCTCTGTGAATACTGTGCTGTGTTGGCACTGCATCATAGCTCACTCCTGCAGAAGCCTTTTTAAAGGAATGTCTCTCATGAAAAGATCAGGAATAAAGCTATAGAGTGATGAAGTCAAGTTTTTCTAATGTTACAGTCCCCACCTTGTTTCCCACAGTTTGCTTCAGAAAATTAAGTGTTCAATGCCAGCCCCAATACTGAGAAAAAAGGGAGAGGGATTTTAAATTTTTAGACAATCTCTGAAGTCTTCCACTTTAACCTTGAGTGTGTGAGTGCTTTTATAAGCATGGACACTGTATGAGTTTGGGTCAGTTAGCATCTCTGTCTTCTGTGTTTTAATGACAGGTAAATTGCAGTGCAGCATATATTGCTAATAGCTTGTCAGTCCATGAACACCATATCTAGGAACATAACCTGTGTCTCCTGAGCCTTGCTTTTTAATCTGAGGCAGAGCTAAAACTTTATTATCGGATTAGGACCTGCGGTCTTTATATCTGATAGATTTGAGCTGAAGGAGTTTTGGAGTCCATGTTCCTCTTATGTTTTTGCTCATGAAAACAACACTGTGCAATTTTATTTTCATTTAATGTCCTTGATCTGGGGCTTATGTGAGGAGAGTCAGGAGGAAAGGGAGCAGCAGGAAGAGTGGATGAGCAAAAGTAGGCAACATGAGAAAAAGGCATTGGAAAGCAAAGCAGAGGAAAGCAAGGGGGGGTGTTGGGACAGGAGGAAAGTGGAGAAAATGAGAGAAAGCAATCGGATGAAAAGGGGAGAGGTTAGAGGCCAGGGTGGCAGTGGCTGGGGCAGGAAGAGGTCTTGAAGCAAGAAACAGCAAGATATTTAATCTCATAGTGGCTGCAGCTATTTAGCCAGGTGACTGGTGGGATAACTGGCAGGAAGCTGGCATTTACCTGGATGCTAATTCCTCTCCTCCTGCCAGTCTGGCAGGATGAGTGCCTGCTCTCCTGGTGAGATGAGATCATTTGAAAAGCCCCCCTGGCTGCTATTATAAGGAATGACTGAATGCAGGCTCCAATGTTGTGGTGTGTGATAAAGCACGGTGGCTGGGAGGGGAGGGGGCTGGTGGTGGTGGGAGTACTGGAAACAGGCTGCTCATTTAGTGCTGCCAAGCTCTGCGTCTGATTAATTATGGAGCAGTTGATAAATAACATTGCAGAGATAGGTAAATCAACGGGAAAGATGCAGGGAGCTGAGCAGGATTGAGGGACTGGCACTGCTTGGGCAGCTCTGCTCGGAGGATCGTTGTTCTTGGCACAGGCAGTGCCACGTTCGGCAGCGGCAGCTGGCGAGGGTGGCAGGCACAGGGGGTGGCAGCAGGAGCAGCGGGGCAGGCGTGCTGCTCCGGCCCACATCATGGCTTTTCAGGGAACTGTCCAAGATACGTAGGTGGTCCCTGCAAGTAAAAAACTCTTTGTAGTCTCTGAGGCATTCATCTGCCTGCTCCTCATAGAAAAGGGGGAACGCTGTCCTCCCTGCTGCACAGACAAAACGTGGGGAAGCCAAGGGTTTGGTAGGGAAGGGTGCTGAACCCAACTGCCTTCTCTTCTTGTTTTTTCCCACTTGAAGACTTTGTGGTTTAATCTCTGCACTCCCCCCTTCCTCTAGATTAAGAAGGAAATCTATTTCTTAGAAGATGGCTGTGTTGGTCCCTAAGGACACACTCTCTGTAACCACTTAATGTAAGGATGCTCCCTTTGGCTTCTACAGCTCTTGTGCTGGTGCCCAGTGGGTGCCTGATGTGCCTTAGGTACCTCTGGGTGGAGTTATCCTGAGGGACTCACAGCCTGAGTTTGCCCACAGAATCATAAAATGGTTTGGGTTGGAAGAGACCTTAAAGATCTTCTAATTTCAAGCCCCCTGCCATGGACAGGGAACCTTCCGCAAACAGGGTTTCTCAAAGCCCAGTCCAACCTGGCCTTGAACACATCCAGGGATGGGGCATTCATCTCACTGTTACGACCTTCACCCTGTACCTTTGGTGTCGTCTGGTTTTATCTCGGCTTTTCCTTGTCCTCTGCTAGTATGTGTAAATTAACTCCTATGAAAACAGGAGGAGGAATATAAACAGCTAACAGTTAGCCCTGGGTCAGCAAATGTACCCACAGATACTAGTTCAAACCCACACAGGGACTCTTTCAGGATTCAGGCCTAAACACCAGGATGTGGTAAACCACTAATACTGACACTGGGGAGCAAACCTCTGGGTTATGTCTATACACTAATGGCTTTACATATTGGGGTAGAATGAAGCAAACAGTTAATTAGAGATTAGAGAGGAACAGGAATCTAGTGCCGGAGCATCTCAGCTCATCCTGACTCTGAGCAAAGACCAGTCCTCTTCAAAGAGAACTGGAATGTGGCGAATATTGACTTGCTATCAAATGTGTAGTTACCTACTAAGGTCTACATCTGAGGTGCAAGGAAGCAGTCAGCTGGTGGTCTAATACTAAAATGTAGGTCTTTAGTTTCAAGGAGGAGATGAGCACGGAATGGTTGGTGGGCTGAAATAGCATCTTGGTGAAGTAGGCGTGGAAAGAATCCTGCATTTTTCCTATGCACAGTATCTTGTTACCTTCACAGTCAAGGCCTGTTTGCCAGAGCTCTGCATATAAGCATATGTTTGTGCCTGAATATGTAAATAAGTGGGTTCAACCAGTGAAATCCCAGGAGTAGTGAAATGTGAAGCCATGCTGGAGCACACCACAGTGCAATGGTAAAATCTCAGGGTATTGGGCTCTTGTGGTTTAGCCCCTCCCAGCAATGAAGTACCAAAGTGATGCTCACTCACTAACCCACCAGCAGGATCAGGGGGAGAATCAAAAGGGCAAAAGCTGTGGGTTGAGATAAACACAGTTTAATAGGTAAAGCAAAAACTGCATGCACAAGGAAAGAGAAGCAAAACAAGGAATTAATTCACAGCTTCCCATGGGCAGGCAGGTGTTCAACCATCTTCAGGAAAGCAGGACCCCATCACGCATAACAGTTACTTGGGAAGACAAACACTATTACTCCAATCATCTGCCCCAAACTCCTTCCTTCTGACCCCTTTGATCAGCTGGGGTCACCTCTCCAGTCTGTGTCTTCTCCCGGTTTTCCCAATCTCCTTGTCAGTGTGGCAGTACAAAAAGCAGAAAAGACCTTGGCTCTGTGTAAATACTGCTCAGCAATAACAAAATCATCTCAGTATCACCCTGTTCAGCACAAATCCAAAAAGAGCCCCATAACAGCCACTGTGAAGAAAGTTAACTCTACCCCAGCCAAAACCAGCACATGGATCAATGAAGAGACAGAAGTGAAGGGGGTTGCAGTGACTGAACCCATCTGCGTGCAACAGAAAGCGAGGCAGTATTTTAAACTGAATGGACAGTGTAGAAGTAAGCTGGCTTGGAAAAGTGATAAAACATGAAAATACTGTTCCCATAGGGAAATTAATTTCATTGTACTGTAAAGAGCAGGAGGTGCTGGTGGGAGGAAAATACACTTAGTACTTCTGCATGTGCTGTTCAATGTGCCTCAGGAAAGTGGACACAATGCTGAACATAAGATGTCATGAACTGTGAAGCAGCACCCTCCTTTACTGTGTTTTGCTGGGGGGTTTGTGGTGGGGTTTTTTTTGGGGGGGAGGGTTGGAGTTTTTTGTTTGTTTTGGGGTTTTTTTCAGGGCATATAGTTAAGTACTTGGATTAGCATCAAAATAAGCAGACATTTTTCAGGAAAAGCAACCACATGGGACTTCTCAGCTTTTAGCTCTTTCTATCTTCTATTTTAAATTTTCCATTGATTATATCTTTGAGTTATTCTTGGAACATGTGAAGGAGATACTCCCTCTTCAGGTCAAAGAGGAATCACTTCCATTGTTGGCCCAAAACTTGCTGCCAAAGCTTTTGTAACAAAGGTACATGGTAAATTTTAGAGCTTGGCTGGAAGTAAAGCACCTGATCACAATTATCCAGTGCTCCAGATCCTCCTTGTACTCTGCCTTTCCATCCTTATAGAGGGGCAAATCTGAGCACACACAAAATTAGAGCATGTTGCTATTGTAAATCTAACTTGAGACTCTAACTCTGGGACTTGGATAATCTTTAAGTATTTCTAGCTTCAATACAATGACAAAGGAGGGAACACCCCAAAAAACCTGTTGGCTATCTTGTTAGTTTATTGACTCTTTAAAAAGCAACTTTTAAAAAAATCCTCTGTTGTTTAGATTTACAGCAAAGTATTCCAAAATCAGAATCTATCAATTAAAAAGATTTTTTCGGTTAGCATTGAGCAGAATCACTAAGGGTCTAATGACCCAGCTGTGCCAGCTTTGTACAAGTATCTCTAAATCTAGAAATTAAGGAAAAAAAAAATCTCACCCATCTAGCCTGAAAACCATAGACGAATAAAAAGTAAGAGAAATAACTCAGGTAAGGCATAAGTCAGAAGTAATTTAAATCTGTGAAGTGTGGTTTTTTTGATAATCTATTTTAAAGAGCTAATAGCACAGTGCAGAAAAAATGTTATAACAATCTAATGAGGTCCCATTAAGTTCCCTTCCATTAAGTTCTTTTGGGTCCTATCTAGGCTAGTCAAATAGGTAATTTAAAACAAAACCTGCTTCTTTAGTCTAAACATGTGCTTGGTAAGAAAGAGATTTGGGACCTGATGCTGCTTGGGTTCTGTCACCCGCTCTGCTATTGAACTCTGAACCTTTGACTGAAAAACCTCCTCCCTCTGGGCCGTCACTTCCCAGGTTGTAAGACTTGGATAATTATTTTCACACATCTGACTGGGTAGGGTAAAGCATGATTCCCAGGGGAGAGCTTGTGATGCTATGAAAGCATAAGGGGTTTTTGGAGACATGTATATATGCATATATATATATATGTGTATGTATATTTGGCCCTCAAAACTGTACTTGGGACATTCAGATCTTGACAGTGCTTGTTGCAGGCTGGATATAAAGTTGTTCGATACTTATTTGTAGCTTTCTTTAACTGGAGCAAGTGAAAGCACCAGGCCTTTCAATTTTACTCATCCAGCTCCTAAACAAGAGCATCCTTGACCCATGCAGGCTGTCAGTCCAGGGAGGCTCATGGCTGGGGTAAAGTGGACAGACGGGTCTGCCTTCCCATGAGCCTGATTGCCTTCCACCAGTTTTAATTACCAGCCTTTGCAAAGGTTCCTCTGGGAGAAAATTAACCATCAGCTGCAACAGCAGCAGGTAAGACACCAGTTCACTCCAGAGCTGTCAGCTAACTTTAGCCCCATCTTGCTGAGCCATCCTTTATTTAATCAGGGTCGTAGGAGCATCCGTGCCCGGCACTCACCTCTGCAGGTGGGGAATGATTTACTGCCCTGCTATCAGAGAGCTCTTTAATCTTGTCTTTATGAACACTTAGCACCTACAAATCACCTGTTTGGCTTGAAATACATCGCCTGCTTCATGCCTTGGTGCCCCGAAGGGAAGGATGTCAAAGGTACATCTTGTTTACACGACAAGATGCTTTATGGAGGCAACCCTACTGCCTGTGTGGCAAACCTCATCCCAGCCCTCTCCTTCCTCTCCCTCTTACTGTGCATGAAGTGCATGGTTTTATCCCCTGGAGATCCTCTAGAGGGTCTTCAGCCCCCTCAACCCAGCTTTTCTCCTCTTCCATTCCTTTACCCAGGAAGCTGGGCAGAGTGTTTCATTTCTGGTGTGCTCCCTTAACTCTCTGGTTCAAAACATGAGTTTGAACTTTTCCTGATTCAAACCATGCTCCTCCAGATGCAAAAGGAAGGTGAGAATGGCTCACAATCAGTGTTTGACATTTTTTCAGGTGCATTTTATCCCAGGTGGCTTCAAACTGCTTTCTATTCAGAAATCCCACTAGGACAGTGCAGTCAGCTTTGGGGTAGAGCAGGATAACCATGACTGTTAGCTATGCTGTATGCCAGTTTGGGACAAGAATTAAGGAGTTTAATTGAAGAGAGACATGTAATTGAAACTGCAGGGGAAACTTTAGGATATACAGCAATTATACAAATTAGGACATCGTGACACCACGAAAGAAAAGACCTCTGATTTTAGAAGAGAACAATAACTGAAAAGAAAAACCCCAGGCTCTTAAATGTCTAGAGATGAACAGCATTAGAAATCTGACTGGGAAGGCACATCTCCAGTGGCCTGGAGCCCCTCAGTACCACAAAGGGGCAAGCTTTGTTATAAACTCAGAAAGCAGACATCTGCTACTTGATTAGCAGAACAAATTCCTTGTATGTACTTTTGCTAAGGCTCCTTTCTTCCCTGCAAGCATGTGCTTACTGTCTGGAAAGGAAGAGCTATTAGTCAGGCTTTCAAACAGAAGTGGCCCATGTGCATTGGGGATGCCTGGGTCCCAGTGAAAACCTCATGGAACCTGAAAATGAAGGTGCAAACCCTTCCCTTGGTCTTCTGTGTCCTTTCTTGAATAAGCCAGCCATTAAACTCTCTCAACAATCTTTGATCATGCCACAGGGAAGACAAGAGCCTGGAATGTCTGGAAGTGTCAATCTGCTTCTTGACCCACATTGCTGAAGAGATATTAATGTAGATAGTGGTCAATTTCCTCAAATTTGGGTCTTTCCCCCCTACTTTTCAGAGTCAGGAATGAAGTTCCTTGAATAGAGACTATCCAGGCTTGCAGCAGAATGTGGTAAGTATGGCCATGAGTCTTTTAGTCAGCAAATTTTCCTCTATCTGGCGCCCATCTCTTTCATAGTCATGAATCTTGATGTTATTTTTAGCATGAAGAGACCAAATGGATTTGGGGGAGGAGGGAGTAAAAGTGGAGCTGACAGTATAATGTGAGCCAACATGCAGGCACTCTATATTACAAAGAGATGAAGGATGGCTTGTCATACATCAGCAGGAACAATAAAACATGAAAGATTTCTTAACCTCAGCCTCAATCCCAGATGAGCTTGTCCAGTTCCTCCTGAAACAGCCAGGCTGAGGTAGCCTCAAAAGTTTCTAACTGTTTCTAGAGCCAGAAACTTTTGTCTCAGTGATCCATCACGTTCAGAGATGCCCTTCACACTGTACCAAGACACTCTCAGCGCAAGACAAGATATGCAGGCTAGGCCAGGATCATGGTTTCACGTTCTTTCTCTGCCAAGAAAGCAGCTAAGGATTATAATTTCCAAACCTGAAAAGGTTCAAAGTTAGCTGGCAGCAATTATTTGAAGCCTAAAACTCGTAATTTGTGTTTGTTTAAAAGCCCAGGACATCTTCAAGCTTGTATTAGCCTTGGGAGAAACTGCTAAATGTTCCCAATTTCTGAAAACCATTTAAAGAGGATTCTTAAAGTGTTTGGTATTTTAGGATTAGATAGACTTGAAAGATCTCAGGCAGATTGGAATTGAGAATAAAACAAGCTTTCAAGTGAGATTCATTTCATCAACGGAAGAATAAGCCAATTTTCCCTTTTTTAAAAATTCAAAATATTAAATATGCTAACGAAAAAAGATTACTGAGAAACTGTTTAACAGAGTGAGGCAGAGTATGAGTCAGAGGGTATTTGGGAACGAGGGAAGCTCGAATGCTTATTGTGTTCTGGTTGCTGTCAGAGATAGGATAATGACTGGGCTCTTATGCAGTCTGACCCTACACGGTGACAGTGGCTCCATCTTTATCTAGATCTCTATTTATCTGGAGATGAATAAAAATTGTACTTGAATGTCTAGACTAGCTTCAATAAAAATAACCATAATGGAGCTTAATGGGTATTTTTATTGTGGAAAGTGCAGTTTGTTGCCTGGATCTCTTTGAAAAATGTTCTTCCCATCAGATTCAGTAGACCTTTCAGAAAGTCTTCACAATGGAAATGCCTCTTCAATATCATTTCACCTTGCCAGGCAGCCAACCAGCCAGTGTGTGCATGGCTGTCTGCTCACTGCAGGCTTTTCTTTGGTTCTGCTCTGAACGCTCCATCTACAAGGTGGCAGAGGACACTTTATTCCATGCAGTTCCACCTTTCCCTCTCTCAAACAGGGCAATTTTTCTTGTATTTTTCCAGTCATCAGTGAGCCACTGTTCCTCTATGGGGCATTTTCTGGACTGATGGTGAATGGAGCATGTGTTGGTATTTCAAGTGGTTCTTGTCAGCTGAGAACTAAGAACCATTTTCCACTTGCTTTCAGAACCATAGCTTTTCCTTTTACCCTGCATAGCTGCCTCATGACTGTCTTTTTGCAACTGTTTCTTTTGGTGTGAATTAAATCATAAGCAGAGTTTGACTAAGAAAGTTCTGTAGAAGAGTAACCTCTAAGGTGCTGGGAAGGATTTAGAGTGGCGAGGAGTTCAAGTAACAAGAGAGGATATATGATGATGATGATGGACATTGGGAAAGATTTAAAAACATTTGCAATTGGCCTATGTGTGCTCACAGTAAAGTCAAAGATAAGTCACTGCTGTGTGCTCTTGAATATCCGATCCTGCCTGTAAAACTCTGCATCTCAGGAAAGGAAAGAGCATAGATTAAAAAGAGAGGATTTCAACTGGATGCCAAGGGGTCAATTATGATGACCCAGTGCTGAGAATTAAGGTGTGCTGTCAGAAGCACATATGTCTTGTTCTTTGAACCCAATTCCATTTTTAGTGCCTCTGCACTTCTTTTTTCTACAGAACTGGAGAAGCTGATAAAAAAAACCCAACAAAAAACCCTGAAATGTATATGCGGTACTACTAAGTTATGTTTGTACATTGCATTTTGCTATAAAAGGTGAAATGTCCTTTCTTTTGCTGCTAATGAGTATGGAAAAGTGGTTGACTGCCTGTGAAAATGAGTCCTAAAAGCTAATACACATCTCTGGCCAACATGTTTGCTCATTAGAAAGATCACCCACAACCATATAATAAAATGACTTGATGTTTGCTGTTTTGTTTAAAGCATTGGTCATCAAATAAGAGGGCAGTGTGAACACCATGTGACTGAAATGACTAATGTCCCACTACATCAGATGATATCATAAAAATGACAGGCTTAAAAAGATGTCAAAACTTAAACTAATCCAGGATGGTGTTGAGTCAGCTTGCCATTTTGTGAACAGCTCAGGCCCCTGCAGAGACAGTGAGCAAGGAGAGAGAGGGACAGGGAAAGGTCTCTGTGTTTGTAGGGTGTTTATTTCCTATGAAGTTTCACCTTTGTAGTTAAAAAAATAAATCTAAATGCTTGGTAGATTTTCTTTTGTCTATACAACCCACCCCAGACGTCAACCATAACAGGAACGAGCTGTCTTTATGCATGCCATAGGCTGAAATCTGTTCAGCATAGGCTACTTGGTGAATAAATCATTCAGTGAATCTTTGAGAAATATATTGTTATTTGTAAATAGCACAAAACATGAAGACATGGCTAGGGTCCTGCTCCATTTTTCTGATGAAGATTTTGTCTGACTCCCAGGGCAGCAAAGGATTTAGACTGTCTTGCCATTTTTTATTTGGCTGCAGGATGTTTTCCCAAGGAAGGAAGGCGTCAGGGTGAAGGCAGTGGTGGCTGCAGGCAGAGTGCTTGGGAAGTCATTGTGCTGATGGGAGGAGGCATACTGAGACTGGCAGTCAGACCAGTATTGAAGGGGTAGGAAAGATAAGGTGGAAGCACCCTTTTCATGTGTTGGTGCCCTAGTCCTGTAGGAATGTAGTACTTTCTGTGGTTTTTGTTGGGAACATGTTAGAACCTCTGGTTAGCTCAGCATCTTGGAACATCTGTGCAAGTCTGTTGGCCTCCTACTTTCCTGACTATGTGTTTTGTTTTCAAGGTACATCTCAGTATGCTCCATGGCTCTGCTGAGAGGAGGACCAGGAGGGTACCTTGTACTGAAGAGCTGATTTTTGTTTGTCAAGTCATGTATATTTTAAAAGACATAGCATATTGAGTATATTAAAACAGTTGAGATGATGCTTTGCATACGTTGTGACTTCCTGACCCTATCTGTGGTCACCATTTTGTGATCAGCTCAGCTATGACCAACTGTTGAGACATCTTTTGTATTTTTTCTAGTGAGAAGGAAGCTACAGTGAGATGAAACCACTGTGATGGTTTCCTTTCTTCTATAAAATTACGTCCACTTAAAATCATATGCTTTCTCTTTGCTTAAAACGGAGAAGTCCTGAGGGGACAAATCAACGGGTGCTAAGTAAATAACATGCAATCAAAACTAGTAAATTAAGCTAAGGGTTAGCAGCAGTGGGGGAAACAGGGAATAGAAATAAAAGATGAATATGAAAAGCAGGTATAGGAGAGGGAAGTACTGTGGAAGAAATGAGAAGCAGAAAAAGGCATTCAAGTGAGTTATTCATATTATCATTTGGAACTTATCACAAAAAAACCTTCCCTTCTATCCAAAACCCTTTTCCAGTAATCATGTCCAGATACTGCTAAGAAAGTGAAAAGCAGACCACGTTGGGGAATCTATAGACTTCTTTCCCAACTTAAATAGCAACTGTGTCTTGCCTTTCATTTTTGGAGCACAGTGCCAGATTTTTACCTGCTGTTTGCTGGAAAAATATTCCACAAACCCTCTCCTGAGCCTGCCGGTGGGAAGGGCAAAGTTCAGCAAGTGTCAGCAGAGAGGACTCAGTTGTCCTTGCTCCCAATAACATCTAAGAACCAGCCCATACCAAAACTCCAGCTTGCTGGTTGGAAGCAGTGTTAGGTGCTTGAGTCGCTTGCTTTAGTAGCCTTCTGGAGTACTGCCTGGCTTCCTGCCACTGATGCAGATGGGCACAGGTTTCCTGTAGTTCTGTGTCATATCTGCCATCTCTGTGCAGATGTCTTGTGCACCCCAAGGCATCCTACATGGCACCAAACACCTACATTTGGGAGCCGCAGGGAAAAGTCCTTCTTGGCAGAGTGTGGCCACAGATGCACTCAGAGAAAGGAGCAAAGCCATCTGGGCCCATGGTTTAATAGTTCCTTCCAGGATATTGCTGATGGTGTGGAGGGAGGAAGGTGGCAAAGGTAGGATGGGGAGGTGTGTTAGGGAGGAGGGAAGGGACAGATGTGATAACCAAGTTCCATGTGGCAATTGTGTTGCTTGGGGACTGCATTACTAAAGGTTTCCAGTGATTGTGTTGATGTCATGGCAGTTTTAATGCTCTTCTAACTTTGCCTGAAATCTCCTGTGCAGGACCACAGAACATGGTCAATCCTACTTCAGTGCAGGGTCCAGGCTGCCTGGGCTACATCTTCATAGTCATGGTATGGAATACAGCTAACACTGTCATTGTCATTGGCATCCAGAACAACTGGTACCACAAACTGGTCATTACTGAACCAGCCTGCTGTCACACTGATGCCCTGCAGCAGTTTTTGGGACAGCAAATGTATAAAAGTTTGTGTGTTTTGGGAAAGAGGGGTGTAAGAAGAGTTTTCCATTAAAGAGCTGAGGAAAAGAAGAGAAAGAGGAGGTCAGGGCATTGACAGCCATGAAATTAGTGTGTGGCAACAACAGACCTTTAAATCCAAGTGCTGAATCTTGAAAAGGGGGAAGTGAAATGTTGTGTTTTACAGGTAGTTGTTTTTTGAAACCGAAGTGTCCTAATAGGTCTATGCTGGTATCTGGATTTGCATTGCCAAGATATGTCTCATAAAGATCAGGAATGTGCTTATTTTTATTCTTTGGAAAGCAGAAGAACAGACCAAGCATGCTTTTAAATTCTGAGTATACAGTGGACAAGTCTGGTCCTGTAGCCCTATCAGCATCCCTGGCTCCAGCCTTCAACATTGTCTGCAATCCTGTGTCAGGCTCCCGGAAAAAACTTCTGCCAGTACCTCTCATTGGAGCTCCACAGCTGCTTTATCCTGTGAAGCTCCAGGGAAGAAGTGCACACCTTACTGAAAGGTAGGCCAGCTTTAAGATGGGAACTAGAAGCATATCTTCGAGATACATAAATAGGAAATCCATTAGTTATCTAATCAAGATTTTTTTTCCTTCTCTTTCTAAATGGTAGACCAATACTTATTTGATGATGATGGACTACCTTTTTGCCACATATTTCAATTAATAATCTTTCACTACTATTTCTATTCCACATTTATGTTCTTCCTAAGGGCTCCAGATGACTTTGCAAAGCTTCCAGAAGTGAGGAAGTAGTTTGAAGGTGGAGGGAAAAAAAAGTTGAATTTGTTCATGAAAAATGGGATTCTGTGGTTAACGAAGCAGGTTTTAAGGAAATTTTTCCACAAGAAAGCAATTAGAATGAAACGTTTCAGAGAAAATGTTGATTTTTTTAAAAAATAAAGCTTTTTTCTAACTTAATGTAGAAAGTATACAGTTTCTATTTCTACCCTTTATTATTTTCTGTTGGTTTTTTTCCTTTTTTTTTTCTTTTCCAGTTAAGCTGCAAGACATAGTAACACTTTCTCACTTTCAGAAAGATTTGCAGGCCATCTGCCCTTTCCTTTGGCATACCCTCAAGGGAACAACAATAGAGGTGGTTTAAGGAGCCACACATCTCTCCTGAAGGGCCATGCCTCCAGCCTCCTTAGTTTTCCATGGGCCTGAGCACAGGAGTGGTCTGAAATGAGCAGCCAAAACAATCCTCCTTTCTCTGAGCCAGAGTCCTTCCCCAGGGCACTGGCACTCTCAGCTGATCAATTCTCCCCAGGTTCCCTCCTCAGTGTGAATGCTAATAGGAAGGGTACAGGCAACTGATTTATAATATTCTTGAAAATCTGGATAGATTGCTGTAACGATCAGAATTAATTACTCTTTTCAAGATTTTATGTTTCCAAGCTTCCTTTTTCCTCCACCTCCTCCGTCCCCCCCACCCTCCCCTCCCTACCAGCTCAGCCGTCCTCTTTTCCCTCTGGAGTCCTTCCACCTTGGCTCCTGGCCAGCTCCCTACAATAAAGTCACATGCTAATCAATAACACTTTTATTGAGAGTGACAGACAGGAGCTAACTGCACCGAAACAGTAACAAGCTCAGCCAGTAGTAAATGTGCTCTCCTCAAATCCCAGCCCTTGTGCTTTGCTTGCTGCCTCTTCAGCTTTCCTTCAATATCTGTCTCAGGCTTCTACTCCTCCCTTCAGACCTCACGACACAGTGGTTTTTTGACGACCCTGTCTAAAGTGACAGCCGCCTCCAGGCCTTCCGACAGGAAGCATTTGGTCCCTGGGATTTCAATATTCTTTGGCCTTCACCGCACTGCTTTGGTAAACTGGTGCACAGGGGCATGTAGTCCTTCTTATTTTGGCTAAATTCAAACCTGTTTCTGGGAGCAAGGCTGAAGCATTCTGGGGAAAGAGCAGAAGTCTGCAGAGTCAGTCACAGATTAGGTGTATTCTACAGGAGTGTGTAAATTTCCCAGCACCCCTGAAGACTTGTGCTAACTGCAGACCCATCTGATGTTAAAATAAGGGTCCGTGAAGAGCTCTGAATTGACACAACTAAACCAGTCTATAGCTGCACTCAAAAAGAACCGAGGCCATTGTGGGTGGGAGTGAGCCCAGTTCGTGGTACAGCTCTGAAGTTCACCTGTTTGACCAGGATTGTGCTGGTACTTTCTCAGTGAGCTTAAATAGGACCCTCCTTTTGCTTCTGATTTGGTGCTGCACCTGCTGAGAGTCTGAGGTGCTTCTCTGGGAAACGACTGACCTTCCTGAATCTGGAAATGCTCTGACAGGGCAGAGGGGTGCAGGGCTGAAAAGGATCCTCTAACATGCCTTTCCAGCACAACTGACTGACTCTCACTCCTGAGAGCAGGCCCTCTTTGCTCAAGCATGCCACTGCACCAGCAGAGCTCCTGTTTGCCATGACTCATTCAAGAGTACATTAAAGCAGGTCTAAGACAAACTGAGAGGCTAAAGGCTCTCAGACACTGAGAAGAGAGAAGCGATCATAAAAGACATTGCTGGCCATTACTATTGCTGCTTTCCTGATCCAGGCAAAGCATAGCTGGAGCAAAGGATCAATGTAATAGGACACAAGGGATGAACCTCTAGGAATGTCGCATCATGCTCTTCAGTGCCACCTACATAGCCTCTTGCTTTGCCAGAAATGTGATCAGCTGCATCCATGCCTCATTCTTGTCACAGTTTCTGCTGAGCAGGGAAAGAAGTCCCACCTTCTGGTGCTAACTGTCCTCACCCACCTGGGCACTGCAGAGACACCCCACACCTCTTGCCTCACTCACAAGCATCAATCTAAAGTCGATGTTGGTCCCCACCTTCCATCACATACCACTTGATGCACCCTCACAATCCAGTGCAGGCATGACAACAGATCTGAAGTGTTATGCTTGCCTAGTGTAATATAAAACCCAAAACACAAAGAAGGTTAGCAGAGCTAGTTTTGCGTGTTTAGAAAACTGCCTGCTTTCTCTGTGCCGCCTACTTAGGGTGAGTTTGATCTATCAACAGTCCTGAAAATCCTAGCTCAGGGGTGTTTGGAAGTGTGTAGGATTAGCTCAGGTCTTCCAAAGGAAACCTCTAAGCCTGAGAAAGAATTCTAAGCTGAAGAAATAATACTTCTAATTATTTTTTATAATTATTTCTTCTGTTAGAAATATGAAAATGAAATCATGTTATGTTAAAAATCATTTTTCATTAGAAAGTTGTCATTTCTTTTATGAACTTCTCAAATGTTCTCTATATTTTTTTGAAAAATTGCTTCATTTCTGGCAGGATACTATCCTATAACAATTGGAAAAATCCAGTAGGAAAGCTTTAAAACCCAAAACTCAGGACTACTAAGGATTTTTTTTTCCAGTTTTAAAGTGCATCAGTGTATTTGGTAGGGAGGGTATTGTAACATACAGAGATCAGGATCCTTGGCTTTCTAAAGGATGAGCTGAGATCAGTTTTCTGGGTCCATTACTAAGTTGGTAAATCATTTATTGTGATGTGCTGTTGTACCAAACACAGCATTAGAGCTTCATAAAATATAAATAGTACAAAATAGTTTGGTTCTATTAACAACCTGTAACTGATGCACTTGAACTCTTTCTCATTTTCCTTTTTAATTTCTCTGTCTTGTAAAGTGAAGCTTGGTTTATGATTGCAAATAAAAATGAATTTGGTGGATCTCATCTTAATTTTATCATCCCAAACCCATAGTTTCACCTTCTGGCTTGTATTTTATAGTCTCCACTCAAGGAAGACTTGAGGGCAGGTGGGAGNCAGGGAGGCCAGACCCTGGTCAGGGGTGTCAGGACTGAGGTGTGCTATCAGTCACAGAATCCTGTGACCACTCTTGCTCAGAGCTGTGCTTGGCTCGAGCTAGGGATATCGATCCATGACTTCCACAAATCACTAAATCCTCTTTCAAATTAAAATAAGTGAACAAATAAGCACAGGTGGAAATGCAGGAAGCAGTCCATTTCAGATTACTTTGCAGATCAGGAGCCAAGTGAAAAAATCTGTGAGCCACTAGGATTAACCTGCTTGCAACAGCAGGTTCAGGGGAAGGGGGGGTTCTGGTGACAGTGGACCCAACTCCCTGGTGACATTCTGCAGGGGAAGGCTTGCTGTACTTATCCAGTAAATCCCTTCCTTGACTTGAATTCAGAAGTCCATTGTGCTGAATGTGGTTACTGGCAAACCCAAAACACTTCTTCCTCTTTTTCACCTTCCTCCCTATAATGAGGGCACTCTACCTCTTGAGTATGCTTCACCGGCTTTAACCTGAGTAAGCTCAAGACTGGGATTTATTTTTTTTCCTGTGCTTCCTCTATGGAGATATAACAAGGTGGTAGAATGGTGGCAAAGACAGTGACCGCTTGAACTTTCAAACCAAGCTTACCATTTGTGGAGGTTTCTTCATCAGGCTTTGCTCTGAAGGTCTCTTTCAGAAGTACAGTCTCTTTTGAGCTAGGATGTGACATCTGATGTTTGTAAGCATTTTTTTGTAGAGAACTTGGAGCACCTGGCCTTGTGCTGGTCTTCAGATGCAGCCTGGGAGGGACTTTGCAAGGTTGACTGTGAGTTTCAGCTGTTTGTTTGGTTGTTTTTTTGTGTTTTTTTTTTAAAGCACTGGGCAAAGGCAGGGAAGGTGAATCATGCCAGAACAGAAAAATAGAACTAAGGGTAAAAAGCCTTTCATCTCTGCTCCCAAATTTCTGCAACTTACCTTTCAGAGAGTGGAAGATTGAAGCCAAATCATCCTTGCTTCTCCTAGCATCTCCACAGTGTTCACCTATTGCTTGTTAATTGCCCACATTGGACTGTTTCATTGTTAGAGGCATAAGAATATGGCCCTATGGATGGAGGAATAAAATGGCACTTTCTGCTCTTACTAAAATAAAATACGAACTGATGTTTCAGGGAGGTGTGTGTTCCCCTGTGCTTTCAGTCCTGAGGCAGTCCTTCCCCAGGCAACTGGGTGGACACAGTCTGCCGTAAGAAATACCATGCTCACTCCCATCAGCACTACACTGTAGTGCATATGGGAACAAATTGATAGGAGGGGATATACCATAGCACTGTGGAAATGGGAGGGAGCAGATAAATTACAACCCATCATCACAGTGAAGTGCAATTAGCATTTAGCTGCAACCTGCTGATCCCACTGCTTTACCTCTCCCTTGCCTTTCTGGACTGGAGGAAGAGTAAAATGATGCGCAGTCACCCATAAGTGTGTTGATACACCCATCCCACCTTAACCCTTGCCCCTCGAAAGCTGTACACCTCACATTCTCCAGACAATCACTCTTATACCATGCTCTTTTCCTCTTTTCTGTCTTTACATGGATAGTTTTTATGCCCTGGGGACCTGTGACCAATGCCCTAAAAATCTCCCTGGACAAATGAGTGATGGACAGTCTTGCTTGGATCACTGAAAGCACTCTGTTATGCCACGTATTAGTCAAATCTCTTTGATTTTAATATTATTCCACCAGCTCTAACAGAGTATGTGTTCACGCAGGCGTGCGTGTGTGTGTGTATGTGTGTGCATGTGAAAATCCTTGCCAGCATGTCATCCCTTATTAAGCAAAATATTGACAGCTTTGGAGATGGAGAGAAGACGGGAAAGAACACTGTGTCTTTCTGGAGAACTAAAAGGCCTCTGCCTTCTGCATTCAGTGCCTTCCTTCATCCCATACATGCACGCATGCACAAACATCCCCCAACACTCCTACAACGACTTCCTGGCATAGAGTCAGAGCCAAGGAGAGTATATATTTTCTCATCATGGAACAAAATCTTTTTTAGAAAAATAATAAAACTTCATTAGAGTATTAATTCAAAGCTTTTATTTTTTATAGTCCCCTTTTTATCATTTTTATTGCTAGGTTTAAAAGGAGGAGATTCCCTACATTAGGGAGGCAGCGAGCTGTTTTACATGGAGTATCCAAGTGCCATTTACTAGCATCAACTAAGGGATGCAGGCTGGTTGCTTTTGTGCCTGACTTGCTCTCAGTACCACTTTGTAATTTACTTTGGTTCTGTCTGAGGCTGCTTATGTGCTGTGCATTTGCCCAGTTATCCCGTGTGTATCCTGTCTGTCAAGAGGAGCTGGAACAGGAGTATTTGTGAATTTCCACCTGTGTAATGTATGTTAATTGCTTCCTTCTGCACTTTCTATGACGGAGACTGAAGTTCAGAGTAGCTGTGAGCCAGCTTTTCCTCACCTCCTCCCTGTGCTGTGACTCTTGTAAGGTAGAAGTTACACATGTCAACATCTACCTAATAACAACACGTGAATTGTGCAGAGCCCTGAGCTCTCTGTGAGGGAGACATGACCTTCATTATAATGATACAGTTGACATTTTCCCTGTGACACTTATTGTAACATCATTGCTTCCTGTTGGCATCTGTGGGCTTATCAGGCAGCTTGTTCAAGCAATCTGGAGTTGTGATGAAACCAGGCAGGAGGGAAGAGGCTGAGATTTGAGGGGGAAGGAGGGGGACCAGGGGAAAAAAGGAGAATTCTTGGAGCATCAGAGCATGTGGAACATTTTTGAATGTGACATATCTTATCTCCTGCACCTGTCTCCTTCCCTGTGGACTAGCAAGCAACCTGCACTGCAGAACCCAGCACCCTTACAGCTCACCATTTCCCATTGTCATTCCTGGTACTAGGAGCAGTGCTGCTCCCAGCAGTAGGAGCCCTGGGTTCCTGGGTGGTCAAACCCATCAGAGAAGGAGGTCCAGGGGCCCCTGCTCATTTGCAAACCCCTTGGAAGAAAGGCTGGCTCGAGTCTCCCATGTCTATCTTGAAGCCAATGTTATGACACACTAAGTGGTGTTCGTGTGTGGTTAATCCAGGAGACCTGATCTACTTTCAAAAGGTTTGCAGGCTCTTCTCCTGATGTGCTGAAGCTGGCTAGGATTTGACTGATCTTGAGCAAAAAACAGGATTGAAACCTGGAATTAGGTGTGTTGACCCAGTATTTCCCCTTCTTGTACACACTTTTTTTCTGTTTTCTAGCAGAAGTCCTAAATTTATCCTCACAGTGAGGAAATCAATTAATGATTGCAGTAGCAGTGGTTTGGGGCTGTTATCTGGTGAAATCAACTACTCCTTGGCCACCTTATACCTCCCCAAAATAAGGCAGGCACATGTTAAGAGCTTCTTGTTGCTTTGATGTGGGTTGTTAAAGACTAGTATACTGTGCCGAAGAAAAGCTTTGTATCCTGTTATGAATTCCCTGAGCATTTCAGTTTCTTGTTGAAACACCTGAACTTAAGCCTTGGGTCCAAACATTGCATCTATGCATAGCAAGGCTACTGTAAATACTGCACTTTTGCTTCTAATCTACAATCTGTAAATGTCACATGCACCACTAACTCATTACAACTTAACTGATGCTACAATTTTTGTGTCAGGGCTGATGAAAGGCCTAAAATTAAAATTCTCAGCAGTTTCAGTGGGCAAGTAGGCACATGTATTTCCTGCCCCTTTTCTGTTCTCCAATCAGCTCCTCTGTGCTACTTTCGGGTACAGCCGTTGCCAGGGCAAAACAAGCCCTGCACACTGTATTTTACTCGGCAGCATCCTTGACTGGTTTGCTGGGAGAAAAGAGGAGTAGAGTAAAGCAAAGTGGCTCCTTCATTTTTCATGGGAACATAGGATTTGACATACAAGATCAGACTCTGCCTTCCCTAATGGCCAAATATGTGATATTTCAGAGGAGAGCAATATCCTGCCAATAGAAAATATATTTATTGGCACAGCTTCTTGCCAAGTGTTTTAGATTGAGCTGACTAGTAGATGAGAGGTGGGGTGAGAGCTGCTGCAGAGGCAGGTCATAGGCCCTGCACATCTCAGGCTAATGCTGCAGGCAGGGGACCCCCTTTCTGAGCCCTATGGAAAACATTCTGCTTCCTAAGGCATGAGAGTCATTTGCCTTAGTAATTATTGTGGCTCCCACAGCTACATATGTTATTAGCAGGCATCATATATTTTAGAGATAGAATGAGGGTTTGGGGCAAAAAAAACCCAAAAAATTCTTAGTCACTGTTCACCTGGCTTGATCTGCTCCTGTGGGAGAGAATCCCCCAAGTCGCTAATATGTAGCTTTACAGGCTATGGTATTTGTGTGCAGTGGAGATGATGGGATATATCTCTCATTTCTTCTGGACAAAAAATAGCTCATGACTATGAGAGATAAGTAGAGGTAAAACTCCCAGTTATTTTAGCATTATATGGCACTTTGGGCTCTTTAGCTCCAGTAACACTGTATTCTGCCTCCAGGGGAGAGGACACTTTTTTCCCTCATATACAAAGACTATCCCGAGGTTTCCCCATGAATGTCTTTAACAAGGAGAGGAGAGCAGTATGAGAGAATACAAGTACAGCACAATAAAGCATTTTCCATTTCAAATACAGCCTCAACATTGGGTTGGGAATTTTGGAAATATTGCACTGTTGATGGTCACCATTTTAGCAGCAATCCTTAGTCCCTCCATATTTAATTTCAAGCCCAGCCATCTCTTAGGTATGTGAGCAAGAAGACAAATTTTCCTCTTTCATTGTTGTTTTTTGGAAGAAGTGAGGAGGGCTTGAAGAAGGTTTTTTACTATAATCTTGTGATGAAAAGCTTGAAAATATGACCCTAAATGTCACCTGATGATTCAAAAACAAGAAATCCAGAAAACTCATTTTCACAGTTTTGGGAGGCTAGACTCAGGATTTCTGATTGCTTGAACTGCCAGTACATGGAAACAAAGACAGACTATTTAGAAACAAAGGTGCCTTGATTTCAGAGCTGTTTTATACAATAGAAATAAGACATCACTCATTTTCATTGTTTCCTCAAGGACTCACAGCAAACATCTTTCTCACAGCCAGAGAAGGCTGGATGCATCTCCCTTCACAGGGAGGTACATCCAGCAACTCTCCACACACTGCATGACAGCCATTTGCCTACTCAGAGTCTCGGTCCTTAAGATGTGCCTGCTACATCACAAGTTTGCTTCCTCTTAGGATTCATGGAGAGGAGGATGGGCCAGGGTAAGAGAGAGGTTTTTCTCTGTTCATTAGAGGGCAAGATTAAGCTTTATTTTTAATTAGTCCTGTATATGGCCACTGGTGGCCTGTAGTATTCCAGAAGTCAGATTGCCAGCAGCACTTAATCAATGCTGCTGCTGGTTCTATGTTATCAGTCTGTAGCCACACAGACATTTGGTATGTTATAAAATCAGAGTAACAGCTTCATAATTGCCTTGCAAAAGTGGGGCATTAGTGTTTTCTAAGTGACAAACCTATCTGGAAATGCAATCGTGTCTTTAGTTATAATGCTATGGGAGTGATAGCAAAGTCTTGCTTACGGCAGAAAGTAGCTAAAAATTAACCATACAATTGCAAACCAGCAAAGCAATTAAGTGCAACCCATGCTCCAGGCTACATGGGCCTTAGTGCTTGTCACGGAGGCAACATGTCTGCCTATGGTGGATGACCATGTTAACAACCTCTCTGTCCTCTTCCTCAGCATCCACAGACAGTTCATCCAGGCAGAGTGGTATTTACCTAGCTCTTTCCTGGCTCTTAAAGAAATGTTTGAGAGAAGATCAGGACCCTCCCTCTTGTTACAGAAGAAAAAGTGGCACTGAGAAACATTCAGATAGAGCAGTGGAGAAATGTTCAAGCTACCATTAAACAAAGGTTTTTTCAACCAGGACCTGGGCACATTAACCTGGGTCTAGCCCTGTACCAAGCCAGCTGTGTTGCTCTAGGAGTTCAGCTCATGGCTCCCAGTGCAGCAGGGACTCCAACATGAGCAGAGCCACCTCTGGGATGTCTTATGCCACACAGGCTGTATTCCTCCATGAGGGTGTGCAGAGTTTAGAGGAGTAACAGAGAAGACACTGCACATCCCCTTGAACCCTTGACCTGGGCTTTGAATGCAAAAGCCATCTGTTCTTTCTCCCCTCTCAGTCAGTTGTAAGACCATTAGGGAAAGATGACTACTCTCAGTATTAAGATCCTCTTGGCTCACTGGTACTCTTTTCCAAACTTTGGCATCCCTCTGCCCAGTTTGGCCAGGGGATAATTTCCTCTGTGGTTCAGCTAGCTTGGCGTCTGCTTCTAGGACTTGGACATGGTGCTCTAAACCTCAGCCATGGAAACACACAGGGCATGCACGCACAGAAGCCTGGTTTGCCAGGCTGAAAGACTGTGGCCAGTTGGTTGCATCCACTGTAGCGTCTGGCCACCAGCTGGGAGACATGACACCCAGAATGTTGCTCCGTATGCTAAATGAATTGCGAATGATTACTAAACCTGTTTCAGTAAAGGCTTCTCATTGCTTCTTGGAATAGTTGCATGCTGTGTCCCTTTCAGAGCTGATAAAGCTTTGGGAAGGAGGTAGGATCAGGTCAGTGATAATGCAAAGGACAACTTGGTATCAAAGTCAGTATGCCCTCTTCATATTAATTTTTTATTTATTTATTCATTTATTTAATGAAACATAAGAAAAATTTTGCATTTCTTAGTCTCTGCAGTTACTCTGAGGATGGAACAGCAGAAGCTGCTGCATTTCTAGTGAGCAAGTTCATTCTGTGGTGCCAAATTTGGGCCAGGCCTTGGTGTAGTCAGGGATATTAGCCAACAAATATTTACCATGCCAAGTGTTCTTCTGTCTGTTTGTATGAAGCTAAACCTATTCAGGATCCTGGAGAGAGGTATTTCAGAGTACTTCTACAAAGTTAGTTCTGCATGTCTTTAATTTCGTCCAGTAATTGCTTGAGGAAGAGCTAATCAACAGACAGTGTCTTTGGTGGGACCTGTACTACATTGAAATCCTCTGAGACTGTCAGGACTAGGATTTTGGTTATATGTCCAAATTTAAGACCCATTTGGTGAATGTATATAAAATGTCAGTTCTGGTGGTAAGATGAGCAAAGGTTGCATGGGGCTTTTTGAGAGAGTTGGGAGCTCTAGGTGCAGTCCTAGCCTTCTTTTGATTCACTGGGCAACCTTGCATGTGTCAGCCTCTCTGCCTGGTGTCTCTGTGGAAATGTGTGTAACGATATCAATCGATTAAAGACCTTTAAACTTCACAAGTGAAAATGCCAGTAAGGTGCTAAATATTATGTATCTTTATTTAAAGTTTAGGGTCAGGATGATTTTTAATGAGGATTATGTGCATTTATAAGCTTAAGCCATGTAAAATGTACTTAGTAGCAGCAAAAGTGGTTGTTAAAATGCGATCATCATCTGGCCCAGATCTGACACTTCTGGGTCCCAGTCCACCGTGATGCCAGATCCAGTCCAGGATTCATGTGCCCATGTAGACTTTTCTTGGGAAAAAATACATAATGGATCAAGCTGCCATATTAAATTTAGTTGTTTGCTGTCACATCACCCAGTACACAGTCTGCTCCCTAAATCCCATACTAATCCAGTTGTCTGTATCTTCTTTGGTATAAAAGCACATTAGCCTCAAAAGAAGCGGCAAAAACAGTATTCACAGGAAAAAAAACAGTAACGAGAGGGTTAATATCAAGCTTAGTCCTAACCTGATATAGCTTTTATATGTCTTCAGGAATAGCACCTCACCCTCAATACGTATTCTCTTGATGCTTCACTGGAAAGATGATGATTTGTGATTTCTCTTTATCCTCTCTCACACCCATCTTCTTTCATTTGCTTATGGTAACCCCGATGTGTAGTGTAGTTTTAGCGTTGTCGATAATGTACCTTTTACCTGGAGTGAGTTTAATAGGATTTGACAGTGACAGAGGATGAGAAAATTCTGTGATTCTATTATTCATCCCATTTCTTCAGCAGTCTGTGTAGATTGTATACTACTAAGAAAAAAAGTGTTTGTCTTGGAGGTTTTCTCTCTCTCCATATGCCTCCATCCTTACAGCTTGCTCTCATCGTCACATTATGGGTACCTCTGGTCATTAAGACCCTTTGCAGGAGAAAACTAGAGAGAAGGGTGGGAGGAAGGCCAAGGAACTACTTAGATATGAAGTATGGTAAATTCATATACTAAAGGACAGACCTTTTCCCAGAATATTTATAAGCAACATAGAAAATACTGCAAGCAGAACCAGAGCCACCCATGTCACTCATGTGACTTGTGAGTACTGTGTCTGACAATTGGATCGTGTCTCGAAAGGATAGCTAAGACTTGTTCATATTTTTACAGCATCTCTCTATGTCCAGGCATCACCAGTATTTTCATACTATCCCTTGCCAGGCTGCTGCTATGGGGTCTGTGCCTTTGGCCTGCTTGAACTGTATTCATTGCAATTTTTAACTGACCTTGGTTTGCTCCCTGACCATTGCTCTACTTCCTGATCTCTGGGGCTTCTGCTCACACAGTGCTGGACATCACTGAAAGAACTGGGGAGGCAAAGTCTCAGCATGGTGCTGGCCTCTTGGCTCTGATTTCATCATCCCTGCAGTGTAGAAATATATAACTGATTCCTCCAGTTAGGAAAGGTAAAATATCCTTTCCAAAGTCCTTCCCCAAAAGGTTAAGAATTTAATTTTGGATGAACATCCTTGCCCTCTGAGCAAGTCTTTGTATTAATGATCTCATGACAGATTGCTCCTTAAACTGGCCCTAGCGCAGGTCAAGACAGAGTGAGAATATTCTCTATTTAATGAGGCAGAGATCAGAGCCTCTAATATTTCATCATTCGTGCTTAGGGGAGAAAGGGAGTTATGAGCTTGGAGAGCTGCTGGCAGAAGGGGCCTTCATGAGCAGCTGTGATGGCAACTCACTCCCTACGTGGTTCTTAGCCCCCAAGAACATACTGCTGTAGGTTTCCAGCTTCCTCTTGGAAAAACTAACCTTTGTCATTAAACTCATTTAAATGATTGAGTTCAGTGTTGGCAAAAGATCTAAGGCTAATAACCCTCAGGACAGAAGAGACAGCTTTAGTCTGCACAGAGGTGTAGTATGAGGAGCATGAATGCCAGTGGTATATGGACAACCACAATCCACAGGACTGTGTGGAGCATTTTGTTTTGTTCCTCAGCAACTTTTGCCTAGGAGGGGTCGGCAACCTGATACTCAGACGCTAGTAAATTAGAAAGCCAACTTGCAGATCCAGTGGTTTACAAGTG
Source organism: Campylorhamphus procurvoides (assembly GCA_013396655.1). Lineage (NCBI taxonomy): Eukaryota > Metazoa > Chordata > Aves > Passeriformes > Dendrocolaptidae > Campylorhamphus > Campylorhamphus procurvoides. The sequence goes on from WBMV01007810.1 coordinate 1,810,386, forward strand.
TCTTAATTTATTAATGAGTAAAGGCCATCTCAGTGTGCGTAAATATAGATTTTAAATCAGTTGACATGATGTACATAAACAATCAAACTTGCAGCGTACTGCTGAGATGCTAAAGTTAAATCCACCTCTGACTTGAGTGCTACTTTTCAGTAGCGCTGTGTTCCCTGGGAAGCAGTGATATATAGCACTGTGCAAATCACTGGTGCCCTTAAACTGCAGCTCTGAAATATTTACACATCCAAAGTGTGTGTGTAAATTGGGAGTATCTCAACATTCCCATAAGGTGACAGAGATTTGTAAATTTTGCTTCTGTGCAGTCCTGCATTTCCCTGCTAGTGACCAGGAGCCAGGACCCAAGAGCATAAATTCCCCAAATAATTCTTGCAACACTTTAGGGTGAGTTTAGCTCCTGCACTTAGGCGCTAGAAGCAAATCTTTCCAAGGTGCCACAGTTACGATTTGTCCTTTGAAAGGGACTGGTAGTGTCTTTAAAGCAACAGCTCCTGGAGCAGCACTAATAGCTACACGGGTTGTTATTCCATGGCGTTGAGTGAGGGCATCATACTATCTAATGAGGCTAATTGGTCAAGGCTGTGCCTTGAATCAGTTTTGGGCCCTTCAGCAAAAAAGCCATTGAGGTGCTGGATTGAGTCCAGAGAAGGGCAGCAGAGCTAGTGAAGGGTCTGGAGCATACAAGTAGTGGCTGAGAGAGCTGGCGTTGTTTAGTCTGGAGAAGAGGCCGAGAGGAGACCTTATTGTTCTCCACAACTATCTGAAAGGATGTTGTAGCAAGGTGGGGGTCTGCCTCTTCTCCCAGGTAATAAGCGACAGGACAAGAGGAAGTGGCCTCAAGTTATGCCAGAGGATATTTATATTGAATATTGAGAAACATTTTTTAACATGAAAGGCTTGTCAGGCCCTGGAACAGCCTGCCCAGGGTAGTATTGGAGTCACCATCCCTACAGATATTCAAAAGATGAGTAGGTGTGGCACTTGGGGGTGTGTTTTAGTGGTGGGCACTTGGCAGTGTCAGGCTAGTGGTTGGACCAGATGATCTTAAGAGATCTTTTCCAACATAAAAAGTTCCATGATTCTGTAATGGAGGAAATATTCCTGAGGAGAAGTGAACTCTCCTTCCTTCCCAACTCACCATGGCTGACATAGACCTGGGAACTCACACGTGCATGGCTGAGCTCTGAGTATTGCTTGGGAGCATCCAGGCTTTTTCACTGCTCTCCACCCGGCAGGAGTACAAGCCCCCTCACAGGGCAGAGCACTCACTCTGCAACCACCGGTGCCTGGTTTTTCCCGGCAGCTCCGAGACATCCCGGACGGCCGTGTTGGGGCTCAGGGGGGCGGAGGCGCCGCTGCGCCCGGTGCCGCCGGCTCGTGGTGGGATGCTCAGCCTCAGCCATCCCGCCGGGAACGACATCCCAGTCCCCCAGCCATCCCCCCTGGGAACGCCATCCCAATCCCGCAGTCATTCCGAGGGCAACGCCATCCCACTCCCCTAGTCCTCCCTCCAGGAACGCCATCCCAATCCCGCAGTCACGCCGCCGGGAATGCTATCCCAATCCCGCAGTCATCCCGTCGGGAATGGCATCCCGGTCCCGCCGCTAGATGTCGCTCCGCGCTGAGGCCGCGCCTTGGGAAGCGGGAGCCAAGGCTGGAGCTCACCCAGGGCGGCAAGCTGTGTGGTGGGTAGAGGTTGGGGCTTGGCTGCTCGGGCTGCTCTCCTCACCCTCTGATTCCATGTGTAGTTACGAGGGATGAACCTCTGTGGTCTGCCAGGGGCACTCTTGCAGCTCCCCGGGGAGAGGAAGTGGAGAGGGAGGTGCTGATCCTTTCTCCTTGTCAACCAGTGATAGAACAGGTGGGAATGGCTCAAAGTTTCTCCAGGAGGGGTTCACACTGGACAGTAGAAAGCATTTCTTTATCGAGAGGGTGGGCAGACACTGGAACAAGCTTCATAGAACCAATGCCCCAAGCCTTGCAGTGTTTAAGAGGCATTTGGGCAATGCCCTTAACAACATACTTTAACATTTGGTCAGCCCTGAAGCGGTCAGGCAGATGGGCTGAATGATCATTGTAAGGTCCCTTCCAACTGAAATAGTCTATTCTATTCTATTTCATTAATTAGTTAATAATGAACATTAAAACCCACAAACAAACCAACCAAACAACACCAGAAAAAAAAATCCGCACAAAACCCCCAAATGAAAACAAAACAAACAAACAAAGAGAAAAAAAAACAACCCAAGATAAAATATCTGGACCACTTGTGCTTGTCACTGTCATGATATATTTTATAAAAGGACCTTTGCCTTATTTCCCAGTTTTAACCAGTTTCTAATCTGCGTAATTACATTTTGTCCAATCTCATACTCTTTCAGCACTTGCTATTCTTCTTCATTTGCTGCCTTAAACTATTGTTGCTTTTAAACAGCTGCTATGTTCCATCACAGAGAAAGCTGCACTTCGGGGAAGGGCAAGCACTTGTCAAATAATATTAGTTCAATAATTTATATAGTGTTTTTCCCCATATTTTGTAATAAATTATTCACCTAGTATCATTTTGCATTATTCATCTGGTTAACTGAGGTAGCCTAACAATTTTAAAATGTATTTGTTAAAAAATTTGTTGAATTACTTTAGTCAGTTTTGTTGTTTGTTTTTTTTTTTTTTTCAAAATAACAGCTTTGACAAATAATCACAGTCCTTAGCTGCCCTTCCCCTGTGGTCAGGGAAGTGGCTTAGATAGATTGATGGTGAACAGTTTTGTAAAACAAAACAAAGCAGGAAAGCAAAAAGCAAAAAGAGCACAGCTGAAGCCCATTTTCTGAGATTTTGTACACTGTGAAATGTGAAATACAAGTGTCAGCTCTGTTTGTTAGCTGATCATCTCTTGGATGGCAGAATCTCTGAGGCCGTCAACTTGCCATCTGAATTAGAGCACAGGCATTAGAGAAAAACAGGTTGAAAATATGTTGGCAGGACCTGTTTGCTGTATCTCACATTCATGAGACAGTTTGTGGGCCTCCAAAATATTCAAGCTTAAGTTTCTTTACGTTCACTACAGGATTACTGAAATGGTTGTCTTCAAATTAGCTTAAAACTTGGCCTGCTTTGCCTAAGGTGAAGCATGCTATAGGATAGGAATATGTCTGCAGGTGAGAGGTACGTTACGGATTACATACAGTTTTTAATGCTGAGGTGGTCTCTGTACAACCCCCTGAAATATTTGTGCTGGATCACCTGGGGATCGTGACCCCTCCAGGTTAGAGAAAAGCAAAGTGGAAGGTATTGACATGTAAATTGACATGTACTGAGCTGAAGGCACTTGAGAGATATGTTAAAATCGTATGAAGTCTTAGGGTGCTATTTGAAGAACTGCTTTTATGAACCTAACCAAATATTTGTGAATCCACTGTGCTCTTTTTTAATTGCTAATGGTGGCCTTTCATAGCTTCATGACAAGGTATGAACCCTTCTAGTTCAGTACTGGGAAAAGGAGAGGACTTGTAAAATTCCTTGATCCTGATCAGGGAGACATCAGGCTGCATATGTGCATGTCCTGCACTGTGAGCAGGCAATCACCTTCTTTTCAGCAGTCTTCTGGACGTAAAAATGAAGGGTGGTCAGTGATTGTGGCATGATGCTGGGCTTTGCAGTCTTTGGTTTCACTGTTTTGCCACAGGTGACTCAGGACTGCCTCACTTTGTATTTTATTCTGCCCCAGGATGCTACACGTATGACTATGTTACCACTGGTTTCCTATTTAAATACTGCAGACATTAGGACTGCAGAGGTACTTTTAACTATATCCTAAAAGTCTTTATGAAGCATTGATTGGCCAAGAAATGAGAAGCAGCAGGAAGCCACAGCTTTCTGACTTAGGAACTTGCAAGTCTTTCATACAGCTCATTTTGAGCTTTGCTGACATGATCTCACTTGCTAATGTTTTTTTGCAGAGCATCCTATGTAATGACATAATTAGTGTAAATTGCATTTTATTTTTAAATCATCCCCTTTCCTTCCTGATTTTTTCATACCTAAATGTCAACTTTTATGGTAAAGAGTGGTGTGCTGCAGAGGCTGAACAGAAAAACATTTGTGCAGGTGAAAATCTGCTGGTAGAGCTTCTGACTTGAACGGGAGCTCAGCTGTTGAGATCAATGTTTCTTTAAGGCATTGCAAGTTGTGCTTGATTTTGTTTTCTTCTTGCAACCCAAGTCATCCTGCCATATCAGGTATTAAAGGCTTTAAATTATGAGTAGTACTGGTGAGTTGCAAACACGTACTGTTTTTTACAGATCAAAGGTAAATGATAATGTTAGAGCACCAAAACGGTTCAAACATGGTACAGTAAAAAAACCCCTCCCTTAATATGGTGGGAATTGTTTTCCACACAATACTTACCTTTCTCTGGAAAATTAAATTCAAAGCAGTTGGAGCTCTGGGAAGAGATACTATTAACTTTCTTCACCCATTATTTTTCATTTCTGGTTATTCCACTCTGCCTTGCTAACTCTGGATGGCATTAAGAATTCTAATACACTTTCCATTTTGTTTTTTTCTTGTCATTATGGTGTGGTTTTGGGGAGCAGGCATGGCTTCCTTATGGAACATATATGCAAATCTGGCACCAGGATTTGATTCTTGAAGCCATCTAGTCAAAAAGAGTCTTTAACAAAAAAAAAAAAGAAAAAAAGAAAAGTTGTTTGTTGTTTACCTGACAAGAAATTTCTGAAATCTTGTTTGTTTACCTGAGTAGGAATTTCTGAAATCTATCACTGTTACCATTTTATGCATTGAAAAACAGAGGCATATATAATAAGAGATTTGCTAAAACTCATAGGATTCTCCAACTTAGTCTCACATTTTCTGCCTCTTGTTCATCTGAGTTGCTTAAAGTTTGCTCCTTACTTTTCTTCATGATATTGATCAGAATGTAAGCCTGTTCCCAAAGCTAAGGGATGGTAAGAAGAAAATGAAGGACTTGGAAAGATGTAGACTCCAGAAACTGGATTCTGGGCATGTACTGCCAGGATGGAGGATTTTTATTTAATTTTATAGAAAAATGTTCTGGTTATTTTACACTGAGATGCAAAATCTCATTTGCAGCCAAGCCCCGGAGGGAGTAAAAGGAACTTGGAGAGCTCATAAAGACAAGTGTAATAGGATTAATAAGAAAAAGGCCTAAGACATAAGCCTTCATTGTACACATTTCTTGCTAAATTTTAGTATTGATGGGGGTGAAATGCCAAAACTTAACCACATGCTCAAGTCCTTGAGGCAGTAACAGAATATCAGCGTTCATATGGGCTCCTGCTGCCACCATTTTAAGAGCAGCCACTTGGGGATGCTACCTTTTGGGACAGAGAGTGAAGTGAAGGGGCAAAAAAGCTGGTCAAGAAAGGAGGCAGCTCTCCTAGCATTTACCTGGTATTGAATTTTGCCTGTGTCAGGAGTTGCTCTCCACACTTCCACCATCTGACACTTGAAGGGAAGGGAAGTCAAAGACTTACATCAAAAAGTAGCCTTTCCTTGCCCACAAAGAACCTACAGTCCCTGATGAATGTGTCCCTGGTTCAGTGCTCTACTTGGGCCTCATTTCTGATAAAATGTATTGGTATCTTGCAGTTTTGACATGCATCTGATAAAAAGGACACTGGAAAGGGGAAAAGTATGGAGAGAAATTCCCATGGCTTTGTAATAGAGATGAATACCACTGAGACAACCTTGAGGGGGCTTGGGCCAGGCCCTCTCTCCTGCATGAGGGGAGCCAAGCTGCAGTAACAGGCCACAAAGCCTACTTGAACTGAAGTTCAGGTAAAATACAGGTGTTTTTACTTTCACATCCTGACCCAACTTGTGTTTCACATTAGCAAGGTAATTAAAGAAAACAGATCTGTTTAGAGGGACCATCCAAAGGACGGGGGTATAAACCCAGCAGGTCAGTGTCCAGCTTTCCTAACACAGGGTGATGACATGCCCGCCCTGTGCCCATCCTCTTCAACCTAACCTACAAGCTGATCCGAGGGAAACTGATCTCCTCCCTTTCCCAAGACCTGCACGTGGGATGGAGGGTTTGCTGGGGACTGCATGGGGACCTTGTGACAAATGAGACAGAGCATAGTTGGATGCCCAAAGGATGGAGCAAGAGCTACCATCTGTCACCACTGATTAGATCCAGAGAGAGACACAGACAAATCAAAGATAATGAATGGGTCCTAAAGAGGGTCAGTTCACTGTTATCTGGTGCCTTCAGTGCGTGAGTTATCTCATAGAATCTCCAAGTAGCTGATGAATGTTTGCTGACTGACACCCACCCTCTGTGGCTGCACAAGGCACCCAAGTGTTGCAGCAACATGTCCTTTGCTCACTCAGTCTTTAATAGGAAAAAAATGGGAGAAGGAGAGATGGGGCAAGCCCATTTCATTTTCTTATCTGCTTGTTTTGCCCATCTGTCTATCTGCTGCTGCCAGTGCCTGTGTTGTGGGAGAAGGATGATTGCATCATTTTCATATAGCTTGCTGTTCCAGCGCCCTGATTTAGGGTGAACTTTGGTTGTGCTGCTGGGTGTTCCAACATTTGCCAGGTAAGTGCTATGAAGAACATTTATTAAAATAGACAGATGGGCACTAGGGTAGCAAGCAGCCATTAGAATGCTTGAAATCAACCAACTGTGAAATAGAAAAATCAAAAAACCATATTCCTGGAGCCTTTCATACGAACCTTCCTATTTGGGGCTGTCCTTTTTACCATTTTTACATATACACACCCACAAACTGAGAGATACTTAGGCAAATGCCACATACAGGTTTTAGTTTGTCATTCTGGGCAATTCAGTTTGGCCAGGATTTGAAGGGAATCTGAGAATGGCTCCCTGAGCCAAAATTGGTACATGCAAAATCAAAATGTAGTTTTGCTTGCAGATAAGCACCCAGGTTTCTCTGCTTGCTTGCTTGGTCACCTCAAACACAGGCAAGGTCTGGCCTGACCCTTCTTAAGTGCAGCAGGAGGAATACAGCCACTGCCTGCTGGTAGAGAGGAGGTGAGATTCCTAATCACTTGTCTAGATGCATTTGCAACTTATTCTGATTCCTTAACAGCTCTTTCTGTCTGCTTGCATTTCTTTGGCATTGTGATCACTCTCCATTAGCTCTTGCAAGTAGTGGCATGAGATGCCAGGATAGATACTGTCAAAATCAAATGTCTTCGTTTTGTTCCTTTTCTTTCTTTGGTAACTTACCACTGGAAAAACCAAGATGTATATGTTTGCCTTTTCTTAGCCAGGTATAGAAAAGAGAGTCCAAGGTTATTAAAAAAAAAAGTGTTTGATATATCAGATTAATAAGGAGATCTCTACTCTTAGGTATAAAAACATTGTCGAATCAGTCACTGTCTTGAGATAAAATGCCATGGCATTAGTGTTAGCAGTTTATTTTGGGTTTGTGTTAAATTCTCAGAGGGTGAAAGGCAGTCTCCAGTATTGCTACTTTCTTGTAGCTGTGATCCTGGCTAAGTCACTTGCTGGCATCTCTTTCAGGACCAGCCTGCAAGAACTGTGAATTTTCTTTGAGCTTTTATGATTCTAAACTTGACCTTGGTCTTACAGTATTTTTGCTTATCTGTCACTAACTTGAAGGGAGTAAGGACAGTGTCAATGGGTGCTGAGGTATGACAGCAATGACTGGAGTAGAATATTTATCTGCTAGTAAGAACTTATTTGCAAAAGGAACAGACCAAATTTGGAAACTCTTTCTTGGTGCCTGTCCTTCATCATACTGATGTTGATGGCATCATCCCAGAGAAAAAACTAAAGTAGGATAAATGATTTGTACTGAGGCAGTGGAGACTGGCTCTCCACTGTTTTCTGAGGGGTTTTATGGGTCTGTACAAAGCTAGCACTAGATCCTTGTATCACTTCAAGGGAGCGATGTCATGGGCAGAGATTTTTTGTTTCTTTGTGTTTTACCTCAGCTTTGGGCACATGAAAAAGACAATCCTGGTGTCCAGATGGTGTCAATTGGTGTAACCATCTGGGAGTGGGGTTTGTGAATTCAGGATCAGACATTCAAAGTATTTTTCTTTCTTTCTTTTCAGTTTCTTTTTTTTTTTCTATTTACTGTAAAGCACTTTGACACCTTCTAAGGGAATGTTACTATAAAATATAAACCATTAGATATGTGTGAGTGTAGATATTTTCCCTGTTCCTCTTAATACTGCACAAGATTCCTTTCCATTGGCTGATTTTAAGCCCCTAGATTTGCAAGGTCATTTCCATTTGATTCTGCACTGTTGCATTTTTAAAGGATGCTAGAGCCTCCCCCTTATTGTCAGGATAAAATTAATACAAACCAAGCAGACCTTGACCAAAGGAGTAGCCCAGTAAAACTGTGAGTTGCCCAAGCTAGGCCAGTAACTGGGAAGCAATTTGCAAAGCTCAGTGATGCTTTCAGTTCCTCTTTTTGGCCTCATTAGCCCTTGTGTATAGCCACCTACAAGGGTCAGAAAGCATGTTTACCTCTTAAACATAGCACTTCCTTTGTTTCCCTCAATTCCCAAACACCTTAGCCCTGTTTCTCTTGGCACCTTGAGCAGGTACAGATGAGGGGGTTCTTTTAGCTGAAGACATTGCACCTTTCAGTATTGGTGTTGGTGGGGAGATGTGTGGTAAACTGCTTCCCTCCTGACAGGGAAGGCACTTGCTTGCAACTTCACCTGAGGCTGCCAGGAGTCTTCCATTTTCTTCAAGTCCAATCTGCAGCATTTTGTGATTTTCCAGCTATGAATATCGCTGCCTCTGTAAGCACAGGAGTATGAAGCAAGACATGTCTTTGGTGATTCCATGTGCTTTATCAGCTAGATCAGAGTTTGAAAGAAGTGTATTCAGGTCTTGAGCAGTGTTTAGTGAGGAAATGAAGCATCTCTTTTCCATTGCTCCTGCCTCACAAAGTGAACCCAGAAGGTAAGGCCAAGGACACGGTTGTTCCAGCTCCCACGACTGTGAGTCATATTCTTTTGTCCGATGTATTTCTGCATTTCCATTGCCTCCCAGGGTGACAAGTACTAAAGAAAAGGAACAGTAGGGAGAAAAAAACCCTTTTTCTTGTTTTAGTCTCACCATGATACAGAATTAACCAAGCATAATAGGAGCATCATGGGAAATTGTTAAGCAAGTAGACTTGCCCTAGACTGGGAAGAATATGGGACAAGCAACCTACTGGTTGCAATATGATACAGTCTTTCAGAAATAAGATTCAGACCAAAGTATGGGTGATGCAAACTTTCAGGATCTTGACTGGAGCCTGGGACCACACCCATTCTATTCTGTCTGAAGTCCATTTCTAGCTCCATTTCTAGATTGTGATTGGATGCTTAAAATGAAACCAAATCCATATAAGATTGTTGTTAAGATGCTTGAGGGATGCCAACAATGCCAACATTCTTCTTTGAGGTGCACCTGGGACTGGGGAGGCAAAGTCACCCTCTCTCCATTTAGAGCCCTCACATCTCTACACTGCTTTGTTACGTTCATGCTGGCTTTGTGTTTCAGGGTCTTCTCCCTTTCTTGGTGTGTGCCTCCTAGGACAAGGCAGGCACCACTATGCAGTGGGGTAGAAAGCAGTCCTACAGAGCAGACTAGACACATTTTTCCCTGGAGGATGATGGTGAAGGGAAATTGCTCCTTCTGCTGGGCTTCATTTTGCAGTAACTGGTGCTCTGCCATCAGACTTGACCTCCAGCCAGATTTACACCTTCCCCAGATCAGTCTCTTTGTCTGTGCCTATACATGTAGGTTGCTCCATGCTGGTTCCTTTCTTGCTTTTCCCTTTGGTCCCCTGGGAGGCAGCGGGAACAGGTCCATGTGATCTGGTCTTGAAATTTTCATGTGTTTACATTTTTACCTGCCTCACTCATGCCCTTAACTCCCCTTGCTCCAACATCCTATGCTGCCTTTTCTCATTTTGCTACTTCTTCCCCACCGCTCCTCCTCTGCTATGCCTTCACACACTGCCCCCACACGTGAGTCCTCTCCTTTTTGCCATGCAGCTTGCCCTCGCTGGCATGCAATGTAGTCACTATTGCCTCCAGTTAGTCAATTAAGAGATCATATTTTATGACTGTGCTAGGTTGTTGGGGTTTCTCTTACCTATGTAGCAGTATCTTTCTAGCTCCATCTTGGCACCTACATTTATTTGAAACAAATTGCAGGATAATTTGTTTTTCTAATTTTCAAGATGCGAACTCCTGGTTCCAGGGGGTCGGTGTTTCGGGCACCCGGTGCCAGCAAGCTGGGACTGCACACAGAGATTTGTGCTGTGTGAGGAAATACTTCATTAGACTTGTATTCCACAAAGACACTCTTGCTTCTTAACGCCTGTGATTTTAATTAAAACCTGGAAAGTGAAGAATCCTTGGGTTGTATTAATGTTTTCATTTCCATTAGGACAGGAGAGTTTATAAACATGAGCTGGGTTTATAAATTAGACCTTGTAAGAATATTATGTGCACAGTGCAGGAAAGGCAGCTGAGAACTGGAGTGGAGCTGGCTCCATCTGCCTCTTTCCTTGGCTGGCTCTCACTTTCCAGTGTCCTCCCCTTGGCACAGGCTTTTCTGAGCTGTTCAAGGGTTCCCCCTTGGAGACTAAGCTAATGGCTTCTTCCCTTTCTTTTTGTGGATGTTCCCCTCACTCAGCAAAGCAGGAAGAGAAGCAGATGTTTCAATCAGGGGCTTGCAAAAAACCTTGCAAAGGTGACATTGGGTACAGGGATTTTGTGATGAGTAACATGAAAGGGGAAGGAGATTCTTCTGACCCAGTTCTCGCATGCATGTGCACACAGAGATTCACAGAAATAGTCAGATCTAAATATGCATCCCACTTACAGTCATCCACATCCAGAGTGTGAATATATATCGCTGAATGTGCAGGGGAATGTGACAGAAGATGCGATCTCCTCCAGAGATGATGTGACAGCTGCATACAGCTGTGTGCAGGCTGCACTGGGGGAGCGCAGGCAGGCATTGCCCAGCAGGCACTGCCTGGCACAAACACTGATGCAGGGCACCATGGACCCCTACAGCCTGACTGTACTCAGCTGTGCAAACTGCACACAGGGCCATCAGTGTGACAATAACAAGCATTTGTGTGTTGCATTCTGCTCAAGGACAGGTTTGCAAACACATCCACAATTTTATGCAAGGGAAAGTGAAATGTGGGTAGAAGAAACGCAGGTAGATGAAATGCTCAGATCCACACAGTTTGTCAGCAGCAAAAATGGGACTAAAATCCAGATCTCATGTGTAGGGATTCTGATACTCCATTCGTAATTCCCACTGGGAAAACTTCCCACTCCTAACTGCAAATGACAGTATTTTTTCCCTTGGAAGTGCAATAGTAGGGAAATACTACATTTATTTGCATCTCTGGCCTTTACCTGTGGTAGCTCAGGTTGGCTCAAGACTGTCTTGCAGTGGTCATCAGTAAGGGCAGCTCAGGTACATTTACGCTGTGTGCAATGCAGCATCACACAGGAGTGATAGCTGAGCTAATCCTTTCAGGCAATGTGTGATGTAGAGGTACTCTCAGCTGCCTACACCCTGTTAGCATTTGCTTTTTGGAGGATGGGTGCACAACTTTCAGGCAAAGGTTTGACTTCTCTTCAGTATACAGAACGAGGCACCCTGTGCTAAAGCCATGCAGTCCCCCAAGATCTGCAGGAATGAGTTTGAAGGCATTTTGTATGTGACCTTTTGCATTAATGTAAATGTTTTTGATCTGCAGTCTAAAACTGAGTGGAGTAAGCCATTCCTCCAGATGTTGATGATGTTGGTTTAGCACCATAACTGCTGAACTGTCTGACATGGTTTGCAGGGTACCTGTGATTCATAAACAGCTGAGTTTCCATCGATGGCTAAGGTGGTACAGGAAGTTGGGAAGAGAGCTTTCTGAGCGTTCCTGTTCTCCCCATCTCCCTCACAGTATGACTAGGTGTTTTGACATGAGGATGATCTTCAGGAGAAAGGAGGGAGGCATACTCAGGGTCAGCCTCTGTCTCCTTGAGGCCAATAGGGCTGTTATTGAGATATCCAAGCAGCTTAAATAGAAATGTCTGGTGACAAAATGAAAACAAATGGGGAAGCCGGTGAGACTGGCTGGTGGGGGTTCCCTTCCCTGGTGGTGCCAGCCCATGAGGGAAAAGGAGAGGCTTGCTGGCATTTCCAGTCTCAATAATGCATCTGAGTTAGTGGAAGAGGAAATGGCAGGGGAGGAGAAGCAAGGGATAGCTTCCTGAGCCTTTTTTCAGCCTCTTAAAACACTGCCCAACCCATTAGAGGCCATTATTTAGGCTGCCTGACAACATAGGCTCTCACGCTCTGTTGAGACTGGAAAGGCTCTGGGCCACCACAACCCTGCAGAAAGAAGGGAGAACTCGGGTCCATCAGTCAGGGTGATGCCAGGAGCCTCCCTGTTGGTAACACAGCAGCTACTTTGCTGCCCCTCCTGCTATGCTTAGGTTCAAGGGGACAATGGTTCAGAAACAATGACTGTTTTTTTAAAAAACTGGTTTGCTTTCTCTCTTTCACTTTTCTTTCCTATATTTCTACAGGAGGGTATAGGTCATCTCATTTAGAAAACAGTCTTTTTTTAATTCTTTACTTACCCAGGCCTTCTCAATGCAATGTGGCCCAATCTCTTTCTGTGAGAAAGGGTTGAGAAAATTGTATCTATTCACCAGTAACGAATTAGCCAGGCAAAAGTCCTGTGCACCCCAGTACCTGCTTAAGGAGGCAGTAAATCAATGCCATGGCATAACCCCTTGGTCTCAGTGAGCAGGGCTGGGTGTGAAGGGTGTCAGGGGTCTGAAAACCTTCTTAGAATGTGGCACATGAGCTCCATCCAAAAGTGCTGCTCCAAGGGGCTCTTACAAGGACTTCACATTTGGGATTGGGAGCTGAATAGAAATGCCCTGGTAAAACACACTGCACGTTAATGGCAACACTTCTCCAAGAAATTTCTCTTGAGAGTTCCTCATTATGCAAACAAGTCTGGCAAATGATAATGCCTCCTGTACTTTCAAGGATTAATGTATGTAAATGGCAGAGCTGCTGCTTGTTCCCAAAGGCAACATTCAGTTTCCCACACTCGAGCCACCGCTTGGGCCAAGGGCACTGAGTCTCAGGGTACACACAGACTGCACTTTCCACCTCTCTTTCACACCAGCTGGCTCTTGAATTTTTTAAGATCACTAGGCTAAATGTCTCCTTCCTTCAGACATGCATCCACACTGAGTACAGCATGGTGGCCTTCCATGTAGGTGGGGTCAGTATATGTCACTTGCAGCCTGCTGAGGACCCTGTCACGTGCCCTGGTGATCTGCCAGACAAACCATCATCATACATCCTGGTGTCAGGGGATTTGGTCTAGGCAATATATTGCTTCATAGTATTGCGAGAATGCAGGGATGGGGATGGTGGCTGACTTCTTAGTTACAGGCTTCAGTCTGATGTGGAAAAGGAGTTGCTTGTTATGATCTGAATGGAATTTTGTCAGCTTTGTGAAATGACTTTGGTGCATTTTAGGTCTTTTATTACCTTAGAGTAATGTGGTTAAGAGAGGCAGAAAATCACAGAAAAATTGGGTTGTTTTATTTTTTTTTAAAAATGTAATCTAGGTCAGGTCAATCTGAGTTAGCTGAGCCTGAGGCTGGCATCACCAAGTTTCTCTTGTGGTAAAACCGAAGTATACTATCAGTGTGATATTTTTCCACTTGAGATAGCTTCTGACAGTTGCCATGAAGTTAAAAATGCACTTTTATTTTCTTTCTTTCCTCTTTTTTTTGTTACTTTTGACAGTAGGCTCTGCCTATGACTTTCATTTGCTTGAATGCACAGCTATAGCAGTCTCATCATGACTAGCACCACTCCTCAGCACCCTCAGCAGCAGCAAGGCAGAGCAGTGCTGTCTACCAACATCCATGGCTTACCTGTCTCATGGCAAGCAAAAACCTGGCCTTTTCAAGGCGCTCTGAGTGCCATCTTCTTTTAGCACCAAAAAACTGCTAATGAATTAAGTGATTTCTCATTGCTAAAACTGGTGTGTGCAGTCAGGCATATCTAGGCTAAAGATCATTCACTCAAAACACAGGTGAGCTTCTTTGCCAAGCACCCAGAGACAGCTGAAACTAAAATAGGTTTGGAATGTTTTAGTGTGAAACAATTTCTCAGGGTTTTTTTCCCCCCACCCCCCACCTCTCCATGCTGTTATTACTAAAATGAAAGTGAAGGATTTTGAGTCAAGTTTTGGCCCAAGCAAAATTGTACTCATTTTTAGTAGACTCAGACTTTTTATTTCTACTTAGTTCCAAAAAAGATAAAGCTAATTTTCTTTTCCTGTATTAGGTTGGGGGGATTGCCATTTTTGCCATCTTCTCTAGACAGTTTAACTTGAAGAAAGGAGAAAAATGTTACATGATGGTGGCTTTCTTCTGACAAAGCAGAGTTAAATCATGGGAGATAGGATCTACATAGCACAGCCTGTAGCAAAAGAATGGAGGCATTTAACCTTCCTCAGGCTTTTCTAAGACAAAAGGAAAATGCATCTGAATGCTGAAACAGCCTGAAATTAAGCAGTTTGGGGCATTTCAAGAAATAAGACTGGAACATTGGATGATAGGAATTTTAAGAGTCTTTCTTTCTGACCCAGAAGGAGAATGTTGTAAAATTTCTTCAGTAATTTTGAAATTTGTTTGTGCTGTGAGGATTAGCTGTGAAATCGGTGTCATTTTGAATTCACGTGAGAGTTGGCTTGTTAAGGAAATACTTTACGATGATTAAGTTTGGTCATCCAAACAAAAGCATGCCACATGGCATACTTGCAAAAGAGGGTGTTGGTTGCTGTCAGCCTTAAGGGAAGCGCAGCCTGGGACATCGATGGTGAGCCCTTTGCAACCTGCTTGCCCCTGGCTTTCCAACCCTGCAGAAGAGTGAACAGAAGGTGGCTCATTTAGAGGCTGCATTGTCTATTTGGACCTGGGATGAGAAGAGTATATTGCATAGTATCCCCAGGACCTTGCAGAAATGGATGTTTTACATCCAGATGCCAATTTCTGTTCTGCTTTGGATGCAAGCTGCAGATTTCTGACAACTCGGGAGGGAGGTATATGTGTGGAGCTGGGAGATGGAAGCTAGATTTGGAAACCCCTAACCTGCTTTTTTGCTCATGGGATTGTGAAAGCGCTCAGAGATTGCAATTCTTCTCCAGCTCTGAAAAATCCCGTTGATATATGCTCCACATTATGATCATATATAAAGACTGATAAGGCATCTTTGAAAGAAAATCAGAGGGGAACGTGTTGCCATGCGTGCTAAAGTAGCAGAAGTGTGAATGTCACGTTCAAATCCTACATTTTGATATACGGCCATAACAAAGGGGATGAGGGGTCTGTCTGTATAAAGAACACCAGAAAATCTACTGCCTAATGATTTTTTTAAAGAGAATATAAATCAAAATTGAGACACTCAGAAGGCTTTTACGGCTACTTAGTGGATTCTGTGTGCATTGAATGTCTGCTGCTATAAAACCCTACGGTACTCTGTCTTTGAAAGTTGGCTGGGAACTAATAGCACCTTATCAGAGTTTTGCATGCGATAGCCCTAAGGTTTACCTTTGTAGTGCCTTTTGAAAAAAAAGTCCTGTGCGTACAGAGCTCAGGTCTGTGCTCCAGAAAAGGGTGAAAAGGGGATGTGGGAAAGGGAAGTAATAAGATTATACCTAATTGCCTTAGCATCCACTTAACTGTTTTACATATCTGTCTTAGAACAAATGTTTGTGCAGTGTCTAGACTGCTGTTTACAAATGTGTTAGCTAACTCCGGCTAATTGGGGAGCAATTAACGTGAGTTAAAACGGTAGTCTAGACAAAGCCGGAGTGTGCCTTCCCACTTCCCCTCGGCACCAAGCCTGCCAGACCTGCCGGAGTGCTTGGACAACACACTCAGGTTGTGAGTGATTTTTTGAGGGATTGTCCTGTGGAGGGACAGCAGTTGGAGTCAATGATTCTTGTGGTTCACTTACAAACTAGAATATTCTATGATTTCTATCTTTATCCTACTAAGAAGTAGAGGCTTGAATTGTGGTTTAAAGACACGTGCTGTTTCCTGTAAAGGAAGGGGAGAAGCAAAAAAAGGAGGGACCCAGAGCTCTCCCCGCAGCGGTCCAGCTGTGCCAGTACAGTGCCAGCTGTGATAAATTCAAACTACTGCAGGAGTGCTGCCTGTGAGTTTGCTTGCTCGGCTGTGGCATCAGCTTCACCTGAGCTGTTCTTCTCCACCCTGGGCCTTCTGCAGTTTCCAGTCTTCCTCTTGCTTCTCCTGTGCCTGCACTGTGCCTGCCGCTCCCCATGCCCCATCCTAAGGAAGGAATCTGCTCTCAATTATGCTCAGGGGATCCGCTTCCCTGTCCTGAATAACACTGCCTCTCTGATGGCACCTGTGCCTTTGCTCTGCACTGGAGACCCATGGGGACCAGGCACAGCAGCAGCCATTCCCCTGTAAGGGGCTGTGTGGAAGCACTGGGGGCAGAGCTCTGGGAAAGTAGAGGGGCCATGGCGGGTGTCCCCAGGGAGTCAGGGTGTAGCACCCTCTCCCCCCTACCCCCGGCCCTGTCTGGGAGCTGTTTGCCTCTTCTGTGACATCAGAGCCATCACTGGCTGGGAACAGAATGCCAGGGCAGGTGCTGTGATGTCATCCCTGTGACCCCTGTTGCCAAGGCGAGTGGGCCAAACCCCCATGGGCTATGCCAACACTGCACAGCCTGTTCCACTGGTGCCCAGAATGGGATGGCTGCAGGAGGCAGAGCCAGGCACACCCTGTCCAGACCTGCTGACCCTGGCAGTATCTTGTGCGCCTGGAGGTGCCTCCCAGCCTGCCTTCACTTGGACCTGCAGAGGCAGTCCACTCTTTGGGCATCTTGGATGAACAAGGTACATGTCTGGATTTCAGAAGAGCTGTCATGCCGTGGGGAAGCATCAGGCTGGAGGGGAATGAGGAATACCAACTCACAGCCTTTCACTCAGACCCATCATCAATGCTGTCTTTAGAGTAGGTTTCCCAATGGGAAAATAAAGGGAAATTGCCCACACTGAGCAGCAGCTGCTGCAGTTTTAGCATTGCTGCAACTGGTTTCCCCAGCCCTCTTCAGCTTCTGTGGAACCAGTTTTGTGGTGGTTGAATGCTTTGGGGATTATGCTTTGAAAGCAGACTTTGGGCCAGGACCTGGGCACAGCCAAAGTGCCAGCGAGCTTGGCAGACCTGCCATTCTGTCCCATGTGCCCTTGAAGAGCTTTTTGGAGATGAATATCTGCTGAGCTATCATGGTACAGGTGTGTACTGGGGGAACTTGTATTGTAGGCTCTTGGCTTTCTCCCCTCAGTACTTGTCGCAAATCACAGCAATAAGTTCTACCACAGCAGGGTAGGAATAATTCCCCAAACAAGCCTGTGCCTTCCTGGGACTATGGGCAGGGAAAACTCGGTCAAGGACAGAGCAAGAGGAGACAAATCTTACGTGGAAAGGATTTATGAGCGCAGACACAAACCTCCTTGTTCTCTTTTCTATTGCGCGCACATATCTGGAAGTTAAACCCATGAGCTAATTGCAAAGCCACATGCACACATTTTATATATATAAATAATAATAAACCTCCCATTCATTATGTACCCTGGAGTGTCTAACCTGCATTGCATCCAGTAATTCATTTGCCTGGGAATCAATCCAATATTAGAATAGCAAAAATGAAAGGTTGGAAGAGATCTCAAGAGTCCATTTTCTTCCTTGCAGACAGGATCAAAAATGCAAATTGCAAACTCATGATCTGCTTCAAATAGTCATACATGCACAAAACAGGGTCAGATTTCCTTGCAAAAATAATGCATGCTTTTTTTAACGTGTATTTTTCAAAAAAAAAGTTTCCTAGAAATATTTATATATGAGATAAATTTAAGTTTCTGATGTGACAGCACCAACTGGAAGCTAATAATCATGAAGATTTTCTCATTTGGAAAGGGAGACTGGCAGTCCCCTACTGGGACATGCAATATTCACTTCTGGGTCCTGGATTATAATATTCTGATTAAAATTTCTGTATGCATAAAAATGTTAAAACATTTTGGAAATGTTTGAATGTTCCAACATATTTTAGCATTCCAAAACTTGGAACATTTTGGCAATGTTTAACATGCACTTGTTTTGAGTCTTTCTATATTCCATATGTCTTTTGCAGAATTTTCGCAGTCCTTACAAGTTTTTGGAATCATTAACAAATGGTTTTATCAAGGTCTTTTTGAATTTAGGGGGAACCCTCTCACTGATGCAACAGTTTTTGCCAAAAATCCTGGGATTTTTTTTGGTGGAAGACAACGTGAAGTATGAGATTGTGGTAATGACTGGGAATAACTAGGAAGGCATGAAAAGCATAACTTTTTTTCTGCACTTGGGAGTAGCCCAAGAGAAATCTGCATATTGTCAGGAGAGTAGTGCTGGGTGCAGGTAGGTGTCATTCTGAAGGCATTATGAGCCATCACACTGACTCTTGCAATCTAGTAGGATGCTTATCTGGGATTACTCTCTTGCAATGGGTTGCAGGCATCCAGTGTGTTCACCTGTATGGCTGATTTATTTTCAATTCTTTGCTTCAAGGTGTTCATGGTTTAAAGCACTTGTCACCTTTAGGAGAGGCAGCTTTGAGAATTAAACTGGTTTCCTAGAGAAGTGTTTTGTCCTGATAAAGTAAAAGTTTTGTATTCCCTATTATAAAATTGGAATCATAGTTACTAAAACAATGTAGCCATACTTCGCATGTGTCTGCAGTTTTAGCTGTCACTGATGGAAATCTTTTGGCACTTTGTACTCAAATGATACCTTAGCTTGCAGAAATAATCTTTCAAAGCAGGCATGGTACTTTTGCTCTAAATTCTCCTGTTATACAGAATCATGCAAACTGAGTTTGGAACCTCCTTTGTTTTTTAACTGACTTTGCTGGCCCTACACATATCTGTTTCTCCCTCCAGCATTTTTATAGGAGCTGGCCATTTCAGTTTTAGAAACTTGTGAAATGAGTTTTAGTTATTAACATTCATGTTGTCTTCTGAAATATATCAGTCCTGTGTTTGTCAGATTTCCTTCACTGGCCGTATCCTTATCAAGAGGGAAGTTAATTGTACACACACCTTCTCAGGCATCTCTTACCTTGATGGCTGGTGTGTATGTTCCCTTTGTTTGTTATGGTTTCTGTAAACCATAACAGAAGAATTACTTGCAAAACAGTATTTATCACCATCTCAGAAGTGGAATTGTGTTGTGTGGCTTGTGCACAGCACATATATGATTCATCTGACAGCTGGAGCACTTCAGATTTCCCCATGTTAACATTTTTAGGGAGGCATTTGGGAGGGGCACAGAGATTGATCACAGGTCCATATGCAGAAGAAAATTATGTTCTGCTGTGCTAAGTGAAAGGTTTCTTTGAAATCTATTTGAAAAAATCAAATCTCTGTGAGTAATTTGTAGTTTAAATATTTGCTTCCAAAGCCTCCTCTAAAAACTTTTCACTATACTCCTCCAGTCTATCTACAAAGTGTTTTAGTTTCTAAAATGTAGAAATATTTATTTGCATATGAGGAGGCATGAATAGGTGAAGTCAGCTGAGTGGCTGTGAATCTGCCATGTGTCCCAGAGAGGGCAAAAGGAATTCTGAAGCATCCACTCAGGAGTATTTAACACATGCTGCTTCCTCCACAGATGCTGAGCACGTGTAGTGCTGACTTGTAAGATTTCTAGTGACTATCATTACAGGTCCCATTTTTAAAACATGCTCACTCCCAGCACAAGGAGCTCTGTTTTGAAAACCTGGATGCTGGGTTTGTTGCCCAAATGAGATCTCAGCTCTTTTGAAAAAATCTGTTTCCAGTTGTGAATGCTGCACTCACCAAGAAAGCCAGCCAAATGTACTCACCTGCTCCAGATTCCAAGCTCAGAGTAACCCTGTTTCTACATAAGCTTTTTATCTAGCATAGAGCATGGTGGTTTCCTTTTCTATGCCCCAGGCAACATGTGAAGCGGAGGGGTGTGCTGGAAAATCCTTCCTTTCCTTTCTGGACCCATTCCAGCACCCCAGTTTACAGGTACTGTGCTGTAGGAGATGTTGCCTTTTGCAACACAGGCATAAACCTGCTAGTTTGCACCCTAGTCTGGTATCAGCTGTGGGCTGTGTATCTCTTCTTCTGATAATGTTTCCTGCCACACCTTGCTGCTTATCTCTACTGCCACAGTTTTGCAAATGGCATAAAAATCCCCTTGCAGTCAGTTAATGCAACATGAGGTGAACAAATAGTGGGAGACTTGTCACATACCTCCAGAAATGAGGTGTAATCATCCCCAGTGCCTTCGCTCACTGATGCTAAGTGTGATCTGAAAGAAAAGCTGGTTCCCTGCCCAAATGCAGCCAAGGGAGTGAGATTCCTCAACATTTCTGGGTATGGGGCTGTGAGCTCTAAGTGTCTATGCATCTTCACACTGGGGTCCCCTGGGGAGATATGTACACTATCATTACTGAATCATTCAGTGTGATGTTGAGCACATGGGACTGTCAAACTTCTGAGTTAAATCTACTCATAACCATTGCAAAGCCATTTTGATGCCTATGACAGTTAAAACCTCTTATGGTGAAATCATTTATTGCAGCCTAACATTTCGCTACAGTGAGAATAGGTGCTTCTAGTAATCCTTGAGAAAGATCAAATTGAATTGTAAAAGGTGTTTCCCATTGTGACAATAGCTAAGTGCTTAACCATGTGAGGGTCCAGGGGAGCACTGAGCCTCCATTTCGGTAAGGACACCATCTGGAAACTCCACAAGAGGAAATCTGCAGAGGTTCAAAAAATCGCAGAAAGGGAAGTGGCCTCACAAATCAGTAACTCTTTTCACTAGGAGGCATGCATATGTACAGGCAGGCATGATTGCAGGCATCTAATCTTGCAGTTATTTTGCATGTTTCACACATGCAAAGACATGTAAGATGAGGTGCCTTGCATTTTCTTGGTGAGAATTATATATGGGATGTCACACTCTGAGCTAAGTAGTCCTTCACCCCAACCCTTAATTTTGTTTTTCTTGGTGTTATTTCTTCCTTAATGAGATGCATTTGGACTGACCTAAGCCATTTTTCTCTCCCTTTGGTATTTATACCTTTTATGGGGTGATGCAGAGTCATTCATATTCCCACCACAGAGCTGTTAGAAAAGGCGCTTGTGTCCTTTCAGCTAGTAACATTTTGAGACCTGAATATCTTCATTAGAAAGGTCGTGAAAAATGCTCTGGCATTCTGCTCTTATTCTGTGATTCGCTTTCCAAGTTCAGACTACTTCGATCCCATACAGCTTAACGTGAGACATGCACAGAGGAAATATCTAAGGACTAGTGCCTGGGCTGGCCACTGTAGTTGGTGCCCAGTTAGTAGCACCTGTTGTAACCCCTTAAAGGCAAAGAGGAGGACGGGAATGTACAGTCAGAGTGCTTTTGCTTGGAAAGTGTTGGACAGTGTCATTTCCCTGTGGACAAAATTCCATTTTCTGTGCAGGTCTAATCACAGACCTGCCTGATAACCCAGGTCACGGCTACAGGAGCTTGTGTTTGTCCTGCTGCTCCTTATACTGCAGAGGAATATAGAGTTACAAAGGCCAGTACCTCGATATAGGATTTGTGTTGCACAAGAGCTTTCAGCTGAGAAGGAAAGTTGTCAGATTTTTGGAGAAAAAGCCCTTAGCTCAGGAGTTTCCAAACTTTTCTTCTTGATGCTCCATTTTCAGAGGCAGTGATCTTTCCTGCAAGATTTCAGATGTTTTTGTTGGAGTCAAGACCCCTATTTTGGGATCTGCTGCCTTAGCTTCTTACATTGGTGGGGTCATCCCACTGGTGCCAAAAAGTAAATCTCTTATAGGCTGTGTCATAACCTGATCTACTTAATCAGATGGAAAGAAAACTTTTAACTCATCCCCACTGCACAGTTTGAAAAATACACTGTGAGGTTGTCATATAAAGCACTACATGGCGTGGCAGCAGATGGACCAGCAGTCTGGCTTGGTGCTTGTAACCTGGATGAGTAATGCCTGTGAAGAAAGGATTGTACATGTATTAGTGTTTTGTGTGAGAGAAACTTCTGATGATGGCATGGCTAGAAGTGACCTGGTGAGAGAATCCAATTCATGCCACGGCCAAAAGACCAGATCAGCTATAGTTGTTTGTTTCCTGACATGTTGATCTAATTGACTCTAAACACCTTCCATCGTAGGTTCTCTGCAACCCAAGGCAATCTTTTCCAGTACTTAAATGCTTCTGCCACTAGAGCTCAGAGGTGGCTTCTGACCTTATTCTCCCCTTCTGCAATTTAACCAGACCTCCTTGTTGTGTTTGGCACAGGTATGCAGAACAAAATGTTCTAACTATTTTTTTCAAAACATTTCAAGGTTTTGAAAACTGTTCTAATGTCTCATATCTTTGTTTGTGTTCTGTAATGTAAATTGACCCAATGGATTCAAGCTCCCTTAGAAAGGGTGCTTTCTCAACTTCTCGTTATCATCATTGCCTTCCTCAGGTCTCTCTGCAGCAGGGCCATGGTTTCCTTGGGGTTAATTTTCTCAAAGTGGACACAGTACTGCTGAATCCCACCAGTGTTAGCTAAATCAGATTAGTTTCTGTGTTTTGCAGATTTCATCTTTGCACATTTATATAGTATTTTCTTTTTGCTTTCTAGCAAGGCGATGATTCATGTTGAACTTATGGTCTACTGTTACCGTTTCTACTGTAACCCCTCTTTTCTGACAGATTATTCAATGCCTGGTTGTTCATCCTCTAGCACTGGAGGCTATTATTCCTACCAAAGCACAATACCTCACACGCACTCATATAGTATTTTATTCTACTATTTATTGGTTCTCGTTGTAAATTAGAACATTTTTAATTCCATACCTATCTTCCACATGCGCTCCTGCTCAGCTTGCTGTCATCTGCAAATTTAATAAACAGACTTTATCCTGGTCATTAATGAAAATACTGGATATCACCAGACTCTGAACAGATCCCTGCAGAAACCCCACTGATATATCCTTGTGTTTTGACAGTGAACCATTGGTAACTACTTTCTGAGTACTATTTTCCAATAAACTGTGTAGCCATTGCATAGTGCATTCACCTAGACCATATTTTCTGAGCTTGCCTCTAGGAATATTAGGAGAAAGGGTGTCAGAAAGTCTACTAAGGTCAGGATGCATGACTGAACTGTTTCTCTGCTGTCCAGAAGACACGTTACCCTTCCACTGAAGAAAATTAGATTGGTTTGACATGATTTTCCTTGACAAGTCCATGGTGCTTGTTACTCATCTCCTTGCTATCTTGCAGGTGATTGCAAGTAGTCTGGTTATTTGTCCCTGTCTGTGCCTGGGAACTAAAGCTAAGTTCTCTGCTTTATAATCCCCTGGTCCTCCCATTTATCAAGATACATGCCACATTTGGCCATGTTTTTTCTTTTGTGGACTCAGGGATAGCCGCTTGGTTTTCCAGCTGTTTGCAGGTGAATGTTGAGGCAAAAATGTCAAATCCAGGCATGCTTGATTGAACAATTTTGCACTCAAGTAGAGTGACTGGCTGTACCATCAGCCCCCACCAGCACTGTGGGTTTGGCTCACTTCTGGAGAAGCAATGTCACAAATCTGTATCTAAATTTAGTGGTCTCAATAATTTACCTGAAGTGTAAATAAGATAGATTATGCATTATTTGGTGTATCAGAGCTGTGGATGTATACAGAGAAGCCCTGTGCTGGCCAAATCAGTAGTGCTGTAAACCAGTTAATCTGTGTTTACTCTTCAGGTCTGCCTAGCACTGGCCCACGGGAGGACAAGGAAGACAATCTGAATAGTATTTCATTGCCACTGTTTGGAGATAAAGTAGAACAAACAAGTATTTCCTGGGGGGTGTGTGTGTGTGCACATGCGTGTGTGTGTAAAGAACTAACTGTGTAACTGGCACAAGCATATTTATGTAGGTATTTTTAGGCAAGTAGACTTTCACCGAGCCTTAGGCCTTGTTTTGGAAGATTTAAAAAAATTCAGGGAGGTACTTTTCACATGTTCATGGGCAGTCTTAATTTTGCGTAAAAATGGCAGAGACAAGACAGTTCAGAGTAGATTATAAAAATGGAAAACAAAAAGAGTGATAGAAGAGTTTGGAAGCAGGGAAAGACAGAGAGAGGTATTGGGGTTGAAGTGCATGGAGTGAGCACAGGCAGAGATGCAGGTGAATGGACTGACAAAGAGAAGGAAAAAAAAGCTAGGGGGAGAAACTGAAGAAGGAGAAAGAGAACAATGGTAATTCCTCATTGGTGGATTTCAAGGTTTTTAAGGCCTTAGTATAAATAGAAGAAAGCACAGTGTCTAACATGGAGAGGAGGATTGAGAAAAGCTGTGGAGATAGAAGAATGTCAAAACTACCTAGAAAGTCTTTACTTAGTTGCAGAATGTATGCATTTCACAGGTGTCTCAGTTCAAAGGAGAACTAAGATATCTATGTTGGCCAATAAATAATCCCTCTCCTTTAAATTTAGAGAACAGAACTTTAATTAGGAAAAATATATGTAAAGGAAAAAATAACAGTTCTTAACCACAACACATATATATATGTATATATATATACAACAACAGTCTGCAACAAACCCCTCCACCCCTAACTGACAAGGCAAAACAGTCTAAAAGGTCCTCTTGGCTACTTCCCAAAAAAAGGGAAATGTGATTGTATCCACAGACAGACGGTGGCGCTGTCGCACCCAGCCAGCTGGGCTCTCTGACCTGTTGGTGCAGATGATAGCTGTGGTCTAGTCGGAAGTGATGGTCATATTCTGATCGAGAGTAGTGGTTTCCTCCTGTCGAGGTCCTGTTGCTCCTCCGAATCCAACAAGCTGCCCCCGAGATCTTCTGAGCCCCATTTATGTACCCTCAGGGAGCACCCAGTCCCTCCCCCAGGGCGGGGACTCACACAATGGGTGATTAGCTCTATGAGTCATGGGGTATGGTTGAACTGTTGATGGCCCATTAGCAGCCACACCCCCTCGGGCTGGGTGTGAAGGTGCTAACGACTTCCTGAGCAACTGCTGCGAATGGTCCATTGTTCTTGGGGAATTAATAGAGGGTGTAGAATACATAGCTTTAATCACCCCCACACAGTGATAACTGGTCCCTCCTGCTGAACTAGGACAACGGGGTACTTATAGTCTATAAGCAAGCAAGGTCTGTGCAAGCAAGGTTCTGCTCAGCATATAAGCTTACAACAAGGAGCAAGAGGCAGCTTGCATGGTAAAGGTATCAGTGTGTAAGACATGAGTGTAGCCAGCAGGTGTTCCTTTGGCAGAGCAGGATGAGTCAGATAACCCTTTAGCAGAGATACTGCTTTTTAATTCCAGCATCACATGTGCTGTCATCTTTCTATCCAAGAGCTAGTCAGCACCTCTGTGGACCAAAACAGTGTTTGTGTCATCCTAAGTTCTGTTTATAAGGACAACATGCAGAAGCTTGAGGACTCAGAGCTATACAAGGCTGGGACCATTGCACCAAAGCTGGAAGGCAGTGTGCCTTGGCACTGAAACAGGGTAGGGGAAAGGCCCTTGCTGGCATTAAGGTGCAGTTGAGTTTATGACAGGACACAATCAATAGGAACAAAGCTGGCTGACGGATAAAAAGCCTGAGAATGGTTATTGTTGCAGTATGAAACTGCAGTATTGCATTGATTCATGACACTTTGGGATTAATCTGCCTTCAGGTACACCTGACTTTTAAAAGTGCTCTAGCTATACATTTACAATCAGAAAGAGTCAAGTGAACTAGGTTTTTCTCCAAATTGAGAGACTTTCAGCTCCGCAGTTTGGTTCAGCCAGCTAGAGGAAAACAGCGAGCCACCTGCAAACTCCCAGTTTTCATCCAAGCTCTCCCCCTGTACCTGTGAAATTGTTAATTTGTGTCATTTATCAGGAGCTCATCTCTTGCCCTTCAGAACAATCAGTTCTGGTGGAATGGTAGAATGACAGGGAAGGCATCAGAGTTCAAAATATAGGGAGAAATCTGAATCAAACCATAACAAAGAGGCTGCAATCATTTGCAAAGAAGGTGTAATGGGTATTCATTCTGACTAAATCACCCCAGCCAGCATACAACTGAGGAGGATGGTTTAGAGAAGGAAGAGATGCAGTCACAGACAGAGACAGGTGGGATCTTAGGGGAAGAAAGGAAGTCTGATGAGGTGAAATAGGATGGAGGTGTGTACTAAAAAATAGAAGAGCAAGATGTTATTTTTGAGGGCTTCGTCCCAAGGGCTTTTAATCATATCTCTACATGAGTAAGTGGAGAAGAGAGCTAGGAGTGATAGAGGTCAAAACTTTTCTTGGGGGAGAAAAAAGTGTTTTCACTAGAGAAAGTGTATGGGCACGAACAGATTTTACCTTAAGGTCATTTGTCGTCAGCAGGGGCAGATGCAGAACTATTGACTCCCACGCTCCTGACAGTTCTGCTGCTGGAGACAGCCTAGAGCAAGCAGCCTGCTTGAAAGAAAGAGGTATGGTAGAGGAACTGTGCTAGCTGGGCCTTTTTATCTGCTCTCGTATTTCATCCTCATCTGTGCAGGACCTTGCCAGGCTGGTCCTGGTGCTGTCATCAAGAAAAATCCAGTGGGCACTTCACAGCTTCAAGAACCATTTCCCTTTAGACTTGCTGGCTTTATGCAAACACCATGGAGATGTGAAGCCACTTTTCCAGCCCTGCTAGGGCTAATGCCTTTATCCTGATTCCCAGAAAACACCACTTCTGGTCCTCTGAGAAGGGATGAAGCTGGTCCTCCAGTTGACTGACAGGCAGTGATGAAGTTCGATAGGAGTCTATGAGCCTGTCCCTAAGCCTGAACCAAGGATTACGATGCAGCTGCTCTTGCTTTGCCCAGAGAAAGGTTAAGTTGCCTGGTGTGGGCTGTCATGGGCTGATGGTTTGACGTTGCCTGCTTATAGATCCCAGGACTTGGCCAGGCCCCACCACTTTAACTTTCACTCTCAGTAAATCACAGAGTGAAATGGAGTTTTCTTCTGAGTGACAGGTAAATCTTGGCCACTCTCTGGCTGCTGTACCGATATTGCTTAATTCTGTAATCCCTTTGCCCTCCGTTCCTTGGTGCAGAAAACACATGCTGGGAAGCATTGGAGTGACAAGCGATTTCTCTATGCCTGACACCTTGGTTTGGAGACTTGATTAAGGGAAAATACCTTTGAATTCATTTTTTTTCCAGGTGCAGACAATGAAATGAACCCAGCAAATCAGCTGGGGCTGGGAAACATCACAGAGATTCTCTGCTCTGCTGCCTGCCCTGCCTCTCAGGCCAGGGTCCTTGCTGTGTCACTTATGCAGCTACTTTTATAGGAAAATGAAGATTTGCCTTGCTATTTCCAATTTTACTCTGGCAGGCATTGAGAGGTTTTCTTCCAGGTCTAAAGAGAGTCTATGTACTCTTCCTTCCAGAGCAACCTCCTGCCAGAATTAGAGACTTGGGTAATCCCATCCACTCGCAAGGTGAGGAAGTGGCTCCTTGCATTTACTGCTGCCAGCTGCCAGCATGGGGAGCTGGAGCAGCTGGGAGCTTCCCCATCAGGAAGGCCGTAGATCATTCCCTCCGACATCTTTCACCCTGCTTTGAGTGACATTACCGCAGCTCTGGGAACTATTATTAGTATTCAGTGGTACACTTTTAAAGAAAACCTGAGAAAGGAATTAATCTGTCAATAGGAATGAATATACTGGACAGTGATTTATGCAGATCCTGTACTCAGAATGACTGTGTTCCTTTCAACTGCATCTCTCAGTTTTTTCTGAGAGCCAGTACACAAACTTGCATTTAAAGTAACATTACAGCTGGCTGATCGCTTGTCCAACACCTGGGTCCATGCAAGCACTGCTATACTCATGAGTCATTGCTGAGGAGAAATGCATGTCTGTCACTTTTTACAAAGCTCAAACAGTAAGAGACACAGCCAGGGCACAGGGCTCTGCTCAGTTATCCAGGGCACATATACTGGATTCTGGCATCCTGCACATGTAGGATTCTTGGAATGTGCTTGTATCTTCACAGGCACTGCGTCTTGTTGCTGGGTACATACATGGAAACATTACGTACAGCTGTGTAAACATAGAGGTGCATCTGTGGGAAGAGGAGATTGTGCTCTTCCTATATGATAATTGCAACTATAGAATCTTGGCATCCACTGCCTATAGAGTTAGAAATGCTAACAGAGAACTACTCATTTGGTGCACAGGGTCCTGAGAGTGCATGTCACAGCAACAGCCTGGTCTGGTTGGGAAAGCACATTTGTGGGCCAGGAGATTTATGCTGCATTTCTCACTGTCCCCCTTATTTATTGTGATGCTTTGTAGAAGCCACTTCACAGAACTGTCTTTTTATCCTGGTTTCTACACAGAAAGCAATTGCAGCACTACCAGTTCTGAAATTTTTTGTGATGTGTCTCAATGATAATTTGTGCTTCACCAGATGCCTCTGCTTCTGAAAGTAAATTGTTCTCAACCTTTTGTGGTTTTGGTGACAGAACAAGGCTTGAAAATATGGCTTGTAAACACCCTTGAGGCTCATTAATGAGAAAAAGAAGAGGAGAAATGAACTTCTCTTATTGTTTGGAAATTCCCTCTACTTTCTAGAACCCTGATTAATGATGTTGGTGTGATTCAGGGTTGTGAATGCATATTGGAGTACTGATAGAGTTCTTCAGCCTTGTGTAGGCAGAACACTGTGTGTTGCTCCAGTGAAAGGTGTTGCAGCTTTGCAGGCTTGTGCCATTGTACCAGGAGGCTGAGGCAGGGGTACATACACAGTAGTGCTACCAAGTCAATAGTGAAGGAACACAGATCAAAACCTACACGTATATGTATTCACATAGGGAAAAGCACTTAAAAATTGAGATATTCAGGTACAAAATATGTCCAAGTAAATCACCCAAGAATTGAGTAGGAATCACAAAGAAGAGAGAGAAAACTGCATTGAGATATAGTTGTGCTGTTGCATATGCTTTCAGGTCCGACAGGGTTGGGAACAGAGGTGAAGCCTTTTAATTAAAAGAGCAACATCTCTCCATCTCAGTGTATGTGAGTGTGAATTGCTCCCCCCAAGTCAGAGCATCTCCTGTGACGTGTGGAAGCAGCATGGTTGCAGTGGCAGCAGTGCTGCCAAGGTTCCTGATTGAATTCCACAGTAGCTGGAGGGGGCTGGCAGAAAAGAAACAAAAGAAAAAACAAACAAGATTGAGCTTCTGAAGTAAAAATTCATTTCAGTTTTCATTATAAAGCAAGAATGCCATTGCAAGAGGGCCATTCTATGATTGACATGATTTAAAATCTTGGGATAAGAATTGCTTACATGCTTGGTGTTGACAGTACTGACTGTCCATGGCTGCTGGATGACAAATACTATTGCTACATGCAAAGGACCATCCTTCCAGCTCCTTTCTTCCTTTCACTTTCTGGTGCACAATACAAGCATTTGCTACCTGCCATCTTTTCCCACCCACTTTGCAGATGGGAAGAGAGACTGGCTATTACCCAGAGTTTCTCATCTCCCAGACTGCCTGTATTATGCAGCAAGCTTCTCATAAAATTATTGAGATTATTAATGTTGTATATTTTATACATACACACACATATATGTTTGTATATATATTCTTCAGTCTCCCTCTGCAGCTGAGAGAGGCATCCGGGATTTATCTCTGTAATGAGAAAAGGGAGATAGGGAGAAGTAAGGGCATTTTTCTCTGACTTGGATTGTAAGTCATTTTGATATTCATTGTAAAAGATGCTTTTCAAATATTTAAATGTATGTGCGCTCACATATCAGTTCTTCAGGATGGATTGAATGCGACATAATCACTGTTTTATATCTCTTGCGCTCTATGATGTTCTCCCATATCCGTTTGTTTTGTTAACTTCATCTGGAAGAGATGGGAAGATGAGCTGGAACTGGGATTAACTTCCATAGCCTGTGCTCTCTCATCTCTTTTCAGAATGGACTAAGGCTGGAGAAAAAAATATGCTCACCTTTGACCTGAGCTTTCACCTTTTCCAACACTATTGTTTCTGGGAAGTGGAGTGGGCTTAAACTAGCTGAGACCTCCTGAAGAAAATGCTCTTACATCTCATGGGAAAGGCTAAACTGGGATTTTGCTTGATAATTAGCTCAATGTGCTTGGTAATTAGCTCAATAAAGGACATTTTGGCTGAGGAAGGAGAAGTGTACAAATTTAGAGGTATCTGTGACACCTGTCCAGGTTTACCCTAGTGTAAAAATCTCTTCTGGAGATTTGGGGAGTGGCAGAGAGGGAGAGGTAGGTATATTTTCTCTTTCTTTGCAAGGCTGGTGATTGGGGCTGGCCATGCGGCACACAAACTCTTCCTCCCCCTTTGTCCTTGGAAGGTCTGCTCCCTGTCAGGTGTGCCATCCTGCCATCTGCTCCCAGCCCCGAGCAGCTGGTACGATAGCCACAAATGCTGGCAGGAGTGGCCTTCCAGCCGCGTGAATGACAGCATGCGCTGCTGCTTCCTTGGCACGGGGAGCAGTGCTTGTAGCTGGGAATTAGAGGCTTGTAAACCTGCCGGCTCAAAGGCAGGGGGAATGGCTCTCGGTGGCACTCCCGAGGCGTGGGAATCTGCCTGAGCTCCCGCCAACGCCCTCACACCTGCATGATTCCTGGCCAGCTGCAGCAGGATGCCTGTGCCCATGGCAGGGTGCCACGGCTGAGGTCCAGAGGCAGTGGGGACGATCCCTCCTCATCAACTCTCCCTTATTTGAGTGGAGGCAGAAGCAGTCCCAGCTGCAACTGGCAGGGCAGCACTGCTCCTCCAAAGGCCACTGCATCCAGCAGCCAGTAAGGCTCTGCCTGAGACATGGCCACAAGTGTTGTGGTTTAACCCCTGCCAGCAACTGAGAACCACACAGCTGCTTGCTTGCTCTTCTCCAGCAGGATGGGGAAAGCAAGAGTTTTGGAAGGATAGAAGTGAGAAAACTTGTTGGCTGAGATAAAAGTGGTTTCATAGATTAAATAAAATAATTTGAAATTGTAATGGAAAGGAAAATAAGTAAAAAAAAAAAAGAGAGAGAGAGAAATAAACCCCAAGATAGTCAAGTGATGCAAATGAAAGCAATTGCTCATCACCAACCAACCAATGCCCAGCCAGTCCTGAGCAGCAGCCCCTGGCCAACTTTCCCCCTAGTTTATATGCTGAACGTGACACACTATGGTCTGGGATATCCCTTTGGTCACTTGGGATCAGCTGTCCTGTCTGTGTTGCCTCCCAGGTTCTTGTGCACCCTCAGCTTTCTCACTGAGGTGAGAGATGGGGAGGTGTGAGAAGCAGAAAAGGCCTTGGGCCTGTGTAAGCATAGCTCAGCAATAATAAAATGTCACTGAATTATCAAGACTGTTTCCAGTACAAATCCAAAACTCAGCCCAATAGAAGCTACTACTGTGAAGAAAATTAATGCTATCCCAGCTAAAACCAGCACAACAAGGAAGAGGGGAGTTGGGGACCAAGTCAGAGAGAGAGGGAATTGTTTCTAAATGCTGGTCCTCCCTGGCTTGTGGAAGAGAAAGAGAAAAAGAGCAGGGGGATGATGGAGTTAAGCCTGATAGGCTGGAAGGAGGAGAGGTTTGGTGGAAGGGTCCCAGCTGCCTTGTGAATCTGCTTTCAAGACACCATGTGCATGCTGCCCTGTTACCTGCAGGTCTTGGTAAAGCAGTTCACGATCTGTCACTGTCTTACTGCTGGAGTCTCCAAACTTTAATGGCTCAATAAAACAATACTGCAGCTCAGCAGGGAGTAGAGGGAAAGAGAAGATGCAGACCTTTTGCCCCAGCCAGAATGAGAGGTTTCCTGTCACAGAAAAAGAAGCAGTTTTCTCCAGGAACCCTACATAGTGTATCTGGAAACACCATCACATTATTCTGATTTTTTAAAGAGCAGCTTGCACAAAGCCCACTGTGTGAGTGCAGTTCATTGTCAAGACTCTGGTAATGACTTAGATATCTGTTTGCTCTTCAAAGTCCTCTATAGGGCAATCATTTAAAGCCATGAGTTTTTCTAATGTCCTAGAGCAATATAATAAATCCAAAAGAAGACTGATGAATTTGTTTCCAGAGTTTGAGTTCTGGCTGGCATGATGAAAATAGGCTATAAGTTTCAAATTTTAGTGTTTTGTGACCTATCCATGTCAGGGAACAAATATGAAAACTGGATCCACATATCAAATAATGGGCCATAGAATTTCAGTATTTGCGTGTAGAGTTCAGACTCATCTTCATGGTTTCTGGGAGTTTCTCTCTGAGCTGCAGAGGTGCAGATTGCCCTGTGAGCTGTGTGTGCCAATCCTTATTTAAATGGCATGCATTCTGCAAACAAGGGATAGCCATCGACTTAATTTATGCCATGACCAAAACAACCCAGGAGTTACATTCTTTGTCCTGGTGTTCAAAAGCTATTATTGTTTTTCTGGGTTCCTCTCTCTTCTGGAGAATCACTGATGGGTATAAAAGAGGTGTAAAGCTCCTACTCTTTATAAGTAGTTATTGTACCAAAGGGAAATGTCAGTGCTCAGAAAATGCAGGAGGCCTGAGCTTTGAACTCCTGTTGCAGAAGAGGAATTGGATCTTGAGAGCTGCATATCCTAGGTGAGGAGGAGTCCAGCTACTCACTTCACTTTTAGTTCCTTTATGTCCAAAAATTTCATTGTGGAAATGCTCCTGTTGAAAATTCTATGAAAGCTGGTAACAGTGAAAGAATTTTGACTTTTTTTTTACATGAGCTGGCATGTTCCCATGCAGTGTTTCATCCAGACATTCCCAGGTACTTTGGAGACTTAAATCTGTGCTCTTCCTGCTTTTGAGGTCTGTTCAAAAACCCTTTTGAAGGTCAGAGCTGGAACCCTGGCCCTCACTAATCCCTATGAGTTGGTCCTCCTTTATTCAAGAGCACCTTGCAAATGCAGCTGAAAAGGCGTGGAATAAGTTCTTTGTCCTCTTCTCTGCCCTCTGAAGAGGGGACTTCACTTTCCAGTGTTGGGAGCTGCTCATCAACACAGAAGATCTGAAAGGATTGACAAACAGATTAATACGTGGCAGCTATGGCTGAAACTAGCTACCTCTGAACGGGCAATCATTTATCACTAAATTACTTTCTGTAAGCCAGGTAATTTCTGATCAACATGCACAAAAACAAAGCCACAACAGTGATGCGATGTTAACCAGAGGCCATTCATACTGCCTGGGCTGATGCAGCAATGAATGCAGAGAGAATTGTCACTTGAACAGTTTATGAAGCTTAATGAAAAGTGACAGTGCAAGATGCTGGGGAGGGAGGGGACCACAAGGCTAGGTCTAGTTTGTCCGGGAATGAGTGCCACATGCAGACATGGATGTATGACTGGAATAATTCTCACTCAGGAGAAAGCAGTACTGACAGAGCTGGTGCTGGGACAGGGTGGGAGAGCATTGGCTGCAGTGAGGGGGCTGAAGTGCGTGAACTGTGGGCTGGCCACACTTATTAAGGAAACAGATGTAGCCCCATACCGTGAGTTTTTAGTGTAAAAAGGGTGATGAGAAGTGAGGTGTACCTGAAGCAGAATCACAGAGCATGATACATTTGGAAGTATCAGTTGTTTAAAGCTGAGCACAGGGATTCAAATCCAAAAGTTTTGGTATGGAAAGACTTGATATTGTTTCTGTCTCTGTAGCAAACCAGACTAAGAGCCGAGTCCAAGCCTTGTCAAAATCTGGGGCATTCAGTTCCGACATGGTAACTCCTGAAAAGAATGTCTTTTGCATTTAATGAATTTTAAATGTGCTGCATGTCTTTAGGGGTCTTTAAAATTCAGAGGAGTTAGAAGAGGCTCCTCACCTCAAGGAACAGGGCCTGCTGGAAAGGAGGAGCAAGGGCATTTCTGCATGCCAAGGAAAGCCACAGCCAAGTTCTTGTAGGGTAACTTAGCTAAAGCCATGTCAAGCGCCTTCAGTGAGGCAGGTTTGTAGTATATCCCTCTGGCCATGCAAGGTTAACCTTATTGTGCCTCATAGGGATTTTGTAATTGATGTGCATGCGTACTTTTAGTCTGTGCATGAGTGCCAATGTAAAGTTAAGACTCTCCTCATTAACCTGCTGAACTTTCCCTCTCAGCACCTCAGGGATTGCTAGCCAAGGCACCCTGGGCAACTTGACAGATACCTCTTCCCTGGTGCTTCATACCTTTTCTAGTACTTCTCAAATAATAACAAGGAAGAGAAGAGCTGCTAAGATCTGTAAGGTTTGTTTCTTGACAAATGTCCCAGTTTCACAGACAGTTGAACTGAACTACAGCTTGTGCACCATTCAAACATGTCAATAAACATTATTGCAAAGACATCCAAGCAATAATAGGAATGTATTAAACTCACCTTTATTTCTTCTTGCCATGAATTTACACGGTGCTCTAAACAGCTTTTACTCCTCCAGAGGAAAGCATTGGGATTTTGCCTTTACTGGAATGTTCATTTCCCCAGTTTAAACCTTTGCTGCTTTCTCTGCATCCCCACCATGAGTTCTAGGAATGGGAACACTGAAGCGGAGGTACAAATACATGTCTGAAGTTTCAGTCAGACTCAGTTAAAAGCTGAGGAGGTGAAGTTGCCATTCTCTGGGATAAGCTGCTGTGTATGTTATTGCCTGTCCTTTACTTGATCACACAATGCCAGGGAGTAAATTACATTTGACAGTGCAGTGGAAGGGAACAGCTCAATTCCCCTATAGCTGTAGCTTCATGAGTGTGGCAGTTGTATTTCTACATGTAGGGGTGGAGGCTGCTCACTGCACTCCTGCAGATCTTTCACTGATGCCAGCTAAGGTATTATGTGAACAAGGCATAGTCAGGCTCTTCATCAGGGTTGCAGCACTGGTTTTCCTGTAGTGACAGGTGCTCAGCAGTACTCTTTTAGCACAAAAGCTTCTTGGAGGTCACAGGGGTAAAACTCATTTCCATGGCAGAAACAGGTTAGATCAAGAAAAATGGCAGTGCACGAACACAATATGCAAGCCTGATGATTGCTGCAGAAAAGGGACTGGTGGTTTATGCTACTACTCCTGAGAGCCAGCGTCTCTTCTCTAGCCTAATAATTCTTTTTCTTCCTTTCTGGGGCTCAGTGGGTGCCCCATGCCTTGTACGTTGTATAGCAAATGCATCAGGGACTGCAATTTTGCTCTGACTTCACATGGGATGAGGCACAACAGCTTCTTGGTCCACTCTGTATTCTCTGTTCCCTTTATCAAACTGATCAGTGCCCCAGCAGATCTGTACCAGTGCTCAACAGAAACACTGTGCTCTCTCTGCTTTTTCCCACTGTCCTCTGTCATCTGCCTGGGGAGCTTCTTCTGCTGGAGTGTCAGCTCCCATGGGTGGGAGAAGGACAGCTGAGTGTTAGAGGTCTGGGAAGTGGAGGTTGCATAAAGCAGCTGCCTTTTCCCCTCCATTGCCTGGCTCACCCAAGATTATGGTTCTTCTCTGCTTCCTGGGCTTCTGCCCAGCTCTCCCAGCTTTGTGCCAGCAGGCAGGCTGTTAGTTTGGTGCCAGCTGCTGTTAACGGAGCTCTCGCCATGCTCTATTGCTCATGGCACCGATGCTTTCATGGCACAGCCAGTGGCTGGGCTCTACCCGTGCTTCCTCATGGCTTGCTCTCCTGCAGTGCTGGCTCTGCCTGTCAGCAGACAGGGCCCTGACAGTATTTTAATATCATTAGGTCTCCAGTAGTTGCTGCCCTCCTGCTTTCCCTGATGCTGTGCTGCCCACCCAGCCACGTTTGATGCCCAGACACTCTTGAGGGCTGGCCAGACTTTCTATGAAACCTCTGTCATTCTATGACCTAGGGCAACACAAAGCATTAGGCCAACAAATCTTCTCTAACAAGCTCTGAAATTTGGATCCTTGATCCCCTTCTTCCCAGCCACAAAGATTTTCCCACTGTAGCTTGGAGCAGCAAAGGTGAGCTTTGAGGCTGACCATCTAGCAACAGGACGTCCTCAGTAATAGTGTCCAGCTAACTTGCTGCCATCTTTTTCCCCAGTCTGTCCCTGTGCCTGCAGCAGTGTTCCTGCCTTGCCCCTTTTTCATGTCCCTTTGCTCACCTGATGTATCATATTTCTTGGTGGCGAGGAACGGGGTCCCTCTGAGACATCATGATGGAGTAGTACCGATCCAGGCCATAAAGCATGGGAAGAGCTGAGGGAAAACTGCAGAACTCCCATGTGGTGATATGCCTTGTGGTTTGGATACAAGATTTTGTGCCTTGTGGTTTGCTCAGATATGCCTTGTGGTTTCTCAGATCTAGGTACTGAGATGGCAGTCATCATTTTCATTTGATTGTCCTTGGGGCAGAATGTATGGGGGGCTGACCTACTCATCATAGTTGCATTTTCTCTGGCTAGCCAAACTGTTCCTAAGTATTCTTCGTTTAAGCCCTGCCAAAAATACTTTTGCCTCTCCGTGGCTCCAGCAGCTCCTGCTTGTTATAGCCCGAGGAAAGAGCTCTCCACTTGGCTACCCTTGCCTCTGCCTGCCGTATGGGGAGGCGGTGCATGATGTTGTTGGGGCTCATACTCTATTTTTTTTTTTCCTCAGGGCTTTTCCATACATCTGTCAGAGTATTTTGGTTTTCTTTGCAGACAGTAAAGTCCCAGGTAGCAGCACCACAATTTCCCTAGTTAGTTAGTCGAAGAGTTTTCTTTGTGTTGAAGGTAGGTCCATGCTCTGTAGCTCTCTGAGGACTTTTCTGAAGCATCTCTGGGAGCATTTGGGTTTTCTCTGGAGACAAGTGAATTCCCAAGTAGCAGCCCTAGACTTTTGTGAAGGGGTTACCTGAGGAGCTTTGTGGTTGTTAGGGAAAGGCCTATACCTGTAGCTGCTTCAGACTCCTCCCAGGCAGCTCCAGAAGTTTTTTGCCTTCTCTGGAGTTGGTGGAGTTTCAAAGATAGTAGGCACAGACTCCTCCAGAAAGCCCTTTCAAGGAGTTTTGGCAATGTTGGAGATGTTTTTAGGTCGGGGAGAAAAGTAAGCACCTAGCAGTCGTCAATGAGGATAGACAGCACAGCCTCCCTGGCCTGTTTGCTTTCTGTCTAGTTTGCTTTTGCTCTAGGTCTTGGAGAACTGAATGGGACTTTCCTGAACTGGCCTCTTGCTGGTGGGAGGGTGCTGGCTCTTAAAGGTGTGGGAGGAGCAGTGCTAAGGTGCACAGGGCCGGGAGAAGCAGCAATTGGGGGTTTGGAGGGATTGAGGGGGATTCTGTGGGTTTAGAAGGATGGGAACGCTCACCAAGGAGCACCTTAGGCAGTCTCTGCAGCAGGGTCCAAATTACCTCAGCCCTGCAGTTTGAGGACAGCAGGTATTATGATAGTCTTGTGAGTTACAGTAGCAATAGGTAAGGGAGATTAAAGCCTTCAAAACCAAGTCAAAAAAGGGGGGTTAAAATTTATTTTCAAACCTAACCTCGGGATGGTTGGTACTTGCACAAGCCAGGTAGACTGACTGAATTCCCTCCATTCCCAGCATCCTGAGATTCAGGCCATCTAGACACATCTTCGAGTAGTTGTGAAGTTGTTGCATTGACCCATTGAATGGGTGTAGAAATTGTGAAAGTGTTGTGATCTCCAATTTCACAAGGAGGTCCTTGTCTTCTGACAATCACATGTTGAGTTTTTACCTCAGCACAACAAAATCCTTCAGAGTGGGTATGATGGTTAAGAGAGGGATGGCAGTGGTTGAAAAAGATTGCATCAAGTGGATGGAGTGCCTAAAAATTTGTGGAAATAGCTGCAAGGTAACTGACTTGACCCTTGCTCTTTCTGGTGTGAGGAAAGAGATCACAATCAGAAAGCAGAATAAGGCACAAAGCCCTGGTTTTCATGTCTTCAAAAACTTGGGTTCTCAAAGTGCTGTCGGAAAAAAAGCCAGTTCCTGTGACAGCTGAGTGGGTTGGCACTTGTTTGCTCACTGAAATCACACCATCTATATAAAAGAGGGTAAGAAATTTCTTCTTCCCCAAGCAAATAGATTTGCTTTTGTTCCCATCAGCACTGTAGATTGAAGTCTGGAGGATACTGAGAGAAGAGCTGGAAGTGTGAGACCTTTTCATGTTCATGGCATGGTAAATGTGGGTCTCTGTTCCTTCCTTTGCTGTTTTAGACTATGTGCTATATGGGGTGGGAGAAATAGGAAGTAAGTAAATGCTTTTTCTTTAATCAAATAAGCAACTGCTGGGTTAAGATATCTCACATTGTTAAAACTAGCCTACCCTGCCTTGTTGCTGACACTGCCCTGGGACTTAGCTTCTAATGTTTATGTTAAAAATAAGTCAGCTTGGTGTATATGCAGTGAGAAGTTAATTGTGTTGTTAAAATATGGTGTGCCCCAGAAAGGTATCTATTCAATAAAATCCAGCACGTGTCTAACAAGTTGGTAAGGAGTGGAGGCACAGGCAGAGTTAGATGTAGAGGCTAGGGAGGGTATTTGAAGAAGGGTGTAAAGACACTTACTATAAAAGAGAATAGGTTGTGTCAGGGCAAAAAGAAGAATTCTCTGGAAGAAAACACAAGGAAGATAACTTTGAAAGCAGAGAAGGAGGAAAAGGCAATAAAGAGTAAGACCAAAGATGGAGTCTAGAGTAGGGGAAGAGCTTTGTCTCAGTAGGAAGAAGAAAACTATGTATGGAAGAAAAAAAGTCTGGCATCTGAGCTCTGAACTAATGAAAAAGACAGGATCAGTACCTGCAAAAGATCTGAGTCATAGGAGATGAATTAAACATGTCCCTAAAGGGGCCAGAATCCCTGAGCAGTGTAGAAAAATGAGTCTGCAAAAGAATTCCTGAACTCAGTGAATGTGGTGGCCAGACTTGTAGGTCACTCTATGTAGATATCTTGGCTTTGCATTTGTATGTAAAGTGCTCAGCACATCCATGTAGCTGTTGTATGAATAAACTAGGCAGAGAAAAGGATAAAGTAGTGAAGTTATGGAGCAGAAGGTACACATACACAAGAGAAAGAACCACATTTTTTTTTAAAGAGCAGAATTGTCTTATGGAGAAGACACCCATGCTTTGCTATCAGGTTGGCTGGGTTTTATTTGTCTCTGCCATAGACTGTCTTTGTGATCCCATGTAAGTCCCTTCACCTCTCTGACACTTTTTTTTTTCATTTGTACCTTTGGATGATGATAAAAACATGCTCCAAGCACAGGTAATGAGGTTAAATATTCACTGCCCTTTTCCCCCATCAACTTGCTGTTATTATTGCCATCATCATCATCACCCTCTTTTACAGGTGAGACAAGACAGTGATATGTGCCAGTCCTCAGAGCAAAACATGGGCAGAAAAACAAGTGGCTGCACTCTTAGCCCATTCCCACTCCCCCCTGCTTGCAATTAGACCTGAGGGTCTCATAATCCTCATCCTGCCTGGAGGGCAGCAGTGTTGAAGGTGAGGAGGGGTGTAGCCCACTAGGCTGTCTGCCGGGCCTTCTTACTCAGCTAAAGCTGCTGACAGCTATACTGCTATTTATTTATTTGGCTGCTGAGGACAGAAACAGCAGGAGATAATCATAAGAAAATCATAAAAAAGAGGGAAAACCAGCAGATAATATTCTGCACAGGGATTTAACGGGGTGAAAAATTGTCTCTTGCGGAACTGTCTATGACACTAAGTGCTGTCTACGAGATCTTCACTCTTGCTTCTCAACAGAGGCTTAAGGAAAGCGACAGGCAAGGCTCTGAGCCAGCATCTGGGGGTTTTGAAAATATGACAGGCAGGAGCCTGGGTTTTTCTCATCAGCATCTTTCAGTGGCATGGATGCAATCAGTCATTCAGTCTCTTTCTCTCTGAACAGGACTGTCCCCGCCTCCTGCCACAACGAGTTGAGGGGAGGACACTCGGGAAATGCCACTCTACTTCCTATACCCTAGTCTTTCAACTGAGATGAATTTTTTCCCTGTGCAGCAAGAACATGGTCAAATATCTGGAAAGGCTGCAGGCAGCTAAATGCTGCTTTAGGAGGCAGGAGTTTCAAAACTAATCCTGGGCTTTTGGTGACAATATGGCATTGGCAAGGTGGGGCCTGCTTGAACAGAAGTGGTGGATGAGGTTTATTTGAAACAGGGTGGATTCCTCCCACTGAATCTGTCTTTGTCAGATTCCCCTTGCTATGCTGATAGTTCCCTCTGGCAGGTAGAGGGTTTGAAGCTTGGGAAGTGCTCCTGTGCCACTGTCATGCTATTGTGATGTCATAGCATGATGTGAACTTCATAGTTTTACAAGGCATGAGGACAAGGTAGGGCAGCTGTCTGGGTCTGGCGAAGATGGGAAGGGCTCAACTCATTCTCTAGCATTGACTGTACAGTCTAAAATAAAAAGCAAAACTCAACTTTTTATTTTACTTTCCAATACAAGAAACTGCATGTCAGACTTGGAAATCTGTGTTTGCTTCTCATCTCTGCTAGAGGCTTCAAGTGTAACTTGGAGGAACTGGTTGAATCTTGTTTCCCTCTTTTAAATGAGCACAACCATTCTTTCTTGACTCACAGGAAGGATGATGAGCGAAATTCACAGGCAAGGTTCCCATGTAAGATGTTGCTGATGGAGGTCTTGTAAATGCCTAGTTAGAATTTCTGAGGAGCAATAACAGAAGAAAAAGCATTCTGAGCTCCCATCTAACTGCTTGCTCTCCTTACAGGGCTCTTTTTACATGCTGTTACGGCCTGTATACATCCCAAGCAGTCAGTTCTCTCTTAATAGCCTTAATTCATCTGCTGGAGTATAGGAGATCACACATCAAGCTGAGCATTGTGCCTCAGTCCTAAACCAGTTTTATATTTATTTTATTTTTAATTCTTCTTTTTCTTTCCAAGGAATATGCAATGTAAATGCAAAGCTTGACTGTAAAGCAGTCAAGTTATGAGAGGAAGATATTCTTCCAGAGTGTAGTGGAGGCAGCATCTTCATAGAACAAACCCCAAAGACATAACAGAAAGCTGGTAGGGGCTGAATCTAAGTTAAACCTGGCATGCAAACAACCTTCCTTTCCAAGAAGGTTTAGTTCATTCTATGTGGTGTTACTGTTCCCCAGAGCAATGTTGTTGCAGTTGAACTAACATAGGTGCAAGTTCCTTTGTCTCTTTGTGGAAGGGCTGAGGTTTAATTTAAACAAAGATCTGCTTTTACAACCAGGGATTAAAGCACTCCACTGAGGTCTTCTCCACTAAAGTAGCACTTCAATCAGCAAAACATGAGTGTGGAGGTTCTTTAACTACATAAATCACAGTCCCTTTGTTTTAAGGACTTGTTGCAGACACGGGGATGCAAGGAGATGCATCAGTACAGGAACTCCAGGCTTCTGTATGTGTACATAGGGAGGGGAAGTCATCTGTAGAATTGCTGAAGGTTTAGTGAATACAGAATTGGCTTAAAGACATGTGGCACAAAGAATATTGTAAAGAAGTGTGTTTCCAAATTGAAGCCAGTTTACAGTTCTCCACTAAAACATGATGTCTTTTGGATGTCCAACCTGCCCCAAAACATTGAGCTGTTTGTAATCCATATCTTTTTGTAAAGATGGAAACTGTTCTCTCAGTGATAATTACTCTATAAAAGAACTAGATAGGATGTAGCTGAGAGAAAATATTTCTTCTCATGCTTATGGCAACACAGTTCATTTTGGTATCTATGATCAAGCAATTCAGTGGCAAAGCTATTCAGCAAAATGATGTCCTTTCACTGAGATATTTTGCATGGACTGTGCAGCATCCCCAAACCCAGTATGTGCCGGCACTTGAACAAGCAATTCTCAGCTTCCTCCCAGACAACTGTGCTGCCTTTAGACAGCTTTGGGGAAACAGAGAAAAAAATCCTTTCTGTTCAAAGTCCTGAAGTGTTGACCAGCAGGAGGTTCATTGCTGATAGACTCTCTTGGCAGTGAAAGAGATCATAAATTACCCCAAATGACCTGCATTTCAGAAACATTATTTGCAGCATTAAAAAAGGGAAGGCAGATCAGGACAATAAGATCCCAGGAAGTCCTCAAGGAAACTTTTAGAAATGCTGCTGCCAAACCCCCTCAGAGTTGCCAGTGTGACCTGTTGTTGCTGGGAAGCCTTGTTCTGGCCACTCTTTGTAGCCCAAAAATGGTCTGGCATCACTATTGACAAAGACAGAGAAGGATGGAGGAACACAGAGGGCTTGGGAACACTTGCTGTTTACATGGAAACAGTAGTCTTAGGATCAGGAAGTATAGGGCCACCATACAGCTGCTTCCCCAATAGCCTTCTTGGATAATAAGAGCCCCTGTCCTGCCATTGCCCCCTCATTGCAGAAGCTCGAGTGTGGAAGCAGAATGCTTTTTGAGCTATTGAATTGTCGTCACAATGTCAATATACTGTCAGCTTAGGGGGCACGGTAGATTTTTGTGACAGGGCCAGTGCATTCCCATCTTGTTGAAGTTTTTCCAGCTGTTCTGAAGTCATTCTCTGCAAGGGTACCACTGCTCCATTTGCCCATGCCATGTGCTGATGTGAGGAAAACACAAAGACCTTGTTGGTGAAGTTGCTTCAACTTCACCAGTCCCCTAAAGACCTGTTGCCTGTATTTTTCCCACCACTCCCCGGCGTGCTCCTGGGACTCTGCTGAAAGGAGCCAGTGAGCTCTTTGGAAGGACGGTTCTATGGTGTGCCTGTCTGCAGCAGAACACAAGGCAGGCAACGCAAGTGGCTCGGGACTACAGATCAGCCGCAGCAAAAGTGAAGTCAACAAGCTATGGCAGTAATTGTAAGGGCTTATTGCTTTCCGCTTTATTTCCATGTGGGAGGGTAAATATAAGCTGCCACTGACAAAAATTCCATTTCTATTTTAACCAAATGAAAATGAATACTTTTTAATGGAGAATTTTCTTGACCGGGTTAACCCGCTCCTCCTAGTTCACTGCTCTCAGCACTGAACTGTCACCCATTAGTCCCTCCATGTCTGTCCCACCCCGATCCTCAGTGTGACCCATGTTATCTGACGTCTGTTTCAAGGGCCTGGTTTGCAGTCAGTCAATGTCCAAGCAGGCTGAACATCTTCAGCTCCTGTCATGTCAGGGTTTAAAAATACCATTTCCATCCCCCAAAACGTGTCATCATCAGCGCAAGGCACCAAGAGGTGCAAGTCACTTCAGAAAACTGCATTCATGGTGATTCATCCATATTTACAGAGATCTTCGGACAGCACTAGCAAAAGAAATACAGATTTTTACTGGCTTCCCCTGTATGTATTCCTTTTTTTTTTTTTGCCTATACCATCTGGCTTTTTGTGTCAAACACACATACAGTGAGTGTGACAGTGACAGGAGGACAATGATTTCCTCATTAAGGGGCAGAAAGCAGAAAGGAGGCAGAATCCAGCATGCCTGTGAATTTTCAGAGCCATCAAGTCCATTTGGGATGGAGGAACGGCATGTATGAGTTTGTCAGAGCAGGACTGCTGCAGGGATCAGAGGCTGTCCTTGGTGGCCTGTCACCGGTGAGTGATTATTGCTTTCTCTCACCTGTGTCCCAAACTTCATCTCTCATGGCCGATTCTTTCCCCTCTCTATATTCCCTTCACACGCCAGCACTCAGCCAGCAAGCAGAGAGGCAGAGAGCGAGCGCGAGAGCTGGCAGGGAGTCAATATATTTCAGTGTTTTATTACTA
The DNA here is from genome assembly GCA_013396655.1 of Campylorhamphus procurvoides. Taxonomy (NCBI): domain Eukaryota; kingdom Metazoa; phylum Chordata; class Aves; order Passeriformes; family Dendrocolaptidae; genus Campylorhamphus; species Campylorhamphus procurvoides. The sequence goes on from WBMV01007810.1 coordinate 1,854,258, forward strand.
CAGAGCTGAAGTAGCATTTAGTTGGTTAGGCTCCGCACAGAGCGAGCAGTCTAAGTGACTCAGATATCAGGGCCAACAATTAAAGGCACAACAAAAAATCCATGGATTAATTAGCAGGTCAATGGTGGTTGAGTAGTTATTGCTAAATTACAAGGTTTGCATGTAAGAGACGGGATTGATCACTGGCGTCTGCTGGTTCCTCTGGCTGTATGTTAGAGATGTGGGTCTGTGGGGGTAGGTTGCCATTGATGGGGTGATAGTGAAGGGGGTCATGAAAAGTAGGGGAAGGGACTGCTCAAGGTTTATTGCCCCCCATGCACAAGGATGCACATTTGTGCCTGTTTAACAGAGGTTCAAAATTAATTGATACCATCTGCCAGGCAGTTCTGCTCCTACTGCAGCTCTGTGAGGCCTTGGTGGGGGGAGAGGGGGACAGGTCCAGGGACTAAGATGAATGACATGGTGAGCATCCATAGAGGTGTGCCCTTTCAGCATCAGGGGCAAGGGGTCTGTCTGGAGTGAACGTGTACCATGATGAATGACAAGGTTTTGAAAAAAGGCTGAAAGGGCATTAAGACGTGCACAACCCCCCACCCCATCATGAAATACTGGAACATTTTGTAGAAAAAGGTAGATATACACAGAGACCATCATTTCCACAGTGGAATGCAAAGGACTTGGAGACAGAAATGCAAGCAGCTCTTTTCCAGCAAGGGGCATTCTAAGGATGGGGCACAGAAAGGTTTGGGGAAGAGGCACCTTTCCCAGTGCAGAACTGAAGGGAAAATACTATTTTCCCACTGCTGCTATAATTAGTAGCTCTGCAGTGATGACAGCTGGATCAGGAAGAAAAAAATTACCCCTGAGGTCTCCCACATAAATGCAAAGCAGGCAGTGACGGGGGGAAGGAAGAGAAAAGGAGAGGGATGCGGCCTGATGGATACAGTACTGGGGGACTCCGCGCTCCCTGTGTTGGAAGCTCACCAGATAGCACTAATGTGCATAATAATCAAGCTGTCAGAGCCCTCGCTCGAGCTCTGCTCGGAGGCAGGCTGTGCCGAGAACATTTTATCTTGTTTCCGAATGACTTTTTATGCCCAGTAAAATGCTGTTTTCATATCAATTAATAATTCAGCTAATAACACAATTAAGGAATCCGCCTTTTGCTGGAAGCCATTTGGAGGGGGTGGCAGAGGAGGGGCAGACATGGCACTAGGGACGCTTCAAGCTGCTCCTACACTGCGCTTGTGGGTCGCTGCTCCTATGCAGAGATACCCAGTAATTAAATGTGCACATCGGTGAAGCCAAGAGTTACAGGTCCTGTGTCTTTCCATGTGACAAAGGCACTATGTATCTGCTGGCAAATCATTTAATCGCTCTTTGAGCTTAAGTTTTCCTCAGAAAAGTAAGGCTTGTGCTGCTTTCGCCATGTTCTGCAAAGGGAATGAACGTATCGCTAAATGTTATGGTGTGGCTGTCGCACAAACCCAGTCTTACTTATGCAATGATATGTGCCGTGCCAGGGTTTTGAAGAAACAAAATACCAAAGCTTAGTGGGTCAGCTGGGATTTACTGTCTCCTGCATACCAGGCAGAAATCTTGGTGCATTCAGAGCCAGCTATTTTTATCCTGATTATGAAAGTCCAAGGATGAGGCCTCCTCTGTAGATCATATATTGGTTGAGAGTATGATTATGATTAATTTGAAAGTGATACAATTATACAGGTGCAAATCTCACTATGAGCAAAGTAATCTCTTTGCAAATGTGCCATGAATGTATATTAATCTATTTCTTCCTTTCCCTATAGTGTGCAAGCCTGGCTGCATCTCTAGGGAATTCTGTAATAGCAGCTATATTCCATTACAGTTCAAATAATGCAACCCATGGTAGTAGATGAAGCTTTTGTGGAATGTTGCAATGCCACTGCATGCTATCCTGGACTGGTAGAACTGGGCAGGAGAAAATGTGATGCACAGCTCCCAGACTTGAAAATGCTGATTTGACTTTGTTGCTGAAGGGAAGCTCATACTTTCTCAGGACCTAACCCTTGGTATAGTCCCTTTCCCCCTTCCTCTGGAAATTTTAGTTTCTCAGATGCAGTGAACTCTTGAGAATAAATAAGTAATCTTTATTTAGTTATTTATTCCTTGCAAAGTTTGAGTCCTGGTTGATTGATTGGTGGTCCTGGCTACACACCTATAAATCAGTGTTCAAGAAAGTGGCACATCCTCCCATGCTCTTAATGAACGTCCAATTGCTCAAAATGAAAAGCTTAATACTATTTCAGACCTACATAGCTCCCTCTCATCTTATCTAGGAGCCCTCTGTTATGTTCTCCCTCTGGCTTGGTCAGGTGGTAGCTCTTTGCAAGACACATCTTTGTTTTATGTACTTGTATTCCACTCAAAAGTGCTTTGTCTTCATGAAGATCTTGAAACGCAGGAATGGCACCAACCTGAAGACCATCTGTTCCCTTCTTCCACTCCATGTCAGAGCCTAGTTTACCTAAACCAAGGCAATCAAGGTCTGTCATTGCAGCCATAGTTCTGATGGTACATGACAGAACCAAAAGGCAGAGTGACTAAATACATCCTTCCCTTAACAAGAAGATTCTTTCCTCCTGCAGTTTCTTTTAGTAGACTTCAAGACCTGCGCCCTGCTGTTCACAGTCAGAATAATTTGTGCCCTTCCGTGTTTTTAATGTTGTTTTGGAGCTTCTTTCTCTCCTCTCTCTCTCTCCCTCATTTTTTTTTTTAATAGAACAAGATGTTGATGAAAACACCTGCTCAGTTTTGCTTTTCTTAATGAATAATCTGTATAAAATTAAATGGCACCACAGACCAATTACAGCAGGGGAGAGAGATAGTGGCCCTGTGCTGAGAGAGATATCATAGATCACTCCTGTTTCTTAATGTGTCAGGAATCTCCTAACAAGGTGCCAGGATGTGGGAATCACTTGGGAAATAAAGATAAGCAGCATCTGTATGGTTCAGGGGTATCCACTAACTGTTTTCTCTCTGTCTTTTTGCCTTCTAGGTAAGTGAAGATTTCATTTTCCTGTGCAAAAAGTACCAGATGAACTGAGAAGGTGATGCATTCCTTGGCTCAAAGGCCACAGTGAGGGGTGTCCAATTGCAAGTGTTCATGGCTTTCCTGTTTGTTTGTAAGTCTTTGCTAGAAAAACTTGGAAAAACAGGTATTTCATGGCAGTGTGATCAAATGATTTGGATGGTTAACCTACACTGCTTTATACCTTGTCAGTAAGTCATTACCTCTGTTGTGATGCTTACAGCATACATATGCATGTAGTCATCCTGACCTGGGCTAATGGAATGTCGTCTGCAATCAAAAGCGTATGTAATCTTTTTTTGGTTACTGTTGCTCTCCCCCAGGCTGGTTTATAATGAGATCATTGAGCATCACCCATGTGTTATCTCCTTAGTAGGGGTGCCAGAAGGCTGTGCTGGTCTTGGAACTTGCACAATTTCTGACTCGTGGCAACTGTAGTGCCCCTGTACAGTTGCAGTGCAAGTTGTGTGGGAACAGCAAGCTCTAGTAAGTATGTTTATATCTTCCAGGCTGATTCCCCTTTCAGACACCACGTTCTTCTGGTGCATAACCTAAGTCTGACAAAGTACTTTTGAAAGTATATTTTTATCACTCTTATTTCCACTTGGCACTGAAGCCCTGATGGCCACATTCGAAATCAAGATTTATGTCTGTATGGACTTAGCATACAGCGAGCTGTAGTTCATTCTTTCACTTTTCAAGTACCTTACAGTTGCATCTACACCTTGTTATGTACTGAGCCCATACAGCTCTCCAGAGAATATCTTTGGGTTTGTGCGTTTGGCTTCCAGGATCATATAAATAGTGTATGATTCAGGGTTGCTCCTCCTCTTTTTAAACCCACAGACATTATGTGGTAGACCACATAATGCTGGTCTGGGAGACAGCAAATAACATGTTTGGAAATCCAAGTATGAGTGAACCACAGACTTTTGTGTATAGGTGTAAGTTATAGTCAAACACAAACAGCAAATAGGCTTCATATATTAGTTTAATTCTTTCAGCTCTTCACAGAAGGAGACGGTATTGAATAACTGATTTTAAAATACATAATTTGTACAGGGTATGTATGTGCCTCTGTTTACAACTGCAGTGTTGTGTTCATAGTTATTTAGGGAAGTTTTCCAGATTATCTGCACTATCTTAGTGGGTTTAGCTAGTGAAATAAGAACTGCTACCAGTTCTGGATATGTCCAAACCAGGAAGTTTATGATAATGTGACATTTCCCAAGCATGGTCATCATTACTGAACATTCTCACTGGGATATTCCTGCTGTCTCTGTAGAGGAATTCTGTCAGATGACTGAGGTTCTGTTCCAAAACACAAAAATGAATGAGAAAACATTTCTCTGTGAAGGCCAACTGGAATAATAAGGGTTTGAGAAACTGTGTGGGGCTTGAGCAAGTCTGAGATACACACCTGAACCACTCAACTAAGTCAAAGGGAAAGAGAGTAAGGAACACAAGAGAAAGAACAAATAGCATTCGTATTTTGTACTACCCTGATGTTTTCCATCTTGGGTCCACCAGTTTTGCAGCTTTAATATGGCTGTTTTGTACTGCAAAGATGGTTCTTTTTGGTGTTATATTACCTAGGCCAGATATTACCAGAGAGAGAGATTATGAGGCTTGTGCCTGTTCCTTGTGTCATAGAGGCCATGTGGGTGGAGGAAGCTGTCTTTCTGTAACACCTGTGTTACTGGCCTGTGAGTGCCAAGTTTTTGGACTTGTCTTTGTATCAAGAATTTCCACCTGGACACTTTATCTGAAGCAGTCTTCTGTAGGGCTCTTTGTTGTTTTGGCTAGTACCTTTGGATTGAGTTTGCTGCAAAGATTATTATTGCTGGTATAAAGCTTAATTTCCCTCTGATGGGCTTCAGGATGTACATCACATGAACAAGTGTGAAAAATGAAAAGCGGATAGTGTAGTATATTAGCTGAGCTCAATAGGGTTTTCAGAGCAGAAGCTGACAGACCAAAATGTAGCATTCCCACCTCCCTGACACTTTAATGTATTCAGATCCCTGTTGCACATTGTAGCCATGACAGATGATTCCAGGGCAGAGACACCCTGTGCAGTGACATCCTCAAAAAGCTGTGTAATTAGTTCAGAAGCTACAGAGCCAGAGCAAATCATCTTCTGGCCTTGTTCAGATGAAGAGTTCAGTGAAGAAATGCTTTTGCATTTGTTGCAGCCAAGTCCTATTGCATAACCAATGCCTCAACATCACAGCTGGGGATAGCAATTTCTGCTTTCCCTCTGGCCTAAAGAAAAAAAAGGGAACTCATGTTTGTTGCACAGCTGGAAAAGCCACAGCAGAGTTTGACACGTGGGCACTAGGAAGCCAGGCCTTCCCTCTGCATCTTTTTCCTCAGACCAATGTGCATTTTCTCAGTAACAGGAGCAGCTCAGACCCCACTTTTGCTGCCCTCCCATGTTCCAGCATGCCTGTCTGGAGGTCTGTACTGCTGAGCACATCCAAAACCTCTCTGTAAGAGATCTCCCTCCATGCTCTCTTTTGCTTTGTTACTCTTCAGCCAGATCAGTTGTCTTATCTTTCGATAGCATAGTCATAAATATCTGCTGTCACAGCTTAGATGTAATACATATAGGGACAATAGTAAGTGAAGGGGGAGAAAGGCTGTTACAGGGTTGGGAACATCTTACATCAGACACAAGTTTTTTCCTGGTTATATTTTTCATATCCTTTATTTTTCCCTTCACAGCTTCTGCTGTCCTTTGATATAATAGTATCCATAGTCCAAAAAGACTCAAACTTCACAAGGTTTTAAAAACCATAAATGGATGTGGGATTCCTTTTATTTAGTATCCGGTTCTCCAAAATCTTGGTGATTAGGAATTTATCTGAAAGGCTTAAGGGAGTTTCTTAGTCACTGGCACTTTTAAGAGAACCATAAAGCTGTGGTGAAATTAAATCAGTAGAGCTGCCATTTTTTTTTCAAACAGCATCCTTTTATGGACACTGGGGACTAAGGAAGAAGTCTTTGCCCAAACAGGAATACAAAAGAAATTGTCATATCATTTATGGCAGCCTCCTTATCGTTATCATTAGAGTTAATGCCATCATCATTTTCCCAAGTGAAAGCAGGGCCTCTGGGGCCTCTCTGCTTCCTGACAGTGGAGACACCTATGTGCATATTAATATGCAGCTTTGCTTATGCTAATGGCAGCTATTTGTAACATTAATATTTTCTTCCACCATAAAAAAGTAACAACAATAATAATAATGCTTTGTCTTGAGGATTTGAGCTCTAATGTTCTTTGCAGGTATGGAAGGGGAAGAAAAAAGCCTCTGACCTAATTCTTTGTATCCTTGAGGGAAGACCAAATTTGCAGATGGCATAGGTGCTGAAATGCTTGCCCCCCTCATAAGCCATGTAAAGGTCAGCAAGGAAACTGGAATACCTCATGCATAAGGCAAGCAGCAACATCATTCACGTGAGTGCTCCAAATTCCTGCTGGAAGGCACCATTTGGACTGAATCAGCAGATGAGCTGTGCTCCTCATGGTCAGCCCTCTCACCTGGGCTGCACTGCTGAGCAACACACTCGTGCTTGCTCTGGGAGATGAAAAGACAGGGGGAGCAACCAGTTGTGTCTCGGAATGCCTCTGTTGAATTTCAAGTCCTCCTAGGATGGCTTCAAAGCCAGTCTCTCTGACCTCACAGTTAGCAACCCTAAAAGTATGCCTCTGGGCATACTGTACCTGGATGTGTTGGTGTGGTGTGGCATTAGGCATGGAGCTAGGAGCAGGTGGCTTCCTTTTGCTCTGAAGAAAAGATCCATTATGAATAGCATAGAGGTCTTGTTCTACACAGCAAGCCAACACTGTTGGTTTTGTTCTGATGCTGTCCTGTGCAGAAAGAAAATTTCAGCTCCAAGTCCTTTTCAGTATTAGTTACTGTAGTCACTGTTATAGCAGCCATCCAGTGTCCTTCTTCTACTTGAGGTGCTGTTCAAATGCAGCTCAGGAAGGCTGGGGTCTTCTCAAAGGGCCTGCGGTTTTCTAAGTTCCTCAAACTTTTGGATTTGGATTGCTGAGAGTATCTGTTTTATTTCTAAGCTCCAGTGTCTTCCATGGTCTTTGCCCACTCATCCAAGTGATGCAAACATCATGTATAGAAAACAGAGGGGAAAAGAAAACAGAAAAAAGGGTAATAGAAACCTTGTCAGGTTTGCTCCGAGACTCCAAGATACCAGCAAACTGTTTGGTGCCCCTGGGGGCAGTGAAGCAATGCCGACCCATTCTGCAGGACAGGTGCCAAATAGCATGTCATTAACATTTGGTTATTTGATGTAAGTAAATAAAAAAAGAAAAAAAAGTTAAAAAATTTTGCAGGATGGGGAAGTCAGACCCTTTCAAAATGTCTGTAATTAGTTACTCTGGGAGCATATGATGATATTTAATAGGCCCCTCAGTGGTAATTTTAGTAGCCTTTCCTAATGCCTGACAAATACTGAACATGGCATACTTAATGTTACTTTAATTAAAAACTCCTTGAAGAAAATGTCAGGGATGTTCCAGTAGCCTGAGGTTTATTTGTGAGTAAGGGGGAAACTGTTTCTTGTCAGAAGAAAGACAAAGAGATGCCATTTTTCTCCGTGGAACGGTATGACTTGGATGAGGACTTGTCTTTTCTTACATCTTGTTTATTTTGGAGTGTCTGAAGCCTTCTCTTTCTTGTACTGCAATGGTTTATTTCTGCATTAAGTGCTTACAGTGGTATTTACTATTTTACTTTTTGACCTGAGGGGAGAGAGGGAGGAAGAGATCACACCATCTGTTGAATCCATATATTACAACACTTGGTGAGAGGAGAAGAAAACTACAAGGGGGAAAAAAATTCTCAAGATTAGTCCCCTTTCAAAGATGGTATTCAGAGATGTCCAGATGTCCCTTCTCATTATCAGTTGTCTGTCTGCTCCAAGACATGAGACTGATTAAAAAATTGCGATGTACCTCAGAAATGACTGGTACTGTCCTCTGCAGGTACACCCCAGAGGAACAGTTTCCAGATACCTGCTCTTGTTATTAGCTGCCTCTGTGTCCAAGACATTTGGGTCAAACCAAAGGTTACAATTTCATGCTATTTAATATAACCCTCACAAGGGTTAATAACATTCTTTTTTTAAAAGAAAGCTGACATTCTCTTGAAGCCTCATGAGAGCTGAACCTTTAAGCAGGTATCAAAAAATGCCTGACTTATGACCAAGTCATGTAATTTAGGAATATTTTCAAAACAACAAAATTGCACTTAATCCTTAACATAAGCTAAAAATTATACCCCTTTTACATGCCCTAGTGCAAATAATGCTAAAAATGCTTATAACTATTCTACTCTGATGTTTGTATTCCTCCTGGATCACACCTTCTACATCAAGAAAACCTGTAGGTGAACTTTACATGAGGTGGAAGATGGATGTGACTGTCTAAATTGCCAGCACTTTAATTTTGAAACTGTAACAAGGAGTCCATTGGAACTTTGTTGTTCTTAAGAAGAAAGCAAGTTGACCTCTGTAATGCAGTCAAATCCCAAATTCACTGTAACTGGAGAAGAATTAATGGAAAGGTCGGACAGTCTTTCATGACCTAGGGTTAGTTGTCATGAGTTAGTTGAAGGGATCATTGGCAACACAGTAAGTCTTTCATAGGATACTTTTGCAAAAGAAGGTGGCTTCATCTTTCCTTTAAAGAGATGGTCCTGCAGTAAATTCTGCTGTTTAACATCCTTTTTGTAAATTTACTATTGCTGCACTGACTCTAGCAGAGTTGATCCAGTTTTAAACCTTATGATGTAAGAAGTAGGGTCTTATCTCAAGGTTCTCAATTGGATACTTCCTGCTTAGGGAAGATCAATTATGCTTGTTGTAGAAGCATACTGAGAAAGGTTCAAAAGTTGTTTAAAATAGTCTCTGATGTATACTGATCTTAATGAAAGGAAAATGTGTCCTCTCATGGCAAGGAAGATGGGGATGAATCTGCTATATGAGGGCAGCTCTGTGGCCAGATTTGGTTAGCAAATTCTCTTGTTTTTGCCGCACAGCTCTGTCTTGAATAAATGGAGATGTTACGTCCATTTGTGTGTTCTCTATGCCTGCATTGGCAGGTTTTCCTAAATACCTGTGGAGAGGCACAAGGTATTTGTCAAGTGCAGTGACATAAAAGAGATGTCGTGGAAAATTATAGCACTGGCAGTTCAGCTCTAAGGAAGGCAGTAAGTCTTTATGGATTCTCTGGTACCTGTGAGTAACACACAGTGGATTTGTTCTCTAGGCTACTGGGTACCTTCAGGATGTAAAGAAAAATGGTACTAAAGGGAATATTTGGGTTCACTGGGAAAAAACACCATGGACTGTTAAGAGCTTACTTACTCAAAACTCACTGGCAGTACAGCATTTTTGTAACTTGTACCAAAAGGTGATGCAGGGAGAAATAGGTGCAAAATGCATGTAGAAAGGGGCAGTACAGTTGCCGGGGCACCAGTAGCAAACAGAAAGTGCAAGGTTAGGGGTGAGGTTATTCCCATGCATGTATTCATCCTTGTGAACACTCCTGTTTATCATGCAGCAAGGGATATCCTCCTACTGTTTATTTGCTCCCTAAGCTTTGCAGGGTCTGAGCTGGGTGAAACACCTGCCTTTATTTGCAGTCAAGGCTCTTGCATAATAACAGTGTAATCATCATAGTCATTATGACAAAGTCTTTCATAGCAACTAATAGGGTTTATTGCATGTGATACGTTTGTAGGTGTGTATGAGCTCAAGTCACATCCTTTCTTAAGGAGCCCAAAAGAAGTTTCATCCCAGGTATCTTCTCCCTGTTGATTTCTCCTTGCCTTGCCACATGGTATAAAGCTTTTATTGTGCATCGGAGATACTTAGGGTAGGTGATTTGCCCAGTGTAGATCTCCTGGTTCAAAAGAATGCAAGGTTTAGCTTTCTGTCCCTTCACCATACACATCATCTCTGCAAGTGTCTATTGCCCCCTCATGACATGAACTCCCAGAATGGAGCTCATTTGACTCTAAGGTTAATTTTCTTTAGCCACTGGCAGGCTGATTTAAGTGCCAGCTCATTATGATGGCATTCTAATTAAAGCCCGATGATAGCCTTTGACCCTGCAAAATAACTTGGGAGAGAAGACACAATTAGGGTGATAAGCTTAGATACTGGCACACAGGAGGAAATATATCCTGCCTGACATTTGTGGGTGTCAACTTCGGTGTTATCAGATTGTCCTCCGGGAAGGACTGGTTATTAGTGTTTATCTCCCTAAGACAAATTCAGCGGCACTGATTTCTCTTGCTTCAAAGGGAGTTGCACCTTCTTCTTGCCAGGAGTGGATTTGGTCCTCTGCCTTAATTTTCAAGGTGTATTTTGTGCAGTTTCAGAAGAGCTGATCACATCTCTTACTGTGTGGAAGATCAAGTCCTTACTGGGATATATGAATTTCTTCCAAGCCTATCTAGGCACAAGAGCTGATTGTCTCTTTTTTTTTCTCAGGGTATAGAAATGGGAAATGAAAAAAAAGATTCAGGTAAAATATAGTGCATGTGGCTCTGCATCCACATCCTAGAATGTATTTTTTTTCTTTTGTTCCCATGTGACATAGCCTTTGAAAAAAAAAAAGGGATAGCCATCCTGGTTCTAAACATGTGAGACTTCTGCACAGCACCAGCATTATCCAAAGCAGGTCCTTCCAGCAAAGCTATTAAGAAAATGTACAAACACAACACATCCTAGCTAGGAATAGTCTGCCTTCTGCAGACAGGTTCTCCTTGTGCACCTTGAATCATGCCATTTCCTTCACACCTTATCAGGGACTCCTAGTTTTCTATCTCTCCACTTCTTTCCCTCTCCTGTCCTTCAACAGCTTTTATTTGCATTTTTCTCACATCCCTCAAGGATGGGAAAGTACTGGGTCTGCAATAATTGAGTAAAGAAGCTTTGAGGGCATGATTCTCTCGAATTGAAAACAGTGGCAATCAGTATCCCTTTCCTGTACTCACCATATTTGACTGATGTCCCTCAGTATACTCAGTCTATGACTGGAAGCCTGGTGGACTGATGTATGAAATTTCATGGGTTTCTGTTTGAGGGAGGCAAGTCTGTTTTCCATGGAACAAATGGGGAAACAAAACAGAGTGCACAGGATTATACAAGGCATATCAAGTCAGTGTCAGGGTGTACTACAACTTAACTATCTGCAGTTGTGCTTGACTTGAACCAAAGTTCATTGAAATCGTTTAACCTTTGTTAAGAGTCAGATCTTTTGATATCTGATATTTTTGTGTGGAGGAAAAGTTGTTATTCTCAGAAAATACCAGTTAATTGAAACAGAAACCTGGTGTGGAATTGTCCCCATTTCAACAAGATTTCGCCAGGAAAAATTTGACATTTCCAGGCTGAAGTGCCTAGCCAAGCCAGAGAGATCACACAGGAGTAGCCAAGTTACTTCACTGGGACTGGTGGCATGGGGAAGGAGCCCTATGGGGAAGTCATCCATCTGAATCAAAGAGAGCAGAGGCTGGAAAACAGAAGGCTAATGTTCCAGAGGAGCAACTGTACTCAAGGGTGTTGTCTTGCTTTTGCATTTGGCGAAAAACAGGGAAGGCCATTATCCCACTGTGGTCTTGGCTCGGTCTGGGTGTGGAACAGGAATGATTTCTTTGTAAGTAGTGTGGCATGGAAGATTAGTTTTCTGCCTACTCCTCCTGAGGACTAGCATGCAGATTGTCCCAATCTTGTCTCCAAGAAGCCACATAGGGCAGGACTGATTTTCAGAGCAAACAGTTGAGAAGCTAACTTCTTGTAATAATGAGGTACTTCAGTAGTGTTCCCAGCTAGCATGTAATCTTATAATTATTGGCTTTTGTGCATGTATAGTATCCTGTCTGTCTTCCCCTCCTCTATATTCATGCAGGCATGCACTCATTCCTATCTCCATCATCTTTAACTAAATTAGAGTAAAATACTTCATTACAGAGACTTTCAGCCATGAGTGTGGGCCCCAGGGAGTTTATTTTCATACAAATGTATTATGCACAAGGTTGATCTGATCACAGACAATTTGAACTATCTCTGCACCCCCAGGAAAATTCCTTTCATAAATGTAAATGATGTGACACTCCAAAGAACAGAAAACAAGACAGATGGAGGGAAGAAAAGAAAAAATCTTTATGCTGATGGAAAGGAGATTATGGGCAGCTGCAGAGGTGCTGGGTCTTGAGTGCAGGACTTGAGGCTGTCAGGACTCTTTCACCTGCCCTCTTCCTCCTCTCACAGCGTAGCTTTTCTATGGAACAGCAAGCTGTTGCAAGGTGCTAGAGGAGGAAGAGTGATGCATTAAGTATGTTTGAGATTATAATCACTGTTTCCATGGCAACAAGAAAATGCCCTCCATGGCTTTTGTTTGTGTTTTGAGCAAGGAGGCATGAAGTGAAGGTTTGTAAACAGAAGGCAGCAGGAAGAGATGCATACAGGGGGCTTTGTGGTTCCCTGTCCATGATACTGACCCACTTCAGGCATATGTGTGGCTTCTTCTGGTGTGTGGGGCTTTCTTCAACCAAGTTGCACCTTGGCTTTTGGACTTCTCCTGGGATGTGAGAGATAGCAAGATAGCAAAAACATGTGCTTTTCCAGTTTCTTCATTCCTGAGCTGCTTGAAAGTTGGTACTGAGTGCCCTTTCATGAGGAGATGCAGGAGTAAGCTCAACATGCTTCTCCATGGGATTCCCCCATGCTGTACCATCATAGGGAGCCCAGTCCTGATCCTGAAGGGATCAACCTCGTACAAGTAGTAAGTATGGTGGGCAAGTTAATCCCTACTTTCACAGAATATGAATCCTCTACACACAGAAATTCACTGGGCAGAAAGATGCAATGTAACTGACACCACTTTGGCTTCCCCTCTCCAGCACTAGAGAGAGCCATCTATTATTAAAAACCCTATTAGTCGTGGTAAGATTGTACCACTCCCTCTCACTGTAGCTGCTGAGCGTTTTCTAATTGGTTTTTATTACTACGCCATCCCTAGGAGCATGTGGAGCTCAAACACACATTTGCTAAGACATTTATGCTTGCTCATCCTTGTTGGGGATGCTTTTAGGCCATTTAAAGTTTTGTCAGGAGGATTAAAAAAAGAGGGCAAGAGAGGAGAAACTAAAAGAGACTGGAAAGGATATGGAGGATGGAGACAGCAAGAGGCAGGACCAAGTGGGCTGTTTGGCTGGTCTTTCCATCAGCTGTCCTGCTGGACATCTGGCCTCTCTGGCCCCTCCAACGGACAGCTACTCCAGTTTTCTTTTTCCCAAAAAGACACACAATCACCAGGCTCCTCAGTCACTTGAGGTATTCACTAGCTAGTCCAGCTTTGTGGTGCTTGCACACAGAGCAGTCCTTTCACCCTGGAAATGGAAGTGGAGTTTAATGAGTGGGCAGGACAGACTGTTCCCACCAGGCAGAGGGCATTGCCAGACGAGTGCACTGACCAGCAACCTGTTGACACATGACTGGTCTCTTCTCTCCCTTGATCCCTCTATTTTACCATGCTTTTTCTTCCACAAACCACCTTGATCCTTCCTTTTTCCTCCTTTGGTATTTTCCCAGAATATCCTGTATAATATTCTGTAAAAACAGACTAGATTTGGGAAAATTAATTCAATTCCCAAGTATTTTTCCTCTGCATTTCATCAGGTGTGCTATTCTCCCTAGGCAGTATCTAGGGATTAACAGCACTGTCCTGTGCCACCCATGTCTCCAGTAGCAGCGGTCTCTCTGGCTTCCCCATTGCCCTTTGCTCTGCTGCTACCAGCATTTGGGCAGCTCCATCTGGATGTGCAAGGATTACAGGGAAAGATGTGCTGGCTCTGTGACTAATGCTGTTTGGGTAATAGGATGCCACACAAATTCAAAGATGTTTCAGGACTGGGAGCTGCCATGAGGCAGCTGGTGAGATTTCCAAGTCCTCCCATGGAGCATAGGTGTTTCTGTATTTTGAAGTGGGTGGATGTTAAGGAATTCAGCCTGGTGAGGCATTTCTAGGAAAGAAAAAAAAAATCTTTCTGACCCTTTAATCTCCTAAGTAGTTTTGCATGTTTTGGGCTTGGGAGTCCTTAGCAATTGGCAAAAATAAGATTTCTTGTAAAGTGTGATGTAGCAGCCTTTTGCATGTGAGCTCCCTAAGCAGGAAAGCATAGATTCACATTCTTCCTGTAGCCATTAAACAAGCTGTAAAGGTGTGTCACCACTTTCTTGATTCTGGCGGGGACATTCTGGTTTTCCTGGTCACTGATCAAATGAAATTGTTTGTTATGGACGGGCTGTTCATTCGTTGATTTCACAGGCATTCCTGCTGCAGACAGAGCAGAGGTGGCTTAGCCAGGGCATCCAGTTGTTCAAGCAGGGTGGCTTACCTCCATGTTTTGATAGTCTTACAGTGCCTGGGAACAGGCACTCACATGCTAGTGAGAGCAAATGAATGTTTTTTCAGGGATTAACCTCCAGCAAGGCACTCTGGGGTTCCTCACACAGGCAGTGAAAGGCTCTGTTCTGCCTGCTGTGTGAGGGCTGGCAGGGCACGCTTGCACTGGGAACTCTGGCAGGTTTCCCTGCCCCATCATGCAGTCTCCTGCTGGGTGTACTGGGTAAACAGGTTTCTCCCTTTCCTCTCTGGAAGGGGCTGTTTCAGCCTGCTTCGCTTCGGCTGTCAGTGTTTCACTTAAGCGCACAGAGGATGTTACTCTTCCTGTGGTGCCTGTTGTGCTAATGGGATACATTTAAAGCCAACTCCACTGTAATTTCTTTTTCCTTAGGGAGAGGAGGGGAAAGTACTTTCTCCTTGGATCTGTGTCCCTGCTGCTCACTTTGTGTCTCTCTCACAGTCTGTAGCATGCTCATTTCTCTCCCAGATACTGAGAAATGCCGGGAGGTGGGGGAGCCCTGGAGGAACCTTTATGGATGCACTGCTGCTTTGCACCACCCAACATAGGCTAAGCCTCATCTCCTCTCCCGGCAGCTGCCTCAGTCAAGGCCTCTCCCTGGTGCCCATTGTTTGTTTCATCACAGTGGACCATGCAGCCTACAAGAGGCTGCACCTTCAACTGAAAATCACCCAGTACAGAAGCTTGTAGTATAATTCTTTAATGAGAACATGTTGCCCAGCATGTCACATGAAAGTGCTACCATTTGGCTTGGGTTTTGTAGGTTCTGGTCCCAGTGCTAGCATTTACTGTATCAAATCATTTGGGAGGTTCCCACACCAGCAAGGGACCCCTTCCCCACATAATGTTGTTGCAGTGGCTGAGATGAAGGGTAGCTCTCAGGCCATAAAGGAAAGAAAGCTGCTGGCAGAACTTTTCCCCAAGGGTCCTATAGTCCCTGTGATTCAGTTCCCCCTCAGTCTGAAAATCCTGCATCAGCCTTCAGGGTTTACAGAGAAACTTGGCTGCTTGCTGGGACACCCAGGGCTGGCTGAGATGGATGGGCAGCCAGGGGAGGGAGTGTTGTTTTTCTGTCTGAACAGTTGATATTTTTCTGTTGTGTGGGTTGGGATATGTTGCTGGATTTGATTTTGCTTTGCTATATTGTTGTTTGTTCAATAGCTTGGGGGGTTGTATGTAGCACTGAAATGGTTGGGGCCTGCAAGGGGAGGATGGGGTTTTTTTGCATTTAGAAAGAAATCAAAATAGATGAGATATTTTTTTCTTAATCAAAGATCACACCTAAATCAAATGCTTTAGACCTCACTCTTCTCCTATTCCCCCACTTCCCACCCTTCTCCCCCTCCTACGCACATATAAAGTTCGCCTGTTTGGGAATGCAGCTGAGAATTCCCTGCTGTCTGGTAAGCATGAACTAAACCTCTTTTCCCGTCTCTTTTAAAAAACCCCAGCCTACAAGGTGAAGCATATCCATGCTTCTTGATGCTGTTTGGTAGCTGGCACTCCTCTCTAACTACAGTGTAGGTTATTTTTGAATTACTCATAACAGACAGTTCCCCCGCTCAGAGGTCAAGGTCAGCGCAATGATCCCCATGCCCCTCTGTTGGCACTTCCCCACTGGGAGTGATATTAGCCCACACTCCTCTCCTGCTTCTACTCCCTACAACCTGTTATTAAACAAGGACAAGTGGGTAGCTTGTCTGTGTCTGTGTGTGAGAGCGCGACTCTGTCACCTGATGCATACAGATGGCTTATTAACCAATTAATTCATAGGACTAAATTGGTTAAATCAAACTAAATGACACCCAATTGCTGTACAAGGGTAGAAATGGATTGGAATAAGTGTTTCTTAAATGCCAGCCTCGTTGAGCAAAGGAATGGGTAGTAGAGGGAGGAGGGGAGCTTATGGAGGAGTGGGACGACAGCAGACACTGGCAGGCAGCATGAGCAGAGCCATCCAGGCCATCACGTCCTAGGGAAGGAAGTGGCTCATGAACTCATGGCAGTTTTTGATGCCAAGAAATCAGATCACTCTTTTTGCTGATAATACTTTAGAGCTGGGAATGCCTCTGGAAAGGGAGTCCTAGCCACAGCCTCAATGTGTGTCCTGGGCAAAAGGATGTGCTTTCTCGGGTCCCAGACTTTGATTGAAGCACAAATCATTAACTGAGCTATTATTATTTGATTACAGCATGAACTGTTATTGTTAATTTGCCTCAAGAGTGAAGCTTGGATTTTTCAGTAGTGCAGTCTACCTCTTCCTCTACCTGAAGTCCTTAGGAACAGTTACCTGTTGAGCATCCTGGAAACCGTGGGTTTTTGTTCTTTCTGTAACCAATCCCTCAGAACTGGCCAGAACAACTACACATGGCTATAAGGCTGCTGTCTGCCTCACTGCAGCAGTATCACCAGTTGCTCGAAGGTGCTTTTCTCTATATTTTCCCTTGGTGGCATTATTTATTTGGGAGTGGGGATGGGTTGACCTTGGCTGGCTGCTGCATGGCCACCAGGGCACCCTACCCTTAGCAGGGTAACCCACCTCTTGTCCTTAGCAGGACAGGAGAAGATAACTTACCAATTACTGTCACAGGCAAAACAGACTAGATTTGGGAAAATTAATTTAATTTATTGCCAATTAATAACAGAGTGGGATAGTGAGAAATTAGAACAAAACTAAAAGAATCTTCTCCCAGCCCTTCCTTCTTCCCAGGCTCAACTTCACTCCCAACTCTTCTCTGTCCCTCATGAGCAGCATGGGGGAAGAGGGAATGTGAGTTGCCATCAGTCCATAACACTTTGTCTCTGCTGCTCCTTCCTACTCATGTTCTTTGCCTGTTGCAGTGTGGCATCCCTCCCATGGGAGGCAGTCCTTCAGGAACTGCTTCAATGTGGGTTCTTCCTTCCCATGGGGTGCAGTCCTTCAGGAATGGACTGCTTCAGCATGTGTTCCCCTTGGGCTGCAGCTTCTGCTGAAAAGCTTGCTCCTGTGTAGGCTTCACTCCATGACCTCAGGTCCTGCCAGGAGCCTGCTCCAGCAGGTGTTTTTAAGGGGCTGCTGCTTCCTTCAAGGCATATCGACCTGCTGCCTTGTGGGCTCCTCCTGAGGCTGCAGGAGAATCTGCTGCACTGTTTAGAGCACATTCTCCCCTCCCTCTTCCCTGACCTTGGTGTCTGCAGGGCTCTTTTCCTCACATTTTCTCCTCTCTCACAGCTGCTGCACAGTGGTTTTTTGCTCTTAATTATGTTAATGTAGAGGCACTACCAACATCACTGGTGGGCTCAGCTTTGGACAGTGGCAGCTCAATCTTAGAACCACCTAACCAGGCTCTGTCCAACATGGGAGCAACTCCTCCTGTCTTCTAACAGAAACCACTTCTTCAGCCTCCCTTCCCCCTCAGTCTTACCACATAAACCCAACAGAGTATGTTTCAAGGGACTTTGTTCATCTGTATAGGACAGCACCCCTTTTGGTTTTTCCTATACTGAATGCTGACCTTTTGCTCTGTGTTGTGATGTAGAAGATGGACTTGATAGGATTAACTGGATGACTGGGCGTGGGAGGTATTTCCCCTGATCCCTGTTCAATTTAACAACTACTGTGGTATGTAAGAGTCATAACCTAATTTGGAGTAGTGGAGGGAGTACAAAAGAAAGCATACAAAAGGCAAGAGTTGTGCATCAGAAACTACTCCGATCCAATAGCGTTTTATGTTGCAGTTTGAATATTTTGCCTGCCTCAAGGCTATACCTCATACCACCATATCAAAGCTTAGTTCACTTATTCTGTTCTACCAGAGCTGATAATCTGAGGGAGTTTTCCTGGCTGTTTCCCTTGACAGGAGCTTCATTGTGCTAGCCTTGAACAAGGGAGTCTGTGGCTCCCCTGAAGGTGTAGTAGGGGAGATGGTACATGGGGGAATATGGGACATACCAAGGTAAAAGTTCTTCCATGAGGCAGAGTCATCTTGCAACAGTTTATGGCAGTGTCCTGCTAGTGGCATCTTGGTTCAGCATGACTCAGGCTGGAATCTTCTATTGATTATCCACCTTGTGGTCTCTTGTTCAATGCTGTCTGCCTCAGGCAGCACTGGAAAACTGTACCCATGTGGCTGAGGGCATGAAGTGCAGAGGCCACTGGCCATGGAGGTGCTTACTTCTGGAACTGGGACAGCTGCTGCTTCATGGTGGGCAGGCGCCTGAGGTTTGCTTTGGGTTGGTGCTGTTTTGGGGGCAGTTGGATTTGCTGTGTGCTGGGTAGGGGCAGTCTTTGTCTGGTAGAGGACACTGTTGAGTAAAATGGTATCTTTGACAGTGCTTGTAGCAGAAAAAAGGGATGAATCCTTTAATGTGGGACAGGAGTGAAAGGTGTGTTTTAGTGGTTATCACCAGGATCAGCTGAGAAAAGAATGACAGCACGCTTTATCAAACCCTGCAAAATCAGCACACTCGCAGCACACTTCACTCCAATACACAGTGAGAAACAAAAATGTCACAGCCCAGAACATGTGCACACACATGCAAGCACACAGAGTACATGCACACAGAGCACATGCCAAAAGCACGTGCACAGCTCTGGCACCTCCGCTTGTACAGCATTAGCAAATGACACACAGACATAGCCTGAAACATATGCGTTCATGGAGTACAGCCCATTAAGAATGAAACCTGTGCATATGCAAAACTGCCAAGAACACATTCACCAGCACCCTAATACTAGCTGTGGGTAACCACCAAACAAACACATGCCTGACTATTATGTCAGTGTTAAAATTGCTCTTCTTCAGTTGCCGCAGTAAGATAAAGTCTCCAAACCTGTCATGCTGCAGCATATTTTCCAAGGCTGCAGTATATGGACGGTGCGTAAAATATTGAATCATTTAGGGGATTTTCATTTTTTCTTTTTTTTGTTGTTGATGTTGTTTTGTTTTTTTAAAGAAAAATAGGTTTTATATTTTGGCCAGAGGCAGAGCAAATATTTTGTGTGCTGAAGCCTTGACCACTGTTCTAGAGCATTTGATGTGTATATTTTGTGGCCTTTTTACCCCCTTTTTGTCCCTTTGGAATCATGCTCCAGGGTAATTTTTTATTCTTAGAGCTTTGCCACCCTTTTACTAACATTTGCCCTAGCAAGATCCCTCGCTTTCCTTTGGCCCTAATAGCCCTTGCTGTCCCTGCAAAAACAGGCTGAGGAAGGGGATGCTTTCGCTACTTCCAGAAGTGAAGTTGTAAGTTGTATGTGGCTCCTGCCCAGTGAGAAATGGTCTGAGACTAAATTTAGCCATGCACCCACAGACAAGCTGGGCCTCTGAAGTCGTCTGTGTGGGACTGTGTTTTTTGTCCCTTCAATGCTCTACCCCATGTACCTGTTCCCTGGAGGCTCTAATCACGCACAGTGATTAATCGACTAAGTACACTGCTTCACAGCCTGTGTGTTGTGTTGGTCTGTTTAAGTTGAGAGTAATTTTTTACGGTTTCAAAATGTCCATTTTAGCGGAGTGAGATTGCATGTGGTCAGGGCAGGCCTCCAGCTCTGCACTGTACCATGGTCAGGCTCTGCATAGATTGCATCCCTTTCCCGTGCCTCAGTTTGCTCATCCCTTATGGAGCAATAACACTGCTGATTCACCTCAGAAGGAGCTAGAAAGTCTCACTGATTATATTAGAAAGTGCTTTGATGTCTCTGGTAGACAGAGAAGCCACTGCTATCCTATGAGCTATTTTCCCCTCTCCACCCCATTTATAATGATCTGGACTGCCTTGAAGTCTGAAGTAGACACACAGGTTGATCTCAGCACATTTTTATTTTTTTTAACCTTTTCTTAGCACAGCTCTGACAGTTCAGAGTGCTTGCATGACCATGGAGTACATATTTTATTGTTTCTGTGATACAGAACAGAACTGCTTTAGACACAAAGCAGAAGGCCAGGGTAATAAGAGAAGACAAAAATTTAATTAAGAAGAAACAAGAAACAGAAGAACTCTCTTTTATTGCAAAAAAAGGAAAGGCTGAGGGGTCTTGTTGATGTTTCTCAGTGTCTTTAGGTAGGTCTGTTATTGCCAATCTGAGAGAAAGCCAAAAAGATTTTTAAGCTCATATAAGCAACAGAAAGTTTTTAATGATTCTGTGAGTTGTATGATAATCCAGTGGTCTTTGGTCTGCACCACTTCTATTACATTCAGAGATATAGCTTGGACATCTGTACAACCACTTTCCCTCAGCTGTTCTCCATTTGCAGTTGGCAGTAGTCATGTGATGAAATGAGTATCAAATTTGGAAATGGCTTTGCCATTAGGTTCTATAGTGGAGATTTTCTTAGAACTCCTTGTCTTCAGGCTGAGTGGCATCAGGAGGATCAACAAGGATCCAAGTAACTGTGAGGGAATGTAGTATGTGAAATTTTGTGGATGTCTTGATAACCTCCTTTCCTCTCCATCCCAAGGCGGGGAAAATCTTTTGAGGAAGCCATGTCAGGATTCATCTCTAAAGAGAAGTACAGTTCCTTCAGCTTCCCTACTCCTTTCTGGGAAACTGAGAAGGAGTTGGAAAACTGAAGGATTATAAGAGAGAAAATCAAATGTGGGTCCTCAGACTAGCTACCTCCTGTTGATACCTTCTGAATGCTCAGCACTCCTGCAAGTAAGTCCCCTGAGACAACAAGGAGCGTTGAAAGTGCCTCCATGAGATCAGATCTCTTGGGACAGGAATGTCCTTTAACTCATTAATTTTGTGGTGCAAAAAGAGGAAAAATATCCCTCTTACAGCTTTTCTGCCCTTGTCTTTGAAAGATGCAGCAGGACTCAGGTATATAACCATGTCCAGGCAATGAGAAGTACATTCAGAGCAAATGTATGTCTAAATGTTCATTGCATTACTTTGAGTATTTATTTAGTTGGGGGTTTTGTCACATTTCTATGACCTCTAGCAAAGTATGTGTTTTGGCAGTAAACACAAAAGTTCGCAGTAATGTGGCAGGGGGGTGAGGCATGGGGGTGGTGGAGGGACACATCTTTTTATGCTAATCAACTTACTTTGGTCTGAAAATGTCTGTTAACAGGATTTCACATCTGTGAGGAGAGTTTTTAAAGTTAAAAAAATATTTAAGTATGTATTATTTTTTTAATCAAGTCAAAGATAAAGAAGTGGTGAATTTCCATTTTATTGGGAATTGCTTATTAGTGCCATCTTGCTTTGTGATAGCTTTGGAGCACATCGTATTTTCTCAAAGCACTGGATGACTCCAGGGACAGATACAAAATTTCAGTTGCAAGGAAGAGGAGAGACTGCTGTGCATCTGAGATGCAGGAAGCCTAGATGTTGCTCTCTGCAGTGCCATGAACTTCTTCTGTGACCTTATGGAAGGTGTTTGGGTTATTTTGCAGTTGGTTTTCCCCATTTGTGAGCTGGAGAGTGTACAACTAATGTATTAGTGATGTTGTGAGGATAAACTGAATCAAATCTGAAATTCTGCAGTGAAGTGGTCATTGGGCTGTAGACAGGATGAGCAGGAGTTTTGAGAAACTGCTGTGATAGATTCAGTTCATCTTCTGGAAGCTCAGTGACCTGTATTTACGTGTCAGTCTTCTGAACAGCAAATCAAAGAGGTTTGTAGCCCCCAGCTGAGGCTGGGAACACCATTATGTGCATTGCAATTCTGGGAAAATGAGTCATGGAAGGACTGCGTGGGGTGGCAAGGTCTGGGGAGAGATGCTATGATGAAACACGAGCAAGGAATGGCTCCCACCTTGCCTTCAGATGGCTACAGCGTGCTGGCAATAACCATTCTGAGCTCATCTCAGCGGTGTACCAGGGGATCAGTGTCTGTGCAACAAACCTGGCTGTGCATTGCAGTAGTGACACTTCAGTTAGAGCCTGGAGCATAAAGTGCCTCTTCTGTAGTAGGTGGAGGTAACTACAGCTTTGGGAGGGGGCCCTGGTGCGCTGGCCATGCATGAGTCACAGAGCTTCCCAGTGTGGATTTTTAACTTGGGCTCACTGGCGGCATCGTTTCCACTACAGCAATTTTAAACACTGCTTGTCTTGGGTGACACTAGACAGTGTTTAATGGAGAATGAAAGAAGCAGGGTGTTTTGTATTGTGCTTCTGGGGGGAAAAAAGTGTCCCTATAGGAGTAGAGTAGCAGCAGGAATGGACACCAAGCTACTGGTCTCAGTAAGCTATCAGTCCCAGTGCTCAGCTGTTGACTGTGCAGGATGGAGGAGAGTAAGTAACAACATGCCATCCATCACTGCAGCACAAAGACTGCCTGGGGAAGGAGCAGGGAGTCACAGCTCCCCTTTGCCTGAGTAGGACCAGCAGAGAGATGTAGTATCCAGCCACACTGTGAATACAGAATTAGAAACTATGTGGGGACTATTTCAAATGCAGTTTAGGGTTTTTTTGCTGTCTGTACTTCTTCCTAGTGCCACAATACAGCTCCTTCACAGTTCTTCATCGCAACCTGCCCTTCTCCTGCCTCCCAGCAGAGCAAACACTGAAGCACAGTGAGGCAGCTGGCAAGCACTCAGCCTTTCCTCCTTCCCTCCTCCTCTCTCTGCCAGTTTTGTCCTTCCTTGCACACTGTGGATGAGTTCTTTGGGGTCTTTCTTTGACTTAACATGTGTACCCAGCTCAGCACAGTGTGGGCTTGGCCCTCTGTTAGGATTTGAGTGGATAATCATGGTTTCTGCTGAGTCTGTGGGCTGTGGTGGCATTTTGCCAGCTGCATAGAGAGGCACCACTGCCCATAGCAAGTGTTGTCACCTGGAATTCACACCTGGAGCTGCTGCTGCTGTGTTGATCTGCTGTGGATTTTTTGTTTGTTTGTTTCTTTGTGCCAATAATGGAAACATCTTAGTACCTGCCAATTATGAAAAAGAAAAAAAAAGAAAAAAAGAGACAATAGTAATCTCCTCTCTCTTTCTCTCTATTTTTTCTCCTCTCCACTGGGACAGAACTAAATAAAATGCTTGATAAAATTTAGGCTTTATGTGTGTGAGAGAGATACTTATTGTGGTGAGCTGGGTTGAAGAAATGAGATTTGCATAGATATGGATGGATAAAAAGAAGAGAAGATTGGGAGAAGAATACTTGAATACTGAATACCTGAAAATGTATGGAGCTGCATGTATGCCTGAGAAAACTGTCTGGACTTCAGAAAAGTTGTATTCACTTGCATTGACTCTGTTCTTAGCCCGTTGTTTTGCTTTGAAATCATATTACTTAATTTTTCTAACTCCCCAGGTGTATCATTTGACGATGTTCTTTCCCATTAGGGTGTGAGAGGAGAGAATTAGTGTTCACTGTCCTATAGGTAGGTCACTATTGCAGAGATCCTGTGGTGCTTAGCAGGGTGATGGTAGAGCAGTACTCTCCTAGAGACTTCGGAAAACACCCATTGCTCATGACAATTAGAATCTGAGGAAGCCCTGAGAAAAAGCCTGTCATCATGAAATTTCCTGGGCTGCCACCAAATGGTAGGAAATTCCCCAGGTCCTCAATTTCGTGGTCATCCTCAGCTCTGGTGGAACTGAGCCACAGGCCAGAATCAAAGACTCAAGCTGGACCATGTAGCTTCCTCTTCACAGCAGTTACCTGCATTTTTGAATTATACCTAGGACTGTCATGGCAGAATTTGCTAGAAGCTGAGAAGACAACTTTTTCTTCAGGGCATTTTACTTCTTCCAGGTTGCAGCTGGTACTGCCTAGGCTGGGAGGTCTGACATGGAGGTTTGGTTTGGATCTGATACTCTCTTAATTCAGAAGCCCAGCTGTCATGCTGGCTGGAAGCAGATACGTCAGGGAAGAGGAGGAAGGTAACACACTTGGGTAATCTGGTCCCATGCTAAGTCTCAACCCTAGCAATGAGAGCGAGGAGCCACTTTACTTTTTGAAACTTTGATCTGTCTTCAAAAATACACTGTCAGTCATTGTCATAATTCTGGATGTTGTGATATGTCTCATTCCTGCCCCTTCTGGAATACTGTGAGATTCTTCCTTTCAATTATTTCCTTTAGCTGCCAGTCCCAAAGTCTAATAATGTAACATGTGGAGAGGGGGAAAAATGCAGAAAAAAAAAAGGTATTCCAGAACCTTTGAATTCAGCTTTTCATTTAGCTGAATGCCTTTATAGTCCCTATTTCCTAAGCTTGGAAAAAAGTTTAAGCCGATGAAGAAAGGTAGCTACTTACTTTTCATGTGCATAGGTGATCTGGAAAGCATATCTGTGATCTCCCTGGGACAACCTAAAACCTAAGAATTGAACACATGAAGACATTTCTTCCATCTGGCTGTTGGTGCTTTGTGGCCACATCTTTGGTTCCCATATTCAAGCAGAAAGAAGGTTTCTTCCAGC
This sequence comes from Campylorhamphus procurvoides, assembly GCA_013396655.1. Lineage (NCBI taxonomy): Eukaryota > Metazoa > Chordata > Aves > Passeriformes > Dendrocolaptidae > Campylorhamphus > Campylorhamphus procurvoides. Next base: position 1,879,142 of record WBMV01007810.1, read on the forward strand.
TCAGCCCATATCTAGGCTGCCCCATTTGCAGTCTTTCCACATGATAAACGGGCTAATTAATTTACAGGGCAAAATGAGAAAAGGTAAAAAAAAAGAGGGAAAGAATCAATTGACAAATTGAAATGTCATTTCCCAGCCTACAGCTGGACGCTGCTGCCTCTCTTGTCTCTCTCCCACCCTCTTTTTTTTCTTTTTAGCCTTTTGTTTTTTGATTTGGTTATAAAAGCCAGGGTGTAATTGAAACTGGCATCAAAATCAAACAGTATGACCTTGCCGGGTTTCCTCCAGTCCCACCACGCCATCCTTGCTGGCTGAGGGAAATAAGAGTGTGGAGGGGAAAGCGAGGGAGGGCAGCAGCACAGGGAGTCCCCTGACAACTTGGCTGCTTGCATGCCTGTCTTTGAAGGGCTTCTCCTCTGTACATCTTTTATTTATTTAATTTTTGTCCAAGGCAGCCAAAGTGCCGTGGGGACGTGGGGGATGACAGCAGAGCACACCAGCAGCTTTTTCTTAGGAGCTGACATGTAAAACTGCTGTGGGAACTGAGCAACGCAGTCTGCCAGCTCATGAGAGTGGCTTGAAGGAGCTGGGAAGACATGGGCCTCAATGCCTTGACCTTCTTGGCCTGTCTGGAAATAGAAGCAGCAGTCTCTTATTCCCAGACTCAAGATGTGTGGCTCTGGCTGTGCTCCCTCATTCTGCCCTGCAGCAGCACCTCTTCCAGATGACTGAGACAAGAAAACTCATGTCATCTGTGAGCCAGGCATTTGCTGGAGTTCAGATCTCCCCAAGGAGGAAGTTTAATGCACTAATTGTCTATAGCTTGTCTGCTCAAAAGCGGGTCTTGTGCTTAGGAGAGCTGGTTGCTGCAGTGTACCCCTGACTGGATCCTCAGTGAGCATTTGAGGAAGGGCCTCTGTGCATGTCTTTCCTTGCTCCCTTTTTTTGGCAAGAATTAGGACAGGCAGGGAGGTGCAGTGCACTTCTAGGGGATTTCAAAATTCTGGAGGCGAAGCGGTGTAGGGTGGCTAGGTACCAGCAGAAGCATCCCCTGAGTTCTAGTGTGGAGATACTGCTGCCTGGATGCAGTGCCCCTAGAGTAGGGATAAGCAGAGCCCTGGCACAGCCCAGGTTTGGAATTGCAATGATCTCATTGTGAGAGGCAGTTAAAATGTGAGCTCAAGGCACATAAAACAGCAAGGAATAAATCTCCACTAAATCGGTCCCATCTTCAGTGCCCTCACAAGCAGCCAGGTCTCCGGTGATAGCTTTTACAAACTGGAGCGGGGAATGAGGATGGAGGAATGCTGCAAGATCTCGGGGGAGAAGACAGCAAGTTTGTTTACAGGCCATTGAGAAACTGGGTTTGGAGGAAATAGCATTGGGTAGGATTGGTAGAAGCTATATAATATCTCCATCTCCTTCCTCCATTCTGTTTGTATACTGCATGCCCATTAGATGACTCTGAGTTTACACAGAAACTGCTGAGGTAGGAAAAAAAAATTTTTATAAGCCTGTATTTCTATGTTCTAATATAAATGAAATATAGAAAATGTGAGAGAATGGAGCTCCCATAGAAAAATAGGTGAAGAAGCTTGAGTCAGCAGACGCAGAGCAGAAGAGCGGCAGAGGTTTATGCAGGTCCTGATACTGCCTTGTTGAACACAGTGATCTGTGAGCTCAAGGAGATGAATAATACAATTTACTTCAGTTGTTTCTTTGCAGACTTAAGCCAAATTCCAACATGATATTTGAGATACTTTTGGTACATGATGGGATAGGATCTTATTCTGGGAATAATTCAGACATAATATCATGTTCACTGACAGTAGCAGTGAAGTTTCCATGAATTTTCAATGGATCAGAATCAGGCCTCTCAGTGAACAAAAATATCTTTAAACTATTATGTACCTTTCTCTGCTAAGGTTGCTTCATTGTGGCTCGTATTTTTTGCAGTTATCATATTTTCTTCAATTTGCCTTTTCTTTATTTTCTATTCCTAAACAACTCTCACTTTCAGATCATCGGGTGCTAGTATCTTACTGCAGATTTGAGCTGTGCACCAAGGACTCTCCTGTATAAGCATTTGCAGAATTAAGTTTTATTCCCCCAAAGGAGCTTTTTCTGCAGCCAAAGAACACCCTTCTTCTATTAGTATCAATGTAATTAGTGAGATTTCACCCTGTGCAAAATGCTAACCACTTTCGCCCTGCATGAAGCATTTACTGGTAAATAATGCAAAACTGTATTTTTATGAGCATTAGATCAAATTTGTAAGTGAATATGCTTTGTTTGCACTTAATTCCACTTTAACATCCCTCCCCTGAATATATTTGACCAATTTAATTTTATGGTCAGAATAAAAGAAAAAAATGAAGTTCAGTGTTGTGGAAATATTTTTAGAAACTGAATTGTAGAAATTCCACTGAGACTATTCAGTGTAGAAGGATTTGTTCATTCGTCCAACCTTAGCAATTGTCACAGAGAATCAGTCTTGATGTCCCCTGAGCCCTGATTTGACCTATCAGAACAAGCAGCATCAGATTTTCAACTGAAAGGTAAGGGAAGTACTGCAGTTGGTGGGTAATATCACATATTTATCAATAGTAATGATTAGTTTATTCCCTAAAGCATAAGGTAATATAGTCCATGTCATCAGCACTGGTACTTTATATTGGATGTTTTGGTTCTCCATGTAAACATGCAATTCTTTGCTTCATTTTGCTAAACTCTTGGCTTTAATGTAATTTGCTGGTGAGTTCTCTTGCCTAAGTTCAGTGTTTTGTTAAAAAAATATATTTCTCTAGTAAATTTGTAATCACCACCTTTCAGCTTCATTAACTGCTCATTTTTTCTAGCATTATAAAGAAAGAAAAAACTAGCTCTTCACATCCATTCTCTGTATTATTCACTACTTTATAGACTGTTATCACACCTCCTCTTGTTTGTCTTCTCCTTAATACAAACTGCCCTCCCTCCTCTTATTCCTCTTTCATGTATGCATTTTTCCACTCCTGTTATCATTCTTGCCACCTTTCTAAAGAGGAGGCTGAAACAATGCATGGTTACTTATCTGGCCACTAGTCAAACCATCTGGAATTTCAGACTTCACCTTAGAGGGGGGAAAAATTGGGGGGAGAAATCCATCAAATAAATTGGAAAAACAAATACATTTATTGAACGCACCATCTGGTAGTGCACATTCCACCAGCAGAAAAAAAAACAAAAACCTCTACCAAGCTAAATTCAACAAATCAATTATTCATTGTGAATTATTCACTAGCTTCTATTCCAAACACTGCCAAGATGTGTTTGTTTATTTTTATTTGGAGTTTAAAAAAATCCATGGCAACATTGCTGTTTGTCTGTGTTCAAGCACAAAGAGCAGATCCGCACTTCTGTTCTGGATGCCTTGATTTAATCAAAGAAAAAGCAACAGAACAAGAAAGAACAAAAGCAAAGTTCTCAGAAGAGAAAATAACATGTGTCTGTAAAGTGCTTTTTCACTAAAATGGTGTTCCGGGTGACCAGACAATTCCAGAAATACAAATGTGAAAAACGTGGAAAGAGTGACTGTATCTGTTACATCTGTATTACAGCAGTACCTGACACAAAGGGGGTTTGCACCATAGCTGAAGAAAACAGATGAATTGATTTTAACAGAAAAGGAGTTTAATAAACTGGTGTGATTACAGGTCAGGGTTCAGTTGCACTATCAGTTGCACTGGGGAGGAGGGGATGGGAGAAGAGAGAATTTGAGTAGGTCATATGGGAATAGGAGTGGTAGAGCATCCTCTTCTCATGGGGAGCTGCCATGTCCTTGGGCACAAACTCCTGCCTGTTTTGGTCTCTCTTTGTGGCTCCACCTTGTGCCATAGGACTGCAGTGGGGATTTGACTGTAGTCCAAGGAAATGGTAATCTATAATCTTCTCTCTGGTTTGCAAGCTTTTGCAGAGCAAGACCTTTTGGGGAACTGGGATAGCTGGCAGCTCTGGGTGGTATGGTTAGATCTGAGGAGTCAGCAGAAGGGATGAGGTAAGAGCAGGCCATCCATGGTGCCCAGTCCTGATCTCTATTTGAAAGCACAACAGCAAAGGAGATATTTGCTCATTCTCTCCTCGTGAAAGGGGGTTTTTTGTGATTTTTTTTGTTGTTGTTGTTGTTTGGTTTTTTTCTTTTTTTTCTTTTGTCCCGACTTGGTTACAGCTAACAACTAATTAAGGCCCTAATTGAATATTGGCTAAAGGGCAGTCAGATAAGTGGTTTGTGTTAGGAAACCAGAGGAAATAAAAGTGCGCTATGACTTACACTTTATATCGATTGCAGTCCCCTCCAATATGAGGTGCTAGGTACCTGGCCATAAAAGCATCTGAGGCAATCAGAGCATTTTTTCATATGTTTGCACAGTGCCATGTACACAACTTGGCTTCTTTGGCTGCTGCTGCTTTTGGAGACCAACGGTAGCACTATGGTGTGCAAACATCCCTTTGGAGGTGCTGATCTTGGAATCCCAGTGCAGGATTTGTTATGTTGCCTCATATGAGACGTTCAGTTTTGACCTTATGGGAGTGTTGCACCAGAAAACCCTGTTGCCTTGACCCAGTAGCGAAATTATGTTATTCACTGGTATATTTCCAGAAATAGGGCAGGCAGAAACTCTCATTTGGGCACATGCTTTACACTATAAATTTTTGTTCCTATTTCTTCCATGTATAAGAAAAAAAAAAAAGGCCTGGACCCAACTAGCTTTCATATGCGATTTTTATACCCCTTGATCAGTGCCTGGCTGGTCATCAATTTTATGCCTGCAATTAAATCACTAGCACAAAATGTTCCACCATTAAGCTGTGGACTAAAACATTTCTGTCTCAAATTGCACCTGGATAAGGAGTAGGGATTCTTCCTGATAAAGCAATATTTCTGTTTCGAATGCATGCTACCTTTTAAGAACTGTGTCCCAGATTTTGGAAACTAAGGTTAGAATAGTCAAAGCAGTGGCATTTCTCATCTGCTGATGTTCTCAGCTATCAGGTTGCTGTACTGAACAGTTTACTCTGCTAGAGATCTCTACTGCTACTTGTGGCACTGATGCAAATATATATTCAGAAAAAGGAGAGAGAGAAAGAAAGAGAGATTGAAATTGAAAACATACAAGATTAAAAACAAGAAAAAAAACCACAAAGTACAACAAGCTAGAAAGCCCTGAAATGAAAGATTAGAGACTTTTTTCCCCCCTTTAGAAAAAGGTTTTCTTTAATCATCTGATTTGCCTGTCTTCAGTCCAAATGCTGTTCCTCTTAACTCTGGCTGTTGTGGTTTCTTTGTTCCATGTCCCTGCCGTGGTGTGGCTGTCCCCATTGCCCTGTTACAGGTTTGCCTGGGCAAGGCTGTGGAACTGTGATGAGTGTTGGCAGGGCAGTGGGGGGAGGTGTTGGAGAACAGAGCCCAGTGAATGGGCACCACTCCAGCACCATCTCTATGTGTGGGAGGCACGATAAATGCTCACCTAAACTTTACAGGGGCTGATGCCCAGGGAGAGACGTTGCCTGGAACATAGTCCAGATCAAGGTGCTGTGTGATATTAGGAGTGATGGCAGGAGCTGGAGATGTTGGTGCAGAGAAGGTCAGTTATGCAGAAAGCAACACTGGGGAGCAGCTGAAATCCCTGAAAATCCTTCTGCACTTCATAACTGGCAGATTAGAATCAGGCTGTGTAAATTAGGGGACACATCTTCGGAAGATGCGTTTGCAAGGGAGAATTCCCGTTTCTCTGGGATTTTTTGGGACGGAGGCCTACAATGAATGTCAGCAATGCACTAGGCTGCCAGTATTTTTCAGCAACATTGTTCTCTAAAAGACAGGGGAGTTTTGTTGCCCTTTACAAATTATTTATTCCAACAGTTATTGTATGTTCAACAATAAATGAAAATAGACTAATAGCACATATTCACTGATGCTCTTAAAAGCTTGGTAATAGATAGAAGTTTCCAACTTCACTCTCCTTCTCAAGTAAAAAGACTTTCGTACGTAAGCCAGACAAAGGTGGGGTCCTCAAACAGAAAGGATAGGCAGGCTGGGAGAGAGCAGTCTGAAGCAAATGCCACTCTAATTATTGATATGTGATGGCAGAGGACTGAGAAGATCACTGGAGGCTTTGGTGTTAGTGTCAGCACAAAGTCTTCTCCCAGCAAATAGCATGTACAGTGAGAATTTGCACTTTCAGCACTTTGAATCTTTCTAGAAATCTCAAAACACATGGCAGTTGACTGTTTCCCAAAAGTCATTGCAGCTTCTGTCTCACAGGTCTAGTGGCTCTCACTGCATGTCAAAGGAAACCCTTCCTCACCAAGATGCCATACCTCAGGAGAAGCTGGCCCTATTATCCAGTACAGTGCTGCATTGAGACACTGCCACACTCAGATCGTTGTGCTTTGAGCTCACCTCAGAGGGTGGAAGTGACATCTCACCCTTGTGCTCCAAGGCAGAGTCAGCTAAACTGGTGCCATTCCAACCAAACTCATGTCCTCCTCTGTTGGAATAACTGGCTTTATTGATGGGATACAAACATCAGATATCTGATATACTGCTACTTCATTAAGGCTTTTGACACTGTCATGGCATCCCCATAAGCAAAATAGAGAAGGTCAGTTGAAATAGAAAAGGGTAGTTGCAACATCTGTTGTGCTCAGAGTGGAGCTAACTAGGGTTCTCTGTCAAACTGGAAGGTGTGTGGAGTGGCAGGAGTCAGTCCTGTGTCAGTTACTGCTCAGTATTTTCTTTCGTGACTTTGCTGGTAGGGGTAGCAAAGAAGCTTGTATTTTTAATGCTTGTGGGATTGCAGGCATGCTTGTGGAAAAGGCTAGAACAAGATGCATAAATCGCCTGAAAATGTTGTCTGAAATTCAAGGAGAGCACATGCAAGGAGCTGCAATTTGTTAGGGATAATGAAGTGTGTGTATATGGGACGGGGAATGGCAGGTTAGGGAGACATCCTGTGGAAGAACATGCTGGGCATAATGCGAATTCAGAAGGTGCTAAGCTGGAGCAGGGTATATTTATTTAGTTATTCTCATCCTTTCCCTTTCTCCTGCAGTAGCCATGAGTCTGCTCTAGCCAGACAACCACGGGTACAGATACATGACAGTGAGTTATGGAAGGGCTGTGGTGATTCTGGAGTGCATCAGGGACTCCACCTCTTCTCCTTGCTCCCTGTCTTGCTTTGTGCCAACTCAGGAGGTCAAGAACCCTGGTGCTATTAGCACTCCTGTGATATCAGGGAAAAAGAGAGCTAAACAGGTGGAAGAATGAGTTAGAAGCCAACATATCAAACCAACATGCTATAAAAACACCCTGCTCAAGCACAGTGACAGTGGAAGGGCTTCTCTCCATCAGCAGCTCTGTGTCCACCTGTTCAAGTCCTGCTGAGGCAGCAAAGATGAAAGCCTAAATTTTAGTGCTCCAGGAGTTGAAAGTAATCTGCCCATCACCACCTCCCCTCCTCCCCTTGCTCGCTACCTCCTCTCCCCCACTTGCATCTTACTATTTTCTTGTAAACAAGGTGATCTCTCTTTCCTTAAAAGGTTTCAGGCAGGTAGTTAGACCTGCAAGGATAATTCACAGTGATTCACTGGCTCCACAGTTTTGCATCATCTGTTACAAATGCCTCTGAGCTGAGGACAGTTGCCTTGACTTTATTCAAGGAATGATTGTTTGCTTATTTGTATAGTTCTTTTTGTGTTTGTGCTTTCCTTCCCCCCCCCACCCCCCCTTCCTCCTCCTTTTTATATTTTTTAAATCAGCTGAATGGCAAGTATCAGAGGCTTGCTATTGAATCTACCTTAGTTGTGATAGATCACTCTCCCTTACCTTGTTTTCCTGATTTGCTGAGGCTACCTCTCCTGTAGCCAGAGGGTGTTACAAAGAAACTTGTGACCTTCACTCCCTCTGGAAGAGGAATCAATTTATGAATATAGAACAGATAAGAACTAGATGACTTAGAATTTTTTTAAAGCTTTTTCGCCTCCCCAGGCTTGTCCCAGAGTATCACTTCTAGGAAATTCAAGCATCTTTGCATCTCTTCGGCTGGGTGGGAGTTTAAAGGTAGTCTGTGCATGAGCAGTTACATGCAGTAATTGTGTGTGCACAAACATTTTACTCAGTTATGTGTATGCAACTGGCTTTTCTGACTGCCTTGGAACCAGAGCCGCAACAAGAAATTATGTGAGCTCTTTTTTTATTTCTGTTACAAGCAGTATCTGGTCCAGTATAAAGTACAACTTCCTATGTGAATGTGTGAATGTGTTTGAGCTTCTTCTTTGTTCTCTACCCTTACTGTTCCGTGGGTTGGCAAGCTGGAAATGGCTTTTTTCCAGCGTTTAATGGGAGCAGCTCCCAATTGCTGAACGTGAGTGCAGAAAGCAAATGCAAAAGAGAGTGGGTTTTGATAGTCAGAGCAACCATCTTTTAACTGGGGAAAATTCTGTAATACAGATTCTGTAACTTTCCCAACTCTGCTTATGACACATTTTAAAATCCATACTGCTGTGAAGTAGAAATTATAGCCAATTAAACAAGACTACCAAACAGAGTCTGTCCCCAAATTTTCCCTTTTTGTATTTGTTGAACTGCAGAATTATTTTAAATTGGGTGTTGCATATTCATAAACCACATTTCAAACCACCCAGTCTTCTGGTTTATGTATCTAGTTGGAATATTAGCATATATTTCAGTAGCTCATTTCATTTCATTGATCCCAAAGTTCCTTACAGCAGACGTGTGTGATATTTGTACCAGTACCAAAGTGCAGCCTCCTCTGCGATGGGATATAACAGGTGTTTAACAGAGTGAGAATTTCCTCCCACCACATCACCTAAACCAACATACAGCTGCCACTGCTTCCAACAAGAATAGCTGGATAGGTTGTGTACAAATACAACGTACAGCAGGGAGATAATAGCACATCCACGACATTGGCAAATTTCTTTTCTTAGATTGGTATTGAATCCCATCTTTGAGAGTGACCTTAGAGCCTAAGGGGTAGTCCATGTGGGCAGGTTGTGCAGGTGTAATGGGAGATGTGGATTTTAGCAGCTCTCATTGCAGTGGTGGATTTGGGTTACACAGGCTGTTGGGAAAGCCATTCAGAAGGGTTTCAAGTGAATGTGGCTGTTTGCGAGAGGGGATGAATTATAGGGGGGGTTGCAGGGCTATTGCCTCAAAATCACACCTTACAACTGAGTGATAAAACTTTCCCAGGCAAGCAAACCCATAGACCCACTTGGTGAGTTGAAGGTTATCAATTGCCTGTCTCTTTTTAGAACATAGCATAGGGGTTGGTAGCTCATGGAAGGGACACTTCAAAGCTGCACCCAGCATGTCCTTCTTAGAATTTTGTGGCAGAACCAATGAGTTTCTGAGCCACTAACACTGTTATTTGCAGTTTCTCCCATCCAAATAGTGACAGTTCGTTTCTCAACCCCGTTCAGCTTGTCAAATCTGTGGCGGGGTGGCATGGCTCTTCAGGCACAGTTACTGAAAAGAGGGACAGAGAAGCCTCTCAAATTTCTATCGTCTTTCATTCTGATGACATTTATCAAATTTCCTCTGTCTGAAAAGTTCAGCACAGACACGTTCCCCTGTCTTCCTACAAGTGTCCCTCTGATGGGCAGGGAAGCTGAGCCAATCAGCGACATGTGCTTGAAAAAAAAAGAGGGGACGGTGCTGGATAAGGGAGGAGGAGGAGGAAGGAAAAGATTCACTAAAAATAACAAACAAACAGGCAAACAAACAAACCCACATCAGAACCTCAGAAAGGGATAGAGGAAGAGGTAGAAAAATAAACTGGTTAAGATTATACAAAAGACTTCTTAAGCCCCCACACTACAGTCTGCAATCTTTAAAATACGTGAAAGAACAAGTGTTGTCTTTACTGGTGTGTCTGCCAATGTTCTTGTCATATAGCTAGCTCTGCATTTTCTGGTCCTTATCCTTCTCCTGAATTTCCACACTATATGTTTTCTCCTCTAATTATTATCTGCCTCAGTCACTGTCCTGTGCCTTCAGGAGTTTTTTTCAATCTCTTTCTCCCCGAGTCCTGAGTCTGGAAGGGCTACAAGAGGTTTCTTCTATTTCTAAAACAGAGGGACAGCCACAATAAGTCATGCCCACACACCTTCTCTTTCTTAGGCTGCATCAGAGTATGTCCTAGGAGAAGAAAGGCAATGAGAGATCTGAACTGAACTTCCAGATCCTTCTTCATGTTTTTCCTTTACAGTTTGGGATTGTGGTGCTGGGTGGATTGATAGTGGTCTCTGCCTCCATCAGCTGCATAGTTCTGCCTGTTCTGAGGGGGTCATTTGGAGAAGACCATCTATTAGGGAAAGAGGGGTTACATATAGCATGGACACATTTTAAAATGCTTTTTCATAGGCCTGTGGCACTTAGTGGCCTAGTATATACCAGGCACTAGTAGCGTACACTGCAGGACATTGGTACCACCACTGCAGGGGGTCCATCTAGAAAACATCTCTTTTTAAAATTACTGCAAGTCAAGCACACTCAGTTCTGCTGACATTCCTGGGCACACAGGCATTCACCAGCTGGCAGAGGCAGTGGCTGATATGTGTCATGTAATTTCCAAGATAGGAACTGTTCACAGCTGCCCTCATCCTGAGCTCCAGGATCCACAGAATGTGCAGACAAAGTTTCATGCCAAGAGGAAGCCACATTTAGGCTCTGCTGGCCACATGATTGTGTACAAAACAAGTGACTGAAAAATGCACTGGAACGAGCATAACCTGACTGAACAGAGCCATGCTTGCTAATCATATCATTGAGTTTTGCTTGTGGATAGCAATGAAGCACATATTTTAACTCCCAGGAGTACAAATGGTCCTTCAGCTGCTGTTTGGTTTCTCTCTCTGCTAGGCTGGCTGCTGCACATGCCTTTCCTCTGCCATGCATCTAGCTCATCTGTGTATTAGAAGAAAAACTCTGAGGGAGTGATGCATGCTGGATTGGTAGCATCTGCCATCTTTCCAAAAGTTTTGTTAGATAGTTTTGATGGCTTGCGTATGTTGGTCTGAACTCTGTGGCTGAAGGAATGTCATGGTAGTGACATCTGCCCTCAGAGTTCAGAAGTTTGTTGAAACACTGCCAAATAGCAGGAGTTTTCAGCATTTATCAAGACATCTCTTGAATCTGGAAATCAGCAGAGAACACACTTTCGTGGGAGATTTCCATTAGTTCTTGTATAAGCAATCAAAACAACTTCTCTATGTGGCTTAAAACCACAGAGCTGTTTGAGAATGAGTGAATGGAAGTCATGAAAGATGGAAGTAAACAGGTTTCATTTTGCATCATGATTGGACCAAGGTTTGCAGGTTGTTGCTTCATTTTCTCACCTGAATCACTGTGGTAATGGGGAAATGTCTCAATGTCCACAGATCCATCCTCTTTGGCATTTACTATCATACATGGACAGGAAAGTCTGTGGTAATGGAATGACTGAAAGAGAGAATGAAGTGGGTAACTCAACCCAGGTCTCTGTTTCAGGCTAAACATGACATAAATGAAAAAGCCAAAGATACAGCTATTCATTGATTTGCTGTGCTTAGAGATATCTGCTCAAACATGCAGCATTTCCTTCTTGATAGCATTGCTGTTGTATATTACTGTCCATCTGCAAGGAGATTACATATTTAGCATCTGTCTACCCATCCATCAGCATTACGTTTCTTAAGGCACCAGTTAATGTGGGGTTTTAGCATCTGTCTTTCTTGCCACCTGCTCTCTGCGTTCTGCATCTTTTCTGTCAGAAAATTCCCTCTCTGGTGGACATTTTCTCTTTCATGTCTCAGTTCAGGTAGAGACTTACCAGCTCTCTTTCATGGAGACTGTTTTTTTCTTTCTCTCCGTAGTGATTCTTGAATGTAAAATAAAAGTGAGGCAGGTTGAGACATTTAGCCTTACTGCTGGGAGATACAGGCATGACTTGCAATGCGTCACTGTTTCCTGATGGCATAGGACAGCTCACTTCTGCAATTACTCACAATGCCTGCAGGATGTCAGAATCCTGACTTGCACAGCTTCCCTATTCAAACATCTTACTTGTGATTAAGAAAGATGTTGGCGTTCTCATTATTCAGAAGTATTAAAAGAGTCATCCCAGTATGTGGAAAAGCAGCTGACTTGAACACTAGAGCAATGTACAGGTGAACATCTTGACCTTTTAACTGCCAGACTATTAGCCATGCAGTCAGGTGGAGAATTCCAGTGCTGAACCTACCAAGACTTGTTACCCACAGAGACTAAATTGCTCTGTATGGAGCCGATGTACCCTGGAAGCTCAGGGCAATTAGCTGTGGACGATGAGAGCAGAATGTAATGACAAGTCCTCAAGGCCAAAGTGCTCAGCTGCTTCACCCTTGGCAATCTTGGACACTCTACAGGGCCTGACCTTCACTCTTGAGCTTTACCCCTGGTATGTAGATAATCAAGAGGCTGGACTAACTGGAATAGAAGATTGTGGTAAACACTGTACAGTTTCAAACCTCTCCTGCTGCCAAAGGCTGCAAGTTATGGAGACAGCATAAGCCAAGTAGTTTTGACTCTTTTTAATTTTTGTCATTAAAAAGAAGAAAAGCAGAATCTAAATGCAGTCTAGTACCTTGTCCCTAGCTGAAACACTAGCTTACTGTGTGTCTTGTAATGGTACTTAGAAGCCCTGATGTCATTAATAGCAGTGTGCAAAGATATATCAAAGAACTGGTCCTGTCCTCAGAAAACTTGTGATATAAAATCCAGATCCTGCAAAGCGTTAGGAATCTTTAGCAGTATGTTGTAATTATTACTGATAAAAATTGCTAATATGGAACGTACAGGACCCAAATATCAGTCAGGAACCCAGGTTACTGAGCCCTCTAATGATACACAATAAGACAGTTCCCAAACCAGCAAGTTTACAGTCAAAATGTTGAGTATTGACATTCTGTTGGATTTTTCACATTGCATACAAATTCAGTGCCTGTGTAAGGTTTTGCAGACCCTATGCATAAAAGGAGGAAAAGATATGAAATAGATACAACAAAGATATAGGTGGGAGCATAAGGTAACAATGTAATGCAATATTAAGAATATAAATCTAAGATAGAATTGAGAATATTCCAAGAGCTTAGTTTTTTTCTGCACCATTAATTTGATTGCATCACACACCAGAATATATATAGACTCACTACTCTTATTTTACCTGTGAAATGTACAATTTCATTTATAATGTGTGATAAATAGGATGTACAACAGGATAGAACCAATGGTGCAGGAGAAACTTTAACATATGGAATGGCTTGACTTGTAAGTGCTTGATTTCTCAGTCTTAATATTTTAGCTATGCTGGTTTTTCATACTGTGGATATATTTGCACGCATGTGCCCTCCTGAAGAACTAGGTGAAACAGAAGCAAAACTTAGATATGTAGTAGTGGTGTCTTTAAAAAGAAAGACCTAACAAGCTCACTGCAAAGCCCATCTGTTTGACAGGCCATTTGTTGAGTGCTAGTGCAGCTGGAGTGGGATTGCCTCCGATGGGAATAGATGGGCAGGCTGACAATTTTTATACAGGAGAGCTGGAATCTGTGGGGGAAGAAAAATGTTTCTGCATTAGTTTTGTTACCTTTTTGTTGCCCTATTTGTTAATAGCAGGACTTCCTTGGGGCTATTTTCCTATTTCAAAATTGATATAAATAAAGAAAAATAGGTATTTTTTCCCCATAACCTTGGGGATAAACCAGGCTGACTCTGTAGAATGACAGAGATTTTCTCCTGTGGAGTGGGGAGTGCTGAGGTTTAGAACATGTTATTTTAGACAGATATCTATTTGGACAGAGTGAAAAACCTGAAGATGACAAATGGCCTGTATTTGCACATTTCCCAACTGAAACGCTAGCATTACTGGAGACCCATTTCCCAAATCTGATCTGAAAGACATGCTTCATACTTATGTCTCTTCCTAGTGCTTTTATACCATCATAAAGACTTTAGTACCCCATCAAGACATATTAACATTTTTCCTTGAGCTGGGATGGTGTGAAAGTGGCTTATTTTCCAAAACTCATCATGCCTTCTCTAGGTAACAAAGAAGTCCCATATATCCTCGCTTTCAGTCCTCTTAGAAGCTCAGGGCATGAGGGAGGCTTGATGTGACAGTCGAATAGGTAAGAACCCTGATGAAGTCTATGAAAATACAGCCTAAGGCTCTCAGGGAAAAATAATTTTTCCCACTAGTGCCCTTTTCCAGTGTGATGGCCACAGCTCAGTTTTTGTTGTCTCTTTCTTGAGGCAGGAAACAAGCATATACAGGAGTGGAAGGCAACAGATGATACACGGAAGCATTATGTATGAACATAAACATAAATATATCATGGAAAACATTGCATAGCCCCTGTCAGTTTTCCCCCCTCCTTCCTTCTTTTCCTTTCTAATCAGATAAATTAATATTTTATTTTTGTGCAGCTGTAGGGGAGATATATTATTGAAGGGATCAGGGATCGTGTTTTCCCAGAGTCCCTCCTGGTTCCCTGGCTTTCTGTGCTAGATAAAGGCAAGTTTAAAAAGAAAAATAAGCAATGACTTCTAGGGTTGGAGTTGTGGAGGTTCCAAAAGTTCCACCCAAACACTCGTAGAAAGACCCTCTGCAAGGATGCACTTACACTTCAAATCCCATTTGTCATACTGTGATACTCAGTAGGGCCATTAATAAGGCCCCCATGAGATAAGTACATTGAGTTTGCTCTAATAAGTTATAGAGATGTGCAAGGTCAGGATATGGTCAGAAGAATGGCATGTTGCTTGCAGCCCTGCTTGCAGTTTTGGGCTCTGCATCTCTGTATGTCATAGGATCCCTGTCCGAAAGCAGTGCTTCTGTATTTCTGTAGCATGCTGTAAAATACATGCATGAAAAACTCTAAAAAAACCAAAAGTGTATTGTGATATTTTGGTCTCAGGCATAGCAAAATTTGCTGCTGGTTTATGTTGTATTTGTTTGGGTTTTTGTTTGTTTTCTGGAACAGACCTGAGGGTTTCTCATCCAAGGAATTACGAATATTTCAGGTGCTCAGAATTCAAATCAATTCAGCAGAGATTTTCCTGGTTTCAGTTTCACAGAGGAGATAGGGTGACACTAGAAGTTTTGGATCCACACTGAATCTGTACTGTCCCTCAACAGGACAACCTGTCCGAAATCTCCAAATGCAAGATAATGCTTGATGCTGTTAAAAACCATTACTCCTCAGCATGCCAAAGCATGAAGGTGCTGATGAATCTGTCTGTAATGTCAAGTTCAAAATTGCATTTAAAAACAGATGAATTATTATCTGAAAACAGTTAATGGGGCAGGTAGGTGCTCCCTCCAAACCAGTTATGGGGTGGGGGGGTACAAGCAGCCCTATTTTTCTGCTGTCCCTGTGTGAATCTCCAAGTAAGATACATCAGGGATTTAATGCTGTGACCCAGAGATAACATATGTGTTTAGGTCGTGTTTGGTTCTGGCATTTCAGATGCCAATGTGTTCTTTTTTTCTGGAGAGTCTCCCAGCTGTCGCAAATGTGTTTTAGAAAAAAGCTGCTGGGGAGAATAGACTGATCCCACAGGCTGATCTGAAAGATATTCCTTTCTGGCTTTTACTGGTGGTAGAAGGGGATGTATTTGAGAGTGAGGGTACTGGATGTATCATGGCTGTTTGACTGACTCCCAGGAGTTCAGTGAGAAGCTTTATCATCTCTTGGTGTGCTGTGAGGCCTTTCTTAAGTCCTGTGCAAAATTTTCACTTTCAATGCAGTGAAGGTGTTGGCACTGTTTAGAAACACAGAGCATCACCCTCCATGAAAGTCATGCAAGAAAAGCTGCCCTGCTTTGCCTTCAGCCCTCCCTAACCTCCCCTTTCTGCCCCTGGGGCTGCCCCCAACCCCATGACCCCTCTTGCTTGCTTCATGGCTGAGAAAGCACACATAGCTGTAGCAGAAATTTGCATTCTCCTCTGTGTCCTCCCCATTCCCAACCACACACAGAAAGAAAATTCAATTAAGCAAGTGATTTGCTGTTGTGTTTAAGTTACAATAGTAGTAATAACACCAATTATAGAAATCAGGTTGGCAATCATGGACCCTGCCCTCTGCGTAGCTTATTAACTTCATTTCAGTGTGTGATATGCCTCCGCCCCACTGAAATTGGTGAATGTCACCTGTGTATTTCCCTGCTCCTCCAGGCTGTAATAGCATCTTTGAAACCTAATAACCAATTGCTGCCCTCACACATGTAGTCAGATTTATCCCTTCCTCTCTCTATTACAATAATGAGTGGGTAGCAGATGTAGTCAAATGTTGTTGCAGTATTCTCCCTCTGTTCTCCCTCCCTTTTCCTAGCAAGCAATAGTTTGAATCTTAAACAGTGTCTTGGATTACTTAGTGAAAACATTTCCCTGGCCCAGGGGAAAAATAGTTACACAACTGCCTAGGATCTTTTTTCCCATTTTCCCTTTTTTTTTCTTTCTTAATCCTATCTTTCTCTCTACTTGGATGAATCTTCTTTAATTATTTAAAGAGTACAACAAGAAGCACCATTAAATATGATGACAGATGTCTCCCTCTGTTCCTCTTCTCCCATCCCCAAGATTTTCAACGGAAAGCCCTTCACAGGCGAAACATCACATTTTTCAGAAAAAATTTAGCTTATTATTTGAGTGTAAGCAGATTTTTTTTTGCTTCCTTTTGTTACCCCTTCCTCCAGTTCTAGAGTCAAGGGGCTGCAAGATCCAAAATATATTTGACTATCAAAATTTTTGAGAAAGAAGCTGTTGGTCCAGTTTCTTTGGCTCAGGCAGGAAATCATGCCTTTTTCTGTCATGAAATGCTGAGATGCTATGTTTCAAACATGGCCCCTAGCTCTGGGATGCAGCAGCTGCTTCAGATATCCAGGTACCCTCCAAAACCAGAAACACTCAGATCGCCGTCTTCTTTCGGTAGAATTGGTTATTGCTCAATTGTACATATGTATGAGTTCAGTGTGAAATTGGGTTGTGACATGTGGAGGGAATGAGATGAGGTGATGAATGAGATTAATCTCACACTACTTTAAAAAGATTTCAAGATCTTTGAATAGAAGTGCCAGTGAAAGAAGAAACAAAATTATGATTCTTCTTATTCATACTGCTCTTTTTTGCTCCTTTGCTCAGTCCCAGGCTTGGGAGATGATCTCACATCTCAGGGCCAAACTGAACTCTTGCAAAAGTAGTTAGGCAGCTCCACAGAATGGGACCTCCAGAGAACATCTCATTCCAACCCTTCTGACGTGAAAAGGGACATCTTCCACTAGATAAGTTGTTTAAAGTG
This sequence comes from Campylorhamphus procurvoides, assembly GCA_013396655.1. NCBI lineage: Eukaryota > Metazoa > Chordata > Aves > Passeriformes > Dendrocolaptidae > Campylorhamphus > Campylorhamphus procurvoides. Next base: position 1,896,523 of record WBMV01007810.1, read on the forward strand.
ACATCCAGCCTGTCCTTGAGCATTTCCAGAGAGAAGGCATCCACAGCTTCTCTTGACAACCTTTCTCACCACCTTCACAGTAAAGAATTTATTTGTTATATACCATCTACATCTACCATTGTTTAGCTTCGAACTGTTGCCCCTTGTCCTGTCCCTGCAGACCCTAGTAAAAGATCCCTCATCATCTTTCCTACAAACACCCTTTATATATTGAGAGGAGACAATAAGGTGTCTTTGGAGCCTTGTCTTTTCCAGGCTGAACAAACCTGTCTCTTGGACATTCTTCATAGCAGAGATTCTCCAGCCCTTTGATCATTCTTGTGGCCATCTTCTCGACCTGCTCATACAGGTCCATGTCTTTTTGTGCTAAGGACCCCAGAGGTGAATGCAGTACTCTGTTGGGGTCTCACAAGAACAGAGAAGGAAAATCACAACCCTTGCCCTGCTGGTGGTACTTGTTCTCATGTAGCTCAGGATGCAGTCGGTTTTCTGGGCTAGGAAAGCACACTGGTGGCTCATATCTAATTTTTTATCTGCCAGCATTCCCAAGTCTTTTCCACAGGCCTGCACTCAATCAATTAATTCCCCAGTCTGTATTCATATTGGGGATTGTCCCTACGCAGGTGCAGGACCTTGCACTTGGCCTTGTTGAACTTCATAATGGGCCCACTTGACAAGCCTGTCAAAGTCCTTCTGGATAGCATGCCTCAGCTTCCTGTGATGTGCAAACTCTCTGAGGGTGGACTTGATCCCACTATGTCATTAATAAAAGTGTTAAACAGTACCAGTCCTAATATGGACCCTTGAGGGACACCACTTGTTACTCATCTCTATTTGGACTACTAAGACATTGAGGGCAACTTATTCCATCCGTCCTTATTCCAATTCCTTATCCATCTACTAGTTCATCCATCAAACCCATATTGTTCCAATTTATCAACAAAAATGTTGGCCTGATCCATGTCGAAGGCATTACAGAAGTAAAGATAGATGATATTGGATGTCATTCCATCAAAGTGTTGTCCTGCTTTTTCTAATGCACAGCTGGTCCTCGTGCCACCTCCTATCATACTCCTGCCTTTCTCACACCCAGTGTGTCTGGGTTGGGCATTCTTCAATCATTCATGGTATTTGCTGCAGTCCAAAAAAAGGGCTGCTAGGAGGATGTTAATTTAGATGCTTGTTCAAAAGTCAAATTAGCCTCTCACATCTCTGCCTTTTTGGGATCACTGTTTTTCCTGTGGTTGGTCTGCTGTGTTATTTACACTTTCCACAAGAGAGGTGGCGAGCCATCTGGATTTGGTGTGAAGCCAAAGCTGATCAGATTGTCCACAGAATTAAGATAGAGCTGCCACGTATTGGGAATATCAAGCCCTTTAACAGGTATGAGAGCAGCTCTGGAGTGGCATTTTCCCAACATACTGTGCCTGGTAAATTGGGCAGCACTGAAGCATTTAAAGGATACTCTTTGTCATGTCTATCCTCTACTGCCTGTCTCAGGCTACAGCTCTCTAAACAAGCTCATTACAAATTTTTGTCATGCTTGGCTCAACGTGTTCGTACAGCAAAGTTGGGACCTGGCCACGAGAGTAACTCTGGGGTTTGATGTGGTGCTGAGTGGTGAATCCATGTCATGTCCTAACCACGCTGCCTTGAATTACTGCTGTGGTATGGCCCTGCCTCTTACCTTGAGTGGCTCAGGTGGTCTCCTGATAAGCTGCCAGAGAGGCTCAGTTACACTTCTTGTCAAGTAGGGGAGGATCCTGTTTAACTACGAGCATACCTTGATGGGAACCAGTGTAGAAATAATAAATTTGGGCCTAGGAGTTCAAGCAAATGGTCACTCCAATGTTATGCTCTCCCTTGATAAACTTTATTGTCATTAGTCCATACTAAGAGAGAGTTGCTCCAGCTGTCCCCGGGTGCACTAGCAGCAACAGAGGAGAGCCACCCCCAGGACACAGCTCCCTCATGGACTGGCACTGCCCTGCTGCAGCTGGTGGTGAAGTGGCTATCTGCCATGGGTGCCCCAGCTTGATGTCCTGTGCTGGGATGTGGGCTGTGGCATCACCTCCTGCAGTGGGCTGAGTGCCTGCATCGCGGGGTTCGACAGCAGTGCCGGGCCAAGTGCCTGGCTGCACTCTCAGCAATCTCCAGGGCAGGCACAGGCTGTATAATTGTGCAGACAGGAGTGGTTTAATCCTAGAGAAGGGAACAGATGGGGAAGGGAAATGGCAGCATTTCAGGATGTGCAGGTGTTACCTGCCACAGTGCCGCTTTCGGTTGGCTGCACAGCGAGGTTTTGCTGGTCTTCCTGCCACCTTGGCTGGCCTGTGGGCTCAGGGACCTTCCAGCCCTGTGGCAGGTGGGGGAGAGGGGGGCCATTGTGTCCTGGCCAGACCCCTAGAGTTTTCGTTCTTGCGTGTTTTCCTGTCCTGACTCCCAGCCACGTGTAAATCTTCCCCTGCTCTTCACCTGCCAGAGCCCAGGGCAATGAAGGATCAGGTGGCAGGTAAAGTAATCAATCTGGAGGGCTTTTAGCAGTGCGTCCTGCCATCGTTTGACAGTGCATCTCTGTCAAGGAGACTGTGTCTTTCCTTGATCAATAAATCAATCTGTCCTTTTTTACCTTTATTCGCCAGCATGTCAGTCATTTCATGCCATGGACAATGTAGAGCTGGCACTGAAGTGGCATGGTAAACATTGCCTCCTGCTGAGACCCCCCAGGGCTGGATCCAAGTCCAGGGCCTCTGCAGGATCTCTGCCCATGCCCACGTAACTGAGGATAGCACTGATCCACATCCCTTTACATTCCTGGGTCACTGCGTAGTATCTGCTGTTTGAGGCAGGTCCTCTGTCAGGATGTCTCTGTGATGCACCTGAGTATTTCCCTGAGAAGCCTTGGGCTTATGTCTGTACAAGCCACAGGACTTCATTTTCATTATGTCACTGTCTCAGGCTTCTCTCCTACCACCTTCTGCAACAGGACTCTGCCAGCAACTCCCCTTGCATCCCTCAAGTTCTCACTTCCATATGCTAGAGGAGTCCCACTGCCATGTTTTGGAGAGAAAAAACGCGGTCTCCTGTGACTAGTTGTTGATGGAGGCATGAAGGACTCTGCTAGATCTGTGCCAAGTGCAGGCTGAGGCAGACTGCTGAGCTTTGCTGGATGGGGCTTGATGCTCCTGGTCTGGAGTTGGCTCTGCACCCTGGGTGAATGCTGCGCACGGGGTGGGCTGAGCTGATGGTGCTTGCCTGCTAAGGTTTGTAGAGTCATAGTTTGTGTCAGCCTCAATCTCCTATTTATCTCCTCTTGTTCCCGCTGTCACAACTCTTTCCTGCAAATGCAGAGTGAAGAGGGCAGTAACATTGGACAGAGAGGGACTGACAAACAGCTGCGGCCTCAGAACTGTGGTGTGAATGCTGCCTGCATGCTGTGGCATCTTTGCTTGTTTTACTGAGGACCAGACCAAGGGTCACCAAAGTCAGTTTGCTTAGGAATGTCATTCTGTAATATCAAAGTGGAAGGTTTTGTCTCTTGCAGCATCTCTTCCACAAAACTGAGATGTGATTATATGAGACTAGAAAATAGCTGGTTTGGATGTGTCATGCTAATTTAGGCCATCTTCTTGTGTTGTTTTATTGCTCTTGGCTCCTTTTAGCAATCAGCTTCTTCTTCTCCTAGCAGATTTTGCCCTAAGATCTCCAATTGCAAGCCCAAGTAGTACTAAAGGGGGTCCCAGTGGTTGGATGCCATAAAAACACCTCAGCTTAAGCTTGAGAATTCCTCAGGCTAGTCAAGAAACATTGGGAAACATCAAAACCAAGGTATCAAGAGACTGGAAGTTTCCTGTTGGAGTCACAAGGAGTCCCTGCAACACATCAGAGTCATCCAGGAGCCATCACCAGGCTGTGACTCATGTTATCGTGTCCTCTACCTTTATGCTTTAACAACAAGATCAGCCTCCCTCTCCAGACACTTCTAATTGTATCCTTAGGCTATCATGACTATAACTACACTGCTACACTAATTAGGCTTACAGTTCAACATCTTTCTTAATTTCTCCTTTCTTGAATTTCTTTGAAATGTTTTAGACAGCCATCCTAACTTAACCAGTCTTTCATCACCTAACATCCCTCATCTTTCCCTCCCTCTCCCCTGGGTACAGATGTATTATGCCAAACCTTTGTTACAGCTTCTCTGCAGCTGGTGGCTGGTGGAGCATCTCCTTCCATTCGGGCAGCAGGGGAGCTGCTAACAGAGCAGCAAGAGTCCTGTCCACACCCCTGCTGTGAGGTTTGGGGAGGCCCTGTTGCATGGCACAGCAACAGCTGCAAAATTCCTGTATGACCCTGGATTAGTTCTCCTCTTAATTGCTCTTACTTCTTTTCGGAGGTCAGGCCCCACCACCTGTTGCCAGCTCCTCAGAGAATTTAGAGAAAAATAACGATTAGAAGCTTAAAATGTGGTTCTTGCCTTAAAAAAAAAAAAAAAGTGACGATAAAAATAGCCTCTTCCTTCTTCCTCCTCTGGTACTCTGATTTCTGTATGACTCCAGGTCACTTTTGCTCACTCACAGATGGAAAAGAAAGTTTTTGTCATCTCTCTCCTGTTTCACACAGAGCTCCAGGAGAGAGACCTGCAGTTTCTCAGCAGGATGGCTAACTAAAGTCTAAATGAAAAATTGGGGTTATTCTTGGGAATGGGGGAGGCGGGAAGGAGAGGGGAATCCCGAACAGTTTAATCCATAGATCTTTTCTTATATCTGCATAGCTGAGAATAAGACTGAAGAGTGACCAGCAGCTTAATTCTGTCATTAGGACACAGCAGAAATCACAGGTTTGTGATAAACACAGTTGCATGTAACTATCACAAGGAATTTCTTCAGGAAATTATTAAACATTTTGGCCAACAAGATGCTTGCCAGCTTTTTATGACGTAATCATCCTTGCCTCAGATAGACAGTGGTGCTGTGTCACATGCTGCCTGTTTCCATAATGCCAGCATGTAGGGTGGTCTGTGGGGAAAAGAAAGTAATACCAGGCTTTTCAATCTCCTGCCTGCCACATCCAGCACCTCTTCTTCCCTCTTTTGGTCTGCTCAGAGGAGAACACAGCTTTCCCCATAGGGTTTTTCAGTTTAAAGGTGTAACATTTTTCTCCTTCTCTAGCTGCTGTAATTGCTATGAATGGATATTTTACATGGTGGCTGCTGTCTGCTTGAGAACCTTTTTTAAAGAGAGGAAAACCTGAGATCATCAGAAACGGGCTGCAGACTCCGTTAACAAAGTGTGCAAAATCTCCATGCTCCAGTCCATCCCATGTGTAAGAAACAAAAAACCCCTCAGGTCAGCTCTCTGTTAAGCTTGAACACACATCTCTTCTTCTGCACACATCTGCCTATGGGATGTGTGTCAGGAGGGTACCCTGGGGATCTGAGTGCAAAATTCCTTTATTCCCAGTAAAAGAGATTGTTCTTGCTCTATGCCTCCCTCTCCTCTCTCCCTCCAGCTCTGCTACTTGTTGAGGAACCTTAATGCAAGGACTTCCAACCATGGCCCTTCTAAGGCCGAAGGCGTAATGTCTGGAAACTTTTAGGACATTCCCAATTTGTCGCTGGTACTTTGACCCAGGAACAGCTCTGCTAATATCTCTCCTGCCAAGCCTGAGAGCTTCAACAAGGGACAGGCAGAAATAAGCCCTCTGTCACACTGATCAGAGCCTCAGAACTGCTCAAGAGAGGAGGAAAGATCACAGTCAGGTTTCCCCATGGACTTGTGGCTCCTAGGTCTGAGGTCATGTGGGCACTGCAAGCCGAAAATCTTGAAACAGAGGCCTTGCTCACTCAAGCTCCCATGGAAGGTCTACTATGTCACATGTGGTGACCCTGGTACAAGGTGGTTATTTGTTCATCCTGCCCATCTTTGCCATCTCGGTTACATACCAAGCAGTTCCTGACTTTGTCTCCTTGGTGGTGGTGTGGCTGCTGCCAGGGCCCCCTGGAGGTGGCAGTACCTTGCTGGCAGGTGAAGGAAAGCAATCACACTGCCACCATGGGTAGCAGCCTCAGAACATCCAGTGTTGCACCAGGACCATGCTGTAACTCAGAAACTGGAGACAAGGATAATAATTTCTCTCAATCCCTGCCAGGGATGTCCCCATTTTCTGTTCCTTCCTCCCCCTGCCCTTCACAAATGCAAAGCCTAGAAAACAGGAGGAGTGAAATAAAAGCTCTTTCCCAGTGAACTGTGCAAGTCTGCTGAGGGACTTCAAGGGCAGCTGCCAGCTATAGTAAGGCTTGCAGGAAATTCACAGGAGCTGGCTGTGGGCATGTCAGATGATGTAAGGAGAAGGGACTCACTGATGTATACAGAAATAGAAGTCACCAAGCCAGCTGAGGAGTTGAGAAGAGAGAAAAGTTGCTTACTCACAGGAAAAAAAAAAGAAAAGAAAGGGGTGTATGCTGTGCGTAATAGTATTTGAGAGGAATTGCCTTCTTTCCTATTCCTTCCCTCTTCCTGTTTTTCCAGTCTTTCTTAGTTGGCAGAAGTCATCCCACAAGCATACCTAGATGACCAGGTCACAGGCAACTGAAACTCATAGTGCCCTGAGACGTGATGGTGTCCCCTGGACTGCAATTTTTCTAAAGATGAAAACTGACTCCAAAAGTAGTGTGAAGTAGTGTGGAGAAGGATTTAAAGCTGTTTTTTGGAAACTTGCTGTGCTCCCTGTGTCCCAAAACGCTTTTGCTGTTTCCTGCCCCAAATCTCGTAGATGGGCCCACTGCCTGGCACCAGGTGCAGAGGCACCCTGCCATTCCACCTCTACCATGTTTTGTATCTACCCTCTCTTGAACCACAGAATGCGCAAGGTGAAGGAGAATCTGACTCCATTCCATGGAAGGAAGTTTGTTCTCCCTGTCGCCCCATTTCTCTCACCCATTCCTGGGGACCCTCCTTGCAACTCCAGCAGCTTCTCTGCTGCTCTCAGCACCAATAACCATCTCAGAAATGATTGTTGACACAGAGACTTCGTCTGGCTCAGTCTGGCATTGCCCACAGCACACACTTGCTAACCCTCATCCACGTGCCTGCCAGCCGGTGGCCCTCTTTGTCCTGGTGCCAGTCCAGTCTCATGGAGAGTGGGATGGGATGAGCTGATCCCTGACATGGGCAGATGGGCTGTTGTGCCCTGGGGTGCAGCTCAGAGGAGCACTCCAGGCCAGGCTGCAGGCTGTCCGAGCAGTCACTCCCTCTGAGCACTGTGACAGTGTCCCCTCCGTAGGGGCAGCCCACCTAGCCGCAGTCTGACAGAGAGCTCAGTGTTGAAGGGATACGAGGATGAGGGAGAAAGCAAGTGCAGCAAAAGCAGGGAACAATCTCTGACTGCAGATGGATTTTGCCCCCTTCTGTCAGCATCCTGCAACAGACCAGAGCTTCTGCCTCGGGCTGAGTGTGTGTGGCTGTACAGATGCTGTCACAGCCACTGGTGGACTCTCCCCACCCTCCTCCTGGTTACTAGCAGGGAGGCTAGAAATTATGGCAGAAGCCTCTGGGCTCAGCTTTAAAACCACACGATTGTGCCATAAACAAGGGTATTTTATTTTCAGGTCAGAAGATGGTGGTCTGGGGCAGGAAAGCTGGGGGGTGTGTGGGAGGGAACAAATATTTGCAGGATAAGGGAGTCACATAGCTGAGGGATGACTGTCAGTGTCTGAACAGGGCTTGGAAGACAGCAGCATATTTTTACCCACAGATTCACTTGTGAAAATCTTCTTCTGTCTTACACGCTGTCAGTACCCGAGTACTGGCTTCACAGGAACATGGACGCAGGATGCTCCCACAGGCCCAGTCTCCTGGTGGATAGAAGAAAGAGTGTGAAGCCTCTGAAGTAATATCTGTAATTGCACTGACCTACCCTACCCTAGGCCCTTGTATCTCAGAGGCCAGAAGTTTGCAGTTACGGCTAGACGATGGTTGTGCAAATTTATGAGATAAGCCTCATTCTAGCATGAGAGGTAGATGCTGGATAGGGAGGATCTCATGAGAGCAGATAGTGGAGAAGGGGATGTGCCCTAAGAATGCTCACATATGTCCTGCGAAGAAGAGAATGGGGAGCTGTGCAGATAGTCCTTTTTTTTTTTTTCTTTTTCTGGTGCAAATTAGCAGTGTCACATATCCTTAACCTGGTAAGCTTGTGCAAAAGGACCGTGAATTTTATACTGCCAGCTTTGGAGAACAGACCTGGCTTCATAACTGATTTCTCAAGCCATGGAGGCAGGTCCATCACAGCCACATGTGCCTTCCAGAGCACACAGAGACTGTGTGTCAGAACCCGCCAAGTGGCAGAATCTCTGAATAGGCCTATACAGGCTTCCTCTGAAATGTTTGCAAGGACACAAGGTAAAGTATGTTACACTCCTGGTTCCTCCACAGATCTGTTTGGAGCAGGATTGATATAGATGGTCTGGCTGAGCAGAATGCTTGGGATGTTTGATGGAACAGGGCTCTGGAGCACCACGTTGTAACTGGAGAAGGGAACTGGGAGAAGAGGGAGCCTAGGATGGCTCTCAGTGCTAGGCAGTTTTGCAGGTGTCAGGGCATGTCATCTCCCCACCAGTCTGCCTGGATGATTCTTACTTGAGGCTTTGGTTCCAGAGGCATGTGACAGCTTTTTCTTCTATTATTTTGCTGTTTAACATTACTTCTGGGCTTCAATAGGTAGGTTTTAGTCACCTTGTAAATAATCCCTTTCTCTCCAGTGTGACCTCTATGCAGTCTCAGTGTGTGCTGCTAAGTAGCTACATGAGAGGTGGTGGCTTTTCTACAACTCTGATGCACACAGGCTTAATGGCATTTCAGAGCCTCCTCATGGATGTATACTCGTATCATATCATATGAGGGCCCAAAGAACAGCCCAAGGTACAATAATTCCAGTGGTGAGGAATTTCCTGCTGATTACCCAGTCATTATTTTAATATCAGTCTGACTGAAATGAAATTTTAAATCTAAGATGGACCTAGGAGGATGTGTGCTTTGGAGTCACGTTGAACTCTTTGCTTCCATCCCAACTGAAAAACAGGTCTGCTGGGCAAACCTGCTTCTTTTCAGCTGCTGTCAGGAGGGTTTTATCTCTGGAGTGTTCCTGAGCTCGCTCCAGGGCCCCGCTGGTATTAGCTGAAGTGAGGTAGAAATCTCATAGGCACTGTTATAGCCTTCATCCTCAGGGCAGTATTGAATACCACCTGGTCCCCACTGCAGAAGGCACAATGTAATTCTTTGAAAATGGGTGGTGTGTGGAATGATCTTGAATTTTGGGGAGGCTTTAGGTACCTCCAGGAAAGAGATAAGGAAGCACATTCAAGCCTTCCTGGCAATTTGGTAGCAGATTTGTATGCAAGTGACACAGAGAGCATCTTCCAGCCCATCACTCTTTTCCTCCTGTTAGTCTGCATTTATCTATGGCCTTTGTGTCTCTTGGCTGCAGCTCAGGCCAGACATGGGCAGCTCACCAAGACACGTGGTCATTCCCGATCTCCTTGGGTTATGTGTTTGTTTTCTGCCTCTTCCTGCTCTACAAACACAAGAGATACTGATCACTGGGAAAAGCACCTAGCCTTCTGTATGCAGATTGTATTCACAGCAGGCCCAGCAAATCCAAATCAAACCCCATCTATGGACATCTCTCTAGCTTGGCCAGGCTGTAGGAAAACAGCTATACCTAGCACATGGGCTCTGCTTTTCCATGGGAAGGGAGAAGTGCTTCCAGCACAGGTTCCAGTGTCCAATGTCCCTCTATCCTCCTTCTAGTTTGCACCATGCTCTCTCTGAAGCCTGGATCCATGGGAGCCCAGAGCCTGGGGATTATGATCTCCCTGCCTGCCAGGGCTGTGAGCGAGTACCTCCTGATGGCCTTGACAAGAGCCTGTTGTGGCTGCTGTATTTTTTTTCTTTTTCTCCAAGCAGCTGAGGGTGGCACCTGTGACTCTGGGAGGGAAAGCTGGACAGGTTTTTGAAGTGCTAATGATGATTAGTTTGTCTAAGCCAGCACAAACTATCAATGGGTTTGAAATGTTAATCAGGAGAAGGGCCTAGTGCTGAAGAGCTGTAGAATGAAAAATGAATGGGGAAGCACGTGGAGGGAGGAAAAGGGCTGGAGGGGGAAGAGATGCCTAAGTGGGGATTTGACACAAGTATTTTCAGCTGCTCAACTCTTTGCTCTCTGAGTGGGACAGATGCCTTGCTCTTCTGCGTGCCTGAAATATCTCACTTTGCTCACAGAAACACTGTGATTGCAATTAAATATACTCTGCCTGTATAGGAAAAGTCTCCTTGAGGATTGCTTCCTAGATTCTCCTCTGCTCTGCCCTGGGGGTGAACCTGCACCTCATCCCCCATGAAATTTACCCTTTTGCTGCTCTCTGCTGCTGGCTTATTTGGTATGTTGGTGTGCATATACCTTAGCACAGTCCTAGGAGATACACACAGCTGATTTTAGACAAACCACTGCCTTGCAGGCTGCACTTTCCTGTAGAGTGCATGGATGGATGAATTCTGATAAACACTAAAATACGTGCACTGTAAAAAAATGTTTGCAAACATAGTCCTTTCTCTTCCCTCTTCCTTTTGTAAATACCTGTGCACCTCCATATTATCTCACATTTGCACTTGCTATGCCTGCCTGTACTATTTTACACTCACATTGACATATAGAAAGATCATCCTCAGAGTACCTTCCCATGCTGTGCTGGCACTTTCAACTCCTGAATTTTTGTAGGACAAGATTGGTTCTCACACACTTTTTCCTGCTGGTAATCAGTGAGTAGGAGTAGATGTGTGTGGTGATGATGTCCCATTATCACACCTCATCCTGATCATGTGTAGATGTGAGACTGTTTGTTTTCAGATTTTGCCAGGAGCTCCTACTCATTCCTTGGGATGGTCTCTGGGCTCCCTGGAACAGGAAGCACAAGGAGGGGGGAGAGGGAGCATGGAAAGAAAGGAAAAAAGAAAAAGAAGCACATCATTTCATAGCTCTCTAAGCACAGATATGCCTAACTTCCTGCTTAAGGATCTGAGCCATCCAGCTCACCCAATTAGTCAGTAACATAAGAACTGCCATATTAGGCAGAACCAAGAATCTGTCTAGCTGCCTTTCCCCCATATGTCTCCAGCAGTGACCTATAGCAGATGCCAAGAGAAAAATGTAAGAGTACTGCAAGGATATGATATAAGTAATGATGCCTCTCTGTTACACTCTGAGCCTCCAGTGATTTGCAGCACAGGGACCTCCTGAGCCAGTAATGTTCACTTCGTGCTCAGTACTTCCTCCTGGATTTGTCTCACAGCTTGCTGAGGCCCTGCAGTGTCCTGTGGCAGTGAGTTCCACAGCTGAACTCTTCTCTACCTGCTCTGTTTTGCATTTGATCATCACCTGTCTGCTTCATTGAGTTTCCATTGCTTTTACTGAAAGAAGGAGTGAAAGATTTTTCTTATTTACTTGATACGTGATGATCATTATTTTTGTGTTTCTATGTCACATTTCTTCTCCATCATCCATGCATTAGCCTGAAGATACCTATTCATTTTTTTGTGTGAAGAAACACCCAGACAAGAATAAGCAGAAGGAGGCACTCTAAACATCCTTAGCTGTTGGCATATGCACAGATAGTAACCTTTCCTTTGAACTGGCACTAGAAATCAACTTGTGAATGACTCCTCAAAGCTCCATATTCACGTATAAACCAGTGTCTTCTATAGTCTGTCTGACTTTTATATACCAGAGATTTTGCTATCTCATGTCTAAACTTGCCACCAGAAAGGCTTTTGAAGAACATGTGCTGTGTTTTCTACATTCTTACTCATTTCCCTGACTCTGACCCTTGGTCTGTCCTCTGCACAAACCAGCAGCTCCCCGCAAAGCACTGTGCTCCTCAGAGGAGCCTGACATCTCACAAAGCTGTCAAAATTAATGCAAGCTGGGAGTCTGTGGCCTGGCCTCAAGGTCAGTCCTGTGATGTGCAAGAGTCTTAGTCATTCCTCAGTGTGCATATTCCTGAGCGTGCTTCTGCAGAAGAGATAAACGGGAGCTGTAATCAAAGCATCTGGCGAGAGTCATGGCCTTGGTGATGGCCTTGGTGCAGTTAGGTAATTAGTTGGATCCCTGGCATCCTGGGATTGCCACCTTCCACATCTGTCCTTTTGGAAAGGAAAGGTTCTGCAGTCAGCTGCACAGCGTAATCGCATCAGTGGCCATTAGGATTAGCTCTCATCTTTACAAGGCAAAACACACTTGCAGGAAGCAGCTCAGACAGGAGGGAGAGGGCAACAGAGCTCCCATCTCAGAAACTGCTGTAGAGATAAGGAATTCCACTAAAGCATGACATAGTAATGTGAGCAATAATAATAATTAATCTTCTTAATCAGGTAATCTTTTCACAGCAAGCAGAGCTTTTAGTTAATTTAGTCCTATGTGTTACTCTATAACACACAAACTATTTAAATTAATGGCACCTTTTCCTTTAGTAGGCTTTGGATCAGAAACTCTTGCCAAAGATTTGGGTACCTAAGCATTTACTGAATGACTGGCAGGATTGTGCTTCTGTGAGAGCTGCCTGTCAGTGGGCTGCCATGATTTTTTGTTCAGCTACAGTGTACTCATCTTACGTGACCAGCACTCGGACTTGTCTAGCTCTGCTTTTTCTCTCTGATAAGGTGGCTGTCACATTTTCCAGAGAGCCATGCAAAATCTTCCAATGCAGGTAATTTAGTTGATACACGTAGTCAGCACAATGGTACTCCTGACTTTGTCTGTCTCCCCAGGGACAGTCTTGCAAACCAAAGCCATTTGTGTTAATGTTCGCAGAAAGTGAGTAAAACGGGCCACGAACACAATCAAAACAAATCTGCTGTTTATATTTGAATGACTGTTTGGTCATGCTCTAATAGCAATAATCATCAGCAGTAGCAGCGGGGAGCCAACATGCACGTTAACTGCATTACATTTTCATTTGACATGAGTAATTGTAACATTCAGTGAAGTTGTTCTAATAGTTATGATACACTTGTTGGTCCATGAGGTGGGAAGTGGTAGAAGGCCAAATTAAGGTAGTTTGCTTGACTCTCACTAATGAATTGCCTCACTCTCAACCCATAATGTTGTAGAAGCAATTTTACTACTGCTGCTTTTTTTTAAACTATATTTAAGGCATATTGGCTGTTTCCTCTTCTGCATGAGTACATATAATGATTGAAGATGGGCTCAGACAGGAGTTGGTGTGAGTGCTACTGGATGCAACATCTGGATTTGGTTCATAGCTCCTCTTTTTTCGCAAATGAAATGAAGACCCTGTATCGAATCAGTCTCATGTTTTGTAGAGAAAAGGGAAGAATCAATTCAATTAAACAAAGAAAATTCTCAGCTAATAAATGGATTGACCCAGCTTCAGTATAATAATGCTATATCAGGTTTCTAAAGTCTTCCCCTGGACTAAAAGCTGAGATAGGGGCTATAGGTAATATCACTGGTAGTTCAGACAGGAGTCTGAGGTACACCAGCTTTGGGATCAAAGTGCTCAGTCACCCACGATGAGAGACTCAAGCTGAAGGCTGACTCTTATTTAAAGTTCCACTTCAAACCTGTCTCTACACAGAAATTCCATATTTTCTTTCTTATTCTCTAAATTTAAAACAAACTAACATTTCAAAGCTGGGGAGCTCACAACAGGGGTCTTTGCATACCCACAGGAGATGCACAAAGGCCACACCGATCTCTGCCTTGGTGTCCTCCCTCCAGCCTCCCACTGCTTCTGGCTGGCATGCAGCTCGCCATCGCCCTGGGGTGACCTCCCTGCTTAGCACCCTGCAGCTTTTGCTCACGTTCACAGCAGGCTCTAAACGAAGTAGAATGAGGCTCCAATTACAGTTTTAACGAGGATGATAATCCCGATTCCCATCTCGTGCTGAGTTCCCAGCTGTAGGAATTTATCAGATTGTTACAGCCTGGCGGATGCCTGCTCCTGGCTCTGCCGTGGCCTCTGCTGGGCAGTGCCTGCTGGCTGTGCTGTGGATAAAACTGAGTGCTCTTTGCTCAGCCAGGCCAGGCTGCTTTCTCACACGGCAGCGAGCAGTCATTTTGTTCACTCATCTGCTCACATTACTGTGGTATAATGACTTCCTAATTGCTTATATTAAGCACATCCCTAAACAGCTACCTGTCCACCTGCCAGACTGAACCATGGGTCTGGTGGGATTGAAAACAGAGCCCTGGAAAGCCCCTTGGACAGTATCTCCAAGGATTCAATTTTTGTTTCCAGTCAATGATGAAGCCAAACTGTTAATGCAAGTCTTTGCCTAAATCATAGCTAGGTTCTGTACAGGGGCAACATGGGGGCTAACACTAGCCAACAAATTCTCCCTCCAGCTCTGCCCTGTGTCATTCCAGGCTCACCCAAAGCTTTCTTGTGCTCAGTGTGACTCAGATGGATCCTCCACCTAGATAATCTCCACTTGCTATTGCACCTCAGTCTGGCCTGAGGGGTTCCTATGTGCTCTCTCTGCCTTCCTCTTGAGCCAAGTCTGTGTGCTCAGCCCTCATCAATCCTTTCTGCTCTCCTTCATCTTTCCTGCCCTTTTGTCTTATGCCCGTTTCTTCCATGTGGTTCATCAGGTAATGCCAAGTCTGTCTTGCATGTGCTCAGTGCAAGGCAGCCTGGCATCAGCCTGAGCCTGCTGAACCCTGGCACAGAGGGGAAACGAGGGAGAAAGATAAAGGGGAAATGAGGGAGAAAGATAAAAAGGTAAGTGAAATGAAGAAGCAAAATGTGGTTGGGAGTTGGCACAGGTGCTTCCAATGTAGTGCCAGGCGGCATTTTCAGACGGCTGCAGCACGTGGTGAACATCACTTTGCATATGAAAATCTAGTTAAGCTAACGAGGTCCTTAATTAGGGCTTTTATTATCTTTTAATTCTTTGCTTAAAGGAAAGTGATTACAAAGCTCATCTTTATGATACAGCAAACTAATCTTTCATTTCAGAAGTGTTTCCTTTCCTTCCCTTGCTACAATAATGAGGAAAGGAAGAGAAAGGAAAAGGATGGAGAGGTGGGTGCAGAAAGGGAAACAAAGCTGTGAGAGGAAGGCCACAAAGCAGAGTAAACCTGCATGCTCTTGCAATAGCATTTCCATGCAGTTCAGAAAAAGGCTCAGGAACTTAACGATTCAGTTGCTGGGAATGAATGGGTGAGAGAAACAAAATATCAAAAAGGTGGTGTCACAGGAGGAAGCAGGAGCCCTGTGCTCTTGACGCGGGGTCAGCGCTCCTCTGCCCCTAGCACAGGGCTTGCTGCCCATCAGTGCCACCCAGCTATGCCAAGTGGCTCAGCGGGCTTTGTGCATTACAGTCTTGTAGGATGAATTCTGGAAGGGACTTCCATAAAGACCCCATAGATATCAAAGCAGAGTAATAGAGTGTTTGGGGCTCATGTCTGCTCTCCTAGTAGCCACCGAACTGCATAGCCTATGAAACTAAAGGATGAATAGAACTGAGTAGAAAGAAGAACATGCTGGAAAGCTCTGTCAGGGCCCCCTCCTGCTCCACATCCCTGACCTCCACCTTTCCCATCCCAGGGCTCCCCTCCCCAGCTTTCCCATGGTATTTCAGGCATCATTACTGGTACCCTTTATGTCCTTATACATTTCCTACAGGTCTGCTAATTTTATCCCATCCTATTAAATCCATTGACATGCTAGTGCTGGGCTTCACACAGAGAATAGTTAATACACTCAATCTTGTCTTATTGCACATTTTGTTATCACAGTCCTATGAGTCTGACAAACAGATACCATATTTTCTGTCTTCTGTGTTATGGACATTTGTTGAAAGCTGCTAAATTCATGTTTCTTGTGAACATTGCCAACTTTAAACCTCAGTTGCTGCTTCCTTTCACCTACCTCTAAAGGCACAATATGTCATGACAGAAACCGCATCACCTGGTATGGGGATGGTGATAGATCTCTCCAACCCAAAGAGTGTAAGGTGGGGTCAGCTGTCCAAAAATGAGAAGCTCAAGAACCTTCTGGTGGGAACCCCATGAAGGCAAGTTCTATTAGCCAAGATCTGCTGAGGCATATTCATCCCAGTACTGAAGGAGCAGTAATCCTTTGGATAGCATATAACAGTAAAGTGTGGGTCATTTATTGCCATTAGAGATCATGTGGTATTTTCTATAAAAGCAGGGATGTTAACATCAATATCTTCAGCAAATTCCAAGTGATTATATGCTACTTTCTGAATTTCTTCTCTTTGCAATTAAAATGCCTATCTCTTCTTCTTTTTTTTTCCCAGACTGTTTCAGCACTATGAAACAGTTGCTCCATCCCATCCTATAGACAGCCACATTTCCATTTTTGCTGATGTGATCTTTACTGTATGTGTTTTGAATATATCAGAACACATGCGTTAGTGCTATCCACTTTTCATTGCCATGATGGCAGTGTTTGCTGTGCACTTTTTAATCCAATTATAGTCCAAATAAAAATAAGGGAAATTAAATTTTAAACTTTAAACTTGCAGCCGGGAACATAGCTGTGCATTAGACACTGGGCATCAAACAGCAATTTGTGCCTTTGAATTCTTCCCTGGTAAAAGAGCATTAGCTTTATCTATGAAGTTGTAGATGATCCTAAAGACAAATGGACTGATTTTGCAAGGTGCTTACTGTCTGCATTTCCAACTGAAGCTAATGCTTAGTATCTGTGAAAATTAGGCAAAAGATTTTTTACAACCCCTTAGAAGTGCTTTGTAGTCTCTTTTCTCGATATCTTTCATATTTATCTAGATTGAAGCAAGTTTAGAGGAGCAAATAAAATTACTAGCACTTCTTTGTCAACCTAGCAGTAGTTTCTGTCTGTTCTGCTTAGAAATCTCAGTCTAAAGGAGTAAGATGAGCACGTATTATGGCTTTTCAGAAAACATCATTATGATATTTTTAAGCTGGTGGATTAGTGTCACCATCTTTAACTGTTTATTTCCTTGTTCGTATTAATCTCCCAATACCAGGTAGCTTACTTTTCCAATAATTCCTTAAGGACATATTGACCCTAGTTAGAATTGGAATGAATAATGGAATACTGTTTATCATAATCATAAATCTCTGTAGAGCTAATTTACATTCTAAGGTGGACAACCTGCTGTTGCATTTATTTTATCTGGAACTTCTGTTATGCCATGTTTGCCCAAACTCTGGCCACAGCGTTTTAGACCATAGGTATTTTATTTACTGGATTTCTTTCTGGCTTCCTGCAATACTTGCTGAAGTCTTTCTTTGTGTTAGCTTCCCTGTACCCAAATTAAAACATCATCCATTAAAAGTCTGACACCTCGTAATCCCTCAAAGATCTGTGCAATTACTCTTTGTAACACCTTGGGAGCAGAACTTGTACCAAATGGCCTTTGTTTGAATTCACTGCATAGTATCCAAATGGTGTATTAAAAATCACTAGCTTAGAGCCAAAGACAATTTTTTTTTCCTAAAAATGACTGTGTTATATCTATTGTTTAGAATATTTTTGTTTTTCTGCTAAGAGCTGTCCTTCCTTTAGTGATTTTGATCAGATGCTGTACAGACTTTATGGCTTCATTTTGGTTATGTGAATCAATACACATCCATAGCATATTTGACTTCTCAGTTATGATATAATTCTTTCAAACTATAAAATTGTTCTTCTGTACCAGTAAGGGCTTGCTTTTTTCCTATGAGTAAATTCAGTTTTCCTACTCATTATGGTGAATGGTACCTTTTTCTGGATGAGCATCACATGGGAGTGATTAATTTATCAAAGTGGTGTTTGGAGAAGTGAGGATTTGTGTAGTCTGTTTAGGATTCTGTAGTGTTTACAACACACATCACTTTTTACTAACTTGGGCTATGTCATTTTCAAGTCCCAGTTTTTTCCCCGGAACATGTTGCAGTCACCCAATTTAAAAGAATACAGCCATGCCATTAATGTTTAGCTGTGCTTGCCTGTCTGAGCCATTTATTTTGCACTCTGTGTCTACAGAAATATATATATCATTGCCTTTCTGTTCTCTAAATGTGCAGACTCTCTTGGGTTTAATATACGTGCCCCAGCTCTGAAATTCTTTTTTGTCTTTGCATTTATATATTTAACCAAAATTCTGCAGTCTGTCTTAGCTTGTGTATCCAAACCAGAGTGCCTAAGGGTTTGTGATTTTCAGAGGAACTTTTGTTTCTCTTCTGGTTCTTTTTTTGATTCTCTTAATCTCTGGCTTTCTAAAATTATGCAATATGGACACTCATTCATCACTGAGTCATACAGAGCCCAACTGCATTTTGCTGATTTTTTAAAATGTCTCTCTTCTTGAATTAAGATTATATACCCTCTTCTTCAGAGCTTTGCATCCATCTGGGGTCTAATCCAATGCCCCCCAAAGTCTGTGGAATTATCCTCATTGCCTTCAATATGTTTTAGATAAGGCTTCAGTCATTTTGTCCCAAGGCTACAAATTTCTCTTTCATTTAAGGCTGGTGGAGCTCTTCACATTCATGTGACTGAGCTTAAATTTCTACCCAGTCCCCCGTGCATCAGCTAGATCAATTACCCATGGTTGCAATGTTTTTAAATGATCACATTTTGTATAGTAGCAGCTTCTCTCTCCAGTTTTCAGAGCCTGAGCCAAATCCTCCCCAGTTGCTTCTCCTCCCATGCAAAAGCAGTGCACGCCAACAAACACCAACGAGTCCACTGTGTGTATGGTACTGCAGCTTTTTGAGTGCCTCCTCTGTAGCTTATTGGGACTGGGCAACTGTTCAAACACTTCCTGATGCTCTCTTTTCTGCTCAGATTTCTTGACAATTCAAAGAATTTTGGGGAAATAAACACTCCTTCCAGCAGTAACTTGTGTTAGGGTTCAGTGGGCACTAAGGACGTGATGCTGTCATGAAAAGGAAGATTTCTCTTTGCATATAGTTATACTCAGGATCCTGGAAACATCTGAAGTGATAGTGGGTCTGCTTGGAATTTTAATACACATACCATTAGCATGGTCCATCCCATGCTAATATAATGCCTGGTCAGGTCCAAAACCTAGTCCTGAAGCTGAACAGCTCCAGGGTTAGATGAAGCATTCAGCCTGGGATTGATCCAAGTCTGGCTACATGCCATAAAGATACATCTTTGGATATGAAACAGGGCAAAGAGCTGAAAGTTGCAAGCTAGCCTTTCTAGCTGCTGTGTAAAAGAGAAGATGAAACACAGGAAAAAAGAATTCACTATGAGGCATTCATCAAAGTCCTTCTTGAGGTGAATAATTACACTCTCTGTTAATTACACGTAGTACCATAGCTTGGCTTTCATGATATATGTCAGGTTTTATTGCTCTTGTTGTCAGTTTCTGGATGTCATAACTCTACTCCCCAGCAGCCTGTCATCAGAAAGTGCTATGGTAAATGAATTCCATAAAAAAGCACATTTACTAATGTTTGTTTCCCCAAGAACAGCAGTGCAATAGAGTAGCTGCAGATCCTGCACCAAGCTCTCCCAGCAGGATGGTGCTCAGAGTTGGTTTATTTCAGCACCTTCTATAGAAGGCCTGAGATGAAATCTGAGTAATTCTTGCTGCAGCAGGCAGGGAGGTGTTTCTTTGTACAGGCTTTATCATGCTGCCTCTAATCTCAGTCACAAACCTGACAGGCCACCATTGCTAATCAGGAGGCTATCCCTGGCTCTCCGAACCCTGTGCTCTCAAGATTTTAGAAGTCTTCTCATTTTGTTGTGGTATCTCATGAACTTCCCTTTCCCTGTTGTTGGAAAGGCTAATTTTCAGTATTCAGCTTGTTTTTCTTTCAGAAACATTTCTTGGGTGAACCTTGTTTACAATTATAGAATCACAGAAATAAGCAATGAAAAAATGTATGTGCTTATAAATGTCCTGTCAGCCTGAACTCATCCAATCAGGGAGAATTACCAGTATTATTTGACTTTGCTTTGTCATACCAAGTGATTTGCTAGCCAGCTTTTGAAGAGCATATGAATTCTTGGAAGAGTTATGGTTGGACATTGTGTTTCAACTTATTCAAATAGAAGTGTGTCAGGATGCTGTAGTTTTGTCCCTTTCTTTGCCAAAAAAAGAAATACATTTCATTTCACATTTGAAATTTTTAATTTGCTTTAGTCATGGGGAAAGTTTTATGTTTAGTCCATGGGTTGAAATATGTTCTCATCAATTTTGTTTTGGAAATGTTTATGTAAGGAACAAATTAATCAAAAATATCTATGTGCCAAAATTTCATGGAGAAACATTGCCAAATTTTTGCTGCAAATAATTTGTCCATCTCTGGTGATCAGGATGAATAAGAAAGAGCAAAAGTTCTTGCATTAGTTTCTGTCTCTGGTTCTTCCATGTTTTTGGTCATACCTGCAGGCCTGAAAATATTTATTCTATTGATGTTTTTAATACCCCTGTGAAATAACAGGGAATTATCTTTTCCTTTTCCATGGGAGGCTTAGAAAGGGAGAGGCTAGAGATGGGTCAAACCGCCCAAATGAAATCCCCAGTTTAAGATGGGATGCAGTGTTGTCTGGACCCGTGATCCTTCTGTATAAGCTATAAAGGGAGTTTAGGATAGAACTCCATCTCGAAGGTAAGATATTAGACTAGATGAATCCCGCTCTGTACAGTAGGTATCCATGGGAGGTATCTGTGGCTCTGCAGGAAATCTCTGGCACAGCAAGGAAATGAAACTGCTTCAGGGATCCCAGGCAAACCACAGGAACTTCTTTCTTCTATGCCATTTCAGCTATCCTCCCCTCTCACAGATTTCAAAGTAGGTAAGTGCTGATGCAAGCCAGCTCAAAGTCCAGGTAGAATAGCATTCACATAATAAACAGAAAAATAAGTACCTGAGCACAGAATAGATGCACTGATACAGAGGATTAAAGCAAAAAAAAACATCTTGGCTTTGTTTCTGAGGCAAGCCTGGGACAATACTGGTCTAGCTGGCCATGCCTTGAGCAGGGAGTTGGACTACAGACCTCAAGAGGTTCCTTCCCACTTGCACAATTCTGCAAATACCTGACTCCCTGTTTTCTCTCTGGTCTAATCACCAGTTGCTGAAGCATAGTTGTTGCATCACCATGTGCTGAAGCTCTTTCCCACCAACCACACATTGTAGGTACTGAAAAACACTATGGCCTGTTCTTGGTGACTGTGAAACCTTGAAGCCATCTGTGTCCAGCCCAATCAAATGCCCCTAACATATGGGTATATAGACACGCTGGAAACACTGGAGCACCAAGGAGAAATGGCAGGGAGCAGTGGCATCTTGGGTACTCAGGAAAGCTTTGCAAGTGGGTGTGAGCAGCCCTCAGAGATGTTGCTGATAGGAAAGATCTGGGCATACCATCTCAAGTGTTCTACTTCCTACAGGGAGCTTTCAGGAAATGCAGGAAAATTGCACAGGGCAGTCAGGGCTTTGCTCCCTACAGGCTTAAAACACCTCCCACTGAGTCACCACCTCAGCTGCCAGCCATAACCACAAGCCAGTAGCTTCAGCCCTGGCCCTCAGGGCTCATGGTGCAGAGGGATGTGGGGAAGGTGGGGGGGGGGGATGCCCCTCCTCTCCTGCCTTGCTTTCCTTGCCCTTCAGAGTGGGTTGAGGGGAGGAGCAGGGCATAGCCACAAACCCATGGCTTTTGTCATGTTTTCAGACCACTTGTCAGTGGTTTGGTTTCCTTTGAAAATCAGAATCTCTTCAAATTTGGCAGTGATAGTTGCTTAAAAATGCTTTTAACCAAACTGAAATCACACATAATTCCTAGAGCAGTGAATGTGATGCGCTCTCACTTGTTCTGGGGTCCCGTGTCCTATCTGGCTAGGAGAGTCTCTGCTGTCTAGTACCTCATAGTCTTTCCTTTTGTGGAAGCAGAGGCCATAGCTGAATCTCTGTCCCTCTTTTTGCTATGTTTCTGGAGTTTGTAGGAGTGAAGTAGCTGAGAGATCACTGTTTCTGTGTCAGGACTAATTGAAACTGTCTCTTCTTTGATGTCTCAGGTGACCGTGGGTCCAGGTATGCTCTGCCTTCTCATATAACATATAATAAAGTCATATTCACAAAGATAGATAAAGCCAGATCCACAAAGGCAGGTATGCTTTGAAGAGCTCATGAGTGCTTTGGGAATCCAGGTCTTTGTTTCAGTTGCCCATCCCTAAAAAAGGAGTCTATGCCTCTGTTTTGGAACTCAGGGCTATTTTCTTGGTAGCTTCCAGGTTGAACTGTAGTCACAGGGACAGGCCCTGCTACTCACAAGGTAGTTTTTCTGCCAGTATGTAATACTGTAATGTATTTTTACCATTCAGACTCCTGAGCAAATGGCCTTAGCAGAATCTGCTGTCCTGGTTGTCAAGAAATTGGAAAGGCTTGCTATAGAAAATCAGTGGCATTTGGAGATGACTGAAAAAAATATAACTCCAAATGTAAGTGATCTTAATGAAGCACTTACATAGATATTTGTGTATTTATTGTTAGCTCTCTCTGTGAAAACTTTGTGTGTGGAGGAGTTATTTAATTTAATTACTTCAAGATTGTGCTTAAAAGTATTCCCTTAAGATCTCAGCACATCTCTTAACCCACCAACATATTCAAAGATAGTCTGCACAATGGAAATCTGAGATACTGCATTCAATTTAAGTCCCACACAGTCTCTCTTGTTTAACCTAAATCAGCTTATGCCTTCTCTCTAGGAATATGTTGCCCAGATGCCTGGGACTTTATAAGAGCAAGTGTTAACAGGCTTTAAGTCACAATAAAAGTTTTAGTTTTCTTTGATAAACACTAATTTTGAACTGATGCCAATATGACCCTTGCTATGACAGTCTCTCAGTGAAGATCAGAAGGCAAAGGTTTGGTGATTTCATCCTGCAGAGTACTGACAGTGAACACACATTTCAGGAAATACATGTGAAGCATTTCTTCTTTTTTTCTGATTGCATCTTTTAAACATCATTTTTAGGGGAAAGCAAAGTTGATGCCAACATTCAAAGTGCTTTTACCTGAGCATTTTCAAAGAGTCTTAAAATTAGAACTGAAAAGGCCCTAAAAGCATCACAAGTCAATCTCTCTACCTTGATGCATAGTCACATATACATCTGTCATTTCTGCCATGTGATTTGTTTGAAAGCTGTCCAGTACTGGAAAACTTACACCCTTCCCAAGCAGACTTTCTAGTACTTTACCATGCTTACCAACAGGGCTTTCTTTCAGCTTGATAGTTAGCATCCATCTTTCCTTCTGAAATTTAAGCCAGTTACTCCTTGCTCTGTCTGCAGTGGACATGAACAACTAATGATTCTTCCCTTTTGTAAACAATCTGTTATATACATGAAAATTCTTACCATAACTCCTGCAGTCTTCCCTTCTCTGACTTTCAATTTACCCTAAAAGAGATGTTTTCTAGGGTTGTAACGATTCTTGTTTGTTCTCCTCGAGGCTTTCTTTTATTGGGCACACATCTTTCTTAAAGTGTCATGCCCAAAACAGGACGCAGTATTCCAGCTGAAGTCACTCAATGAGTGGAAAGATTATATCATGTATCCATGTATTTTCTTATGTGCCCATATTTGTCATTTTTACAAGGTTATAATACTGTTCATATAAGTCCAACTGGCAAATCACTACATTCTGCCCATGTCAGATTATTTTCTATTTGAAGAATTTATGACTATTTAGTTGTTTCCTTATCTTCTGCCCATTTGGTTGTTTCTTGTTGTTAAAGGCTTTAATTGACCTTTGTCAATTAATTCAATTTTTAAGAGAGCTTCTTAACATTGTAGCATTCAGATATCATCTACATGATTTATAAGCCAGATCTCTGCTCCACACCGTTGTTCAGTTAGAGGATAATGTTCAGCATATTTGTCCTGGGAGATACCTCTGTAGCATCTCACTCATCTCAGTGACAGAAACCAGTGGTTGACAGAAACCCCTGAGAGCTGCCCTCTGAGTAAAGTTGTGCCATTGGTTTTATGCCTACCCTTGAGTGGTGTACTAGTCTATGTTTTCTGAGATTGCTGAAGAGCATATCACAAGCACTAGTGTCACAAATCCTACTAAAAGTCAAGATATATTGTATCTATTGCTTGTCACCTTTGCCCAAGGCCCATTACCTGTCACACAAAGAAATTAAATTGGCTTGACACAATTTCTTTCTGACAATTCAACAGGGTCTGTTACTCATCTGTCCGTACTTATCCTTTTAGCTTCCTACATATAGTTCGATTATTTGTTTCAATATTTTTTCCTGGGGTAGAAGTTAAACTGAGTGGTCTGTAATTCCCTAGCATAATTTTTTAAAGCTAGGCATCATGTTTCCCCTTTCCAGATTCCTTAAGTTTTTTTGTTCTCTATGATTCATGTCCTCCATGAACTGGAATTGCTTCAGCCAGTTCTCTTAAGTATTCAAAGGAAGAAGTTTGCCACGACCAGCCAGCTTGAATGCACATTCCCCTGGGTTTTGTTCTTGGCTTTCATAGCCTGAGCTTTCATGCCATTGGCATTAATAGCATAGTGTTAGATGCTTGCCCTTTATCTACCTAATGAACTGGCCTCCAGAAATTATTCAGCCTTTAAACTGTCACCTGTCCTTTTTCATTAACAGTTTCTTTTTGTTCTTCTCACTGCTAGTGAATGAAGGCGATGCTTGTTACTTTTTGATCGAATCTCTGCATCCTTTTGTGCTCCCTCCCTGCAGTAGCTTGGCCTAGGGTTTGCGCTCTCTTCATATGAGCTCAAGAAAGTACTCCTGTCTTAATCAGGTCCTGCTCCCTTCCATCTTGCCTTCCTATGTGCTGCAATAGACACTTTAAGTCTCTCGTTGTTTCTTTAAAAAATTGCCTGCTTTCTTTGTGTCCTTTAGAATCACTTCCATCAGAGCCTCCCTGCTTGTTTCCTGTGTGTATTGCTGTCTGCCTCATTAAAGTTCCTTACTTTTATGTTCTTGTTTTACTTCTTAATCTTTGTACAGGTTTTGAACTGTATTGTTGCTTCTTCACCGTCACCAAAGTTGCCCTCCGCTTTCATAGTCCCAGTTCATCTTGGTTCCATGTATTAAGCCAACTTGTATCACCAAAGGGATTCTGTCTTTGGGCTGAAGCTCCAGAGCTTTTACTGCTGTAATGGTGTTTCCCTCTCACTTGTTCTTTCTCCTTGTATGTCCCCAAGTTCATGTATGTACAACACAACACCAAAGCTTGTAAGCACTGGCTGAGCTGTAGAGGCAGAGGATCAGAGCTGCTCCAGAACTGCCCTTCTCCCAACTGGGTCACTGGTTAACAGTTTTGTTTACTTGGGCTTTTGAATTCCTTTGGGCTTCCCTCACATTGCATGAACTTCATGGATGCTTTGCATTTGTTTTTTTCTCATTTAATGCTCGTTGAAGTTGAACAGCTCACTTCTTGCAGCTCTACTTTGATTTACCTATCAGAATCAGTAACAACCTGATTGTCAGACTGTGTCAGACATGGTCACTCCACATTAGGATCTGTTCTCTAACAGAATTGGCTTCTCAAGTGTCCTCACTTTTAGATTTGTCTTTTCATTTCTTCTTTGAATATCCAGTTCCACTGCCACAACTGTGCAAAATGAATAAAATATAAACGCACAAAATATATCCAATGCCTAGTTCTGCTTCCATGTTGTTTTATATGTAAACTTTTTTTACATTTCAGTCTTAAAGTTACTGGTGTTACAATGCAAATTTTAACATCTGTTTGCTTCTGTAAAACAAATTTGTTGTTTGTAGTTTTCTGCTTGTAGTTTTCTGCCTATGGTAAATAATTTGTGCAAGGGCTCTAGTGAATGGATTCTTCTAACTGAAGTTGTTCTGAATTGAATGTTGCTCTTCTGTAGTTAAAGTTTCAACTGGAGTTTACCTGATTTTGAACAGATGTTTGCTTATGAGACAGATAAACAAAGGAATAAAACCCTCCCCAAAAGACAGACTGTGTGAAGCCTTGACTAAGAGGTTTTTACCTATTATGAAATGAATGGTATTTGGGTTGCTGGCTGTAGCTACCTGGAAGTGGAGTTTTTCAGATGGCAAAATGTCCTTTCATTCACTTTGTCACTTTATAGCATAAGGACAAAAAAACAACAACAACAACAAAAAACCCCAACAAACCAAAAAACAAAACAGAGATCAAAACTACTTTAGTAGACTCATCTTGTTGAAATCTAATGCACAAGAGCACTGAAAATTAGTTGATTGAACTCTAATTTTAAAAGTCACTGACATTATAAAAAATGTCAGAGGGCATGTCATCAGAAACAGGCTTAAAATAGGATGTCAGATGACTGCTGAAGACCTAATTCTTTTTTCTGTTTCTATTCTTAAGTTGTTTAGCAGTTTGCAAATACTGAAACTACAAAGCAATTGTCATAAAGGTTGTTTTTTTAGCAGAAATTCCCAACCCCCCCTGCACACTCAGATGACCTGCATGCAAATGCTAATGCAACAAGCAAAAACCCTCTTCAGGAGGAGCTGAACTGAAGCCCCAGAGAGATAGAGAACTCCACCACCAGCTCTCTCTCTTTCCTCTCTTCCCTTTAAATTGCATCATCCTTTTTTCAGGACAATGTTTTTAGCAGGAACAATTTACTGGGGATGAATTTCTTGTCAGATGCTGGTAAGAATTAAGTCTGTCAGAAAAGCTCTGTGTTGATACAGACAAATCAAGGATCCATTGTTTCATTTTCTGTTTCAGAAACATGCCCTTAGTTTGTAGGTAACAGTCTATTTTGAATTTCATAAAAATAAGTTTTCTGTAGTAAAAAGGCAAATAGAAATGCTCTGTGGTGATTTGGAGAAGGAGTCATAAATTTTGACCAGTGTTCAGAAGCTGTTATGGAGGTATTAGTGTGATAAGAAATGCTCATTAAGTCTTGGTGTGTCTATTTCAAATGGGGATAACCTGAGAC
Source organism: Campylorhamphus procurvoides (assembly GCA_013396655.1). NCBI lineage: Eukaryota > Metazoa > Chordata > Aves > Passeriformes > Dendrocolaptidae > Campylorhamphus > Campylorhamphus procurvoides. The sequence continues at coordinate 1,923,514 of WBMV01007810.1, forward strand.
TGGGGGAAGAGGACGGCAGATGGATCAGCCACACACAGAGCTGATGAATATATTCTTCAGAGACGGAAGAGAAAAAGAGAAGTAACTTCTACCAGTAGAATAAAGATGTCAGGAATTCATACCAAGTCATGCTGCATGTCCTAAAAGGCTCTGATTACAGATCATGCCTGTCCCATACATAGACAGTTGAGCTTTCCAAGGAGCAGATCCTCAACAATTATGGCTTGTGTTCTGGTGTTTTAAGGCATATTGAGATTCATGACTATTTATCTTAAAATTCCAAGCTGCGAAGTGCAGAGCTGCAGGAGCTTCTCATGAGAATCTCAAGTCTCTGCACATTTGGACAGAGGCTGGGCATTTTAAGTCTACATGATAGCTCTCATCCTTATTCCTGAGCCAGAGAGAATGAAGAGCCAGAAGAAGCCTGGTCACAGGGAGGAGGAAATATACATGTTTTATAGTGGAGGGGTCAGTTTCAGTTGTGAAACCAGGTAGGGGGAGGAAATTTAGCTTCTCAAAATTAAAAACCAGTTGTGTTTCCTCTTTATGAGCTAGGATACTCGGCTACCTAGCAGACCCATCCCAAAAATATCTCCAAGTGATGAGGAAACAGAGTCAGAATACGACTGAAAGTGCATTTTAATATTCTTTGAGATTTTTCAGTTTCTTATGCCAGCCAAAGTAAAGAATGATTGATTGTGGAAACCACATTAGAGCCTGTGAATTTTCTCTAGAATGCATTTCTGGAAGGATGAGTATGAATTTCCAGCCTTTGCTTGCAGTTCTGGAGGTGTGGGGCAAGGATGGTCTTGAGCTTTGTCAGAGTTTGGGGCTGGAGCCAGTGCTGGAGTCTGAGCTGCTCTTGGGCACTTGGATCAGCTGTGCTCCACTGTGGCACAGGGGTGACACAGAGTGGGAGGCAGAGAAAAGCTTAAGTGTGCCGCGGGGACTTGGAAAGACAGAGTACAGCAAGCCTGTTCAGATCAAGAGAAGCTGAATTGCACATGGGCCCAGCACGTGAGACACAAATAAATATAGCAGCCTGGTGAGTGCCCAGCTGGGGCGAGCTTTATTTTGCTTTTTAAAGGAATGCTGTCAATTCCTATTTGGCTGATGAATTTTTGCTTTGTTTAAAAAGGGGAAGATAAAAAAAAAAAGAAAAGGTGATGATTGTTTGGGGTTTTTATCCCCCCAGACAAGCCAAGAGCAAGTAATTCCCATTAAGTTGTTCACTTTTTGTAAAAGTTCCAGTGCAAAGGGTTGTCTTGAAACAAAAACCGCTTCCCTGTCACCTGATACTTGAATTCACTGGAGAGAAAAAGGGAAGTGACTGCATTGATTTTCATTGTCCAGCCCAAGAGGAGCACAAAAATCTATCAGTGAGAAGGTAAAAGACAGACGTATTTGGAATACTTCTCCTGACAATATTCTAAGGAGTTGTTTGCATTATGAATAAGGGAATATGTTCCTTTAAAAAACATTGTTGCTTTTTAAGTGGCTAGTTCTGCTGTAAACAAATCTTGGAAAGCGCCTGTGGAATTAGATGTATTTCAATTAAGGAACTCAAAGGAAATAGGTTTTTACCTACAGCAGAGTATGGAAATGAGGATGGGAGCATAAAACATTTTACAAAGCAAAATGTAAGTTCCTTTGAGTAAACAGGGAAGTAACAGCTGTGAAATGTTGCTAGCAGAAATTAAATGTTGTGGCCAAAGGTTTGTTTTTCTTTTTGCCTGTTTGCTAAGGAATAATTGTTCAGGTACAAACAATCGATCAATCTGCAAGTGTAAAGAAAGGGTCAGGGTGTCCATTTCATCAAAACAGACCAGTGCATTACTTATATGCCAGATTAAATTGTCCAGAGGAAGGAATCACGTCAAAACATCATGGCGTTGTTTTCCTGTAGATAGCGATTTTTTAAATGTTTGGTTGTGGTTGTTAGAAATGTATCTTTCAGAAATGGGCAGTGGTTGCCCACCAGGCAGGCAGAATTAAGAGTGTTTTGGAAGATGCGCCAGGGTGCTTAGTAAGTCAGCTCTTATTTTGTAAGAGCTCATATAACAAGATATGTTGGGTTTCCTTTTCTCTTACATATTTATTGGCTATTAGATGCCTAGAAGGGAGGTTTAAGTGCAGCGTCCAGAGGTTTCTATACCCATATATGTATGTAACTTCTATGAAGTTTGTGAATCCTTAGTGGCATCTGAAGAACTATGTGTGACTCAAGCTACACATGTGCATAACTAGTGACAGATGGAAGTCATGGTAGTCATTACATTCAAGTTGATGAAGCCTATGCAAGGGTTAATTTCTTTATGTGGGGCCCATAAGTCTGCTGGTACTCTGTATAATCTAATTCATGAGCAGCTTAAGAGCCTTATTTGCTCCTGTCATCTTTCCACTCTGGATACCTTTGGATTTCTGCCCATTGACTGTGCTGCTGCCTCACCCTGCCCTGCACACTTGCAGCTTGAGCATCTCAACTAGTTCCCTATTTCTTAAACGACTTTTCCATGTGTATTGCCAAGAACCAAAGTGTCTTCAAGACTTACAGAATGCCTGTCAGGGACAGACGGGAGATACGCAGCTCTTTGCCACATGATGTTCTTTGCTACAGCAAATGCACTTGATTTCTGTCTTTTTAATGATTTAAAAAAAAATTGTTAATTGGCCACCTGCAGAAATTTGAAAACAGCAATTGGTATGAAAAAATGAAAGATTTAAAACTTGCAGAGATGGCCACTTTTTTTACTTTTGTGGAGGCATGTCCATAGGAACAAACTAAATGGCTGGATTGTATTTTATATTGAATTTGGTGCAAATAGGAGGTTTGTGCAAATAGGAGGTTTATGCAAATAGAAAAATACTAAGTTCCACATATAATTGAGGCCAAAACTTTAACCTCTAGAAATAAAAAACAGAGTCAAAGTGATGGAAAGGCTAATCTGCTTTAGTACACTATAGAAAGAATTTTGTGTTTTCTGTATGTAGCAATTTGCTACTTCCAGACCAAGTGGAAAGTGTGAAAGTGTTTTGATGATTTTCCATGTCTTCAATGCAAAAGAGTTTTCTATGTTTTAGGAGATCTTAGTTTTGCTTAAAACCAGAAAATCTCCTTGATTGTGTGATTTCCAGATAGCATTGGCTAGCAGAGTACCAACTACATAAACACTTAGTTTATTACAGCGAACTGCATTGGTTGTTTACAACCTTGTGACTTGCACCTTATTTTCTGCAACTGTTGCCTATGCATATGTTTTCAAAGAGATTTGAATCTCAAGTAATTTAAAGAGATGAAAAAAACCCTGTTTTATGGTGGGGGCTTGTTTTGCTTTGTTTTCTCAAGTGAAAGAAGCTAAGGAAACATTTAGTCTGGTAAAGGTTCAGTCTTGCATTTTCTACCTCTTTGAATTAGAGGTCCAAATTCTTCAAATTGCAGTGAGGAGGAGGGAAGAGAGGGAAACAATCTTTTTAGCTTCAGTACGAAACCCTGCAATTATGAGCTGAAGTTAGAGGAATGCATATGAAGAGTTATTTAAGTCAGAGCTGAGAGTGGAAACTGATTACAACCTCAACTGTGCAGAGATTCTAGCCCTTCCATAATAAAACTGCATTTCTTGAAGTTTTTTGCCCTTCTGTATCTGCCACTTTAAACACCTTTGACCAATGCATGAAGACTGAGGTGAGGAAGGGTGTTCATTCCATCCTCAGCTGCTTTAGAGATGTCAGCTTCTGAAAATTTCACCCTTGAATTTTTGCCCGAATCCTCTTCCTTGAGGGCACAGAAAAAGGGAGAGGACAGCTTTTTTGCTCGTAACAGTAGGGAGTATTTAAAGGCAGAAACCTGAAGCCCTTCTGGACCTTCACCCTGTTAATGCTGTGGATGTGGTTTCTTGGTTCAGTTCTAAGGGAAGGGGTCTCTCCTGAGTACTCCTGATCACACCTGTGAATCATCTCTATTCTAGGACCCCTGTCCTTTCCATCTCAGGCTGATTTTCAGCTCTGTTGCTGCTCCGTCCCTTAGATCATCTGGTCACATTGTTTACAGATGGTTTTACAAGCCAGCAAATACAATGACACAGGAAGGTAAAAGGGATCCCCCAGCCCTGGTCTCACAGCAGCTGGGAGGTGGTGATGGAAAGATGTGCATAGAGCAGACACAAGCAGAAACAGTCTTTACTGTCACATTGCAGGTCAGAGGAAACAGGTTTGGTCAGACTCAACTCCTGGCAGCTTGCAGGCAGTGACTGTTTGTCTTGGTGCCGCTGAGGGGCTGTACATAGTGAACATAGTGGATATATAGTGTTTCTTCCTGCAGGTTCCTTGTTTCCAGCAGCAGAAATGCAGAGGGGATGGAAGGGGTGGGCCCTCATCTGCTCAGCAGGGTACTCATCACAGAGGGACTTCAGCCAAATGCTGCCCTGCTAACAAGCTGTTAGGTGACTCCATGTACTGTTTTGCTTTCTCTGACATCCACATGTGGATGTTGACCGTCTCCCTTTGCTTTCTCTCTTGCTGTCTATAGAAAAAGCTGCTTTATGGACTAAGCCCAGGCTGGGCAGTGGTTCCCCACTCTAGTCTGATTGGGAATAGACCCATGGGAAAGAACTTTCCTGATAATTCTCTCCTTTCTGCTGTGTGAGCAGCAGTGCTGGAGGAGGGGGATCCTGTCAGTTAGCTTGGGGAAATGATGCTATTTTGTTACAGGTGTTTTAAACTAATTGTACCTATCTTATTTGATGTGGCCTCACAATCACTTGTATCGGTGCAACTGAACAGATGCAAATAGCATTCAGACAAGAGGACAGTGTGATGGGAGGCTCTTATGATGACTTCATAGCACAAGAAAATGCATCTGGCACCCCAGTCTTGGTCCTTTCAGTATGTCTGACTTTGGGAGTGTGATAACTCAAAGAGTTGGCGACCGGTTCCTCATTTTATCAGGAATGAGCAACAGAGAAGAGATTAAGGCAATAACAACAGCTGTCAGAATATAGCCTTTTTAGTGGTATATTGGAAAGGAAGTTTGGCCTGTGTTAGTCTCAATTGAGAATGCATCAATGAATGCTGGGAAAGATGAAGAAATGAGTGTGCAGCAGTGTCTGTTCCCTAGTTTGCTGTAAACCATATGTCTATTGGTAGCATACACAAATACTGAGTAGGTGAATAGGTGACTCATATTTAGTTGGCCAGATATTATGATTACCAGCACTACTCAGTCATGCAAGCACTGCCAAATAACTTTCAGGCACTTAGCACCTGTGGATGCTGTCCCTGTCATCATGCCAGAACTGCCTGCCATCTGAATAACAGCAGCTCCAGCCCCTTGGTGTTGTCTGTGTGTCTTGCTGAGCCAAGCTTAATGCACACAGGAATTGTTTTACCTACAAATGAAGTAGAGCCACTCTGCTTGGTATTGCTGTGTGTTCCTGGTACTATACAACAGTGCAGGCAATAAGAAAGACACAATTTCTCATTGAACTGCAGGTAACACAAACGCAATTAGCTGTATTGGTATTTGGCCAGCGAAAATACAGGAACATTCTTGGAAGCCGGAGAGTTAATGATGTTAAATCTTCATGAGCGGCCAAAGTCTATCCTCTCCTACCACTTTCTTTTTGCCTGCCTTAATGTATAACTTTATACCTTTGAATTGTAGGTAATTAAGCTGGACTCCTCCGTGCGGAAATGTCACACTTACCACCTATAGGCTTCCTATCTCCAGCTTTAAAAGGAATTATTCTTTCTGCAGCTCCTGCTGCTCCTATGTTCCACTGTTATTAACCTTGTGGCCACAAAGAACAGGCTCTCCTGTGTTTTCATTAGATCTACCTTCTAAAGAAATGCAACCTGAAACCAAAGGAAAATATCCCAAGTAAGATTTTACTTCTTTCACTTGTGGAGTGAGGTGAGAATTGGGAAAGGATCCTTCTACATCTGGTGGTCCCCTCTGACCTGGTCCTTCTGTTGGATCTGTTACAGCCCTGTTTTCCTGATTTGTCTCTCAGCAAGGAAGCAATTGCAGATATACACTCCTGCCATCATTCAGTCTCACATTTCATAGCAGCTCCGATTTGATACAGTCATGGAACTAAACAGTATTTTCACCCAGCTTGGGACCTGGAAGGCTTTGCATCCTAGCAGTGTACTTCTTTGTGGTTTAATCTTAATTACAACTTGAAGGCACCCTGTGTGGTGACACTGAACAGCACGGTCAGTACTCATCTGTGAGTTCAGGTCCTGGAGCTGAGCTGGAGAAACTATTACATCCCTTTGAGCAAGAGAATCCATCAAAATACAGTGCAATACATTATACATTCAGATCCCTTCACGCATTGCAGCACTTTGCTGGCGCTTCTGCATTGCTCACTGCCCATTCTGCAAGATGTGCAGATGTGCTGTGGTGAAGCTACGAAAGCATTGGATCCACAGTAGGTGCCAGCAGGAGATTGATTAAGCATGGTGACGTGGTCAGATATTCCAGCTATCTGGGTACAGCATGGATGCTCCTGGTCTGACCTTTTTGATTTTGAGAAAAAATAAATGCTATTAGAGAGAGGGAAAAAAAAGGGCATATGTAAACTGAAGCTGTTTTTGGAGCCACTAGAAGTTGTTTTTGAAGAGTTTACACAAGCAACATTTTCAGATCACTTAAATAAGCTGTAGCCGTTTATGCCTGAATTGAGTATTTAAATCATTACCAAATCAGAAAGAGATTGTTTGGTAGCTGCTTTGCCCAGATTTAGAAATTATATTTCAGGATGCTGGGTGATAAGAACCAGTGCCCAAAGCATTCAGTAAAGGGCCTGTTTGCTCTTACCTCATGAATTATGTTTCTGGAAGGACAGGAACATCCTTTCCCTTGGCAGGGCACAGGGCACAACACAGCAAATACTTGGGGGCTGGATGTTCTTGCCTGCTGGTCCAGGCTATGCAACCAAGCACTGCTGAAGGCTGCTAAGGGCAGAACCTCACTCACATGGGAGATTAAGTTATAACTGGGTAGCACAAATTGGTATGGAGCTTGTTTCCACAATTTTTTCCCCCACAGCTTGAGCGGCAGGAGATCTCTGGGCTAGGATCGTTGCAAGAACTTGTCTTCTCCTCTCATAGTGCAGCTGCCCAGCATACCCTCCCACCTGGGGCCAGCGTGCTCCTTCCACCATCCTTGCGCAGGGCAAATGCTGCACCCAGCATGCAAGGCAGAGGCACAAGGAGCTGTTTGGTTTCCTGCCTTCTGATGTTAAAAGCTTCTTCCCTGGAAAATGTTTTCTCTTCCCTAGGGGCCCTCCTTTCATCAACTGAGAACAGGAGTTACAAAGGCACATGACTGATTTTTAGATCTTAGTAATAAACAGTTAGCAAGGCTTTGGTATGTACTGTGCTCAGGAGCCCTGGGATGTGTAGAGAAACTGTGTTTCATCATCAATTCCACAAGATAATGAAGTCCCAATTCCCCTTTATAGCAGTGAGGACATGCAGTCTTTCTGGTTTGCTTGGATTGTCCAAGAGAGGAAGAGAGCCAGCATGAGGGGACAGCTGCAGGCAGCATCCCAACCCAGGAAGCCTTTCCCCCAGCACTGCCTCTCATCTGCTGTTTTTTTTCTGTGTGGTAGAGGTGTTTCAGGCATTGTGGGTATGGGACATGGTGAAACCTAGAAGGATGAGATGAGGAAGGCAGGAAGGTGACATCCACACTGTTGCAGTTCTGCATCACATATTGTGGCTTCACTGTTGCTGTAGGCATACAGCCAGCCCCAGACTGCCTATGTCCTGTGCTGAGATCCCTGAATATGAGGAGCTGTTATAATTGCTTCTTCTCCCTATGAGCTGCAGGATGAATCTGCTCCAGAGAGAATTTTGCCCTGTCTCAAGTGGGATTTTCTCTTCTAGGTACTCTCTAGTCATGAATAGGGAACCCCACATCTTACACACCCAGCTTACATGTCCTCATCCAGTTCCACAGCCAGCTGTGGCCATTCAGTGTCAGTGACAGGCTGTGGTTAAGCTGTTCATCACAGGAAGCCCAGTATATGCAGGGGTTAAGCAATGCTCTACTCTGACCTTCAGAGACCTGAGGAGGAGGGAACTCAGTGGAAGGTTTAACATGGGCTGGGGGCTTGGTAAGAAAGAATTTTAGCAGTAATAATTTATGGTAGAGGAGACTGAGGGAGTGGTTGTGAGGATCCGATAAGGGAATTCAGTGATCAAGGTTCAGGTAGAGAGGGTGCCTGTTATTTTAGTGAGAGAAAAACAAGGATGAAGCTATTTTTAGGAACAACATGTCCAGGCAACTGGATGACAGTCGTACCTCACAGCAGAAATTCTCATGCTGAAGTGCAAATGCTGCTGAGCTTGTGCTGCCAGCCTAATGAGCAGAGGAACATGATGAGCCAACTACAGTAAAATAGGGATTTAAATAGCATGGTTCCCATGGGATTTGAATGGGAAAGAGGAGGTGTTCAGGAGTGGATGGCAGAAAGAGTGCCTTTTTGTGTGTGAATCCCTCATACAGCTTTCCCCATAGAGGGCAGCAGTGCCAATAACAGGTGGAAAGGGACGTAAACACCAGTGGTCATTTGGTGTTTTCTCATGGGAAAGGTGAGCCAAAGCCCTGTGTTTGTCCCATTTAAGAGCTGCCTAATCAAACTTGGTGAGGAAAGTGGTGGTCCTGTTTCTTCTATCTGAGAAGCAGCTCTGGAGCTGTCATTGCATCTGTTTATGTCATTCTGCCAGGGCCAGCCTGTTGAATGGGGTCAACATTCAATCCCTACTCCCACTAGAAGGAAAAGCAGAGCTTTGAAGGCTTGGACTTTGTCTCCTTGCAGACTTTCCCCCTGCATTCTTTGTCCTTTGCTTTGGATCATGAAAGATAATGAACCAAAAAGAAAATAGCAAAAAAAAAAAAAAGCCCATCACATCTGTTTAATGTCCCCACTTTCCCAGTCTGAACTCTGTAAATACTCTCCAGAAAAACATAGGTGTGTCAGTCTGGGCAAGCCCTCCAAAGCCAGCTCAGCTCCAGAAACTCTGAGGTAGGGGAACTATGTTATGGTCCTGCCTCCCTCAGGGATTTGCTGGTAAATGCTGTGGTAATTGTGTTTGTTATCTGCAGCGTCTAGATTCTTTACATTAAATACAGGTAACAGGTGACTGCAACTTAACCATGTAATTTAAGATGCTCCATGAATCTTCCTCCCTTTCCCTGGACATGCAATCAGCACACAGGAGCCCCCTGCAGGAGCATTGTGTGAGCCTCTGGCTCTTGGGTTTCAGAGGGCCTGTTCTGAAATGCAACAAGAGCAGTCAAGATCTCCAGACTTGAGGAACTCACAGGCAGGCAATGGGAAAGAGCTGCGTGTAAGTCTACATTTATCAAAAGCCTGACTCAAAGGGAGAGGTATATGTTGAATGAGCAGCTTAGCCATGAAGGTTGTTCCTCTGCTGACTATAGGCTGGCAGGCCAAACTTTGGCTCCTTTGAGATGACTAGCCAAACAGTTTCATATTTAAGCACTTTAATGAATATTGTATTCTTCTGAGTCCCCTGCTGCTGTCAGATGGGATTCCAAGGCTTGTCAACATGACTATCACCGTGTTACATCTGTCTCTGCATACGAGTAAGATGCCATGTGCTCATCTGGATGAGCTTCACAGCCCTGCCTGAGGTAATGGCGTGGTTGAGAAGACAGGTCAAGAAGTCTGGGAGCAGTGAAGCTGTTAAATGACTTAGCACTCACCTGCCATGGTAGCAAGAGCAGCAAGACAGGGCCTGTGGGACATCAGGGTTCAGGCAGTTGTCACCAGAGAAAAGTAGGGCTGGTATTGGCCCTTCTCCCTTGATGACAGCTAATCCAGTGAGACCAGGTGGTCTGGCAGTGACAGAGATCCAAGTATGGCTCCTGCAGCCATGGGGTATCATGCTGTGGTTCCTGTGAGACAGTTCTGTGATCACTGGTGGTGGCTGTTGTGGGCAATAAAGGAGTAAGTCTTCCCTCGCCAGTGGAATGAATGTCCTGCGTCTTACCCTGGTGAGGCTTTCCGTTCTCCCACTCTGTCTGCCACCTCTCTTGGTTTGGCCCTGCACTGGTTTTAACTGGGTTGACTTAGGAACAGTATTAATTCTGGAACAGGTTGGTGGAGTCTCTTGGTCTGGGTTGGGGAACCCCATGTTGATGTCACCTCTGTACCTCAAACTGATACCAGCACCTCTTTAATCCAAAGTACGAGCAGATGAGCAAGGAGTCAAATCAAATTTAGCAGATTGTTTTAGAAAATGATTTTATTAAATCGGTGCAGTTCCTGTGTGTGCATTGAACCAGAGATGAAGGGATTGTTAAAATCACTACTGTTAAACTCATATAAATTTGAGTGCAGCAGGTTTTTATGAATTCATTTCTGTGGATCAATTGTGATGTTGATCCAACAGAAACACTTTGCAGAGCACAAAAAATAAGTTAATATGCTAGATGTTGGTTATGGGCCAGTATTCAATGGGCTCACCTGTTGGTAAGAGCCATAAGCAGGCATGTGGTGTGGGACACTGCCATTTGTTACCCTCGGGGACACTCAGGTCTCTATCTAACCAGCCTTTCCGCATCAGCAGGTCTTTTTGCCGAGGCATTAGCCCTGTCCCATCTGTAGTTGAAAGTGACTCAAATGTTTTTTGTTTTTCCCGAAGCTGACTCTGTGTGACTCTGCTGGGGCACTGGGATGGTCCTCTTTCTAGGGAAGAAGTCCAAGACATTCAATGGCTAGTTTCACACCTGACAGCTTTCTCAAGCTCAAAATAATAAGGACAGTTTCCGTACCAACTCCAAAATACCAACCTTTTCCTAAAGGAGACTCCAGCGGGAGTGCAAACGAGGCTGTAGCTCATCTTTAATAATGCTACTTTTAAAAATAAATCATGTTTTATGGATCTAAACTTAGCCTCTCCAGATAAGCGAGTCCCGGGGCCGCTGGTGATTAATATGCAGCACTGGAGCGTGGCCCAGCGGGGCCCTGATTAATAACGATGACATCATGACTTTTAAACATTCTGTTAATGCCGGCCCCGGTGACAAATGGGGACGAGCGGCATCGCTTCCCGTGGCATTTGCATCGCCGGAGCCAGGGTTGGGAGCAGCGCCTTCTCGCCTCCCCAGGGCAGGGCAGGGCAGGGCAGGGCAGGGCAGAGGGAACCTGGTCCTGGAGCCTGGCGTCAGGAATTACAGTCCTGGGAGCAATGCCCCGGGACCCGGCACTGCGAAAATCCCCCCCATCCTCGTTCAGGGGCTTGTGCGAGTCCCTGGAGGAAGAAGCGGGTGTACCAGGGCTTCTTAAGTGTATTAGCCACCTGCAGCTTTCTCTGCCCCACTGCATTCAAGGCAGCTCCCCATGTAAATGCTCATGCTCCCTGCTAGTCCTCCCTGAGTTTTAGGGGGCTGGTGTCCTGCAACCCTGACATAGCACATGCCCCTAGCAGGTGTGAAGCATGTTTCTCAGCTGTCTGAGATTTTGCTAAGAATTTTCACCTGTTTTCCAAATAAATTCTCTTCCACCATCCCACCAGCACCAGTAAGAAGGATGCTGTTTGAAGCACTCTGCATTCAAATGATATCTCCATGAATCCAGATGGCATTTTAGTATCCAAAAGTAATTATAGAAGGGTTTTAGACAGTTTGAGTTTCTAGACTACAGTTTCACCTTTGCAGTGATCTCTATGCCATACTAATACGTAGCATGAGGACCAAATATGTGAGAAGTTCTGAACTGGGAAAAATTTGATGAGATTCACTGGTTGTGCTGGGATAGGGGCTTTGTCAGGCACTGCCCTGTAGCCCCATAGTTGATAAAAGCTTCACAGAAGCTAGTGGCTGGAGATTGTTGCATTAAAGTTATATTTGGCCTACTGCTGTCTCTTTGAACCTTCCTATATCAAATAACTGTGCTGCATTTTTAAGAGCTTTTCTTGTTGAGTAGACAGGTTGCTTTGGACTCGCTCGGTGTGTGGAGAGGGTTTTTTTTTCCTAAACACCTCCCTCTAAAACCCAAGACAGCTAACTGTAATGCTGTGCCATCCAGAGCACATGTTTTATGATCTCAAAGGTCTGAGAATATAAAAAGTGTTGTAAATACATAACCTCTGAGCTAGTCAGCATCAGCCAGGAAAATATCCCCCCTCCCCTTTGGCATGATTAGGAGAATGCAGACATGCTCCCTGTCAGAGAAATCTTTGCTTGGTGGCATCATCTGTTCTGCAGTGTTTTCACCCTTGCAGCAAATCCTCTCACCCCTTCTCCAGTCAGTCTCATTCTTTGCACTTTCAGAGCCTTTGCCACTCCACCTTTAAATGCATGCTCCTTGTGCAGTGATGAAGCACATCTTGGAGTGAAGGATGGGATCAGGGGCATCTATTTTCGTGTCTCAGCCACAGACTTGTGTGTACTTGGTTTTTCTATGCTTGCTCCTCACCGTCAGGAACAAATTGGTGTTTGTCATAAGCTCTTTTGATCCTTGAAGAAAATGAAGGGCCATTTAACATTTTTAAAGTAATAATAATAATGGGGGGAAAGGATGTATTCTGGTATCTGAGAATAGCAGGTTATTTGTTTAAGAGCATACTTTAGAACAACAGCAAAAAGGACCTTTAATCTCAGAATTTCAAGGCACCTAGAAAACTATAAACATTGATTCTCCTCCTTCGTGCTATTCCTTGTGGGCATTTTACCTCTAAAAAGTAGAGAAACGTTCCTACCCTGATGATCTTGTATCAAGAACAAACAACTATTAGAGAGAACTAAGGCCAAATACAAGGGAGATTCAGGTGGCAAACACAACTGGGGAGTATGCTGGGAATAGGTGGTTTGTGTTCAGGATATCTCACCCATGGGGACACGCATTCTGGGTAAGTCAGCCTCATGGACACCTGCAAAAAGAAATTTATCCTGCCCTGGGGAAGCTGGGTAGTGGGGCATGTAAATGAGATTGGTCACTCTATAAATTTTTGAGAAATGTAGCTTTTAACCTGACAAGGAGGTGAGTGGGTGAGTGTTGTTGAATCATGGAGGGGACAAGCAGCAGCCAGGGAGTTTTCCATTGGTTCCATTAGCTAAAGATTTCCTGTTGGAAGAGGGTTCTACATTTGCCTCCATAAGTGTATGCCTGCTGTGACATCTGCACACTGATAATGTTAAGCCTCCTTTTCTTTTTTCTTTTATTTTCTTCCTCCAGTTTCTATAAAGTAAACCCTGAAAATTAATCTGAGCTGTACTGAAATTTTGGGTTCTTTTGTTTCTCTGCATTTTGATTGGATTATGTCCCTGACATTATTGCCAAGAAGTTAAATAATACATCTAGAGATGGAGAAAACTGAATAATGCAGCTCTGCAGCTTATAGCTTTTCTAGTGCTGTGCCAGAGAGCTTTTTGAGTTGAGAATTGTGACTGGCAGGCAAATTTAGACAAAAATGTTTTTGAAATTATTTTTTTTCTCTTCTCTATTTTTATCTGATAAGGACCAAAATGTACTGCTGAAAGCTGTAACATTCATGGCAAAATAACCACAGAGATTCAGAAAAAGCAAGAGCAGATAAGTAGGAAACCTGTTTTCTTACCAAGTGCCTGCAGTTGCAGACCATGGGTTATTCAGAAAACATGGGCTGTACCACTCCATAAGAAATGAGCTGGACATGCCTGACTCAGCTGGAGCCTTGTGCGAGATCAGATGATAAAGGAAATTCAGACTGAGCTTCAGGACTGATAGAGGACTCCCTCGGAACCTATGGAAAGGGTGGCAGGACTTTCATTGCCACGGATGGATTTTGACAGCCAGACCAGATCAAATCTGGTAACTCCATCTCCAGCCCCTTGCCCTCAGTTTTTAAGTCCTGCAATATTTTTCCAGCCTGCTCTTCTCTGCAGCACATGTTTGCAGTGAACACTGGGATCTGGGCTTAGACTACCTGTGTTTTGACTTGTCCTCTCTCTATCCCTGAGTGGTATGTAGAGTCAAGGGCAATTCGGTTTGGTTCTTGGATGCCTCAGGGAACTGTGTGACAGCATGGATATCCTTCTTAACCTTTTCATCACCCATGGGTCCCCTCTTTATTGCCTGCTGCACCGTCCCCAAGCTTGTTCAGAAAACTGCTTGCCAAATCTCTGTCAGAGAAATCAGGAAAACTCATCCTTGCTCTTTTGCCTATGGGAAGAGAAGCAGCTAATAAAGTCCCTCCGAAGCAGAATGAACAGAAGCCATTATTTTATGTCCAGGCCTTGCTGGGTAATAATGATCTGCCTTTAACCACCCACTCGTGCCTCTGCTTATCCCCCTGCTTGTTCATGACCTTCGCTCATTGTATCCTGTTGATTTGAGCTTGTATATTCCTGACACACAGGAGCTGCATCTTCATTCATTTGTGGTAAATGCCTGAGACACTCAGGGCACTTGAAATTAAATAATCAGCCGTGAAACAAAAGACTCCAAATGGGCACACAGGCACATTGCTTTATTTGCAGATAAGTTCTGCCTAAAAGCCAGCAATGCATGATGCTTCTTGCTCCTTTTTCAGTTTAAAGCAGATGTTATATATATTATTAGAAATTATATCCTTGCAGTCCATGATGTAATGAAGGCAGGAAGTGAGAAGTGAGGAGCAGGGATATCCCCTGTTTTATTTGAAGTGAGGCTTTGGAGAAGGGAAGAGTGTGGAGTGAGGGCTCTGTGTTCAAGGAAAATGTCTGGTGCTTTTGTGCCTTTTGAGGCTGGGTATTTGTCAGGTTGAGGGTAGTATGTGGAAGGGAGGTAGGGAGGGGAAGAAATAAAGGTTTTAGTTCTCTGTGTTGAATCTACACAGCATGGGTTAGTGAAGGTGTGAAGTTTGCTAGGCTCTGGAGGGAGGCATGTCTGTGCTGGAGGGGAGAGAAGAGTCTGTGGGTTTTATAATGATGCTTGATGTTCAAAGTAGCCAATATTGTCCTATCAGGTATATGAAAAACTGCAAAAGATACAGGCATACATTTGTACCCGGAACCTCTCTTTTCTTCCATTGGATTTTGGGAAGAAGTATTTGCTATTCCTGCTGAAAAAAACAATCTGTTAAAAGTCCCATGAAGCACCCTGACCATGGATGGAACATCTTTGAGAGGGGAGCATGTAGCAGCACAGCGAACTCCTCCCATTGTATTTCTCTTCTTGGGAGCAGATAAATGCATTTGATTTAGAATTTTGAAAAGACAGGAAGTACTGTGGGTTTGCATGCATGCACCTGAATCTCCCCTCAGATCACGGTAAGCAGCTGTTAGGCACATGCAGCTGGAAGATAACATGTTCATCTCCTCCACTGAGGGCAGGCGGCAGCAGCCAGGCTGGCAAGCCCAGGTTATCTGTTACCAGCACACCTCTTGCTGCATCTCTCGGCTCTTCCCACCTGGTTGCAGCCAATTCCATGTGAAACCCAATACGTATGCACTTGCAGTTGTAATTTAGTCCATCAGCCCCTTTGAACCTGCAGGATCTGGCCATGGAGCAGAGGGAATCCCATGCAATGGCAGATGGCAGAACAAATTATCCAAGCCTGCCAGATAGAGTGAAGTCTGGCAGTGTCTGGCAGTCCCCAAAAACGTCCAGTTTTCTATGGAAAAACTTTTGTGTTTCTGGTTACCTGGCAGAAATGGCAGCCAGGACTTTTTCTTCCCTTCCTTTATTTGCCAGTCCTGAAAGATTTGCAGAAGCCCTTCAGGAGGTCTGTGAGTGTGTCCCAGGATGCTAAGTGTGTCAGGGTGGTACACCTCAACAGAAAGCACAGCTGTGCTTATTTGGCAGGGGAAACATGGAAACCCGTGTTTGTGAGTAGCATGGGAGGGGAGGTATTTGTCTGCATGGGGGCAGTTGGGATTATTTCTGGGATCATTTTCCATTATTATTTAGATATCCAAGGGGCTTGGTTAATAGCATTCTTTTCCTCATGTTGAAGACTATTCAGGTTGTTAGTGTGTGGAGTAGCACCTTTCCAAGGGGAGAAGTGGTTGGTCTGCTTCAGGTATGGTCTTAGCACAGACATCTCACCATGGAAAAGATTATACTTGCAACACACAAGGAAACATCAATAAATAGAAAGGCAGGTTGGAGCTTCACTCCCACAAAGAAGACCAGAAGCTTTTTATGTGGGTAGGGAGCAGGAAATCCACTCCTTCTAGCTCTGTCCATAGAGTCAAAGAACACTTTTTGTTAAAATTACCATGTAAATAAATGGGAGTTGTCCATGTAAACTCTTCAGGAAGCCTTATAAATCTCAACTATAGGCTCCAAAAATGTCAATTTTTTCATCTTATCAGCATTTGAGTTGAGTTTTCATTGGGATTTTTTTTTAAAGAAAGGAAAAATAAGGAAGTGAGTAAGAGAAGGGAAGGAGGGAAGAAAAAGAAGAGGAAGGAAGGAAGAGAAAGGATGGAGAAGGAAGGGAGACAGACAAAGAGAGGAATAAAGGAATAAAGAAGGAAAGAGCAAACTACACTAGGAGAATATTAAGGTTTGATAAGGCACAGATAACTCGTGGAGCTGAGGAATCTTGCCTCACTCATTCTGTATGCTGCATAAGTTATGAGAAAAGTGAGTGGCACAATATATCTTGTTATTTAAGGAAGAAGATGAAGGCTGTGCCATATAGTTCTAGCATTCCTTGCATTAGCATACTTGTGCAGCTATCACATATTCAGTGTATCCGTTTAGTGGGATTTTTTTCTTTTTTTAATGAATTTTGCAGGTTGCATGCTTTCTTAGAAAAGATATTCTGTATTCCATAACTTTTTATGAAAACTGCTGCATAATTCCAAATTTCAGCAAAGTAGAGCCCCAAAATGAGGAATGAATTACAGAACAGTTGGGTTTGGAAGGGACTTCTTCATCAAGTCTGACCCTGTTGTTTAAGCAGGGCTATCTGGAGCAAGCTGCCCAGGACCATGTCCAGTTGCCTTTTGAATATCTCCACAGATGAAGACTGTACAACCTGTCTTGGGCAACCTGTTCCAGTGTTTGACCACTCTAGTTAAAAAGTGTCTTCCTATGTTCAGGTGGAATTTCTGAGACTTTAGTTCGTGTTTTTAAATTAAGAAGGTACTGCTGAAGGGCCCTACCTTCCTGATTCCTTCTGAGAGGAGTGGAAGAAATAGCAGTATCTTTGAAATGAAAGGTGGGAAGACAATCCAGAAGGATTCCTTTACACACTTATTTTAGCTTAGAAAAGTGATGGGAGAGACCATCTGGAGAAAGCAGGAACTAATTTGTCAGGGTGGAACATGGCTTCATCTGAAAAAGTTTGATCCACAGTTAGCTTTTAAGTGCCTTGAAGCTTGTGTTGTAATCAGAGCTTTGCATTTCATTTGTGATGAAGGCAAACAGGTGCCAGCTGTAAAATTTATTCCTGGATCTGGACCCAAGAGTTTTTATCCTCCTCAAGTTTTCAGAAGTTTTGATTCAGATTTTATTTTTGCTTTTCCTCTTTCCCTCTTTGGCCAAGCTGAAATGTCTGAGCATTGATTTGGGGTCTCTGAGAAGTCTGGAAAGGAGAGATGAATATGCATACACCTCTTAGGAGCAGCATCTCCATGTGTGTGTCCATTAAATGAGAGTTCCTTACCTACCTGGGGCTGCTGATAAAAATTACCAGATGAAGGACATGGAGCAAAATGACACAGTGGCCCAAGATGACCCAAAGAGCTGGTGTTTGGAAGAAAAGGCTAAAGCCCGGGTTCCTGAACATGCCCAGTGGCATCTGCAGGAAAGCAGCCATGGATGTTACCTCTCCTGAGCTTAATCCTATAAGTTGATAAGCATCTCTTGAAAGATAATGATGATCTTCAATTGCCCGCTTGGTGCAGTATGGAGTGGGATCTGCACCAGCAGGGATCACCTGGGTGATCACCAGGGTGAATGCAGCTCAGGAGGAACCACAGAGCTTTGGTGCACCATAGGGAAGGATCTGGGCTTCTGGAGACCGTGTTCAAACTGAACCTTTAAGCAGTGTGATTGCCCATCAATAAAGAAGAGACCATAGAGAACCACCACCTGGTTCTTGACAGTGTGATGGGATATTCACGACAGTATAATAGGATTTTTGTGAAATGCGGTATTTTACTCTTGTTACTGGAATACAGCAGGGGCCCTTTAAATCAGAAAAATTGATTTTAGAATAGGGTTTGTTAGAACCCTTCAGTCCCACAATCAATGTAAATGGGCAAATATCATTCTCTTTAAATCCAGTTTCCTGAGGCACAGCTGTGCTGGACACACACTGGAGAAGCAGGGAGAACACCCCTGTGGACTGTTAAAGCAGAGAAAACCAGACAAATTGTTCATGCAAGGAAAGAGCTCTGAGGGAAGGCTGAGACATACGAGTGTGAATGGCCCAAATTACACCCTCACCCCTGGTGTAATGCCATTGAAGTCTGCAGAAGAGGAAGCGGAAGAGAGCTGTGAGGCCTGCCTGCATCATGATACATGAAGGAATATGTTGCAAAGAGTGGGGACCAGTTATTCTCACAAGCCAACAGGGGAAGTGCAGAGAATAGGTCCAGCATTAGGATAAAGTTTCTAGTGGGTGAGTTATTAATCATCTAAGGCAAGGTGTGCATTGGAAAACCAGCCCTGCACTTCTAGGCTGGGAAACAAATGAGTGTTTTATGTCTGGAATAATAGGGAACTGGGGATTTTGGGGTGTGAGGCTTAAGTCTTCTCCCCACCTCTGACACTGAGTCATAGCAGTCCTGTGGAGGGATACAATTTGCAGTCTCTGCAGGCAAATCTGAACTATTCATAGTCTAAACTCCTCTGCAAGCAAAGACAAGACATATATGTGTAAAGACTGGAGCAATATACCTTGGTAGCTGCTCAGAAAACTGGTAGGTAAGGTACACCAGCCCAGATTTGGAATTGTCTCCACTGAGGGATTGCTTGTGCTGTCTGCATTGTGTGTCTGGGGAGAAGGCATTAATTTCTCTGTTCACTGAAAACTAGATGGAAATTTGTAAAATTTCCAAAAAAATATATCCTTGTGAAAATTCTAAGTGGTTGAAAACCAGTTTTTCATCTTTGTAAAATCTAAGATTTCAAAATTTTTGTCATCTGACCTGAGGAATGATGTTGGTGAAAGTTATAATGTTGGAAGCATCCATAAAGAATTTAAAATGCTTTGCTTCAAACTTACCAAAGTGTTTAGTTTCCTTTGTGTTATATTCATATAATGCAAAAGCAACTTTTTTTCAACCTTATCCAAATGAGATGCTGTCATGAAATCTTTTCCTTGAAGATTTCAGTGCAATTGATATTTTCCTGCAAAATATGCCATTTCTGTTCAACTTGAATTTTCTCCCAGAAAATGTTCCTTTCAAAAATCTTGGGCCAAGACAAATTACCATGATGCAGCTGCTGTTGCTGCAGTAGGTCCTTTCAAACATAGCCAGTGAGCATGCTAGTTTGTAATCTCTACTTTGCGACACCAAAGAACATAACAAAAACGCCCCTTAGCTGCGACCGAGATGGACTGGGGATTTTGCAGTTGTAACTTCTAAGAGCCTTGTCTCTTACTCTCACAATGAGACTGTACCTGTTTCTCTAACTGGGACGCAAGGAGGGTGATCACCACAATACACAGGCATACTTACCAGCCTTTCTCTAGCATTGTGTCAGAGAGAGGGGCTAAGGCTTTCTTTGAGGACCCTGTGGGTACCTATTTCAGTGTTTCAAATGTCTTCCCAGATTTAGCTTTCTTACTGTTGAGGTTGGTTGTGGGTTCAGTCATATACAAAGCATTGGAAGGGTAGCCAACTATGGAAAAAAATACCAGCTCTTACTCCAATCAAGAGCTCAGACCAGGGAACTCAGGGGCTGTGATTTCAAGCTGGGCTGATGGCACGGCTTAGACATGTGGATGTGCACACCCCAAGGTCTGCTTTTGTAGGGTGTGTGTGAAAGTAAGTTATTAGCATAATGTTCTCTGTCACACACATGTTTTTCCTTTGTCTCAGCCCTTAGATGGTTGCGCTCCTGGGTTTGTCTTATCAGTGTACGAACAGTGTTTCTTGCTTCTCTGTAAAACATATCACAACAAAATAAGCTCTTACCTTGTCTCCCCCTCCATCACATGTACAAGCAAATACATATTACACAGCTGCAACCCCTGTGAATGAGCCAACATGGATGTCACTTAATAGGTTCACTTATGAGGAGCCTAATTTTTCTGGAGGAGTTGCAGTCATGAGGCTTTAAAATCAAAGGCTGGCCTTAATGCCAGCCATGCAACTGCAGGGCATGTGGGTCACTGGCTGGGAGCCTGATGAAAAAGATCAGAGAGGGATTTGTTTGGATGCAGGTGGGCAGGAAGGCTACATCTTTTGAGCAGATTCAACATTGGCATTAAGGTCACTCACAAAGCCACTGACAAGGTAGCATCATCCCCTCACCAGTTCGTGCCAGGGCATGGTGGTGTGCTTTGTGTTGACAGTGCTGTGTCCCCAGAGCTGCCTGGGAGACTCAATGAAGTGGAAAGTGGAAGTAAATGCAGGAGTCAGGGAGGCTCAGCTACACAGCAAGGCAGTTTCCACTCTGCTTTCCCTGGGTGCATGGGCAGTGAGAAGAGAATCTAAAGGGGATTGCAGCTATGGACAAGGTGTAAGAGATCCATTCAGTTCCTCTCCAGGCAGGTGTAGTGCTTTTATTTGATCGTTACACTGTTAGGATTTCATGAGGTGACATTAAGTGAATTCATGACCACAGCTAAGCCTGACACCCCAGCAAGCCCCAGCATGTTGTGGTGCCATTATTTGGTCTAATGAGGGGAATAAATACACCTGGTAGCAGAGAATCCTCTCCCATCCTGGAAATTTGGCTGGATGGATGTGAAGTCTTATCAGATCAGATCCATGCAGGAGACAGAGGGTGATTTTTTAGTCCCTTCAGTGGACGGTAAGTGATACTTGAGCCCTGTCGCCTCCCAGTCGCCACCATTCTCCATTACCCTCCCATCTCCTCCCACTGCCCCCTCCTTGTATTGCCACCCACTCTCATAATAGCTACCACACCAGCACACCACTGCTGCAATAACAAATACCGCCTCGTTTCAGCATGATGAATGAAGAGTTTTAATGAAACTGGCCTAAGCCGTTCCTGGCAAGCTGCCTGGTTTTTGTTTGTTTTAAGCAAGAGTGATCCATCACCCTTCCGACTTCTCTCCATCGCAGCATCCCCAATCAATGTGCTGCACCAGCCTCCCTCCTGTATCCCTCAGTAGCAATGCCATCCTTGGTTTCCTGCAGTTACCTCATCTCACTGTGACCCCAAACCCCCTTCCAAGTTTCCTCTCTGTGACAGAAATTTCGTTTGGGCATCTCTCCTTTTGCTGGGTGTCAGCAGCTATGGCTGTGGGCTAACAGGGTGCTCAGGGCTGTACTGAAGTGGGTCTCACTTCTGGCTGTTCATCTGCAGCTGACAGTGCTCACGCACACACACACACACAAATATTGCTCACTAATAGTACAGTTGAATGTCTGGTAGGTATTAATTAACCTTGCAGCCTTCTCTTTCATTAGGGTCTCCTGTCTCTCCTGAGACAGCCTGTAAATCAAAGCATGACTCACAGCTTTCAGAACACAAAAATATAAACAAGCAAGCCCCGAAGAAGGGAAGAAATAAAACAGAGCTCCACCCAACCTCTTGGGGGAAAAGGGAAAAGGCAATCTCAAAAGCAGGAAGCACTTTAATTAAGTGAGTGGGTGCCAGCCTCCAGCTCCACATTCTGGAGCCATTTGGGAAGGGGGGCTAGGCAGTTCCCTATATGCATTGCTTTGTCTTCTCCTGCAGTTTTTCATTATTACAAGGCAGGGAAAAGGAACAATGTTGGTCTTTTTCATCTTCGAAAGAATTAAGCTGACAGGTGTATGTGTGAGTGGTGGAATGAGGCAGGACAGAGGAAGGGAGCAAGCCAACTCAAATACAGAGCGCAGTGTAACATCAGACATGGGACTCCTGGAAGAAAGAGCAAGAGAGCAATACCAGTGTAGCTTGCTTTTCTAACCTTTCTCCAGCTATCCTTAGTACTTAGGTTTTTCAGAGCATCCTGATGGCCTGTGCTGAATAAATGCCATTTTCAAGCACTTCTCTGAATTTTTGACAAATTTTCCTGCTGATGTTTATTTCTGTGTGAGAAGTACCTGGAAAATTGAATTTGGGATTTTTTAAGCAAAACACAGGGTGCATAAGAGGCAAACAGGAGAATACATGAGAGTGAGAAGAATGCATGTGAAGAAACTTATTCACCAGAATTTTCAATGGAAAAGCTTGAAAAACTTCTGGACAAAGCATATGATGGCATTTTCATCTATAAAAGCTGTTCTACATGGCCAGATTCTTGTGGTTTTCCAAAGCACAATGAACTAAAGAATTTGGAGCAAAGTAGTCCTTAGTGTTAAATCATTAAAAGTGTTTAGAGCATGGGGAGGTGATGTGATGTTCTTCCTGTTTACTACTCCTGATTTTTTTGTTGAAGGAGTCTCAGAGCAGAATCAAGACCTTGCAAATGCCATGAAGGGATTTATATTTCTTCCTAGCCTTTGGTGCCGAATTGCTTTACAACCTTTCCCAGTAGGGAGCTTTTAGAATGCAGCTTTCTCTGTGCAAGGTTATACCCATGTTTGCAGTTTGATACAAAATGGAGTAGAAAAAGATATTGTTGGACAGAAGCTCTGGAGGAGAAGTCCTCCCTTCTAAAATTTTCTTGAAAGCTCTAATGTTTTAGATAAAAAAATTGTTTTGTATAAAATGTGTTTTGTAAATAATCTTTTGTATAAAAAAAATTCCTGGACAGTCTGACTGTGAAGCAGATCATTGCTTAGGGGTATCCATTCTAAATCTGTGCAACTTTTCCATCCTTGCTGCTTTACAACTTTCCAAGCTTCATCTTGTTACAAAGGAAGAAAACTTTTTTTCTTTTCTTGCCTACCTATTATCTCTCCTCGTGATGGTAAAGCCTGCTGAGGGTGTTGAGGTAACCTTGCAAGCCAAATAGGGACATAGAAATTTTCTTCTTTTGCCCTTTGAGTTATAAAAAATTGGCTGCACCTTTTTAAATGCATTCAGAATTGCACAAGGTTTATCCAAGCTTGTTCTTTTAATCCCAGGGTTTGTTCATACAAAGAAATTGTATCCCGTACAACTTGCCAGCTGAAGTGTCCCTGTTTTCTTGCAGGAGCCTGACAACAGATGCACCCTTTTTAGGGGACCTGCAATGCCTCTTTTGCATTTGTGGGTATTTCACCTCTGCTCACTTGCTGTGAAAATAACAGCTGACATTGAAGAATACTGTATGACCCTACATCCCACCACTGTTAGGCTTTTGAAATCAGGGTAACCCTCAAATTTAAATACCTTTTTTACCACCTCTTCTTCCTGAAACTTGGTCAATTTTTATTGAAAACAGAGTTTAAAGTAAGCATACTAAGATACCTCATTACCAGGAGTACAAGCAAAGATTCAGTTAGAATGCTGTATGGCACAGGGAGATAGAAAAAGCATATGGAGCCTGGGCTATCTAATCTAATCTCACTATGTCTATATAATCTGGGTAAATGGCTAATCTATCACAAAGAGATAATAATAATTAAGGCTGCAACCAGGTTCCATTAGCAAAATTGATGTGGCTTGATCCCTATTGGGTTTACATTGAAAGCAAGAGGGAATTTTTTTCCATATAGCTCGAAGAAAATTAGTCAGAGTGGCTTTTTTTTTTTTTTTGAATTACAAGACATTAACAAATTAACCCAGATTTGAAATTTTGGCTCCTATCTATCATTTGTTTTTTTCATCTTCTAGCTAAACATAGTTTTATCAATGTCCTGTATTCCAGATTCATGTACGGTGAAAGACACTTGAGAATTCACTGCTGGATGTATTAGTGGAAAATAGGTTGTAAATCAGCAGAATCATTAACTCTTGTTTTATGCAAGAGCAGTGATTGCTCTGTATTCTGGAAAGAGGTTTTTGCCACCTATTAGCCTCTCCTAATCCAAAGAGAATATAAACAGTCATTTTTCAGGATGCTTAGGAAGGAGGTTTTCTTTTACAGATTCCTCTGATTATTTGCTGTACCAGTAGTGGTGGTAGCAGAATAGCCCAGATTTTTTTATCTATTTTGAAAAACCCTAGGGTCCACCTTTAATACTGAAGACTCAGTGTGAGGAGGTTCATGAGTATGGGAAGATAGAGGGATACTTGTTGCTGACACTTGAAGTATGCAGGTTTTATTTTATTTGCTTACACGCCTTGTTACAAAATAAAAAAGCTTCTGGAGTTGTTGACTCCCTCTTGTCTTTGCTGTTGGTTTGTGGGCATTAGCTACAAACTGATCTAGTTGAAGGAAGAAGGTGGTTTAAACCAACCCAGGTATTAGGAGTTGTGCTTCTAAGGAGTCCTCTGAGCATTCTCTGTCAGAAGAACCAGGGATGTTTCAATTATGGCAGCCTGATGTCTGGCTTGTTATGAACTGTCCTGCAGCACAATATTGGCACAGCATTGACATGTTCTGTCAACTCTCCATTTTGCGCTTACCAGCTCTTTTCCCTATCCAGCCAACATCTTTCTGGCAAGACAAGGAAGAGAGGACATACACTGGAAAAAGGAGCATCTCTGCCTGTGATGTGCCCCGGGATAAGTTCTCTTTGTGGCTGTCCTGCAGCTACAGAGCAGATTGCCAGGATCAGAGCTGAATCTCACTGATTGCTATAGATTTGATGGGACCAGCTGCAGCATCAAAGCTGGTGTCTTTAAATCATGCAGTATCTTTAATTCAGTAAGATCCACAGAAAAAAAAAAATGGAACAACTAATACAAAGATCCTTATGCCTATGCACAAGATGTCTTAAAAGCCCATAGTGCCCCATAGGAAGGGCAGACTTTGTTTAGATGTGGGGCTTTTTTTCCTTCTCCGCTAAACAGGAGTTAGTAAGCTCTGCTGTGCAATGAAGAATTACTTGAAAGATGTTGTACTACCTGCCAAGATAAATGGCAGAGCACTGTCTACTCTTGGCTCTGTGTGAGTGTAATGGTGAAACTTCAGCAGAAGAGGGTTTGGCTTAGAACTAACACAGGCTTTTAGGTACAGAGCTCTGGTCTGCTGAGAGGAACATGCAGAAATTCCCTGGTGTCTGGAAGAATAGATGATACAGTATTTTATGGATGTCCATTTACTCAAGAGGATTTATAACCTGGAGGGAGTGTGAATATTTGCATTGAGATCAGAGACAGAAATGCTTGGCAGACTCTGTATTTCTCCCCACCATAGTGTTTGGCCAGTGTCTCATGGATGATAAGACATCTTTTGCTATGAGCAGTTAGCTGTCAGCTAGGTTTAGGGGTCTGCACCTAACGGTCTGGTATTTCCTGCTTGGCTTGGTCTGCAGTGTTGGTAAGACAGGATGCAAAGGCTACATGCAAGACAGACAATGGTTTGTAAAGACAGAGACAGTGATTTCATGTCCGTGAAGCATTAGGCAGGTGCTTAAACTGGTCATATGCAGTACAGGCAGAATTCCGTCAGTGAACCGGTGCTCTTTCTCTGTGCCTTCTGGCTCCTGCCATCTTCACTGGTTTATTCAAATAAACAGCTTGCCTAAGCTGCTCTTCTGAACCCAGAAAATATTCAGTACCCAAAGGGGATGGGGGCTGTGCTGCAAGAATTTCTGTTGTTTTTCTAACTCTGGTGTCACGATGTTTATGGAAGCAAGGAGGTGAAAGCAAAGGCTGGAGTTGGATGCTGCGTGGTTGGGAACCACATGAAGCCCCTTCAAAGCCATGGGTCTCTCTTTTGGTCAGTATCCAGACCAGGTTTCCCTACACCAGGTCTCCCGGTGCCTCCTCCTGCTTCTCAGCTGAGGCTCCCCTCACAATCTCCATCTGTGTGACACCTCTGACTGCATTCCTAGGCTTGACGGAGAGTTCTGCCTATGTTTTCCATGTCTGCCCCCCAGCCTCCCTAGCTTCTCAAGGGTTGGACTTTCCTTTTTATGGACACATGAAGCCTTTATCAATGCAGAGAACATGTCCTGTTCCCTGCTGCCCTAAGCTTCAGAGACTTGGAAATAAATATTCAAGAGTACAGCAGAGCAGAAATTGCTCCAGTTATATAGAAAGCTCCAGTAGTTTGGACATGCATCCTAGGAAATATGGAGGGATTTCTCAAGTCACCTCCCTGCTTTTATTTTCCTTTCCTTCATTCCCTCCTGTTTCCACCCTATCCCATATGGTATCTGTCAGATACTGTACTCTTTCCCCCAGAACTCTTAATAAGACAGAGATGAAAGTGTTTCTTTATTAATAATCACGAAAAATGTTGTGTGTGGAGTTCAGAAACGGGAGAGTAAAAGAAAGACAGTAATTAGCTTGTTTCTGTATCTCTGTTCACTGAGGCATTTTGGATGCAGTGAGAAAATTCTTGACAGATTTTCTTTTCTTTTTGTTCTCCCCTTCCACCTCCCCTTTCTTTCTTTTCTTTTGAAGTATCATGCAAAGTTCTTAGGTTTGGGTTTTCTATTTTTTAATGATAAATTTTATAATCTGTGTACAATTTTTTTTCCTCCCCCTGACTTGTCAGAGATATCAGCTTGCAACATATCCCTTTGTTTGCCTGTTTTTCTAGGCAGTTCTACATTTGGTCTCCTAGAAGGAAGTAAACATGCCAATTTTCCATTGACTAGCAATGTTTAAGATGAAGGGGTGATTTCATTAGAGTGGTCCAGAAAACCATCCTTCACCAAGTTTGTTTCTCCCTTTGCGAGGAACAAAGGAAGGCAGTTTAATATTCCCCATTTATTGTTTCTTGTGTCCTATACTAACACATGTTGGAAGGACAAGGCAAATAGTTTTCATCTGATTTTAATCCCTCACCTGAAAGCATGCCATCTTCCTTCACAGAAAGGATTTCTCAAGTAGGATATACACAGACAAACTGCCAGCAACCATCTCCAAGCCCTCACTCCCAAGCAACATGTTTTTGCCTCTTCAGCAATATTCCTTCCCAGTTGCTTGAGCTGCACGTGAGGGCTTAACACCTCTGGATAAAGGTGGCTGAGCTGAGCCCTCTCAGAACTGATGCAAATGGTGTTTGTTCCCTAACAAGTGGTGCATTGGAAAAGACCACAGTGTGCTATGTATGGAGCAGCAAAGGCTTCTCTGCCAATCTTCAGGACAGCAGCAGCCTTCTGTTTTCAAAAACCCTTAAGCTCAGCTGTGCTGCGGTGGCACCCAGAGACCCCAGTGGTGACCAGGGACCTGTCACACTTGGCACTGCAGGGGACAGGAGTGTGGTGTAGTCCTTTTTGATGGCGCTGGGGACCCAAACAGAAGACAGAATGGGGCCAGTGAAAGGGCTTCCCCAGAAGCATCTGTGGATGCAGGACTAAAAAATTCATCTTTCAACTCAAGGCCCAGCGGCCTTACAACTACCACAGCCTGTCTCTGTGTCACCATACATATCTTCTGGAGAAAGAGCAAGTGTGGTTAATTTGGTTAATTTCTGTCCAGTAACCAAAAATGCTAGATTAAAAAAAATGCTTATTCTTTATATCAGTTCTTAGTGCATTAATTAAAAGCTCCTATGAGACAACAAGGATGAGTGGGATGCAATAAAGATGCTAAGAAAGAATAAGAACATTATTATAATGAAAGCAGATTAATGGGGCTTCACATAGTGGTGCTAATGGATGTTTTTGAACTTAGAAAGGAAGCGATGAGACAATTGAGTAATGAATTTTGTCATCAGAAAATCACAGCTGAGCCAACATCACCATATAAAAAGGGAACTGATTTATTGATTATAATGGAAAAGACTAATAGATGGATTTAGTGAAGACACAACACTATTTTTTTTTCTACAGGAATGCCCTGAAAAGGCCATTCATTTATATATCACTCCCCAAACCAGAGGAGTAGTAATTACATCCTTTGTTTATACAGTTCCTGAGTGCACACCACATTAGCACCAAACGTGGGGCACGTGAAGGGAAGGCTTAAATAAAAACTGCAAAGTTTGAGGAGGCAGCAGGAAAGACATAGACTGCCAGGGCACTACTGAGTTACTGCAAGGTCCCACCTGCAAAGCAAAGAGGACCAGGGACTGTGCAGGCAGCTTTGCAATCTATTAATATGGATCAATCCCAAATGCCTGATCAATGCTGGTACCTCAGTTGCAAAAAATGTGTGCAGGACTGGCCATGATGTCTCAGAAGAGAGATGGGTGAGAGCTTGTCGGAGAACACTGTCTCAAAGGCTACCAAAACAACCAGGCAGAAATGGACAACTACATCAAAACTCAGAAATTCATGTTTTAAAAGATGTTTTGTAGTATAGTTACTGATTTATTGTATTAGATAGATAGCTATTCCCCTTGTATTTGTATGCTGTATTCTGATTGGTGGTGGTTACCCGACTACCAGTTTCCCATTGGTTATGTATTCCCTATTTTTCATTGGCTGGCTTGTGATGCCAATCCCAGCGTCATCATGTGAAGCTGGCCACGCCCCATCTGTATTCCCCTCATTCCCTGTAAGCCCTTCCCCTCTTGCCACGGTCCGCCCCCAAACTCCTCCCACTTTCCAAGCTTCTCCTTGACCCTATATAAGTCCCATGGTCCCATGAATAAATTAGTTCTAGCCTTCACCCTACCATCAGCTGGGACCGTTTCCTTTCTTTCCCTACGGCACACAGCAAGAGCTGGGTAATGGGAATAATGATGTGCCTGGAAAGATTTTCATGCAAGGAAAAAGTTCTTTGAAAATCTGGGACCCACAGAGCTTCTACGTTGCTAAGAAGAAGAGATATGTAAAAGTATATGTTCATAAGAGAGAGCCCCAGTTTTCAGAGGAAAGAACAAGGAGATGTTTGATGACACTATGAGACGAAAAAGGGGGAGTATTTTTTTTCTTGTAACAGGCAGGTTGGCTGGAGAAATCATTGTCATGTAACGTCATCAACAGCCAGCTTTCAGCAGGACTCAAAAATAAGAGATCCAGTATCTACTGAAAGTATTCAGAGTTGTCCTAAGCAAGAATACATTCTGGGAAGGAGAGCCAGCCACATGCAGTCAGTAAGGTTTAAGACTTCTCTAAGACTCAAATCCCAGGACAAGACCTAATATAGAGGGACAAGCTGTTCTGCATCTGTCTATATGGTGTACTTGTACCCTCCCTGAAGCATCTGGTACTGACTGCTGCCCAGGTTAAGAGACTGGATGAAAGCCATGACCAGTACAGTCAGGCACTTAACATGCTGCTCAGTGGAGCCTCTTCTTGAGCTTCCTCAACAATGAATCAAGGAGTGAGTGTGCACAAATGGGTTGAGAAATCAGCCTGAGTCATGACCATGGCTTAACATTTTCCCTGTGGTGAGTCCCAGCTCTCAGTTGCACCAGAATGCAAGGTACTGCACCCTCCTGCATTCTGCACACAGCCTTTCAGAGACTAATTATCATCTCATCCTGAAATCACTTTAACCACCAGAGGGAGGGAGATGACATCTGCTTAACATCTGCACAGCGGCAGGCTGCCCGTGAGCTCAAGACATGCAACACAGATGAAAAAATCCATTTGAAAGTGCAAAGAGTGATAACTGTAGTTGGCCACTACTGCAGAACAGGCATGCCTCTTGGGCACTGAGCTGCGTACCAACATGGTTTCCTCTGATATGTTTTCTAGCAGCAAGGACCCAGTTACATGCATTAGGAGACATTCCACAACCTGCTGCCATACCTTGGTGTCAGGAAGTTTTTCACATATTTGGTCTGCATTTGCTTTTTTCCCTTTGTCATGTTCATATTGATATCCTGTCTCCTATTCACAGCCACAACAGGCATATTTGACCCTTTCATTCTTCGACCGCTCAAATTATCTGACTGTTTTGTTCCTCTGCTCTGCTCTTGTTCATTTTTGTCAATATACTTTGCATAATAAGGTGCTCAGAAGTGAAGAGAGTGTCCTGCTTGTGCTCACATGAAAGCTCCATACAGAGAAAACTGATTCCCTCTCTACTCCAGACAACACTACATCTGCAAAAAAAAGGGGTTGAGGGAAGGTTACAGGATGATTAAAGTCTCTGTCTTTGGACACATATAAGCACAAGATGGGAGAGGAAAGAGAGTTGTGATGGTCATCTGCTCTTGATAGAAATTTTCAAGTCCTGCTCTTTACTGTGGTGACTGTTTAGACCACCAGGGCCTATGAACACCTCCTATCCATACCACAGGTGGCAAAACACATCAGTCTTCTATATGATCACAGAATATGCTGAATTGGAAGGGATACACAAGGATCATTGAGTCCAACTCCTGGCCCTGCAAAAGACCCGCCCCAAGAATCACACCATGTGCCCATGAGCATTTCCCAAACACTTCTTGAACTCAGACAGGTTTGGTGCTGTGACCAATTCCCTCGGGAGCCTGTTCCAGTGTCCTACCATCCTCTGGGTGGAGAACCGTTTTCTAATATCCAACCTAGACTTGCCATGACACATCTTCAGGCCATCCCCTCAGGTCCTGTCAAGGTCCCCACAGAGAAGAGATCCAGTGCCTGCCCCTCTTCTTCACCTTGTGAGGAAGTTGTAGACTGCAATGAGGTCTCTCAGTCTCCCCTTCTTCAGGCTGAACAGACTGACACCCTCAGCCACTCCTCATATGGCTTCCACTCAAGGCCCTTCACCATCCTCGTTGGTCTCCTTTGGATGCTCTCTAATAGCTTAGTGTCTCTCTTATATTGCAGTGCCCAAAGCTGCACATAATATTCAAGGCGAGGCTGATGATGTCTGCAGTTTCAAGTATTTGCAGGTTTTTGTGGACTGCAGCCCCTCCAAACACATACTGCTTTAATACTGAGTCTTATCCAACAGTACTGAGCCAAAACACTCTCTTTTTAAAGCTTTTTATGAAATAATGAGAGAGCTTCATGAGGATATCCACATCCTAAATTATTACATGTGCAATGTAGGAAGTCCACAGTCATGAAAGCATGGAGAAAGAGAATTGTTCAGTGAACTAGTTCCCTTCTTCGTTTGAAACCAGAATCCCAAAGTTAGATTTGCTCTCTGTAGAGGAATCTGATCTGGCCAAATATCAGCATTTCTAGTGAAAAGAAAAACTGTGAAATGAGGGCAATTTGCTACCTTGGGCTTGCGGACTTTTGGCTGTGACAGAGAGAAGTCTGGGGAAAACCTGGTCTGTCTCGAAGCTCTTCAGGTATCCTGACACCTTGAGCACAGACAAGTCAAAACCTAGCAACAACTGCAGTTTAGGAACTTCACAGCATAGGTTCAGGCAGCCCTAGAGAGGGATGGGAGAGGTAGATAATGCCATTGTCCTTTTCAGTATAGCATATAGCAGGTTCAAATTGTTGACAAATGCATATAGGGTCACCCACAGGCACATCCAGGTCCTACAGTTCTTTCTGCTGTTCTTAGTGTTGTCATTCAGAGAGCTTGATTTTGCTGCAATTATCCTTTCATTGAAATCCATTGCTTTGAATGGGCATGATTAGTCATAAGTCTCTAAAAAATCTCATCCTTGGTGATAATTGTGACTTTATTTTATGCAAGCTATTAAGCAGGGTTGGTCGTTCCAGCAGGGATTGAGGTAAAATGTGAGGCATGTTGGTGGAGTGGTGGACATATTACAGCTTCCATTTTGGTAGCCCAAATCTTCTTGTTGTCGGTGTTGTAAATGCTTTGGGATCAAACCTGGGTCTTGCTGAACTTTTTGGGAGCACTGCTGTGGAGTTAAATGAGGTCCTCTTCTTGCTGTGAATGAGAACAGAGTTTCAGTACCAAAATCCACCCTGACTGCAGTTCTGGAGTAGTTCTGCTGATGATGGTTGGAATTGCTCTGGACTTACAGTGCTGAGACTGGGAAAAGAATTTGGCAGGGTAATATCCAGAGCTATTGAACTGGCACCTCCCACCAGAGCTATGTTAGTTAACATTTACAATGGAAAAGCAAATGAGGCATGATTCTCCAAACGTTGAACCCTGTTGAGGGCTGATTGATCTTGAATGCTGGCAATCCTGTTTTCCCCAAACACAAATAGGTGTCTAGATGGATGTGAGCAGAATTTTTCTTCATACTCTTAAAGAATGCAACACAAATTTAATAACAAAGGAATGATGTAAGGTCTCCCTCCAGCTGTTTCTGTGTAGACTCTGTGCCCTTGCTTTGGGAGAGGATTTGACTATCTAGTGAAATATCTATCCAATGTGTCTTATGGACTGAATGTGGACTGAATGGTGTTTAATGTTGAGGCTTTCACTGGTATTTGTCACAAGATGGTGGCTAACTGGGATGAAAGTCATGCCCGGCAGTCCTGGGCTGGTTCTTTGTCAAGGAGGCAGAAGGTGCAAAGTCATGATAAGAGAGGCAAGAAAGAGAGCCTCTCAGAGTTTGGAGAGATCCCCCTAGTGGGTGGGAATGGGCTGTTTTGCCAGACAGGGCTGAGACCAATTGGCATGATTAATCCAGGACTCAAATGACAGGGAGTTAATGCTCTGCAAGGTGATTATTGCAAACATTGTGCCTTAATTGTTTACCTCTGTTTCATGGAGTCAGCTGACAATCAGCTCAATAAATTTCAGGTAGGTTTACCCGTGGGTTAATACTTGTTTTTCCGATGAGGTTTAGGAAGCAAAGTGGAAGTGAAATTGGTTGTGGCATGCTGTCTGTTGTTACAGGGAATAATGGAAAAAAGTCTGGGAATCGAGAAAAGATGACAAATGAAAATGTAGATGTCAATAGGGCGGCAAGATGGAGGAGACAGCAATTAAACAGGAATGAATTTAGACAAGAATGGGAGTAACAGAGGGGGCTTTTGTGCAGGGTCAGTGTGTGTTAGTGGGACTGTGAAGGGGCCAGGCTTTGAATGGAGTGTGGTTGTAGGGTGCAGCTGAGGTCCCCAAGTAGAGCTGTGCAAATGAGCCTGTGAGAGGATAAAGAATAGCAGGGAATGCTGCAGAGGGGTTCCCAGAGCTGGGTGTGAAGAGTCCCAGACTGGCACAGCATGGAGGCCAAGTTGTCAGGAACAGAATGTGGATGGGTGTGGGAGCCCCTTTTGTTGTATTTCATCAATCCTCCTGTCTTAAGAATGAAATATCAGTTGTAAAAAGAATAGAAGAATAATTACCTGGATCGTGAGAGTTCAAGGAGCAGCAGTCCTGAGCCTTGCCCTGCAATAAAACCTGCCAGGAGCAACTGGAACAAGCTCTAGTCATCCCTAGCCCTTCCTCCAGCACAGCACTGCCTATATCATCTGAGAGTCTCTAGGAATTCTCTAAGGGATTTTGTTATTGCTATTGATTTTACATGGGAGATTCTTAGATACCGAGGTTATGGGTTGGTTGCACAAAGCCTTAAGATAGAGCGATCTTCAGAGTGCTGTTCACCTGTGCTGCCATAGCTGCAGGCAACTCCAGTGCTGTTCCACCAGCCTCTCAGCACCTCTTGCTGGGAGAAGTTGAGAAGGGAATAGCTACTTTACACTGATCAAGGGATAGGGAGAAAGCAGAATTCACTTTCTTCCTTATTAAAACATGCTTTGCACAGCACAAAACCATCTAATGTATGTATTTAGAATATACTGCAGAGATATTTTTCTGTGCGTTTCTTTTACAATGCACACTTTTATAATAATAATAAAAATGTAATTTATATACAGTATCTTCATATCCCAAATATTTATAAACATAGTTATCTTTGGTCGACTGATTCCAGGAAGTTTGCCAGCACATCAAAGCAATGACATTTTACAACTCATATTCTTTTCACTGTAAGGAATGAGATGCTTCTCCATTTCTTAACTGATTTTTCAGATTTTCTTTCAAGACTGGTGCAATTGGGTAAAAACCTACAGTTTCCAGAAGAGGCAGAAAATTCCATGAGACTTAATAAACACTGTGCCTGGCTTGATGTTACAGTAGGGTATTGAAAAGAAATATTATTGGCCATTAGTTTGTCACACAGACCCATCTATAAGTTGCTGTAATTGACAATAAGGCTGTAGTTATAATCAGTTACAGATTACTTTCGTGGAGCCAGGCCTGAGAGCAGAAACAACTCCTAGAGCTGAAATCCTGTCTGTTCACCCCACTCTCTGCTTCTGAAGTAGTATGGGGGAAACAAGTGACCAGTGGTGCATTGCTAGAGTATGTCACAGTGCCAGCCTTCAGGTCAGGCTGTTAGGTATAAAAATGACATGCTTTTGTGCAGTAGCTGTAGATGTAAATCAGAGACACTTTGAAATAATTGTCCCTTTATTTTCATAATGTCTTTTCACCAAGACCTGGTAAATTGTGTTTGTTCTGCATTTTACTTGGGACTTGCTCACTCTGTGAAATCCATAAAGGAAATGCTATGGCATTCTTGGGTGCTCTAGTGGATATTCTCTCCAGATGTTTTTAAAGGTCCATCTTCTAATTCAATCCCCAAGAGGCTTTTCAGAAACTGAAGTGAGCAATTGGAGGCAGCTGTATAATATCTCAAATGACCTACTCAGTCCTTCCTTTCTTGATTTTTTTCCCCATGTAGGTTATCCATTTGCAACTAAAATCATAGTGCCAAAGGCATTTTTGCATTGTGTAGAAGCCATTCGTGCACATCACTTTAACAACAGGGGGGCAGACCTGTTGAGTACTGGGCTAACCAGTCGTGTAAGTGGAAGCTTTAAATGAGAAGGAAAGAATGACGGATGCAGTATACAGGAGTCTGGAAGACAAATGAGCACTATGAAATGGATATGGTCTGCATGGATTTGAATAATATTCAGTGTTCAGTTCACCATCAGGGTACCATCAAATGGGGCTTCTTCGAGTGTGCAATGTGACATCATCATCTTCGTCAATTTCCACTCCCTCAGGTACTCTTCATCACAGCTGGCCCAGCTTATTTTATAAGGCAACTTTAATTGTTGGAGCATCCACTAGTCAAGGGACTTCTATTAATCTATATTTTATATATTAAAAATATAAAATAGGTGGGTGGGTATGTGCTCACA
The DNA here is from genome assembly GCA_013396655.1 of Campylorhamphus procurvoides. Classification (NCBI taxonomy): domain Eukaryota; kingdom Metazoa; phylum Chordata; class Aves; order Passeriformes; family Dendrocolaptidae; genus Campylorhamphus; species Campylorhamphus procurvoides. Next base: position 1,958,555 of record WBMV01007810.1, read on the forward strand.
TGCATGTGTGTGTTTGTCTGTCTCTGCTCATAACAAAGTCATTCAGGACAAAAAAGCAGGAGGTATTCAGGCAGCAAATGGTGTTCAGAAAAAAAAAATAAAGCCAGTCCCCAACCTTTCATGGCTGGACATGGCACAGGTAAGAGGCAGGAAGCTGAATTAATGCTGTCTCCACTCAGTTCCAAAGTCATCATGTATTGGAGGAAGCTCCAGGAAGAGTGACAAAAATGCTGATAGGTTTAGAAAGTGTAGCGTAAATGAGAAGATTAAGGAGGCTGGTATATATTCATTGAGGAGGAAAGATGTGTGAAGGGAGATGTAATCACTGTCTGCAAATCCATAAAGAGATGCTACTGAGAGAATAGGGATCCATTTTTCTCAGTGGTTGGTACAAACAGGCCTAAGACATAATGGTCCTGAGGTGCAGCAGGGAACAGTTAGTAAAAAAATATGAGGGAAAACTTTATAACTCTAGGAACAGTTTGGTGACAGAGCAGGCTGCCAAGAAAGCGTATAGTCACCAGCACTGGAGATATTCAAGGCAGAGATGAGTCACCCATCTGTCAGGGATGGTTTAGGTCTAATCAGATCTGCCACAACGTGCAGCAATGGCCTGGATGGTGCACCAGAGGTCTTTTCTCACCCAAATGAGTCTGTGATTTGTCATTTGTGCCTATTTCAGTGTATGCTACTGTGTGTATGACTGTTGGTGCTCAATTCCTAATGTTTCCCTGCATACCTGGAGCCTGAATGTCTCCTGGCCTGTACTGCCAGTTAGTTCAAATGCTTTCTTTCTGTTTCTTTCTTGATCATTTTCCCTCTTGATCCATTTCTCTTACAATCCACATTTACCTGCTGATTGTTGACCTCTTGTCTGTTTTTGTCTTCCTTTCACATACACCTGTGTGTGCTTTCACGCTAATGCACCTGGGCACACACACATCTCTCAGTGCTCCCTGCACTTTCCTTCTCCTGTCTGTCCTCCAGTGAGAGCTGCCGGTGGAGAAGGGCAGGCAGGAGGAGGATTTTATCTTCCATAACCAGAACTTCTGAGAATCACATGGTTTGGGTTTGAAAGCTTTAGATGTGTACTCACTTCAGTCCATGTTTTTGATAATACACTGGTTCGATGGGTATATGATACCTGACAAGAACTGGAGCATTAACTCTGCTATATGGTTGCCAGATCTGTTTCACATCTGATCATTTAGGCCTGGGCACATGACACACTTGAGTTAGCCTGCACCCCTCTTTGTGACTTACCTTGCACCCCACTGCTCTGCAAGTCCCACATAAAAACTGAAAAAGCCATCACAGCCATCTGACAGCAACAACAGAAATAACTCACTGACAGTGACACAAACCTTGCTGATGGTGCTGTTCTGCATCTTCATGAACCTGTAAGCAACATTAGGAGTGCTTTATGAAATTAATATGGAGTAAGTACTTGTGCTGAGTGCCAGATGGATTTTAGAGGGCAAAACCAGGAACGGTTTCCTCTATCAGAAGTGAGTATACTTGGACAGTCACCAGAGCCCAATGACTTGTACTAGCTGTTATTGTGAGAGAGGATCATTAAGGTGCTTCTATTTTGAGCGTATGAGTGTATGCATGTGTGTGTACAGGAATCTGTGCATTGCCTGAATTCATTTCATAAAATAAATTCGATTATACAAGGATGTGTTCAGCTCTACATCACTTGCAGTTTTCAAATCATCATCAGATGTCTTTCTAAAAGATTCTTTTCTTCTCTCATAAGTCTTTGAGTCAGAAGTGGGGAATTTATAGGTGAAATGTCTCACTGCATTTCTCAGGCAGAAGTCCTGGGTGATCTAAGCTCTTTCTTTCTAATCATTAATATCAGTGAAGCTATCTGCTGTATCAAGAAACTTAAACTTCAGTGTGCTTAAGTCAGGAAATAGCCAAGCTATTGCATGGAAACAAAGGAGTCTGTGGTAAATACATTAATAGTGATAATGAATGTGCATGTTTACTCAGAAATCATCTGGAGCTACTTTAAAATGACTACACTAAAATTACTTTCCAAAATTACAACTGAACTATTAGTCTTACTTGTACTCTCCTACAGGCAAGTGTTACCCACCTTTCAGTACATGGCTACATAGAAGTTTTCACAAAACACAACATTGGTCTCATAAATTTTCTTCAACCTTAATCACTGTTGTGTATCATCTTTTGTGTGTCTGTGCTTTTCCATATATGGCAGATAAGCAGAAGCTATGAAAGTAATTTGTACCAAAAAACAAACAAACAAACAAAAACAAAAAAGCATAGTAAATTGTGTTAGACAGCATGCTACAGATCAAGACTGGCAACAAAAGTAATAGTGAAGATGTGCTGACATATAGAAGGGTTTATAATTAAATTGCAACATTAGCAATTTCATTGTTGGTGTTTCTTTAATGTATCTTATGAAAAATGCTCTATTACTGCTTAAAGTAATTACTTCGTACTTGAAAACATGCATATATTTTAATGTCAACTGATGGTAAAAACCTCACTTTTCAATTTACTTGTACTTGGCCATTTAGAAATATATTGATAACTTTCAGATCAGTAGTTTTGTAGGATAAATTCTTTACTCAAACTCTCACTCATTAAAAAAACCCAGAATTTAACAGTAGTTTATAGAAAGCAGATTGATTACTGAAAGTAATATTTGAACTTTATTAAGACAGTCAAAAATAAATCACAGGCAAACTACAAAATAGTTAGATTGATACATAAGAGACCTAGTCAAACAAATCATCAGTTATCGTCATGAAAACTCTACACTGTTAATACAAGTCTCTACGCATATTTCTCAAAGAAACAGCTTTGGAGATAGTAGCATAATGAATTACTGTGAAGAGGTGTATCTGTCTGCAGCAGAGAAAATCTATCTTATTTTAAATGTGCATGGGTGTTGAGGAAATTATTAACATACAAACCTGGCACCAAGGAGAATCTGGCATTAAAAGAAGCTTAGAGGTCATTTACTGTGATGAACCAAGTCCTAGCAACACCTATTAAAACAGAATTAAGACAAGGTAGAGAAAGAAGGTGTGCTTAGCAGAAATTCAGAAGCTTTAAGCCCTCAATGCTAGAATTGTATGGGTCAACTAGAACAATTGTATCTTTCTCATGGGTAGCGTTTTTTGATAAAGGAGAACCAGTGACAAAGAAGAACAGCAAGGGATGACAAGAAATTTGGGTATCATTTCTCTCTTATTCCAGGCATGGATGATCTACGTACCATGCTGATTCCTGGTACAAAGGAGAGAGACAGAGCCCCTTCCATGTTCTAGTGGTCCATGTCCTTGTCTGACCACACTCCTCGGAGCAGCATTTGTTAGGACTGCTAGCCCATTACTCACTGAGTGACTCAGGGCTATAATGTGGGTTGTGATCAAACGTACATGCTGCTGGACTCCGGCAGTAACCTTTCCAGGCAAGATCTGGGCAAAAGTAAGTCATGAAGCATTCTGGAGAGATCAGTGTTCTCAACTGCAGGCTAGAGGGAGATAACATCCTAATTAAAGTAATGAGAAAGCAAAGAAGATGGCCTCAGAATGTGAGTTTGGAAACTGCTAAGCTCAAAGATACCACCCTGCTCATTTATATGAGTTTATTTTCATTTCGCTTCTGTTATTCTCTTGAAGTGTGAGTCTCATATGAGGGAAGATACCTTGATGTGTGTTACTGATCATGCCTAAAGACTTGAGTCCACTCCAGACGCTCTCCTCCTAATTTTTCAGTAGGACATAATAGGAAAAAGGCCTCATTTTGAATGTATGGCCAAGCAACAACAATTCACAACCCATTTTGTAGGTAAAGACTCAAGACAAAGAAAGAAGAGCCCTACCCAAGGCCATACAGGAGATATGTCATAGCTGATATTTGAACTGACAGGGTCCTCCACTGACCTACAAGAAAAAAAGAATCCCAGAAGTAGATTTTTTGCTTAATAGAAAGGGAGTAGAAGATCAATGTAGCCATCTCCCTGTCCAACTCACTCACATTGCCTGGTGCTTTGTCAAGTCTAGATGCTTTCAGTGAAGGACTCCATTTTGTCATGTTGTGGCATAGCTGAGTTGGTCTGAAGTAGGGAGGGAACGTCTACCCAGAAGTTCTCATTACAAACAGCTAATCTTGCAACACAAGTCAGAAAAAAGGTGCTCCAGACACTTGGTGATAAAGCTGGTCACCAGCTTTGCACCCTTGTGCTCTATGCCGGCTGCTCTACCCCTCAAGTTTGTTGCTTCTCCCCTCAGAGGTGCTGCTCTCAGCACAACAGTCTGGAGGATGTCAGGCTGAATCTGCATTCAAACTCAATCATTTCAAGATGAGCCAAAAAGCTGAAGTGACCTATTAGCACAGCCAGCAATCTTTGTATTTTTCTGATTATGTTTTATATATTTCTTTACCCTTTGTTCAATTATGGCAGGATCCCTTTCTTCTTGTCCGCTCATGTTCTCTCTCAGTGCTAAGTGCCAGCTGTCACTGCCTGCTGGATAATTACCATTTTACAAACAGTGTTTAGGGAAATGCCATCAGTTTCTGAATATATGGCTGTCAGGCCTTATTTGAGGGGCTTTCCTATGTTAACTACCTCTTCTCTTTTCAGGCAGGAGGGCAAGGGAGGGGAAGGAAGCTGCAAGATCTGTCTTGTCTCCAGGCATTTGAAGAAAAATTGCATTTCATCTTTTTCGCATTTTGACTGTCAATGCTTATTCCTTCCCCCACCCTCTCTCCCAGTTTATGCACTCCTCTCACTTTTTCTTTATGACAGGCTGCTATGTCCTTCTTTGCAGCTCCAGTGGCCTGCAAGTGACTAGTAGCAGCAGAGGAGATAGAGCTGCTTATCATGGGGGGTTACTAATGGGAAGGAGGGCATATTCTCAGAAATAGTCATGGCCCCTCATTACTGTAATATGCTACTTAAAGCTACAGGGGTCTGCCTGAGGTTAAGCAGGGAATCTGGGAAAAAAGCTTATATTCAGATTGCCTTACTGCAAGAAGAAGTAGCCTGAGTACAGCCAAGGGGGGATGAAGTCTAGATGTTGCTGAGAGAGGCTGAAGTCCTGGATGTCAAAGCCAGTCTCCAGAGAGGAGCATCATCTGCTAAGATTTGGTTTTTCCAGGGTGCAAACTTTTCCAGATGGTCCTGTCTGGGAGGGTGTCAGGGAAGAAGGTAGGACCACAGCATTTGACATTTGACTAGGGTTTAATTTACTTTTGCAAAAAAAAATTAAAAAAAATATATAATGAGAGATGGATAAAAACAAAAAAAACATTACATTCACCTGGAGAAGCTAGATCTAACTTGAATTACCTTCAGCTCCAAAACTTTCTGCTGTCATGTAAAGAACCTTCTTCCCCTTAGCAACAACAGCAGCAGCTTCTTAATCATTTCTGTAGAGCCTTTGGCAGAAGTCAGCATGAAAATCAGGGCCGTGTGTATGGCTAGATGAGCTGGTCGCAATAGTACTCACATCTCTGAAGAAAAGCTTTCCTCAAATTGTCAATATTTTGGCTTTCTAATGATTTTTGCCACCTCCCACTTTGGGGACACTCAGGAGAAGACAATGGAAGCTACTTCTCAGGCACAGCAGCAGCACTAAATTTCTTGTCACAGTCTGAACAAAAGAAATGGGGTGAGGGAGGTTCTCAGGGTGATGTATCTTAGACTCCACCACAGCCAGGGACTCTTTGTGACAGAGGAAGGTAACTCAAGCTCTAGAAGAAACTGAGGAGTCATCTGTGACGTTACAAGAGCTTATGCAAAGTGTGCAGGAAAACTGCAGAGCCGTGCCTGAGCTGGTTGCATAAGCTTCCCCCAGTTACCACCACAGGCTGGATTTCCTCACCAGGCCATCTGGGCGGCTCTCAGGGACTCAGGGATGAGGCAGCTGGTCTGTTGTCTTTAATGTTAGTGGCTGGAGTTAATGCTGTTAGAAGTGTCACAACAGATAAGAGTTTCTGCAGCAAGGCTTAAATACCAGTGTAAAGAATAAAGACCTCAGTGCAGCTGTGATTTGGGCTCTCGGACCAACGTGGTGTTGCAATTAAATGATAAAGACACTAACGTCTGGCGGGCTCCAGGGGCTCAATATACAGGCCTCTCTCTGCCTCAGCAGTGGCACAGATGGACGTCACTCCCACATGCTTCTCTTGCTTAATGCTGCTGTCAATAGACAAGGCAGAAACAACTATCCCTTATCTGCAGAGCCCTCTCCCATATTTTTTCCCGTTGCCCCTCATTTTCCACAATGGGCTTGATCTTGTTGCTATGGTGACGCACATGCGATATGTCTGACTTCTTGCGTGCTGCTTCTGGAGGCTGAGGAAAATGGTGCTCCTGTCCATAGCTTGGTCTGACCTGAGGCCACAGGAAGGAGAAGAGCAAAGGTGTCCTACATAAGGAGAAAGATTTGCAGGAGACGAGTCTTTGCTTCCCACAGCTGGCACAAAAACAACGGCGAGATCAGTGTGATGCCTTCTAAGCTGTCAATCTGAAGCATCCATCTCCAGGAAACTCCCTCAGGATAGAAAATACCTCTAGGAGATTTAAAGACCTTATTGATATTCACACACCAAGTGGCGCTTTCCCACAGAGGCCACTTAAGTGGAGACACCAAATGCATACTGCTTCCAGGGGCAGCAGCAGCCTGAACCAGCAGCATCCTGTTTGTTCTTTCCAAGGGCCCTCTCTCAGCTTCCACACACTCTAATTCAAGACTCTGCCCTGAACTAGCTGCAAGGGAAAGGGATAATGGACGTGGAAAGGGAAGGGGAATTGGGGAGGAGAAGGGTGGCAGAACTACTCAAGTCCCTTATACAGAAGCAAGGAGCTAACTCTCAATATCTGAGTTTTTCCCTCATCTGTCCTTTGAAAAGGATGTGTTCCAGGTGCCTTCCCTTCTTCTGTACATTCATTGTTAGTTATGCACCTTAAAGCAGAACAGGAGACTGAACTTGTGACAGGGAGGTAAATGGTTGGACCCCTAGAAATCAGCATTTATGAGGTATGCTGCATCCTCTCCTCTCCGTAGCCAGGCTGGGGAGTGCACCAGCCCCTTCTTCACTGAAACAGGCAACTAGGTTGCTAAAAAAAAAATAAAAATGGAATGTGCTTTCAAAATCATGTCTTATTTTGAAAAGTATTATGTCCGCCTGCTGTTCACAGTCAACATGTAATGAAACACGTTCATTAGCCATTTGGGTCATCACTTCTCATGCTTTTCCGTATTTGAGCTGCTCAGCAGCAGATTGCAAGGCATTTTTCTAACCATGCTTCCCAACCCTCTGATAGTGATAAGCAATATGTTTTGTACTGTTAGCATCATGGTTATAAATGACCGCCATACCACATGCTACCCAAATTTAACATGCTCAGACAGTTCTGTCACTGGCAGCTACTCCATTCCTTAATATCTGTCCCCAGAGTAAAACTGTTTTTAAAGGATAGAAGGGCTGCTGCCTCCTCCTGTCACACTGGGTATGAGGCAAGGCTGTCCTACTGCAGTGAAATTTGCTTCTCACCTCTTTGTTTCAACACCACTTGCTAAATTATTTCAGTGGCATCATCATGCTCAGTGAGTTATTGTGATTCTTTTTTAGTTATTGGCATCCTGAAAGATTCAAATCACTCTGCATGCCGCTACCTTTTAGCATACTTGTACCAGCTCAGCCACATAAGTCCTTGCCTGGGTAGCACCAAAGCACCCCACAGACTCGAATGCAGTAATTTCTGACTTCCCAAGACATGGAAGAGTTAACAAGCAGAAGGCTTACACTGGAAACTGAGCCCTGGTAGGGTCAGGCAGGTTGTTCAAGGTCAAAACATGAAGTCTGTGGCAGCTCTAAGAGCTAAGCCAGTGCCTGTCATTTCCCAACCCAGAGCCTCTACCACAGAGCTGTGCTTCCTTCCTCTGGAAGCAGCTGGTTTTCTTCTATCATTTCTATCTCTTAATTTCCTTCTCTCTGTGCTGTTTTTTATCACTTAGCCTGCAGAGCAATTGTGATCCTGTTTACTTGAGAGATGCTATACAAAATACAGTTGTATTGTATTTCATTTCATCCCTATTCGAGCCAGCATTCTCTGAGGGAGGCCAGTTGCCAGTGAGGACAAATAACCAACAAAGCAAAGGGCAGGAGTGTTCAGCAATTTCTTGAATGTGATCTATTTCTTCCTTACACACACACACACACACACACACACACACACACACAGAGTCAGACAAAACTATTTTACTTTATGGAAGAGGCCTACAGTTAAATCTGAGTACAGTGCAAGCAGGGTAATTATCTAATGAAAGGAAGCTTATTGACTCCCTCCTCTCAATTTAAGATCACCTCTTCTCCAGTCTTTCAAGGATAAAGCTGTTAAACAAAACTTGAAACAAATTTGGGCTATGTCCATCAAGGAAATTGCCATGCCAGACAGGGTAGAAAGCCTTACATTTGCACTGGGGGGACTGGTGTATCCCCATAACCGCATATGATGCTGGGATAGTTTGAGTCTGAGAAATCAAAATAACCACCTTGGTACGGTGGTAGTGATCCAGATAGTCCAGTCAGTGAAGCCAAGACCAGAGGGTCTGAATCAGAGGAGTCTGGATCAGAGGGAGGGTTGAACCGTGCGAGTTGCCAGTGTGGTTTGAGCTGATCACTTATGCAGACAGCTCTTTCCTAAGTTGGCTGTTCTGTCAAAACCACTTTGCTTGCTGTTTGAGCTGTTCTTTCTCTAAGCTGGTACTATTTTTTTTTTCTTATGTGAGCACATTTTTGGATCAGATAAAAATACAAATGGAAACACCCGTTCTGGTTTCGGCTCTCTCCATCATGCTCCCAGCTCTGATCTTCTTTCCTATCTGTCTACTTTCTGTGTCCCTCTCGGTTTCTCAGTGCCCCTTTTCCTGCTGCTCACTGTCTCACTCTCTCTCCCCAGTTCTTCCTTTGCCTGACACTTTGTCTCCAGCGCACATCTAAATGAGCTGCTCTCCATTTCTCCCACCTGGCCTCCTTTCCCATTTTCTCTTGCTCTTCTCAGCACATCTCCTTCCTGTGCAGCCCAAAGACCTCCTAAAATAAAGATTGCCAAGCAGCAGCTCTTGATGGTGAGCTGTGCAAGAAGTGTCAAGTCACCAAAGCAGAGTGAGCATTGGACATGAGGTGCTGAGGGTTGTAGAAAGAGCTTGAGGAGACTACATTGTTGGAGATTATAATTTCATCAATACATGTCTGCTCCACTGTGGAACTGAAAGTCAGCTGAGGTGAAAACATCACACATGGTAACTGCTGCCTGCCAGGGCTACTGCTGTTGAAGGGCCACCCTCCAGAGCCTGCCCTTGGCAGGGTCAAGGATAATTCAAGCTAGAGGAACCCCCAGGTGGTTATCTAGCCTGATCTCTTACTCGTCATAGACACATTGGAATGTTGCCCTTCTCTGTTGGGGTGTTGTAGGGTGTATGGACTTGTGCTCATAGAGGGATGGACCTGTAGCAGCGCTAAGAGAATGAGCACTGAAGTGTACAGATGGACCCTGTTGTTATATGAAGAAGTTCACTTCCACCACTGGTTACTTAACCAGAAGTGGTTTTTCCCTCATATCAGTTTTAGGCTAATACCTTTCTCAAAGTCTTTCTTTCCTAAAGTCTTGCTTTCACTTCCACATCTCTACTCTCAATGGGTGAACTCTTTATGGGCAATATATGACATTTTTCTACTTCTGTTGTCTTTCCCCAAACTTCTCTTCCTATCTTTCTTTTCCTCGTTCCTTGGTTAGCCTTTGACTCCTGCATGCCTTCTGTGGAGAATATGACATATTTCTCTGCTGATTTTATAGAAAGTCTACAAGTTAGATCATAATTTCTGTTGCTGCCCAAACTAAGGGTGAAGTAGATACATTTCTTTTCCAAGACAGGAAAAGCAGGCAAGTGTCAGGCTGTCATCTGGGGCCGGAATTACAAGGTCCTGAGTGGACTATCCAGAATTTTCTGCATGTGAACAGGGGCAAAAGAGCAATAATGTAACATGGAGGTTTAATGCCAGTCATTGAAAAAAAAGCCTGGCAGCATAGCTGAGATTGATAGTGAGGGCACAGGGTTCAGCCCTGGGTGCCTGAGGGGCCCAAGCAGACAGACTGTGCTGCACAGTTGGACACTCATGTACCTTTCTAGCTAGCAAATGCTATACAGACTAAAAAGGAACTACCCTGGATTGTGGCAATGGATCAACATTTGTGATAGTTCCCTGCAAACTAACTCTCCTGTAAACTGCTCATATTCTTTGAGTCTTTCTCAGAGGACCCTTGTAAGAAACACTGAGATCAGTTAAAGTGTTGTGGAGATATAAAGTCTGTTTTCAAGGTCTGGGAGTAAGTAGGGGAGGCCTGCCTGCTTCTTCCTGCCTCCCTTTCTCCCTCTCTGCCTTCCTCTCCCTTCCTGCCTGCCTCCCTCTATCCCAAGATCCTGAGGCTTGTCCTCATCATCCTTCAGTCGTATCACAGAGGAAGACTAGGGTAAAGGTCCTTTGTTGTCCTGCATGCCTTATGGATGAGGATGGATATCAGTGCTGAGGTCACTTGGTACCTAATAGCTCTGGTTTGTGAGCAAAGACCAAGGGATCCAATGGAACTGGATCTTCTCTGCCATACTCTTTCAAGCATGCTTGTTCAAATTGACATGATTGAATGGTTTGACCCTGGAGAAAGAGTACTCATGTATACTCAACTTATGAGACAGCAGTAAATCCAGGTGAGGATATAGGCTGTTGATTCAATACCACAGTTCTATCAAATAGGTTTCATTGTATGCCTGGAAAGTGTTCGTGGTTGTAGGGGTATTGAACAATGCAGAAGCAAAAGATGTGACCAAGACCTGAAAGAATTTCCCATACAGGCTTTATTTCATATTTACTATACATAAAACGTCATGTGTGTCCAATACTGCATTTTTTTCTTGTGCTAATCATATTAATGAAGCTAAGAATACACATGGGTCAAAGCTATTGGACTACAATATTGAATTTATTGAAACATGTATGTTTATATTGAAATGTATGCATAATATGTATAGTATGTGTTAAAAATGCATATACACAATATGCAGTGTAGCATGGCTTACCAGTGCAATATATGGGAATATTCCTTTATGATCCATCTAGCTGCAGATGTGTCCACTGTCTGCCTGTGAAAGCTGCCATTTTACTTTGCACTCTTTTCCATTGGGAAGTGTAGACTGCGAAGAATATGGCAGGTTTTAAATGAAGGTTTCTGAGCTGTTCACAAACATGGATGAATTAAACCTCACAACTCCACTGTGCAATCCAGGAGACATCCTCACCTCATTCTGTAAGGCAGCCACCTGTGGAAGGCAGCAGCTGTTTAATAGTGCATGGTTACATTTTACAACTGTTGGGTACAACAAGTGGTGACAGAAAATATCCAAATTAAACCAGTGGGAATTAGGCCCAGAGAACATAATTGCTCAAATTAAAATGTGTGTAGTTTAAGTTAACGCCTATACAGTGTGCAGACTGCCACCAGTTCCATAATGAACTCTTCTGGTTAGGGTTAAAGCTGTGCAAATATTTTTCTCTTTGGCTTCTGAAACAAAACATTTGGAGATAGAAAAATTGGCTTATGTTGAAGCAAATTCTCTTTGTGTTGGTCGTTTTGCCTCTTGTTCAGTCGCTCTCTTTTTTCATATAAGAGGGGAAAAAGAAAAAGATGGAAAACATCATTTCACTTGACACAAATTATTTCATTTGGCCCAAAGCAAAACCTTTCACAGCAGCAACTTGTGAGAAGAGGCCAGGGAAGGCCAGCTTTGTAGAGCTGCTCTTATTGCTGCAAATGTAAAAGGCAGTACCACCAGCAATACACGAGCTCCTGAGGGTATTCACCTCGCTGTCAGTGGACTGAGCTGCCAATATCCTGCCTACCCAGAGAGCCTGAGTCCAGTGCTGCAAGCTTTGGGAGAGGTATAAGAATTAAAGTGCAAGGAAATATTGTTATGTCTGTAGGGGAGACAGATAGAGTGACTTCCCCACAGAGCAGGGAAAGGAGTGTGCCATAGTTGAGCCCTTTAGCCAGTCCTACCATTTTAAAGGAATATTTACTTGGGAGGAATATATATTTGGCTGAACTGAGCTCCTTGCTCAGTTGGCAACAAGCGTATTTGTCCAGCATGGGCTGAAATTTCCACTTTTAATGGAACAGAATGGCTAATTTAGAAGGAAATCAAAGCAAAACAGACTCATTGCGTCTCAGTATTGTTTTTGTGTGGTTTAACCTATCATGTGGAACCATTTCAATAAGCTGTATTATCGGCTGAGATTTCTTTTTCCCTTCTTTTTGGTCGCTGCCCAAAAGCTAGGCAAATGCATATCCAGTTTTATTTAAATTCACACTCTCATGGTTAGAAATTCACAATATTGCTTTTTCCTCCAATGCCAGCCTTGCAGAAGCCTCCTTATGATGAAAGATCTTATTAGAGTTAGTGCTCTGTATCAAGGAGAGACAATCAATTCCTTTTGGAGATTTAATTTTAATCACACAGACTGGCTTCTGTTGCCCTGCATTCCATAAAACTTTCACCATTCCCTAGTCCTTCGTATTAGTTTCTGTGGATGGCAGGCTTCAGAGCTCGTCCTGGTAATCGGAAACAGGGGGTTACATTAGTCCCAGGTTGTGTTGCACACAGCAATTCTATTTGCAGAGTCTGTTTGCCGCACAGCTAATGGCTGCTTCAAACAGAGCACAAGTAATTTCCAAATGACATATCTCTTCCCCATCTGAAGCTATTTTAAACTTGGTTTGCTACATGTGGTGTGGCCGTGACTCTGAAGGGAGTAATTCCCCCCTCAATCCCTCCCCTTCCGGAGCTGATGTGCTGTTGCCGTAAGCTGAATGCTGAATATTGAAGTCTTCCAACAGATGAACTTCAGGCCAGGCCAATTATTATTCAAAGAATAGTTTTAGGAGCTCATAAAACTAAACCAGCAACCCACAATTTCCAGATAATTTCTACACAGAAAAAAGAGACAACACCCATCCCATAAGCCACGGTGAAATTAGTCTCAAAGTTCTTGTTCTCAGAGAGAAATTCAGAGCAGGTGCAGAGAACACTGTCACACTGACGTCTGTGGAAATTTTTTCACTTGAGCTAGTAATCATTCCTGTCCTTTAACCTGCAGACTCTGGGGCTGCTAGGAGGTATGTGAGAATAACTGAGAGTATCCTGCACATTCCCACTGTCACGTAACCTGGGCCCATATCCCACTGGTACTGCCGTTTTTCAGTAGCATGACTGATTTATATCATGGTGGGACGGAGGCAATCAAACTCTTTTGTTTTGGCCATTATCCAAATATGCCTTTTAGGAGCACTCTTCTTATTTGCATTCCTAACATTGACTTTAGTGTTGGGACTCAGTATATCCACTCTTGGGGCTTCTTTGGCTCTAAAGCCAGATGTGACTTTGGGGTTGACCTTTTCTTCGAACATGATCCAACTAGTATTTCAGATCTAAATGGTAGCACATAGCATAGCTCTGAATTTCTAATTGTGGCCCCCCACCTACATCTTTATGCAGCGCTCAACATCATCTTCATTCTTTCCACTTGTCTACTTGCATTGTCCTTGCTCTTACTAGAGGATAGATATATTGGGGCTGGGAGACTGTCTCAGCTAATGGAAATAATTTGAATCTTTATCTTTAGATTGTTCTCCTGTAAATCTCTATGCCTAGGGTTTAAAGCTGGGACTGTTTTCTGCTTCATCTTGCACTTCTGCCTTTGATTCTCTTCTTTATTGCTAAGTCCATTCTTGTTCTTTGACACATAGTGGTCCCATCAGGCTGAAAAAGAGTAGTCTCCATGTTGGTATTATAAACCCAACTATTGGACTGATCTAATTCTATAAGCAAAACCTACTGTTTTGTTTTCAGTAGTCTTTATCAATAAAGGATAATTTTATCTCATTGAAAAGAAGTAGTGCTGGGATTATTGGAGGCCTTAGAGGAAGCAGCTGGGCAATGACAAGAGTCTTAAGAATGCTTGAATGAAAACACCTACCTTGATCAATGCCAAGCCTTGGTGATTGCTGAATTCATAGCTCCTACTCCACATCTGTGTGCACAGCACTGTAACAAATGAGTGGTAAAATAATACACAGGATTTAACAGCTGCCAAAAGAATCTCGGCTGAAGTGAGGTTTACTTGGTGAACAGCTATTCATTGAACACAACTAAAGGAAGTAAAGGTCATGGGAAGGCAAAGCTCAGTGATAAGGCCATGGGCAGACACAAACAGATCCACCAGCATCTTCTGCTCAGACAGGCCTGTTTAGTTGTTACCAAAATGAGGCTTTGCATCATCATTATTAATGTGTGGGCAATAACAGAATTTTTTGTTGGAAGAGCTGGCTGGAAGCGTTTGGGTTAGTTGGTGACTTAATTAATTTAGTTAAGTTTATTTGGCATATGTCAATTTATTGAAGTTGAGGCTGTATTTATGTAAGCATACCACCAGATAGATAATTTTTCACTCTAGATTTTACGAATATCAGATATTAAGCAGCTAGTACCTGCACATGGTACTAGCTTGTGGTACAAACTTGTGCTACTGAAGATTTGAGAAATGCAGTTTAGATCTTTTGTATTACCATGGTCACAGCAGGGATGAGATTTGGCTTTCCCATAACCAGACAGGCAGGAGAACCACCTCTCAGTCCTGGAATTGGTCTCTCTTTTTAGTTTTTTATGGAGTTTCATCAGTTTCATGTGTTTGTCTAGGTGTGAAACAGTTCTAAAATTTGAGGGGTTTTTGCATATGTAAAGGAATATTGGTATATGTAAAGGAACTTGGTTTTTTTTCACTGACTAACATTTCTTTATGACCAGTTTTTTGCTAAAAATTTGAATTGGAAAGTGATAACTAAAGGGAAAGCTCAGGGAAAGTACCACAGCACCCATGTCAAGAGTATCCCAAGGGATCTCAGCAAATGGAACAGGTTTACTGCTGTGGGTGACTGAAGCCCCAACCTTAGTGACATGATTGCTTTGCCAAGGTTGAAGAAAAGTGAGCTCAGAGGGAATAGTAACTCATTATGGAGTCTAGGCAGGGGGCCAGGCTGCGGCTGGGCCCCTGAGAAAGAGAAGAGGCATGCACAGACGCATGGGCAGCACACACATGCATGCACACACCTGCCTTTGATGTTTTTTTATATCTCTCTTTTGAAGGTCCTGAATCCTGGAGCAATATCCTTAGGTCCTTTTTTCCTTTTTACTGAATTGAAAGTTTTCAAGGCTTGGATTCTAGAAACAAGAGATGAAAAAAGATTTATCAGATCTTTATTAAATCCTTCTTCTCTTATATTTTAAGATTGTTTTTAATTTTTTTTCAATAATGTTACATGGATACTGTCAACAGTTTCCAAATACTGATATTGGGTACAGTTAAAAACCAAATTTCAGTCTTGAAAAAGCAAAAAATGGAAACCACATTTTTCTTTTCCCTTTCTTTCATCTACTACTTCAGATGAAGCCTTTATAGCCCAACTGCATTTTGCAAAGAGATTGTCCGCTTGCCACAGAATATGATATCTGTGTGGTATTTAGCAAATCTGCACAAATGCTTAGGGCAGCAAATGAAGATGGAAAATGTGCACTGGGAACGGATGTAGCTATGATGGGCCATTGCACACTCCCTATATCCATCACAGCTGTTCTTCCAGCAGCCTCTCTGCTTGGCAGTGGAGAGGACTTTTAAGGAGTAGTTTTAAGGAGTAACAATCCCCTTAGTCCATATGCCCCTGAAAATCTGCCTCTGTCCATAAAATCCTGCACAGTTATCAGACTGCTCTGCAGTCCACTGATGAGCAACCACTTGATTCTTTGCCTTCTGCTTTCATTTCTGGAAGTCTCTGTTTCAAGCCCATTGTGTCAATCAAAACATTTGATTTGGAATTGTTGAGCACACTAGGATTTTCCCACTCTGCAGACAGAGAAGGTGCTACTGAGACTTTTAAAAAGTGTAAAGACCTGAACGTGTTTCTGGACACATTTGAGATAAGCAGCCTCTACTAGGAGAGTCACCTTTCTGTTGTCCCAGGACAATACTATGCAGTGCCCGCAATGTCTAGTGTTTTCCAAAAAGTTTCTCATTTCAGCAGTGAGGAAATATTGCCTCTTACCTACGAAATGCCACCTCTGCTTGAGCTGTCATCCAGGATACAGCCAGGGTCCTTCTATTGCTGGTGCCTCATTCTCCTGAACTGAGAACATGTGTGGTGCTTCCTCACCAGGTCTTCTGCTGCCAAAGCACAGAAGTGGTAAAGGTGTTGTACAAGGATGATCTGAAACAAGCCTGCACATTGTACATACATTTCCCTGAGTCTGAAGTGGCAAATCCTTGTGCTCATCCATCCTTGTACAAGCATGGTGCTTATAACACCAAGGATGTGGGTTTGATGCCTGTATGGGCCATTCATTTACAAGATGAACTTGATGATCCTTGTGGGTCCCTTCCAACTCAGAATATTCTGTGATTCTGTGATTAAATCCCATTAGCTTTTCTCTGCCGAGTTTGGTAGCAGTCATATTTGATCCTTAGACTCATGTTAGCAGAGCTGCTTCTCTTGTGGACTCAGTGCTTTGCCTAAGGCAACACCAAGTGACCTTCCAGGTCCTCTATTCAGCTCTCATTCCCCTCCTTGCTCATCTTTTATTGAGCCCAGACAGACTTCAGCCCTGTGCACATTCCTCCTTTGTTAAAGGACCTGCTCTGCCCCAACCAAGTCTAACATGAACTCCTGTAAATACAGTTATAAATATTTTAGGTTAGAGCTTTAGTACAGTTTGTTCAACATGCCAGAAATCCACAGCAGACCCATAGCTCACTTTGTTCCCCACAGTAAGCCATTTTTAATCCTTAACATTATAAATGATGTACCCTCTCATGCAGCTTTTTCACTGAAGCCTGGAAAATGTATTCATCCTCCCCCCACCTCTTAAAAAAGTTTCTGTTGGAGAAGATCTAGATTTATGACACTGAGGACTGAAAAGATGTGTCTAGATAAATCTGGAGAATACCCTGTCAGTGCAGGGGTCTTGTACTGCACCAACAAGTTCACCCAGTCTGGTGCTGTGCCAGGAAGTGACCTCTGCCATCCATTCACCTTCACTGTGATGTTTCAGCCGTAGCAGAGGAGAGGTTTTTATTGGGATATAGTACCACCAGTTCACAATTTACCTGGCAAAGGTGGGTTTGACAGAAAATTGCCTGATTGCACTTGGCAACATGTATTGTCCATCCTAGGCACTCGAACTATCTTCTCCGCTGATTTTGAAATATAAGCCAAAGGGACTCGAATCTGTCCAAAGCAATCTAAGACTTCCTAGAATAGCAGTTTCTGTGAAATTATCTTTACTTCTTTAAATAAAGATAAAAGACTGGTGGGGAAATATGACTTCTTTAGTTGCAGCTAGATTTCTGTTTGGTCCAATTTTTGTGGCTTCAGAGACTATGAGGATGGATTTTCAACTTTGTACCAGAGGAAATCAGTTTATGGAAAGGAGTTAAGTAATAATAAAGGAGAAGATTTCTTTCTTCAGGAAAGGGTTGTATTGTGCACAGACAAGCATTTCAGGCTGGTTGTCTTCTAAATTGCTGTGCAAAATGATAAGGATAATTTTTTCTATGAAAATGTGTGCTTTTCTTTTTATTTTAAATGACATCTTTGAAAGGTTATACTCATATACGTGGGTTTAGAATAAGTCAGGGAAGCATAGACAGAGCACAAGCAGAGGCAGACAGCACAAAGAACAAGTGAGAGCACATGCAAAGACAGTGCAAAGGTCCTGATGTTTTTCTGTTGAACTTGATACCAAAGAGAGATGTTGCAGAGAGGCAGACAGATGCAGCCATGTCAGACACCTGCCAAGAGCTACAAGCTACAGCCCTAACAGAGAGGTAATGCAGCACCAAGTAAAAGAGACTTCTGTATGCATTGTTGGAAATGAAATACGTTTTTTCCTCCTCCTAACCCTTTTAAGCCTTTAATCTTAATCCTATTCATCATCATTAACTTCAGCAATTGGCCAAAATATTTAAATGAGGTGAAATGAAAAGATTTAAGGGTCTAGTGAAGTCTCATCAAATCACAAAAGAATAATCTCCAAAGATTAAGAAAGCTGGTATGACCCAACCTGTAAGGAATGAGAGGAGGAGGAGGAGGGAGGGGGGCTTCTGAGATGAAAAGAAGTTACCAATTAGATCCTTTTACTAACAGTATTGAGTCTTTTTCCCCCTTACAATAGCCAAGTGCAGAAAAAAATTACAGAAGATGAATTAAGAGTTTAAATCCAGTAAATGGCAAAAAAAAAAAAAAAAGGCAGGTAATATTTTAATAAGACTTAAATGAGTCTTTCAAAGGCACTGAAGAGCTCTTGGACCTGCTTTCTCCCCATTTCTGGGTGTAAAATAGGCTTTTAAGAATCACTGCACTAGGAAGTGCTTTGATGTTTATTCCACGGATTTTTGTGCCTGACGCCATTTGCTGTTGGTGGGTGTGTCTCCTACGTGCATCCCCCTGAGGCACCCATTGTAACTTGGTTTCAGTTACGCTTTAGTTAATAGGCACTTAAAATTAAGTGGTACCCATTCCGCTTTAATTTCGAGAAAGGGGTAAAGGCCGTTCCCTTCCCATTTCCAGATGAAAGAAGCAGCGCTGCAGCTCCGTAATGAACCTCAAATGAATTGGAAAGCTGATAAATTTAACGATCTCATCAGCATACAAATATATGTGTCTGTGTGCCTGTATTTTTCTTATGTGCATACACAGTTTGTATGTCAAGCTCGAGCTTGAGGCATCTGCGGGACCCACACATGGCAGATTTCAACAGGGAAAGGGAGCGGGTCAGTTTTTGCAGAGCTGTGTTTCAGCCCTTCATTCTACATTAGTGACTGCCATGGGGCTGCCCTATGTCCCTGCTGAAGGTGGGAAGACAGCATGGCATGAAGGGCACTATTTTAGCCCATGTTATGTAATCGTAATGTTCTGTACACCTGAATCCTCCTGCTCGTGCTCCAGCGAAGAGTGGAGTTGCTGTAAGGTCTGATGTAGCTGCTAGTCCCACATGGCTTTCTTGGAGATGGGAACATTTCATATGAGAACTGTTGTGAGGCCACTGAATTGTGCCCTTGAATTCCTGCTGCATCATGACTCTCCTCTAGGGCAGCGTCCCATTTCTTTCTCTCTCCATGCCTGCAAAAGCATGGATGGATTTGCAGTACATTGCAAGAATCTGTAAAATCTAACTGGGTTGTCAGCGGGCTGTATCTTAGTTTAGAAGCTTGTGGATGCCCAAACTCTTTTGCAGATATTGGAGATCCAGCCCCAGGAAAATGTCATATTTGTGTGTGCTCTGCTACTTCCAGTAGATATTCTGACTCCACTATTATTTCATGTGTAGTGGCTCCTGATTTTTCTCTTTTGCATGGCCTGGGTTTATAATGCCAAAAGCAGACTAGAAAATACCGCGATGTCTAGTAACTCCCAGTCTTACCCTCTCTGATAGCAACACAAGTAATGTGTAGCCCCTGCCCTGCAGAAAGTGAATGATGAAAGTAGACTAATTTTGGAAAACTTTGCTACAGCCCTTGACTGTGCATTTGAAGCTCTTGAATTTTCTCATGGAAATTATATCTTAGGTTGAACCTATCCCATGCATCTTAAGTACAACCGTTTCTTCCTCTCAGGGAATGTCCTTTTGATGGCAGTGTCAGGGCAGGACTCAATGTGAGTCCCTATAGGAGAAGTTCAGCTTGAGTTGGGGAAATTTTGCATGGCCTGCATGTAAAAGCTTACCAGCTTGTGGCATCTATACAATCCATATCTTTATTCCTGCTGTGCAGCCCTCCAAAAAACCTCACATCTCCAGCTCTACTTAAATCTATCTTCAGCATCCACTGTGCTTTCAGAAAGATAAAGTGGTAAGGACTGACTACAAAACTCTGCCATGAGAGCTTCCCCCTGCTCCTGCCTGAGCACTGTGGCACTCATTTCTCCATCCTCTGACTGGCCTATTTTATCCCAGTTCTGGTCATCAACTCCATTCGAGCAAACTGGAGCCTCCGGCTTCTCCTACCCATTTATACAGCAGGCCACCACAGGGTAAAATATCACCTCCGTCAGCACTGACATCCATCACTTTAATGAACAGCAAAAATCAATCCCTAATTGACAAAAACATTTTTAATCAAAGTATGAGGCATTTAGAGCACCAAAGCAGCCTTTCGTCTTCTGTCAGTGTTTTCCTTTACAAGCGGAAGCACCGTAGGTTTGTAGCTGGCCAAAGAGGCCAAGTGGTATCTGTGAAGAAAAACAGGGACAGTGCTTTCAGGTGATGGTATTAGAAAAAATCTGTTTCTCTGCTCTTAGCCTACCAAAGCTCGATTTTGGTTTGTGGGTCAATGAAGAAATACAGCAATGGTAGGAAAAGAGTGGGAAGAGCATAACATTTAAATTAGCATAAGCTCTCTAAGACATCACTTAGGGCATGGTTTCTTTTTTCTTCTTTATACACATAACCAACTCCTAGACATTTGCCATTTTTGAGCTGCTAGTGGGTGCACTGGGCCACTGAAACACACTGTGCAACCAAAACCCATCACAATAAATAAACTGGTGAAGAGGGTCACTTTAGCAGAGCTGGTTTGTGTCACAGCATTTAGGGGTATTGCCTGTGTACATCTGGGGTTTTCATCAGGGCAGCTCTGCTGGTGGTGAAGACAGAAGAGATAGCGGTAATTATTGTAAGAGCAGTTGCTTATAATTTACAGATAGCTGTGAATTACATCTGAGTAAGAGAAACTACCTGCCCAGCAGCACTGATGTATTCTTTTTTTGGTCTGATTAGGGAGTCCCTCAAAGATTTGTAAGGCTACTCTGGGCAGCTTGGTATCCTTGCCAAGGAGCCGTAAAGGGCAAGGGAAGGTTATTAGAGTACCATCTGGCTACTTGGGTCTTTTTGCCATCTCTTGCAAGAAGGTATTATATTATTACAAAGCATCTTTATTGATGTCTGGAACAATGTGAGTACCTTGGCATCACTGCTGGTACTTGCAATGGAAAGGGTAAGGATGAGCGTATCACCAGTGAGGCTGTTGTAGCACCTTTGCCAGTGCTTGAGAGGGAAGCAGTTTGGAAGACGCAGCCATATTTGGCACTGTGCGGGCCCACTGGCAGCTTGCTTGTGAGAAGAGCAGTAGGGAGCTACAGAAGTGCCTGATGCTGCTGAGGAAAGTTGGCACACCTTGCTGGATTTATGAACGGAGCAATGGGGAGGGAGGGAGCATCCTTGCCCATCACAGTTGCCAGTGTATGCAAGGGAATCAGTCCAGGGGGCTGCAGTGGTACCCGAGCACCATCTGGCCACTCTGGCACTCTTGCTGCTGTTTGTAAGGTTGGGTTTGGATAATATCTTTTTCTGATCAAAGGCCAGCATTTTGGATGCAAGCCTGGAGTGTGTGTTACATAAATAGTTTGCTCTCCTGTCCAAATGGTGCCCACAGCCACAGAATCTTAAGAGCTTCAGAGGAACTTCAAATTGTGGCCCCTTGCAAAGAAACCACCTCAACATTTACTGACCAGTGGGATATTATCCTATCTTTCCCAGGTCTTGGTCAGAGAGAATTTCTTTGGAGAATGGACCCTTATTTTTTCTGGTTTTGAATTTAAGCAGGAGGAGCCAGTAGAATTCCCTTGGCTGAGTTCACCACAGCTGCTCTGTGGAACCGTAAGCTGTGCGTGTTGATGTTCAGCTGGAAGTAGGCTGGCATGGCTTCCTCTGGCTTGACAGTCTTTATGCTCAATCACACCTAAATATTTCAAAGAAGATAGCGATATTTGATGTGTGTCTTATTTGTTCAACAGCTAGATACACCAGTGCTATTATTTTCAGCTTTTCTGGTCTTGAAGCATTCCTTGTACTCCCAGAGCAGCTGGGTGTAACCACGGTGAAGGAGATGGCTTTGGAACAGCATCCTGAAACAGTCTGTAACAGCAGCGAGCATAAAGAGGTCCAAAGTGGGTCAGAGGAGCAAGGACTTGGCTTTGCAAGTGGATGTGGGACATGGATTGCAAAAGAAAATGCGGAATGAGATGGAAATGCCCCAGGAGCTGCAGAGGGCATGAGTTCAAGGCATGCTTCCCTGAGCCCTGTCCATCCAGCACATGCAGAATGGTTACAAGAAGGCAGCATGAGGAGCACACTAGCCAGTGGCTTGCCTAGACCAGTGTATGAACATTTGCCTTCTTCCATAAATGAAGGCAGAACTGTGAATCACTGCAGTTTTGGAGATACCAGGAAGTACAGGGGAAAGCAGAAGAATGAAACACAGTGATATTCTCCTCTCTCAGAAATACTTGTCTATGCTGTACAAGTCAGTGCCCTCAAGACCACTTTGGTGGGCTTTGTTTTTCCACTGGTTGAGGTAGCTTGGATGCTGACATTCATAAAACATGCAGAGTGCCTGGCCAGGTTGCTGGATTCTCCTGCTGCATGTCTTTCCTAGGCTATGTTGAAATATATGGATGTCCTTCACTTATAAAGATGGATGAGTCCTCTAGCTTGCAGGTTCCCCATGTGTCATGCCAGATGTCACACTCAGTCCTGAAATATGGTGGAGAAGAGGGAGGAGGGTAGAAGTGAGCTCTGATTTAAGCAGAACCACTTTAGATAATTTTTCCTTCAAAGGTGAAATGGAAAGCCATTGGGTAGCAGTATAGCTTGCCAGTTTGAATTCTGCCCAGCTCAGCAAACTTGGAAGCTGTTACCATGCAGCAGATACGGGATACAAATGAGTTGGTCATATCCATCCGTTTCAAACTGACCAGCATTTCTAACTGACCCCTTTTTGTTGTCAGACTCTGCAGAGGGTCTATGGGCTGAGTGGGACATTGAGGCTAAGTTAAGCTGTAACCTCTAGGCCACAGTACCTCCAGAATGGGATTCAGGAAAGTCAGCTAAGCTGATCACAAGGTTAAAAATTCATAAGGATTGTGAAACCTTGGGAACATAATTCTCCAGCATTATCTGTGGAATAGGCATACCTTTCAGAATATATGGAAGCTGTGAAAAATTTCAACAGTCCATTGACTCCAATACTGAGGTTTCAGAAAAATTGAGATCTGTTCCTTTTTTTGTTTGTTTTTTGTTTTCTTAAATAACTTGGCATATTCCAGAGACAGATGAAGAAGCCTTTTATAAACAGTAATCTAAAACTTCTTATTCGCTACTCCTCCTTACTTAATAGGATGGATGCCTAAGGGATTCAGTTTAAATTTGTGTGAGTGTGAGTGCACACATATGTGTGTATATGTTTCTTGTATCAGCCATGGTAGCCATATCAATCCTCTTTCTGTACTAATGCAGCTCCCTCTTGACCAGTTTGACTAACAAAAATTTACTAACCAAGCAACAGAGCGGAGCGAACATATTAAGAAAAACAGCATCGAACTCAGCCTTGCGAAGAGCCTTTGGCATCAGTCATCCCACAATAATCTGTACCACATGCCTCTTCTCTGTAAGGCCAGAGACAGCCTTTCCCAGCCTGAAACCCTTCCATAACATTAAATGTAATCACTGTCTCCCTTCTCCATCACAGCAGGTAGGAATTCTGTCCAAGACTTCTCTTTAGAAAACTTTATTCCTTTAAAAATTTGAATTTAACTTTGTAAAAATGTATTCTAAACTTGAAAAATAGCTCTTATATCTAGACTGTTTGCTGTTCCTGCCTTCCATAACAGGATAGCCCCAGGTATTGCTGCCAGATGAGTGAATTATCCTGTCCAGTTTAAGGTGGAATTATCAACACATCCACTGGGAGCATACATAACTACCCCGTAGACTGAGATCTTTTCTGTTCTTTGAGCTGAATATAATTTCAGCCTGTCACTCCTTATCATATCCCCTTTAATCATGCAAAACATTTCCTCCCCTTCTCTCTCTCATCTTGCTCACAGACTTATCATTTTCCCCTTTAGCCTTCATTTAGTTGCAATATTCACATTGTATTATACACTCTCTATACAATTAAGTAGGGAAATTGTCACCACGGGTTCTCTGGGAGGCCAGAAGTAAGAATGGGTTCAAAAAAGGATTAGGGAGTGCATGGAATAGTCCATCAAGGGCTATTAAACTCAAATATATAGGTAAACATTGGCTCAGGAGGTCCCTAAGCTTTACACTGCTGTATGCTGGGAGAATATACTAGGGAGAAACATTGCTGTATTTTTGTCAGGTTCTTTATAGCCCTTTCATAGGGCATTTGCTCGTGGCCAGTGTTAGAGATGGACTGGGAGCTGGCAGGACCTTTTCACCTAACACCACTGGATTTGTGTTATAAGAAATTTAGGATTGGATGCTTTATCAAATTATACATAAAACACCTTTCTCTGTTGTTACGCTTATTACACAATATAACTTTAAATCTGCATCCTGAGATTTATAGCATTATAGAGTCTTCCTGGACTTCTTCACAGATCCTCTTGATTTTTCAGACTGCAATTATTCTTCCTTCTTGCTGGTTTGGCATAAGTGCTAAAAACAATTAATCTTCAAGTGAATTAATATTTTTGTGCTAGGGGCTGTACAAATCCAGATCTGAAACAATCTGGATGCATTAGGATGTATGTTTTCCTGGTTGGATCTTAGTTTGTTATCCAAGTTAGAAGTCTTGGGGGAATGGAGAGAAGAAAAAATTGTGAGGGGGATTTTTATGATTTTAAAATGTGTTGCATAGCAGTCCTTTTTCTTCCCATGCTTTTGACTTGTTTTATAAAGGATCTGTTATGACAGTAGCCTGAAAATGCACATTTCTGCTTCATTTTTTGCCATTAGAAATATGAATATTTTAAAGTGTTCCATTTCAGAATTTGAGTCAAATTTTAGTGTGGGGAAAATCGGACTCAATCTTCTCCCTGTATCATGTTCTCTTTCCCCAACCCCCTCACCCTAGTAAAAAAAAAAAATTAAAAAAATTAACAAAGTGTAAAAACCAGACTTTCTCCATTTGGGAACCTCTTGGTTTGATATTGAAATTTCTCCTGACTTAACCAGACTTTGACCCTGCACTTCCCAACTGGGAAAAAGCTGTTGCTCCAGTTTCAGTTTGTAGCCCTCCTCCCTGTACCCTCTCTTTCCCACTTGCCTCCCCATGAATACAAGCTTTCTGATTTGATGTTCTGTTTTGCTTTGGGGATCATCCAGTTGCCAGCTGGTAGAGAAGGGATTAAAAATCTGAGGAGTAAGTCAGTGAGGAATTATGCTGGTGTGATGAGGAGTTGGTAGGAAGCTGTGATACTGGTTTACTGACATCTTCTTTGCACTAAAAGAAAGGAAGCTGTAACTTAGGTACCTCTATAACCTACTATTTTGACTTGAAATGAAGCATCAAGCACAAAGGCAATAACATGTGAATTAGGTGCATGTCTAATAACAGTAGTATTAGGATGCTGAGGCCACTGTTTATCAAAGACTGACTGAGTTGGTCCATAGTGTATTTTGCCCTTCTGTCCCTCTCTTTCTTTCTTTCTGCTGGCTTGAAACAGTGAGCACAGGCCGTCAGCATTTACCTATACAGCGAACTGAGAGAAAAACACCATACCCAATTAAAATTTTGAGTCTGCTTTTATGTATCATTAAAAAATGATAGAAGAGCACAAACACAGCTTGCTTTGTTTTGGAAGGTTTTTTGCTTTTCAGTTCACGTATAATGAAGTAATTACAGTAAAATACTCTCAAAATTCAAGACCTAATTAAAGCAAAGAATAAAACCTCAATTGATCCATTATTTAGATTGGTGAGAAGTGAGCATAAAGAAGCAATGAAAAAGTTAGTGCATTATGAGAGGAAAGAAGTACTCCTCCTCTTGGAGAATACTGATGGGAGAAAGACCTTGGGACAGTAATAGCCAGACAGGAACGTGCTGAAATTGTTTACAGAGAGTTCATCTTCAAACAGAGAAGAATGGGGCAAAAGCAAACGTATCAGTCAAAAAGATACTTCTCCCTGACAAAAACAGGTGTTGCTGAATGTGTCTGAATCAGAAGCTGTCTAGCCTAATATCCTCCTTTTGGTGGACTAGCCCCTCAACTACACAGTAAAAAACAAGCTCTTAACTCCTCAGTGCAGTTTTCTGTCTCTGAATGGGCATAAATTGACTTGCAATCTGCTTCGCTACCTGTATCTGCTTCTTATGAGTGTAGAGTATGCCAACACTTTTGGGTCCTGCTTTGCAGATTGGATTGAGCAAGTGGGATTTATGGTGGCAGGACCTTGGCCACACCAAAGAGCACTCAGGTCTTTGGTTGGAGCACGCTGTCATTATCGTAGTCATTGTCATGGTTCACCCTCTCTTCAGCAGGGGCTGGCCAGAAGGATCTGAGCTGTAGGGCAGATCTGACTCACCCAGACCACCCTACTTTGGTGGCTCTGAAGAAGATCTTTCATTTCCAACAGTCTCTGTAAACCTGCTGGCAAAGCTCTAACCAAATTGCTTTCCCTACCCTTCTTTAGTGGTTCTTGTGAAAACTAGAATGATAAAAAATTTCTCCTTACATGAAGATGGCTTTAAGCTATAAAAGCAGACATTTTCTGGTTGGGTTGTTTGGTTTTATGAAGACCAACTAAGTTATAATAAAGAATTTTTTTATTCTGAATTTCCTAGATGCCAACACAGACTGATTCAAAACTCATTGCATATTATCTTACTAAGGCATCTCTATTGTTCCTGGAAGTGCTGATGTTAAAGTCTTGGGTAACTGCCCTCCTGGGTCCAACATCCTTCCACCTGCCTTATTATTCCTATTGCATTTACACCTGAATGATGCTATAAGGGGCAGTTGCTGTGAGAACTCAACACCTAAAATTCATCTCTCTGCATTATGTGCTTAATTTCAGGTGAATCCTTTTCAAACCAGTGCCCTTTTTGTTTAGACTTAGATTGGAGACCAGTGATCGGAAGGCATCTCAAGGAACAGCCTCACCTGAACAAATAGAATTCAGGTCATTTCTACTTGAATTTCTCTTTTGGGGTTGTAAAATACAACTGCAAAAAAGTTACAGTCAGATGGGTATGTGTTGTGTTGGAGTTTAGTTCGTCAGTAAATCTCTCCTGGCTTTCCTCTGCAGACCTTTGCCATGGGACAAAGCAATTACAGCTCTGTGTGTAGATGGAGTCCCAAACTGCTTGAGATGGTTTCTTCCCACATCAATACATGAAACAGATTGCCAGTTCCCTCTATGAAAGGCACAGTGCTCAGGTTGTGTTTCCCTAATGCCACGTGGGGAGGCAGAGTGGTCCTAAGTTGCTCCCTGTACCTGGCTATAGGGGAAATGCTACAATTGAATCCTTGTAATGCCAAACCACTAGTAATTGCTTGGAGCAAGAGTAGGAGAAATTCTGCTTCCTCCAGCCAGCTGTTGATGCTTCAGGTCAAGAAGTAGTTTCTCACAATTCTGCTTAGTAAATATGCCTTTAGAAATGTGCATGAAAGGCAAAATAAACACCGGCCCTAAATCTGCTTTGTGAAAATGGACGGTTACGGCCTCAGCTGGGTTTGTATCTGAATGCATATGGAATAAAGCAGGGTAATAAATGCTGACTACATAGCAGCTTTTGTGTCTATTTCGACAGCTCTCAAAGTAGTATCCCCAAATTCCTCCAAAATCAAAATGTTTCATTTTCCCATTTAAAAAAAAAAAAGTAATTCTTGGGTTTGTGTCAGTTGGAAACAACTTCTTTTTTAAAATAAAGCCTCTAATCATTTTTAATTAAATGCCTGAAATAGAAAAAATTATTTGGTTTAGTTTGAAACAAAACTTTTGCTGACGTTCCAAAATCACCAGCAAACCGAAACATCAGCCTTGAGTGTGCACTATTTAACCGTATCAGTGTAGCTAAGGACAAATGACATTCAACACCATGCCAGCAGCAGTGGTTAAACTCCATAATTGTTTCTTTTATTATCCCCCTTTGCACAGATTTTAAATCCCTTGTTCCGCAATTAACTTTTCTTTTCTGCTAAAGGCTCTTGTCTCTCTTGACAGGCTCTCTGATTACAAAATGTCTGCTGCAAACTCAAGAGTGGCAGCAGATCTGAGGATAGGAAATCTGTTTCGTCCGGTCATTACCTGAGCAGATTGGAGTGTCTGTGAGCTGTAATGGGCAGAGAAAGAGGGTGCATGGCCAGAGGTCCTGCAAATATCAAGATTCCCAGTGACAGTCCTCTACCTCTGTATTCTTCACCACTTCAAATTCCTTCCCTCCTTCCTCTGAAATGCATTTTCTAGAGGAGGATGGGGCAGGTGCCACTAGTGGAGGGAGCAGTGTTTTCACTGGGGAAGTCTGATCAGCTCTTTACTGTAGCTGGTGGCAGTTTTCCCTCTGCTCACTTCTATCTTGGAGATAAGCCTCTTGCTCTGCTTTTCATTGTCAGCCATGAAATCAGCTACCATTCCAGGGCACCTCTCAGTAGTTTCCAAATGCCTTTGACGTGTTTTGCCTAAACAGGAGACTGCTGAGAATAGCTGCTAAATCTTTAAATCTGGTTTCACACTTAGTCGTCTTAGTGACTTTAAGTTTTTTTGTTAGCATAGCTGGTGTTCCAGGTCACTGAGAGCCTGGGATTAATATCCGAAGGCTTGGTATTAATGTTTGAGACTAGCAGTTTTATTGAGCTTCTCCACCCTGGCTGGGGATCTAAACTAATTCCCTGAAGACTTGCCCCAGAGTGCTCTGTGTCTTTCTTAAGGGATGGACTGGGGAGGAGAGGGGAGGGGAGGGTGATCATGTCTTTCACTAGGCCCTTCCAGAGGATCAGGGAGAAAGGTAAAGTCACAATGGTCCTGCACCACTACTTCTTTCTTGGTAGGAGACCAGCAGTACTGTTCATCAGGACAGAGCAAAGGTCCTTGTTTCTGCTAAGCAATACAAACTCACTGCCATGTTGTTAGTGTCTAAAAACTCTTGATTCTCATTTCTACACACTTTCCTTCCTCCTTGCAGCCTAATGAAACCATGCATTCAACTGGCTTTTATCCCTCCTCCCCTTCATCTCCATCTGTCTGCTCCAGGTGGTAGCTCATCTGGGTGATAGTGTACCCTCAGTATCATGGCTCGTGCATCAGTGATAGTTCCTATGCACAGCTACCGTTGGATGTGTTGCAGATTAATTATTCTGAATTTTGCAAAACACACAGTTAAGATGGGCAGGAAGAAAAATGTTTGGATTTGACCAACTATTTAACAACTCTAACAGTATGTGCTGCTCTAAAAAGAACTTTTCTCTTACATGTTTGGGCACAGATTCATTTCATGAAATTATCTCCCTGAGCAATTTACAAGTTGAAAATGGTGGTTGTGTATTATGTGGCAGACTTCTGAACTGCAACCACTTTCTGCAACTTCTCAGTTGTCATGGGGTCTGAAATTGGGTCAGTTAGCAGAATTTGGCATAAAACATAAGGGATCAAATTGTCTGGGGGTAACAATCCATTTCCATGGTGGGAACAGCAAATGAAATGTTGCCAGAGCCAGCAAATACTTGTGACACTTGTTTTCTGTGGAGCAACATTCTTCCTCCATATCCTAAGTCCTCTTAGTTCTCTCTGTCTGGCTCACCCTCTGTTAGTCAAATGTCTCTTTCTCTCAGCAGTTTCCAGACACCTTTCTCATCTTTTCTATCTGTTCCTTACAACTGTGACATGAAAGCACCTCTCCTGAATGCTTCTCTGAGCATCCTGTCAGAGTTCCCACTGAACATGATTATAAAGCCCAATTTGAAACCAGTATTGATTCTGCTGTTGAGCGAAAGGCTAGGTTGCATGTCTTCTTTTGGTCTTGGCCTGGCAAATAGAGTCTAGGAGTTTCAGGCTTCCTTCCTTCTTTCCTCTAGATGCAGTCCCTGGATGCTGTGTGGAAGGGAGAAATATTTCCCATTTCCTTTGCTTTTGCTTCTTTCCATATCTGTGATTGTTGCTCTTGTACATGGACACAGTCAGATTTATCCTCTCAAAAGCTCAAACTTTCATCCAGCTCTTGAAGCCACTATTGTCCTGCAGAACTCACTGGCTTTACGTGCTCGCACTTCGTCAGGGCAGAAGACTCAAATAGCTAAATGATTGCCACATTTTTTCAGAAGTTGCTGTCCTTCCATGGCTTTGTGATTTTCCAATGCTGCTCTCCCTGGCTTGGTCACTGTTGCGTTACAGTGGGCTTGGTTTATTTTTTCGTTGGGAATAAGAAGTTAAGAGATCTGCCAGCAGATCTTCCCGATGCTCTTCATCAGTTGTCTCCATAGATGCTGTGTCCTTATCTACTGTCTCTACTGGCATCTTTGCTTAGTCAGGCAAGTTGGCTTTATTTTACTCTATTTCTTGAGTATCATCCCTTTTCACCCCCTTGCACCTCTCTGATCCCTTGCAACTTCACTTTAAATCTCTCCTGGTCTGTCTGAAATCTGGGTTTCTATAGTGCTATGCTCTGTCCTTTACTTGTAGTCACACCTGTTCATCGACAAATTTGCCAGCTCTGCAGATCTGCAGGCCTCTCTTAGGTGTGAGGAAACTGTGTGCATGGCTGCATTTCCCTGGCACCCACTGCTCCCTCTGAAGCACAGCACTGAGCTGCTCAGTCACTGGAAGAGCCAAGGCACTCCACATCACCTGCTTGTGCAGGTTTGTCTGCAGTGTCTGCTGTCTCTAACTTCTGGCTATGTGTGTGGGGAGAGGAGCGGCAGGAGAGGATTATATTCATTACAATATTAAATAAATCAGGTGGAATTAGCTCTGAGCAGAAAGCAGCAGCTGGCTTTCACAGTGTTGTGACAGGCTCCACCAATTATGCAATGCAAATAGAAACTGTCTGACTTCTGCAGCTCCTAGGCCATGACAGGACTGGAAAGACTGGCAGCTTCTTATGATCTTCCCTCATAAATCTGTCCTCTGCCTGAGCCTGTGGAGAGCCTCTTGCCTCCACTGAAGATCACCTATTCTTCAAATCTGGTCTCTATCAAAGCTGTGTCAAGGGGGACCTCCAGAACCTCCAGACTCATCTGTACACCCTAATGGCCCAACATGGGAGCAAGGAAGAACCTGGTTAGTTTTATTCTTATTGATACAGTAGGCTACTGATTTTAACTGGTAGCTGTGCTGTAGTATTTTAATGCTTCAAGCAGCAAAATGAGGCCATGATATCAACACTATGGCACTTGCCCTAATTACTCTGCAAGGTTAATTTGCTGAGGCTGCGTGGGTATGTGTGCCTGACAGATTGATTCCTTTGTATTATATTAGCTAAGGGAGGACACTGAGTTTCATATGTATATGGGGGAGGGTGAACAATTAGACAAAGGAGAACTGCTCTGGTAGCATAGGCAGGTCAAGGTTATGCTGAAATGAAATTATAGTTGAAATACTAAGAGTAGAACCCCTGCTAAGAGACACCAAGATGGATCAGGATGAAAGCTCTTGAGGAAGAGATGGATCCTTTGAATTCGGATGATAATGGACTTGTAGGGGGTTCAATCTTGACATGAGAACGTGGGGAGAATGGTGTTATATATTTGCATGTGTATGCACAGAGAAAATTTTATTTTAATCTTGACAGAGTCTGGATGTGACTGAAAGTTTAGAAGATTACTATCCAGGTTAAGAGCTATGGTATGGACCTCTGTACCATGGACACAGGTCTCTGCAGGCAGCAAAAAGATAATGATTTATGCTTAGATCACAGCTGATCAGACTTGTCAAGAAAACTCCTTTTCCTTTTACCAAAAATCATCATACTTCCAAATATAGGGAGCTCCTGTTTCAAGGATACTGTCTTGCTAACCTTTAATAAAGTGAGATGGTGCCGTTTGCTGTAGAAGAGGCTACTCACCAGGCAGAGATGCTGAGGGGCACATCTCAGCAGAGACAGTAGAGATATCTCGGGAGAGCACATCTGAGCAGAGCAAGAAAGAATATAGTAAAATAACTGTGAAAAGATAAGGTGGTAGTTCCAAAAGTACTTGTGAAACCAGAGCCAGAAGATGAAGATTACTGGAGAAGACCATGACACAGCGGTAAATGTTTCCCATAAGTAACCAGATGAGTATATTCACCTCCCAGTAATGTCCCTATGTCTAGTCAAAGAAGCAAGTGCCTGCTTATCCATAAGCTGTCAGTCTAGGAAACTCCACTGCAGTGACAGTGAGGAGCAATGTCACAAGTTTAAGTGCATCTCCAGGTATATAGATTTTATTCTGGCCAAAGCACAGGAGCTCAGTAGAGACATAACTTGCTCAGGATTTGTATTTTCGACCTTCCATGGAAAACTTAGCTTTGAGTAGAAGACTGCTGATGAGTTAGCAGTGGGAGCTCTTCTTTTACCTTTACCATTACCTCTTCCCTGCACAACATTACTGAATCCTCCCTTGCTGTGATTTCAGACATAAATCTAAAATTCTACTGGCTTAAAGGTGCCATAGTACTTGTCATAATAGTAAGGGGAGTAAGGCAAAGGTCCACTCTTCGGTAATTACATTCTGCCTCCATAACTTCTCCATCAGCTGCAGTATGGAATGGAATTTTTCTCTGCAGCCATGAGCAGACAGAACAAGAGGTCTACTAGTAAGAGGTTTACCTTGGATTTTGTCCCATCCAGTATG
The DNA here is from genome assembly GCA_013396655.1 of Campylorhamphus procurvoides. Classification (NCBI taxonomy): domain Eukaryota; kingdom Metazoa; phylum Chordata; class Aves; order Passeriformes; family Dendrocolaptidae; genus Campylorhamphus; species Campylorhamphus procurvoides. The sequence goes on from WBMV01007810.1 coordinate 1,991,277, forward strand.
TTATGGGATACCAAATTTCAGAAAGAGACTCAGGATTGCATGAGACTGATTGGTAAGACTTCACCTGCAAAGAACTGCCCTGGCTGTGGCAATGATCTTTGACTCAGACCATGTCAATCAGAGCATGGAAAGAAAAGGAATAGCGTCTTTTGAGTTGCATTGATTTAGATGCAGTTTGTAGAAGGGATCTGAGTGAGGTGAGTGGGAGGATGAAAACTTCCCTGGTGCATTTTGTGATTTAAAAATAATAATAATAAAAGAAACCCCTTGTGTTCTGAAAACTCTATTAAAAGAAATGTACTTACTGCTGAAGAACAGAATGAAAGCAGAGTAAGGGTTTCAGCCAGGCAAACCTGAAAAAAAATATTGTATTTGGGGCCAGCTTTAGGGAGTGGAGCTGGGAGCTGAAGGAAACAAATGGCTTTGCAGTATCTGAAGCAAACCAAGCCAGCTCAATATATATTTATCTGAAACAGCCAGTTACCTTGTACTGAGTGTTGGGGAGGCTGAGAAAGAAAGAATGATCTCTTGCTGACCAAGTGGCAGAAAGAAGCAGCTTTGCCTGGCCCACAGAGGCTCATGTGCCATGGTGGGCTAGTAGTATGAAAGAGGCAGACTCCTCAAGAAGTGTTTTCTAAGAAGCTCACAGAAATCATCCCCAGTTGTAGAGGAAATTACCTGAGCTTCAAGGACCACTGGTTTACAAATATGTGTAAGCTAGTGCCCTCCCCTTTTCTCAGCTTGGGGCAGGGGAAGTCATTTGGAGACCTTGAAAGCAAAGGGGCATTTTAAAACAGATGTGGTGTTTGTTACACAGGAAAAGAAAGAGAGGGAGATTGTTGCCTTGCGCTCTCGATAACAGTGGCAAATTTGAGAGGTAAACAGGGGAAAAGGGAAACAGAGAAACTAACATCTGAGAGCACTAGTGGCAGGGAAATAAGAGTGGGAGAAGAAATCTGAAATGCTAAAGATGAAATGTGCTCCTTGTTTGTGGAAAGGTGGAACTGTGACAAACTCAGACCTGGAGCTTATGTTTTATTATACATTTTCCCCTTGACCCCTGGAGAATGCACAAATAAAATCAATTAATGGGCCTTGAAGAAGAATCACTTTAAACTGTTCAATTAAACACTGCAATGCAGAGAACAGAAAGGAGTGGGGGGGGAAAAACAATAAATACATCTGAAAAAATGGACTTGTCTGAGGCGCCTGGGCCCCGACATGCACCATTACTGACGGATCGAATCACACTTCCATTAACACCATAATCTTATAGACTCCACAGGCCGTAAAAAAGGGATTTACTTTAATCAGGTTTGGTTAGGGCTGAATTTGAAAAGCGCTACAAGTGAAATAAAACACGACCTCATCCCCCCTTTGATTTTCTTTCTTCTCACTCTGGCTCTCTAATTTACAATTTGCCAGCCACCAGTGGTTCATTTCTAATGGCTGCGATCCACTGGTGTATGTCGCACTCTCTCCCTTTTTGTGGCGGAAATGATTAGGGAGAACATACACCTTTCATTTCCATCCCCACCTCCCGCTTCCCTGGACAAATGCCCAGGATGTAGCATTTTCTTTCACACTGGCTTTCGTCTTCCACGTTTGTGTGTTCCACACCCTTTCCCTGGCTGTTCTGGGGATGATATTTGTTCACTCGGTCTGTGTCTGTGAAGAGATTGGGGAGGAGGGGGAGGCATGGGCTAGAGATGCACAGTTTGCCCACTGGCTTCTAAGGATGAGTATTGATCCCTGAGGAGACCAGGAAGCCACAGGGTATCAAAGTAATGGTTTCTGTTTTTCTTTCCACCCCCTTTTTCTTTGCCTCTTTTCCATGTTGCAGCCTGCTCAATTTCTCATGGGGGGCCAACTAACTGTTGTGATTCCTGTTCCTTTTTTAATTCATCCCAATAAGAGCAAATCCAACACTATGCAAAGGACTGAGCTTACAAGTGTGTTTGCTTCTGCTGCCCCAACTGTCTCACTATCGTTATTGATAAAAAATACCATGTTTTATGTGGTGTGGAGAAGTGCTTTATTGGTTTAATGTCAGCTAGCAACTCAGTACCACACAACCACTCACCAGGGCATTGGTTGCCAGCAATAAAGTTTGTTAACTCTATTATTAGTCAGTCTGCTGTCTTCTACTAGGCTCTCTTGTCCTTTTGTAGAAGTCGCATTTTGACCATGATGTGGCACTCAGGTAGCAGTAATGAGGAACTGTAGGAACAAAACCAAAACAAAGCAAAGAGCAATCAGTTGGAATAGCTGCTGCTGCTGCCCATGCCAGTGTACAGTGACCTCTGACTGGGTCTCCCCTGCGCTGTGGTATAATGGACCAGCTTGGTGGGAAATGGGTTGGGTAAGTCCTAGGTGCAACACAACAAAATTAACTCACAGCATCTGTGAAGGATTCTGCTAGGTCAGCTGTGGCATAAGAGTTGCTTTGTGATAGCTGGATGCTGACAGATGTATTTTGGTTCCCAACACACTGCCTATGGAAAATCATCAGCTTGTTTCACAGAGTTGCAACTTTCTGAAATTTGCCCTCTCTTACTTTACGTTCTCCCTTCCTTCTCCAACACACAACCCACATTACATGACTGAAGATGTAAAATCCTTGTGTTTAGCTGGAAAATGCTACCCACTTCTCCCACACAGGTCTAGAAAGCCATACAACCAGACTGAACTTATTGCTCAAAGTTTTAATGATAAAGTTTTTAAAGGCCAAATGAAAGCAGTAGGCAGGAGAACCATTTAAGCATTGCACATGAAATCTGGTTGCATAGCCACACTTGACTTCCTGAGCCCCGGAAAATGGAGGAAACATTATTCCTTAGTCCATCTGGGAAAACCTGCTACTGGAGAGCTAACAGAGAGACCAAGTACTGCCTGTCTAGGTCAGTATCGCTTGATGACTCCTAAGGCAAGGGTGAAGGAATATGCTTTATAAGGAAGGAAACCCATCAGAGTGTTCATAAAAATAGATTCAGGGTGCAAAATTTACACAGTCCTCCTAAAAGGGGGAAACGGTTTTGAATTTGTTCAGGTTGTTCAGTACAATCAGACATGAAGAATGACAGGAATACAGAGGAAAGTGAAAAAGTGAAGGGAAATGGACAGAAGGGGAAAGTGATAAAGAGGAAAGGAATACTGCCAAAGAGTCATTTCAATTTAAGAGGAGATGCCTAATGGGAAAGAGACTGTTACATGGACATTATGGGTGTTCATGTGTATACATGTAAGAGTGAGAGAGAAAAAGGGAGAGAAACTGAAAGGACGGAAGCAAAAAAGAGTCTGAATGAGAGTTTGGTCATGGGAAGGCAAGGCTAATGTTACCAAGTGATAATAAAGGCAGGCAAAGGGGGGAAAAAAGCATGCAATTCACTTAAAAAACTCCCCAAGTTTAAAAGCTCCCCAGAGGCTTTGTAATAGAAAAGGGCTTTTAAGTGCTATTTTTTCCCCGTTTTTCCTTTGGGGATGTCTCAGAGGAATGATTTATTGTCTAATGTATTTAAAGTGACAAGGCCAATTTTGGCGAGCTCGCTGTAGCGGTGCCAGCAGCACTGTTCGCGGTGCTGCAGAACGTACCCTCTGCTGATGGGTGTGATGTGAGGCCACACTGCTGGGCTCTGGCAGCGCAGAAAGACAAGGCAGGGGACGCCTTTGCAGAGCAGTCCGGTAGGGAAACAGCATCCCAGTACATTCCTGGGTTAGCTGGTGGAAATAGAAGAAATGAATGCAACAATACAGAGAGAAGATGGTTAGAGGCTAAGTCCAATTCCTGCACCCAAGAAAAGAGAGATTGGGTGCCCTTTGAAGACAAGAGCTCTTTCTCCATTCCCTTTCCATGCTATCTTCTGCTGTAGCACTTGGCCTGTAACTCTGCCAGAGCCTTGGCTTCTGCTGAGCTGTTTGCAGGCCAGTTTGGGATGTTCCTAATCACTGGTGAATCCTGAAAGGTTACCTTTTTCTCTGGGTCTGAGGCATGACTGCAATCCTCTTCATGCCACTACAGCTGCTGGAATCAATAAGCCTCACCTTCTCAAGGAGAGTTTGAAACAACCTCAGGGCTAAGTTGTTTTTTTTCGTCTTTTCCTTAATATTGAGGTTGTGTTTGCTTTTGCTCTATTACACTTATATTTATAACCCTTAATACAATTCCTCTACCTTCTTGGTATTTACACACTTGTAGATGGTTAATCTTACTCCTTGCCAAGCAATACATATTTAATTATTTTAATCTCTTCTCATATGTCAGTGCTTTCAGACCCTTAATCATATTTTTTTTTCCTGCTGCTCTTCTCTGAATTCTCTGTGCTCATCAACATCTTTAGTAAATGCGTGTTGCCCAGAATTGAGGGCAGCATTCCAGGTGCTGTCCTGCCAGATCTGTACAGAGGGCCAGTATCTCCTCACTTTCTGACATGATTTCTCTGCAGATGAAGCACAGCACTAACTTTTTTTTTTCTGCTGCTATAGAACATTGGAGATCTGTAACTGAATTTGCCATCCACTATATCCCACAGCCCTTATTTGATCATTACCATTTTCCAAATATACCTTCTTTTAATGTCCTGCTTTCCATTTATTTTCCCTCATATATTCTAACCTGGATTATTATAAACTGATTCTCATTTTCTTTGCTGGTCCCTGCTCATAACCTTTTTGGCTTATGTTGTATTTGTCTTTCCACAGCAATGGGTTAGGGAAGAAGCAATTCATGTTTCTGTAGGCTTTTATTAATTTTTTGATCCTCTGCTCCCCGCATTTCCTTGTGCTTGTTTTTTCACTCCTTCCCTGGAACTGTGCCCCTTGCTCACAAATGGTCAACAGCCAGGCAGCTGTGTCTTGTCTCTGTTAGGTGCCAGGGAGAATCTCCTTGACTTGAAAAGCAGCAGCAGCTACCTCATGCTCAGCTTGGCTGTGCAAATGCCAAGTGCGGCAGCCAGCTTTGCATGTCCTAACTACTGTGTGATGCTTCCTCTTATAATCAGTCCGAGCATCACTGCTTCTCCCAATTGCCCCCTGCACTTAATTGACCAATAGAGCTAGACATATGGAGGATCGAATCACAAACCCAAATCAGCAGTTGTCAAAGGAGATTAATTCAAACAGGAAGCTACAAAACACTTGGGTTTTTTTCTTTCTTTTTTCTTTTTTTTTTTACCCTCAGCACCAATAGAGGAATTTATTACTAATATCCTCAGCTGTATACTCAGACAGATAGCAATGATTCAAAGCAACTCAATGCACTCTTTCTACCCAACTTTCCCTGTGATTTCTGTAGTATTTAGGATATTACTGAGTGAGAGAGAGAAGAAGCTCCATTCACACTGCCTGATTCAAAGTACCTAAGTTAGATTAACCTGTGCCAGACAGAGAGGCTATCTTAATTCATTGTACAGTCAATGCAGAGAGACAGGTGCTCTCAGTTTCTCTCTGGAGGTACTTCTCACTGCTGACTCCAAAGAAGTGAACGTCATAAGTCAGGTGCACCCATCTTCCCCCTTTCATCTCCATTGTCCTCTATATTGTGCTCAGGAGTCCTCAGCTCTGAAACACATCTAACCCCAGCTGTGGCTGTGTCCTGCTCTGACTGCCAGTCACAGCCATGCTGTGAGATCAAGGCTCCTTTATGTTAGCTGCTGCATGCTCTTGTGCCAAGAGGTGATTTTTCCCAGTCCTGTGTTCTAAACAAACAGCAAGGAGGCAGCACAGGCTGAAGGGATTGTCTTAAAGGTGCAGAAGGTGGGAAGTTAGGAAGACTGAGGATCTGCTTGGCAGAGCAAGGCAACCTGCTTTATAAAGTGCTGAGCAGAGACTTTGAAGGGGACCCTCATCTTTCCCGCCTCAGTCAGTAAAGCAAAGCAGCTCTCTCCCCTTGACAACCTGCAGCTGTGGAGGGGAGATCACAGCTGAAGACAGGCCCCATTGTCTCCACTCTGAGGGTTGGAGTAGTAGTAGGAGTTGAAGTAGTCCTTGGGTGGATTAGATAAGCCTGTGCCAAAAGGACAGGCTGATGTTGGTACTTCTGATGAGATCCCCCTGTGCTTAGGATGAGGTAGCAGGTGGAAGCACTAAGGGTAAAACAAAGTAGTGGGAAAAACAGTTGTGTCTCAAGTACAGCTATCTAAAGCCAGGACCCGCTACCTTAGAGGAGTTTTTTACTTCTTTGTTTGCTGTGTGCCTATGCTGTATCCTCTGAGGCCTGTATTCAACCATCAAACTAAAGCCGAAGATTGTCTCCTTCCTAAGCAGTTGGTGCAGAAAGGGAAGATGCTTTGCAGGGATTTTCTGCCTGGTGAGGAAAACATAGAGGACAAAAGTCCTTGTGGGGCAGCTCTCAGGTGAGCAACAGACTGCTATTTAAGGTCTGGAGCTGTCTTGGAGGGCAGAATACAAAGACTAGAATTAAACTATCAGTTTTCAACCTGTCTGAAGGAGAGGTCTTCCTAGCCACTACTGTGGGACCAGCAGCTTTGGATCTGCCCTGTGGGGGCCAAGCAGACAATCGATGGGATGGAGGAGTCCTGTCTGTGTTGTCCCCCTGACTGGGCTGCAATATGTGTGGTTACAGCATAGAGGAAACAGTTTGGACTGGTCACTCTGCTTGTTTCTTGATTAACTGCAATCAGCAAAGAGGAAGAGGACAGAGGTCTTTGTACTGAAACCCTCTGCTCAATACCTAGCAGTGATTTTTGGTTTTTTCCTTTTTTCTCTCTCTCAAAAAATTAAGAAGTGTGAGGATGCATGAAGATTGGAATAGAAATCATTGACAATCTTATCATACTACCATATAAATCAATAATATGCACTTGACTGGAATAATACTGATTGCTGCATCCTAGGAAACCTGTAGTAGACTGAGGTGGGATCTGAAACTCTGAGGCTGGCCTTTTTTTAAAAGGTGCCCAGATAAGCTATGGGCTGCTTCAGGAAGTGCTACGTGAAATTCCACAACCTGTGTTATTCAAGGGGTCTGGTATGACCACCATAGTGGACTGTGTGTGTGAATGTCTTCAGCTGCAACCTTGGAGTTGTAGGAAAGACTTTCAACAGGACAATTCCAGCCTGATGCTGCTGTATGTGGAAGAGTGCACAAAGGTAAGGGGAATGGTGACTGGTGTAGAACAGTACTGCATGAATAATTTTATGTGTGTGGGAGATGGTAATTATCTTAGTTTGGCTTAATGAAAAGAAGGCTGGAAATTGAAATCTGATCATGTGTATTTATGTTGTGAGAGTAAAAGTTTTGGGGTGAAGTTTTCTTACTCAGAAATATGTTATTTTTGCTTGGGTAGAAAGTGCAAAGAACAGGGTTGTAGTTTGAAGTGTATTCTGGTGGTAATTCTCTGAGCTAGCTAAACAAAAGTGGCCTTAGCACAGGTGAAAGAAGTGTAATGTGGCCTCTGCTTGTTAAGATGAGCCCTCTGCTCCCCCTGCCACTCCCTGCAGTAGGATTTGGCATACCTCAAGAAACTTGGGTGGGATTCTTCCAGTAATTCTGGGGGTCAGCAAAGCTTTACCTCTTGCAGGGGTTGCTGTCCTTTGCACATACAGGTACCTGATGAACTCAAGCATAGAGCTACAGGGTTAAATATTCCATTTTTCTCTGACAAGCTAGTTGTTGCTTGAAATGGAGAAATACCTATGCACACCCCTCCTAACTGGGGCAGCATAAGTTGGTGCCACCAGAGATCTCGCAGGTTGTCAAGTGAGCAGGATTAGGGATGGCCCAGGAATTTGAGAATAAGCGCTGCTGTGTTGTGCAGGATAAAAGGAGATGGTGATCAATATATCTTAGAGCTTCAGGGCTTAAGGCAAGCAGCATCTGACAGGATTAGGAAGAAACTTTTTTAACATGGGCTAGTCATCCTGTAATTGCCTGCCTGGGATACTCACACATCCTTTTCTGATACCCTAACAGAGACAGCCACCTGAAAGAGTCGGCTGCTATGGCAAAACTTGTGTCTTGCAGTGTACCATAAGTTATGATGCAATGAAGCTTAAATTCCTTGGAGAAGGGAGGCAATGCCTGCTGCACCATGAGTCCCACCTAAAGAGGATGGAAGGAAGAAGCTTAAAATCAGGAGGGTGGTGGTAGTGTGGGTGGAGAAATGGATGGATGCAGGTGTAGAGCTTGTGGGTTGGTGAAGGAACTTGCCAGCTGCTTCCTAGAGCTTGCACAGGTGTGCAGGGGCTCATTATATGAAGTGACTGTCTTCATTAACACAGTGGCAGATGTTGTGGGATGTGACTGTTGTAAGCACTGGGGAGAGGGCAAATCTGGAGCTGAGGACTTTGGATTTGATCCTTGCTACAAGCATGGTAGTACCTTCAGGTATATGCAGAAGGCAAATGTGTGCTTCATGGGTCTTCCCTCTTTTTCTCCATGATATAATTCCTGAACTCGGTGTTTACTGGTTCTTCTATCCTGACCTCCCCTATTGTAATGACTAAAGGTAGTCTATCCTATGAAATGCATATATGTCAGGGACTTCTAGTAGCTATGAAGGTAATCAAGGCTTCTCATCCAGTGTTTGAACACAAAGGCTACGGAGCTTGCCTTTCTTTCCATAGGATGTATTTCATGATCTGGCTGGGGTTTTGTAGTTCCTGGGCACTGAAGTCCTCTACAGTGATGATTTTATGCAAGGAGAAATACTGTCTGTGTTCTGGCTTCCTCTTTTGCAATGGAAATACTAATGCACAGTAGCATACTCTATAAAGGGCACTGCACTTGTGTGACCTGTTTTGTGTGCTGTTTTACTCTTTCTGACAATTGTGGTACCCGCCATGTACTTTTGGGGAAAAGAAAAGCGCACCTGATATAGCAGGATTATAATGGAAGAAAGGGAAGGTCAGTTCTGCTACAGCTTTGTTTATCCTTGGAAGAAACAAGGATTCAGCAGAGGCTGGGTTTGTTTGGCTGCTAAAGTCAAGACACAGAAGGAATGGAGTTGACTTCTGTAAATACGCTGAATCAAAATAGAGCAGGAAGAGAAAAAGGCTTTTTAAGTTGAAGAACAGTGTTGGCACAAGAACAGAAGGGGATGAACTAGTTTACAACTAGTAATGGGCTTCAAAAGAAGCATGTCTGCTGAAATTGTTTGGGTTAAATACTGAGTCATTCTTAAAATGAATATTAAATTGTAAGGGGAATGATTGGGTCACTGATGGTGACTGATGCCCTTATCTGACTTCACTTCCCCCTAACACAGTGGACTAAACCTGTGAGAGATACTGTGTTGTATCTCTCACTTCTGGGAATAACTAGAGTCTAATAAGGATGTAGGTGAAATATTCTTCCAGCTATTTTGGGCTTTCTCAGGTCTCTGACAATCAGCACAGTTGCACTTTAGAGCCTGCTTCAATGTACTCCTTCATTTGAATTCCTCTACTTAAGTATCAGCATTTCCATTTCACAGATAAAGAAATTGAGACAGAGAGGTGAAATTACTTGCTTGATGTGCTCACAGTAGAATCGGGACCAGCACACAGTGAAGGCTCAGTGCTGGCTGCATCTGCCAGTTTATGCTCCTACTCCTGTGCAGAAGGTCTGGCTAGCAAGCCTCGCTGCTGAAACCTGGTGGGCTGAAGGCTTTCTGGCAATTCTCTGAGACATAGCATGTTGCTTTATGGAGGCTTTTAAGTCTATGGAATCTGTTATTTTTGCTTTTTATGTCTTATAAGGCAGACGATAAAGGAAACATAGCAAGTATTCTTTGCAACTTTAATCCCAGTATGTGCACATTGCACTTAGCACAATAACATCTGGAAGTAAGTTTTTTTGTTCATTGTGATGTTGAAAGACCCGATGATTGCTGGACTAAAGGTTAATCACAGTTGTGCAATCTGGCAGATTGGGGAAGAAGAGAAAGCAAGCCCATCCTGCTCTTCTCTGCCTAGCTAATAGTCATGGGTCCTTCTGGCACCACTTTGACTTTGTATAAACAGACCAGCTGCTGCTGTTCCCTCTTAGTGAACTGTGAGAGAGCAAGGGCTGTATTTAATAGAGATTGCTATACTCCTGCTCAAATAATTGGAGCAAGCAGGGTTTAGGATGTCATCTGCAGTGGTTGTGCTTGTTACTACCTGTCACATGTTGGTAGAGCATCACCTTATTACTGTAATACAGGAAGGAGTAAAACCAAACCAGTTGTGGTCTGTGTGCCTGCTTCTTTGTATTCTCTTCCCTGCCCATTGTAGCTCTAGGTCCTGCCAGTGATTTCAGACAGAGGCCTTTAGGAAAAAGGGATTTCTGAAAATATCTGAGCATGGGAGATGACAGTGCTTTGATTTAATCTGACTGAGGGAGAATGTGTAGTGTGAGGCCAGCTCTTTATTGAACCTCACAGGGTTTATCCAGGAGAAACCCCTGTGAGTGTCTCTACTGTGGGGGAAGCTTAACTTGGCACTCACACCTTCTCAGCCATTGAAGCTGCCCAGCCATGAGATGCACAGCTGTAGAAAAAAGGTTTTCATTAGCTCTATGGCTCTCAGAGCTACTTGTTTAATTTCGCATTTATGATTTAAGAATGTGCGTGTGTATATCAAGCACTTAACATTCATCTTCTCTCACATGCATTATATTGAATCTCATATTCTTTTACTGTTTGCTTTTGCATAAGTAATTGTGACATAAGATCTGAATTATTTCATCAATTTTTGCCTGACTCTGTTATACACACTGGTCTTGCCCTTCGCTATTACAGTGTAGTGGCACCACTTTAACCTGTTCAGCTTTTGAGGGTTGCCTGTCTATCAATATCTTTTAAGTGCAAGCAGTATTTGTTTTACATAGCTCCATAGTCCACATAATATTTGGCAGTAGAGAAGTCTCATGTGAAAACTTACTACACATGCATGTAAAAGGTTCTGGGGAATAAAATGTAAAAGAAGGATGATATTGCTGACTGGCTGGCTTGGTAGTACAGATGCTCTTTTGTAGTAGTACAGATACTCTTAGTAGTAAAGGTACTCTTTTGTGAACTGAGAGGGCTGGTTAAGCAAGGATTAACGTTCAAGGCACTGAGCTGGAACTAAAGAAAGCAATTCTAAGCAGTCCCAGAGACTGCTTGAGTGATTGTGGATAGTTTACGGGATTTTTCTTATTCACCTTCTGTGAAGGCATGTAATACCATGATCCCTTATCATGTGTATTTATGGGTTACGTGATCTGGGCAGGAAGTATCTGCTATGTTTGTACAACTTGGAATAAAATCAGACGATAATCTTGGTGAAGCTTGTTGCTACGCTAAAACAAATGGTCATGGGGTTTGGAATGTGACATGGAGCAACCTCACAATTTGGAGGATTGATGGGTCAACAAATAGTGTGAGATAGTCATACTGGAAGGAGAGAATAGGACAGGAATGGCTTCAAGTAGACAGGATTGTTTTAATTGAGAAGCAGGACTGACAGTATTTTGAAGGGTTTGACAGACATGGAAGCTTAGCACTTGTAAGCCTTCCTCTTTACATACTAGCTGATATTTTTACAGCGTACAAATGTTTGGTGGCATCGATTGTTTGGGGAGCCTAAAATGTAAACCTCATTGCTCATCTCTTGTCCAGCTGCGGTGTTGGCTTAAGATTCAGAGGAATAAACTTAATTATTTAATGTTTGAGCACAGTGCTTAAAGAATGAAAGGGATCTTCCTGCTGGATGGTCCATCACGATATTAATTTGGGAGAAAAGTCTGCTTTGTCACCTTGAGCCCATGTGATGTCACTCATCATGAAGGTGCTCCCTGTTAGCAGGAGGGACTCAGCAATGACAAGTGCAGCCTTCTATTTCTAGAGGATTCAAAGTTTAATTACTTTGTCGCTGTCTCATGTAAAATTGCTTCAGGCACAAGGAACACTCGGGACTCCCGTGTGCCAGGGAAGTGGTTGCTCAACCTGAAGTGATGACACTCTGTTGAGCTGCCTGCACTTGGTGTGGTCCCAGCAGTGGTGTGCTTGCAGCATTTATGAATTACCAGCACTGGCAGGTCTTTTGTGTGCTTCTCACAAGCAGCAGCTCTAACTCTGCTTAACCCTGTGCTGCTGATTCCTTTTGAGAGCTTTTGGTAGCTTGGTGTGGCCTCCGTTTTCAGTGTTTGGCCTCTAGTTTGAGGTGTCTCCATTCTTGCAGCCATGCTGCTTGAGACACTAGGAGTTGATGCTTCTCCTGCCAGCCAGGCTGCTCTGAACACGTGGTGAAGAAAGGGTGGGGATTATAACTGCTTGGCCTTAGGTGTAAAGTGCTATTTAAACATCAAATGCTCAGGCAAAAACTTCCATGTAGATGGTGCCTATGGGCACCTGACAAAGCTGTTTGGTCATAAATGTTTCTATTTGCACACCTCATGACAAAACAAAATGATAATTCCTTCTGGACTCCAATTCTAGCCCAAACAAGATGAAGTTGTCTATGGACTCAGGCTCTCTCAAGGTATCACATGTCAGCAAATTAATGGTGGCTTTTTGCCTCTGCTACTGTACTTGCATGGCCTCCCTTTGCAGGGAGGGCTAAGCTGAGTGAAAATGCTTCCTCTAGGGCCTTCTGAATTCCCCAGTGCAGGAGACTCCACAGCATGAACTCAAACCTTAATACATGCAAAAATTCACAGGAGTGAGTTGTTTTAAATGCCCAAAGGGCAGGCAAGGTTTCAGCTGGTGCTTTCTCTTCCTAATGCACCGAAGTCAATCAATCATGAGATGCAAATCTGTAAAAAACGAGGCTTCATTAGTTCTGCTGCTCGAAGCACTCCCTTAGGGCTTTGTTGGTGTCTTCTTTTTCTTTTCATTAATGTTAAATTGCATGTCTTTGAGCTGCTTGTTCTTAATGTGGTCAGGTGTGTCTCAAGAAGTTTTTTAGAGGGGCAACCTTCCTGTCCTTCTGTGAGATTTGCAGTTGTTATTAAAAATGGAGGGAGAGTACTGTCCCTGTGCTATTTATAAGCATTGTCTGATGGACAAGAACTTGCAACCTTGTGTAATGCTGTCAGTGACCCGGTCAAGGAAGGGAGTTGCTTTTTAATGAGATATGCCCATGGGGATGCTTTGATCTAACTTCTTGGGGAGGCACAAGGAGAACAGACTGAAAGGAGACGATGGATACAGGTGTCTTAGCTCAGGCCTTTGCCCGCTGTCTTCAAGGGCCCTGTCAAATGAAGAAGGGGCTTTGTGAAAGACAGCAATTTGTTTTGCCAGAGTGGTAACTTAGAATGTCAAAAGCCCTGAACAGCTTTTTGCAGACACTCTCTGAAGCATCAACAACAACAAGTCATTTACGAATGAAAGAAATGCACTGTGCCATCCAGACCTTGGAGGTACTAAGCAGTAATAGGGTATCTGTAAGGAATTTTAAAACCGTTTCTGCATATGAAACCCTGCATGAAAGTTGTATTGAATATTAAATAACCTGTAAGTACACTTATTTTCCACCTATACTTTTTCTGAAATATTCTTGGTTCCTAAAAGCCCCTCTGATACAAGGAGATGGTTAGTGTTTACTTACTGGTTTGGTTTTTTTGGTCCTATGGCAGCAAGGGAGAAGTAAGGAGCTCTACAGAGGTCTTCTGAGAAAGTCATAGTTGATCTTGGCTTCATCTGAATTTGGAATAGCAGTGCAGTTCTCCCAACAGCTAAATGTGACTGGAGGTCTGAGCCCTGAAACACTTAAGCAGATATTCATTCATTACAGAAATGGGATGCTTCTAGTAAGAGCTAACAACTGTGTTTCTCTCCTGAAATGGATTGAATGGGAGATGAAAGGGCTTTGAATTTTAAAAATTAACATAGAAGAATGTTTTTGAGAAGCCTGAGCTGCAGCCCTTGGTGCCTTATTCATATTAGAGCTGTTCTGAGGGCACATCTGCTTATGCTTACCTGTACATGAATATAGTGCCCTGGGATGTAGTCCAGTTTTTTATTTGAACACAGATACATGGTTTATCCATCATTCTGCTGTCCTAAAGTTCAGCCTTTTTTTTTTTTTTTTTTTTTAGTCTTCTGAGTCTTCGTTCTTTGTGTCCACTGTTGCTATATCTTAACACAGTCCAGCTGGATACTGCCTTCTGTAGTATCCATCTAGCTCAGCAGGAAACTGTGATTACAATCAACTGCTCCCAGGCCACTTCAGCACAGCCTGATGAGAGTGAAGAATACTTCAGGTGTGCTGCCCTCTCCCTTGCTGCTAGCTTTTCAGAACTGCTGTGCATCCTTGATTCTGTGATCCTGCTGGACAATAGGCAAAGGAGAGCAGCATCATCATCCCTGCCTGGCCACTAGACGTGTAACTTATTTCTGTCTCCTGTGCCTGAGATAAAAGGACCTATTTAGGTGGCCTATTTAAATTTTGCAGGGAGCTCATATTTCAGTGTTTTCCATGGAACCAGCAAATCTCGGTGTTTTTAGCCAATTTATCAGTGTGTTCTCCCTGTTGGGGACGGCATGATATCTAGTCCCAGTGAGAATTGCAGTGCTCTTTGTTTCACATGAAAGTTCTTGCAGTGGTAGATGCCAGATGCTAATAGCTGTTTCAAGGCCTCTTGCTAGTGCTCCTAGATAGGCTAGGTCTGCTTACATGTGAGAGCTTACTAGCAGTGGTTTCTAATGTTGGACACCATGAAGCCACCTTCTCCATGGTTCGTGGCTCCTTGTGATTTGATCAGTTCTCAGTAGTGGAAACCTGGAGATGTCCAAAGTGACTGCAGCTATTTTAGTCCTCATCTATTGTGTTTTCTTGCATCATTCTTACCCATTCTCTCATTTTTCTGTCCCTTAATTGTGGTGGATTTTTTTTTCTTGAATACCAGGTAAAAAAGGATAAGCTTAACAGGGTTTTTACTAAGAAAAAAGGGGATTCAGAATATGCATTTGTGAAACCCTAGATGGCAACTGGAGTATAAATTATGTCTAAACCATGAGATTACTGGAAGTTCATGTCCTGTTAGAAATGAGCCAGGTATCTTTGAAACACAGAAGTATTCAGAGCATCTCTGTTCATGTCAATATGCGCACCCCCTCCATAATGTGCCCGGGGTCCCAGTTGTTGTCTTGCTCTGTTAAATTTATACTTACTGGCCAAGGAACTGTTATCAATATACTTCTCATGCATGAGGAATTTTATCTTGATAACAAATGTTTGTATTTATATCTCTGTTTGGAATTACTGATTAAGATGACTAGAAAATTTGCATTGAAAATGTGTTCCTCTTGCCCTCACTCCTACAAAGCAGGCAGGATTCTGAGAACTTGTTTCCCAAGACCTTCTGTGATTTCTTCTGGTTGAAATCATGGTGTGTTGATGGTCAAACAACCACATTGCATCAGGGGAGACAAAGAGGAGCTAGCTAATCTGGTATATAGAAGATGACGAGGAAATGAGAACAATTTAAGTCCCCCTTGAGAATGTGCAGTACTTTCTTGGAGCATGGCTGGTTTGTGGTAGGGAGGGGAAACCGGTTCAACAAATTGAAACAAAATGCTTGATTCAATAAAGGTTTAAACATTTTACTTGAATTTTCAAAAGTGTTAAATAATTTATCATGCTGAATTCAAGTTTTCAAAATGTTCCTTTTTATACAAGTCCAACTTCTGAATTTCCATCAGAATTGGAAATGGAAGTAGATACTAAAATAGTGGCATTTGGTAGGGAAATATTCTTTATTTGTTCACACTTAGGCTTAGAGTAGTTATATTTTGTGTGAGAGGGGGAATAATTTTGCAGGTGTGTTGTAACACCCTGAGTTGCTATATGCAGAAACTGAGGACAGCACCAGACCTCACTGAAGGCAACAGCTTTGCCCGGCCAGTGGCAAGACATACACTTTGGAAATGTGACCCATGCCAGGGGAGAAATGCCTGAAAAAGGGACTTTTGTAAAGGCTTATTGCACTGCAGTGAGGGCTACGTGCTGGCTGTGAGACCTGTTGTTAAAGTGTACTGCTTTCCACAATGTAAAAGGAAGAAGGCCATGTGTGGGAGTGCTAGAGGTTGGGCTCTGTGTCTGTGAGGTCATAAGCAGGTTGTGGGAAATGTGCATTCCAAAGGATCCAGGGAAAGAATGGTTGCTCACCACCTCCATCTCTGCCTACTGGTGTCCTCTCTAGTGGGATGAACTGTGCTTTCCTCTTCCCACCTGACCTAATTTCTGTAGAGATCGTTCAGTGTTTAGGAGGGGATTGGAGTCACTACTGATGACAGCTGTAAAAGCAGAAAACTAACTAAGAAATGATATGCTGTTACAACTGTTTAAGTACAGGATATTTATGCATTCAGTCTGATTACTCAAATGTTGCTTGGCACTTTATTCTGTGAGTGATTAGATGATAAACTTTATATGCAAAAAAAATCTGCATCTGCACATGCTGTCATACCGCTACGTCTTAACTCAGGAGGGGAGGAGGAGGAGGAATATGCTGGGAGGCCGTGCCAGTAAGGTAGAAGGAACAGCTCTTGATTTAGAAGATATAGGACCTGAGTTCTGCACAGACAGATTGGCGGTTGTAAGCAGTTCTCCCTGGGCCTGGATTTTCTCCAGTGACAATAGCATTTGCCAAATGCCTTGTAAAGAGTAGTTATACATCAGGGAGATGAATTAGTTAATATATATGGGTGGCAGTTTCTGGATTTCTGTTTTTTCCCCTTGGGCAGCTCACACCATAAATAAAAGATAGGTTTCCCTGGGGAAGAGCTGGAAGAAAGGGGCAGCTATTGAAGCAGGAACTGAATGTGAGCCTGTAGCAGTACACCTGTGTCTCTTGTCTATATCTTCAGAGATGTCTCTCATGTATGTGTATATCTTTAAATCTAGTGAGCAAAACACAGATTGTAATGTAGAAGGCAAGAGCTGATAGCAATTGTCCAGCCAAATCAAATGCAGGTGCAATCCAAAGCTTTGATGGAAAATGTCAGCCATTGATAACCTGCCCTGCCCCCCGCCAAGTGACACCTGTCCTGTGCTGCAGCAGGGGTCTCAGTGGCCACCTATAGATTTCTTTTACCTTTTCATCATGTCACTGCAGCCTGCTTCTCTATCTAATTCTAAAATGCAAATTTTACTTGCCCTGCTGCTGCTACCTCTGCAAAGGTTATTTTCCAAGTACATGCAGATGATATTGCAGGTGCTTTCTGCAAAGGTCTTCAGATGAGATTTCACTTATGTTTCAGTTTCAATTCTGACTGCATAGCATAAGCCTGCCTTAAGGAGAAGTTTTTGTACTGGTCTAGGCATCTTGAATTGTTGTGAATTTCTTTGTCTTTACTTTTTCAGAGAAATTTGTGAACACTTCACCAGACGCCTACACAGCCTTGATACCAATCATGCAGGGTGAGCTGTAGGAAAATCGATGCATCACTTGTCTTGGCAGTTCCAAAAAGGAGATAGTTACTGAAGTTAGAAATATATTAGCTGTGGGTGTGTGTTGCGTTCTCAAGGTGCTGCAGACTTCCAGTGAAACGATGTATTTGCCTCAGGGTACAGTTGCTTCACTACAGATCCGAGTCTAAAGAAGTGCCCTGTGCCTGAACTGCCCTCTAATACACACCACCACTCAAGATTTGACCCTGCGTTTGAGAATTGTCATTGTAAGTGTCAGGGGTTTTTGAAGTCATCTTTGTCTGCCTACTTGTCAACTATTAGGAATGAAGACCGGTATAGCAAGGTCAATGTTCCAGCCTGATTTGCAAGTCATGTCTATTAAACTTGAAAGGATGGGAAGGTAATGGGCCAAAAGATGTTGAAAATGGCCTAGGGTTAGGTTGGTTTAGATTAACTCAGAAAAATGGTGGGATTATTCCAGTTTCTGCTACCAGGTAACCATCAAGGGTCATTATATAAGGTGAAGAGTTGCTGATGTCCAGTGTGCTCTGCTCATCTTCTCCACAGTTCTCACTCTGTTGATTCAGAGCTGCTGACTTGAGACAGTTTGAAGTCCCTGCTGCAGGTAAAGCAGTCCCTTCTTGTTTCATTCTGCATTTGCAGTGTTGATATATGACTACTTAGTCATTTCTTGTGCTTTGATCTTCTCCTCTGGAAAGAATTTGTGAGTTCATTTTAAATGTGGGCAGAGTTGACAGGTTGTTTCGTGTTGTTTTTGGGTTGTTTTTTTTTTGTTTTCCCCTCCCCCCTTTAAATATCTTTTGAAATTTTCTCTTATTGTGGTGCTTTCAAAAGCAAAACCCCAAACCTGAATGCTCAAAAGTGAGGCAACAAGTATGCTAGGTAGAAATGTGAGACTTAAATGTTTGTTTTGAGCTTAAAACTACAAGTAACAGTTCAGATTTGATTCCTATTTGAGAATAAAAGGTTTAATTGCTTTTTTTAGTTTGGTTTAGATTGACATTTGTTTCAAACTGCTCAAAATGTTCTTTTTTTTCTGCCTAGTTTACCCTCTCTACCTCTGTTTTGCATATGGATATTAAATTCTTCAGGCAGAAACTCTTCCTCTTTGTGCAGCACCTGATAGAATGGAGTCCTTCCTGTGATGGCTTCCCATGCTTTTCCATGATGCACTCTCTTCTGTCATTATCAAACCATAAGGCAGGCACATCTTTGTCCATGAGTCAAATGCAAAAGGGTTTTTGGCAGCACCAGTGCCTGCTCAGTGAAAGTAGATATGAGTGGGACAGATTGAAAAGAATAGATGTATGGTGTGAGATTGCAGACATGTTTTATCTGACAGTAGCCTTCATCTCTGCCTAGTTCAAAGGGTTACATGTTGTATATCCAAGTGTGTTTGTCCCTTCTTTTCTGCCCTTACATTGCTATCAAGGACTGGCAGTGGTACCTGCTGTGTTGCTCTCCCTGTGAAATGTCAACAAAAGCAATTCAACTCTTATACTGATTTGCTCCAGATAAAAAATGTCAGGAAAGCATTCGTTGCCATCAAAGCTTCCCTTTGTAAGAGGAGCTGGCTGGTGAGTAGGCAAGTCATATTACTGATACAGGGATGCCAGTTGAAGAACTGTAAATCAATCAAATGGTTCTGCTGCTATCATAAACCAAAATAGCAGAGCTCAGTCCATTTAGAGATCGTCAGAGCCCTGTGACTGCGTTTATACTGAATCAGTGATCAATTGTTATTTCTCAACCTCTCTTCAACTTTCCCTCTTGCTCTCAGCTTTTCCATTTCTCCTGTTTGCCCTCTGCTTTACCACTTGCACATGCTATCTACTTTCTCTTCCCTTCCTCTTTTATCAGCCACCTCTTGCTCCCAGTTCCAGTTCAACTTCACCTCTGCAAGCCCAGCCGGATGTATAGATGACAGATGTATAACAAGGTTGGCAGGTGCTTTGTTGTTTGGAGAAGAGAGCTCTCTAGTATGTTAGTTTTGGCAGATTTTATTTTCTTTTCATTTGGGAACATCAAGAATTTGGGTTGGGAGGTTCACAAATACAGGTTTTTTCTTTTGAGAAGGTTACAGCCTGTGGGTGTGTTTTACTTTATTTCACTAGAGCCATAAAGGGAATGTGTCCAGCTGATGGGCTCATAAACACTAATGCCACTTAGATCATCATGTATTTTTCATAACGTGAACACATACCTGCATGTGGCAGGCACATGTGATGTATACAGTTGCATAAAAATTTAATTTACTGGTGAGCAGTATGTCTTATGCTGGCAAGGGGGGGTTGGCCTTTTTCTTTATTCTTAATCAGAACTTCTATTACTTGACATTTTGGGTTGACCAGCTGCATCTGCTGTTTAGTGTGATTGTGCAGGTAGTGCATGTGGTCACTTTGTGAAATGGCCATGTGCAGGTGTGCCTCCAGCTGTAGTGAGCCACTTCCTTGGGGAATTCACTGGTATGAAGCAGAGGCTGGGGGTTACTGTAAGAGGACAAGTTGACCAGCGTGTGAGAATTTGAAGTTAGCTACTCCCATGAGTGAATGGAGTAAGAAGAAGATGCCTTTTTATGGCCATGATCTGGCATTCAGTTAGGGCTGGGTCCATTGGCGGTCCACAGAAAAAAAAAAAAAAGAAAAAAAAAAGAGAAAAGAGAGAATTACCAGATCTAAGTGTTCAGGAAAAGCTGCAGCAGAACATGTTTTCAGAGCTCTGGTCTCCAAGTGCATTTTTGGGTGCAGTTACCTTGATGCACGTTTAGCACTTGGCTTATTTTTTTTGCTGTTGTTTCTTTTTCCTCTTCCCTTCCCACAACACATGGCAGGAAAGCCCAGCTCTTTCTTTATCTGTGGGTGGTATATATTCATCAGCCTAGCTCACCACATCAGAACAATCAGCAATTGACCGTATGTTGAAAACAGACACGCTCATTAATTTTAGGAGCCAATGTTCACTAACCAAAATGGCTCATAAACTACCCCAGGGGAGCAGGAGGAAATTGGAATTTCAAGCTGTGGTGCTGTCACGGTGCAGAGGCTGCTGGACCCATTCTCATCTTAGCCCTACGGTGGTCACCTGGGAGCTGCTCTGCTGGCAGGGGCGGCAGCTCATGCATAGCAAACATGGGCCCTTTTCCTCGTCTTTGTGTCCCTTTGCCTGTGCTTGGTGCTATTTAAAAACGGTGGGTGGGATGTGATTTCCTTGTCAGCAAGCTATGGCATGAAAGCACAACTCTGTAGCCTCCTGGAAGCTGAGCTGCTCATTTTGGGATATAGGGAGCTGCTGTTCTCTAGGTCCTCTGCAAATTAAATTACAGTCCAGTTAGATCCACAGTGTAGTCCCCTGGGCAACAAACTACAGTTGCTGCTGAAGTAAGAATATCAAGCCACAGCCACCTCAGGTTGTTTAAGCTATTCTGGTAGCTTTGAGTTAGAGATCTCTTTGGTGTTCCTAACACTGAAGACTTCTCCCACCCCCACACACTTCAGAACTTCTGTTCTCTTTCAAGTTTTCTTTCTTTTTTGTTCTTTTGTTAAAATAATTTCTCTTCCTTCAAGCCTTTCAAAGCACTTCTGAGGTTTCTCAGTCGCACAAAGAAGGCTTTATGGGTTGAATTCCTCGTTGCATTCCTTGTATTTCTAGCTATTTCATGTTTCATATAATATAGGCAAGGTTTTTTTGCGGTGACTAGTGATTATGGGCCGTTTTGTGAGGCTGCTTGCCTACCTTGAGACCCCTTAAAGAGGCTTAATAATCAGAAGGTGATGAGCCCTCATCCTTTAAAGATGAGATCCCTTTCAGTTGTTTCAAGGCAGACTTTGAAAAATGTACATACGCGAGCAGGGAGAGAGGAGACAAATCTCAAATGACCTGGTCATCTATAAAAATTGCATACTTATTTAAGATAGTGGGCTGTGTTTTAATCACTAGAATTGAATAAGTGTTATGCTATGATTTGTGAACTGTGTGTTTTGATGTGCAAGATATGCTTGTACATCTGCAGGAGAAGCTTGCTGAGTAAACAGGGAATGCACTGTCATACTCTGAGTGACTATATGCATGAAGAGAAAAGGGGCGCTGTCAAGTTGTATCCATGCATTTTTTTTTAGTAGTCAGTAGGCTCTGACCACGTAATCAGTGGCAATGAAATTGTATTGGGAACAGTCATGGTATGATGTATTCTGTCCCCTCTGTGTGTGTGGCCAGTGAAACATTCTGCCTTCTCCTGTATTGTTTTTCAGCCAGGACATAGATGTCTTCTGAAATGTGTCTGAGCAGTATCTAATGAAATCAAGTATGTGTCTGTGTGGAGTTGGAAGGCTGTCAGCATTTATTGCAACAAAAGGAATAAGTCATCAGAGGGTTTTGTTGTGAATTTCTGTTTGTCTGTCTCATACCCCAGAAAAAGAGGAGAAACAGCTTTTTATTAGCACTTTCCCATGACTGTCCTTCCCCTAAAGGTAACTTCTGCAGAAGTAACTTTTCGTCTTCTTTTCAGAAGTAAAATGTGGGGGGAAATACTGAGAGAAGATTCCTGACAAATTGGTGAAAAGAGTGTCTGAAGTTAAAACAGCTTCCCAAAATTTTTAGATGATCATCTAATATAAGAACCTCAAAAAAACTGAAGGCTTCAATGCATATTCAATATCCTCTCTTGAAAACACTGTAACACTTTTAAAACATTTAAAATAGAAAGGAAAAAAAAAGAAAAAAAGTAAGATAAAAACTTTAAGGGCATACAAAAATGGTTGAGGAAATTCACAGGTCAGTGGACTTGTCAGAGGAGGACGAGAAAGCAAACTCAACATTTTTAACTTGTGTGTAATCACAGTCTGTCTTGAACAAGCCATTTTCTTTTTTGGTATCATGCATTTGACTAGTTGTCAGCAGCAATAACATGCATGGAGTACTTGGTAAACAATTTATAGGTAATGCAGAGAGAAGAAAATCATGACAGCTTTGAAAATATTGGTTTTTTTCAAATTTGTCCATATTTGAGCCTGTTATTCACTCAACTTCAGAGGTGGTCTGCAGTACTCAGTCAAATTCACATACTTGTTATGGTGAAAATTCAAACAACTTTTAGAAAAAGCCTAGCAAATTTAGCTCTGTTTGTTTTTCAAAATTGCTGGTAAGCAGATCATCATCTTTTCTTGCCCTCTCTGTTTGTTGGCTATTTAGGATTATTCAAAGAATTTCTGTGAATAATTTTCATCTCACTAATTTGTGAACAATTTGGTTGATAATCACAGTTTGAGTGATGTACACAAGAGCTGGCTGGTCACAATAAGCCATGTGCTCTTCTTCCTGCTTCCGAATTGGAAAATTAGAGTGCAGTCATGGGTGTGACACAAGAGATTTCCGGAAATTGTAAAGAATATTCAATGTTCATCACTATTTACAGCTGCAGCAATTTCTTTTGTGGTAGCAGACTGACTTCTGAAGATATCATTAAGCAAAAAGAAGATGCAGTAGTGCTGAAAACGAGAGTCACACTTGTGAGGTCAAAAGATTATTTTGAGTCCCAAGAATTTTTTTTTATCCCCTTCTTTCCAATCTTAGCAGAGGCAAGTGTAAAAGAGTAACTTTCTCCATCTAAAGAATAGAGAGCTTTATTTCATGGTCTGTTCAGCCTCACTGCGATGCCCATGTTTGAACGGGATACAGCCAAGTTCTGCATATTGCATTACTAGTTCTTTGTTCCTTTAGCCTTCAGGGTTACTGAGATGAGTTGGTAAGCAAGACTGTGTGGATGGTGACCCTTGGGCAGGCTTGTGATGCTCTAGTTCTGGTATATGAAATTGTGAAAGATGGGGACAGGTACTGGCAGTTGGCTGGGTGGGAGGTGCCAGCGTGTTTTTCACACGTTGTCTGAGGTGTACTGCTCTCTTTGCTTTGGCAAAGACAGAGGCTTAAAAACTGGACAGATTTTTGCTTAGCTGAACCAGGTAGAAGCTATCTCACCGTGTGGCTGGTTCACGTGAAGGTGTGCTTGGTGTCTCAAGCAGGAACTAAGATCTGCAGAGATACATGCTGCACCAGGGTGGTTTCTTGCTTCTGTGGGTTGAGGCAGATTGTGTAACCCCACTGCTAGATCAGACCTCAGCTGATCATTTGCGTTTGAAGTCCTCTTAGTACTGAAATCACTTGGCTTTCTTATTTCATCATCTTTGAGTTGGAGCTTAGTTTTTTTTCTTAGGGATGTTATGACTCAGGATTCAGCTTGCCTTTGAAGATGAGGCCTTAGGGAGTCCCTAAGTCATATTCCATAGCAAAGGCATCTGCCCCACTAGAATGAAAGTTAACTTTGTCCTTGGAAGCATCTGTGGCCTCATGCAGGCAGTAATCTTATTTGTCTGTTGTTCCAAACCCTGATGGCTTAGCTGTATGGTACCACAGGGGGGACAGGGACTGCTGGCTGGACCTGAATGCAGCATTGTAAATGAAAGCATACCCCTCATTTATATGGCAGTACTAGAATGTACTTGGGTACATTCGTCAACCATGCATTTCCTTTGCTTCCCCCTCACCCTTCCCTACTGCCTGTGCATATTGATCAGGCTGTCATTGAGCTGTCCCCAGTGACACCCAGGTCTCTTCCCTGAGCAGTCACAATTAATATTGGCTGCAGCTGTTAGTGTGTGGACAGTTCAAACTGAGTTTTCTCCTGTGTGTTGCCTTATATTTGTTAACAGGGACTGATCTATTATGCTGTAGGTGCACCCAGCTTGATCAGAGACCTTGAGAGTTGTCTTGTTCTGTAGTTTAAAATAGATAAATCTCATTACTTCTGGAACTTTTTTCACCTTATTACTTGTTTTTACAAGTTGTTAGCACATACAGGGAAAATTACTCTTGAGTTACCATGTACTACACTGCACTTCAGGCATATTGGGAATGTTTGGTGTTTACTCTATCTTGCTGATTTCTGATTAAGTGATAGTACCTTGTGCATCTAAAAGACTCCTAGATTTTGTTCTGATTACTGTTTTAAGAACGTGAACTGGGTGATATTCTGGTCACTGGTACACACTCGCTCATCCATAATTACCTTTATTTTGACTTTTCTGAATTAATGAAAAAACAGGTTTTGTTTTCTTTGTGCTCTAGAACTGGTAGTTTCAAGAAGCACTTAAACTAAAATTTTTAAACTTCCCTCTTGCTGATCAGTTAGCTGTTACATTAGACTTCTTTTCCCCTCTGATTTGCCTTCATTTTGGAATAAACACCTTTTATTGAAGAGAAAGTGGGTATTACAACTTGAAAATATGTTTACAGAGTGGTATTTCTGTCAAGATAGTTGCTAAACTAAGGCTCTGTGCCTGCAGTGATGTCATGTCACTGAATACTATGAGAGTGGAATCTATTCGTGCTCTAATGGTCTGTGCCTCGGAAGAGTCTTTACTGCCATAACTTTGCTGAAGTCTTTGGAATTATGCTAGAAGAAAACTTGGCCCTGATCTATCCTTCTTGAATACTTGATAGCCAGGTAATACAATATCCCATTGATTTCCCTTTTTGTCATTTCTCCATGTTTTGCTGTCAGAAATGCTTTTTGAGTTATGATCCCATTCTTTGCTAGGAATTCTGAACAGCTTCTCAGTTTGGTACAATACATAGCCTTCCACATGTCTTATTTTTGGCACTGTGCCTTTTAGGCCCTTAACAAAATAAAACTTGGGAAACCAGTTTTTGATGTGTCCAATTGTTTGTTTTGCCTCACTGTTGGAACACATTGTCTGTTTTCTACCAAAAGCATTAAAATTAGATGAGTAAAAGGCTTTTGTCCTCTATTTTAAGGAAATAATTAAGTAGGTAACTATTTGAAAGGCTGCCAATAGTGGAGCTGCAAAGTGACCTCTGCTGTTTTAGGTGCCACAATTTTTGCAGGAGAAGACCCAACCCTGGTGAACACTTCAGTCAATACTTTTACCCAGGGTCAGATTTTTAAGCTGGGCTTGATTCAATTCTGTTGCTCATGATTTAGGGGTTGTTAATGTATAGTCCTGTTTGTGTTCTGAAAATCAAATATATGAAGCTCTCTATCTTCAGTTTATACTGAGCATGATAGAAATTAAATCTCTGCAGTAGGAGGCAGTGATGTCTCTTCATCCACATGTCCCAGATTTTTGTCTGCCATGATTTCTTGTAGCCACATTCCAGTTTTTCCTCAAATCAGGTAACTGCAATAAGCTCCCTATCCCTCCTCTGTCTTATGGTGGGTGTTAGTGTTGTTTGGGTAAAAGTGGAACAGCCTTATTTCAGTACAAACACCATCTTCCTCTGGAATTGGTCTTTATTTGCCTTGTGATAGGTTTTCTGTCATGTCATCTGCATATTACTACTTGAAAAATGGTCCTGCTCCAGCTGTATAGTGGGAGTTATCAGAGATATTGCAATCCCAAGCTCTTTTGCTGAGCCTTGCATTAATCCATTTTTCTGTCTTGCTTTGTAATGAGACAACTAAATACAAACCCACAAGTTTCAGTGCTCCCTGGTGAGTTGCCTGTGTTCTGTAAACTGAACAGTTCTGACACTAGGAAGTCAAAAAATCAGGTGGTTTTCATGTCTGCCATAAATACAGCTTCCTATATTTCTGAATGTCAAAAATTGCTACACCTTTCTTTTGTCTCTTTAAGAGGAAAAATTAGCCAAATCTTGCTGCTGGAAAACAAATCCCAGCTTAAGTATTTGTCATGACTCCTCTTTTCCCCATGTTTATTTGTTACCACCTGGCATATTGGAGGGGCTAGATCTGAAGTGTTGAGATATCATCTCAACAACAACCCCATCAGCTGTTTCTGTAAATAATTCTGTCTCTACTGGTTCAGAAACTTGGGCATTAACAAGAAATGCCAAGTGTCTTGGTTTACCCTGCCAGATGGCACTGAAAGGAAGTTTGATGTGTGGTTTGATTTGACTCAGCAACAGGGCAGCCGCAAAGAACTAATCTCTGACCTTAATTTTCAGAGTGTGCTGATAGGAGATCGGAAGATGAGTAGAAGAGGGAGCTCAAAAATTGACAGCACATCAAAAGAGGGCCAGGTACAAGGATGTGCCTGAGGAGAGAAGGGGAGAAAGAGACAGGTAGAGGTAAAAAGCATGAGGAAGCAGAGATAAATGAAAGCAGGGAGGAAGAAGGTAGTGAGGAGAGCCCAGTTTTCATCTGTTTTCAGCACTGCAGCAAGTCAGAGGAGGTGTGGGTTAATGGAATGTCTGGGCGAAAGCTTGTCCTGCTCAGCAAATGGAGGACAGAAATATAAGATGCCATCAAAGGGAACAAAAAGAGGAAAAAAGAGGAAAGGGAGGCTGTAATTCATGAACAGGGAGACAGGGGAAGATAACGTTCTAGGAGGATTGTAATAAAGAAATGTTGGAGTGATAGAGGGAGAAGGGCAGGGCATGAATAAAATGATGGAAAATAAAAAGCAGGGCAAAGGAGCTTATGACAAGTTAGAACAGCTTGAGAAAGGTCATGCATGCCCTCTGGGCTCCTAGCCACACCAGAGCCAGAGAAGACTGTCATGGTGGATAAACAAGGGATGGTAGAATTGAACACAATTTATAACTTGGTTGTCATCTGGCATGGGAATGGAAATGAATATCCCATCCCTGTAGGGTTGTCAGGGTTCTGGGGAAACTGGCCTCTGGATTTCTCTTGGCTGTCAAGTACGAGGAAACGTGCCAAATGCTTGCATGCATGTTTCTGTCTAGCTGGGTGGTACTGGAAAGGTTTGTGAAGGAAGAGAACAAATGTCTTTAAGAATACAGAGCTTGTTGCATTGAAATGCATGCTTTTGTGCTGCCACATCCACTGGCCCATGAAATTTGATAGAGAACAGAGTAGCCTTGTAACTCTGCATTTGGGTGATGCTGTCTGTGGCTTGGATAATTTATTATGTGTGCTTTTTAAGGGCAAATTACTTAGGTCCTGTCTAAATTTTTTCTGAATTTGAGAGGATTACAAACTTTGATAAAGGTTTTCAGACAAAGAATTAGTTTGTGAACCTCTGCTCCTGTCAGGTCCTCTCTTGGCACCTTAAGAGCTTCATAGATGGCTCTCCACAGGGGAAGGTACATTAACTACTAATCTTCCTTTAGTACAGGAGACTTCTGAGATGCACAATGCTATTGTTTGCGATGCCACACAGCAGCTGTCTACAGCTAGGAATCTTCTTAGATAAAATTAGAGGATAGCAAACTTATGTGACTGTCTGCTGTTCTTGATGGCAGACTCTTAGCAGGTTGAAAACTCACCCTGAGGACAAGGGCTGGCTTTACTGGGTAAGAAAGTGTAATGTAGCATTTATACAACCTATGAATCTTCTTGCATCATACTCCTCTTCCCTGACAGCTTTCATTCAACTTCATTAAACCTAGATTACTGGGGAATGGCACAGGATTGGGAGTGGGCATGTAGTTTTCAGAACCAGTGTGAAACTTTAAATGCACCATGAAAATAGGTTTTGTGCTTTTGGCAAACTGGGGCAAATTCCCTTTTCCTTCTTGTGGTATAATATGGAATATAGCTTTACTGCTTCCAGTTTTGGTGGGGTGAAGAAGGCAAGGCAGTTTTGAGATGGGAATGGATTCAGGAGTTGCTAGATAGCAGTGCTATTCCCATTATTGAATGTCTGTCTACTTCTGGGATGCTGGCAATCCTTTTACTCTCACAGCAAGCCCTTTGTGCTGATTAGCCATATGGATACTTTGAATTTGAAAAACAGCTGAGTGAAGAAGTTTGAAAAAGAGTTCTAGTTTTTGATGTTCTTGAGGCTCAGTTAACAGTCTGTAGCTATGTGTAGGTCAGACCCCCAGCTCCAGTAACTCCCTCTCAAGTGGAAGCAAAGAATGGACAGTGATTCTCTGGGGTGTACACCCATCCTTTAGAGAGGGAAGGGAGCTCTTGCTGACACACAAAAACTGGAATGCTGTTGAGCTTTGTTAGAAAAAAAATTTCTGTTAATTTCTCAGCCTGAACGGGTAGTATCACAGTTCTACAGAAGAGCAGTAAGAGGGCCCTTTGTCATGTTTGTAGGACTAATAACTATCTATTAGTCATTAATGTTTCCTGCTGTCTTTTATTTCCACGGCGAATTTTGGGGAGGTAGGTGACTAAGCCCTGTGAGCCTAGTCAGCCAGCTACAGGGTGAGGGAACTTCTACACTACATGGGTACTCATGCCTCCAGGAATTTGTGTGGCTGTCTAGGCACAAATCCCTGCCCATGTCAAGTATATAAATTCTCTTTCCTTCTGTAAAAATACCTTCTCATTTTGAAAATCCATGCTTGCTTCCTCTAGAAAGGAGAAGGCAAGCAGCATCACCTGTCTGACAAGGTTACCATTACTTCTCACCAATGCCTGAGGGACTTTGCAAGTGATTTCTGTCCAGTTCCTTGTCCTGTGAGACTCTATGGAAAATGGCAGCTACAAAGTTCACATGAAATCTTATTTCCAGAAGCATGTACTTTTTCAGCTTACTGTCCAAATACCTGGCATCTTTTCTGATGACTAGCATTCCATCAGTAAAATTCCTGCCCTATTGTCATCTCCTGTATGTGGTTCAGGGGATTAAGCTGACCTTTTATTTCCAGAGCCAGTGGGAAGGGGAAAAAAGTGACCTCATCTGTAACTTTGGGAGCAGATTTTTTGCTGGCTGGAGATAAAAACGACAACATACCAGCAATCATGGGATTTGAACCTTCACTGGTGGTCTCACTAGTGCTCTTTATGTGCTTGCATTCACCTGCTCCTGCTCTCTTTACCAGATGGTCTGAGCAATGAACCTCTTTTCCTAGTTCCCTAAGGCATTGTAAGCATCGGTGATGGGTGGTTGTCCCTGGCTCGTGAATGGTGTACTGAAAACACAGACTAATGGCATGACTGTATCTTTGAGAGAGAAGACCTTTGCTTTTCCTCTGAGAAGGTTCCCAAATCTGAAGCCCACGTCTACTGCTTTTTGTCCTGTCAGTCATAGCATTTGGCCCATTATTTCATGCTGATTGCTGCCTACTATATTTTGACCTGTTTCCTCTGTAAAATCATAACAATGAGCTCATAAGAGGCATCTAGCAAGTGATCCATTTCCCATGACTGACAGTCACTGATGTCATGTTTTTTAAAGCAGAAGGGTTATAACTGCACAGTCCCCTTTAGAACTAAAAGAAGTTGCAAAGCTACAACCAACCCCCGCCCACCTTGCATGAGCAGTCGACAGTTATTTAACCTTTAGTGACAGATGACGTTCTACAAAGAGAAATGATGCTTTGCGTGTAATGGTTTATTTATTTCTTGAGCAGCAAGCGGTAAATTCACCCATTTATGGGAGCCACATTTCTTGCCTATTGTTCAAATGTTGCTTGGAAGTGTCGTTCTGTTATCAGCTTGGATGTCAAATAGTCACTGCTCTGTCAATTTGATGTTATGTCATCTATGGGAGGAACTAAGGCTGGCAGAGTGTGTGTTTGCATTTTGAGGGAGTGTATTGTGAACAAAGTGAAGAAGGAAGCTGGGATGGAAGAAGCCTCACATTTCAGCTGATCCTTCACTTCTCCTTGAACAAAGTGCAATGGGAGTACTATGTACTTCTTTTGGATGTTAGTGCCTTTGTTTCACAGATCCTGACACACACTTCTCCGCAACCTGTGGGCTATGCGAGAAGACACGGGTGCCAAAGTCAATGGCCTAAATAGAGATACAAAGCTGTAGTGTCACTGACAATGAGTGGAGGCTACTGCCCTTTCCTCAAACTAGTTTGCAGTGTTGTGTGGTGGCTGCTTGTGTACTGGTGCACTTGAAATATTTCCTCTAAGTGTTTTGTTTTTTCGAACTTTCATTAATATGAAGGTGTATTTGAGGGTGTTTAC
This sequence comes from Campylorhamphus procurvoides, assembly GCA_013396655.1. NCBI lineage: Eukaryota > Metazoa > Chordata > Aves > Passeriformes > Dendrocolaptidae > Campylorhamphus > Campylorhamphus procurvoides. The sequence continues at coordinate 2,021,487 of WBMV01007810.1, forward strand.
TCAGTCAACCATGTGCATTCATCCTCATCGTAAGAGATATGTGAGAAGCCAAGGACAGACTTTCAGCTGAGTTATGCTGTCTTGCTTATCTTCCTTTTTGAGACTATTCTGAACAGAAGGAAAAATTCTAACCCCCTAGAGGTGCTTTTGCAAATTTTCGTCATAGAGCTTTTCTCTGATATATTTGTTATATTTCCCATAATGCTTCTGCTGTTTCTCCTTCCCTTTGCTATGATGCCTTTAAGGCTTTTATTCAATACATGGAGTTGTTGTATTTCATCAGTGCTCAAACAAGTCTTTAATTTTCCAGGCATATCTGGATGTGCAAATGACCATTTGCATGTGAAAAATGAGCGCACCCACAACTCTGCAGCTACCCATAAATATCTGAAAGTACAAAATTGGAGGCTGCACTATGCAATTTAGTGCAGTGTCTTTGTGCCCTGTTCTGTTCAATTTATTGTTGGCAAAGCATGCACCTATGCATAAAGCTGAAGTTGTACACGCATTTTCACTCTAAATGCTAAACTTAAAATGGAGCTGGATAAGATTTTTTGGTTGTGTGCTTCATTCAGCAAAATGAGTAGTCTGTTTGACCAAAGCGATTTGTGAAGTATTTTAGTCCCAACACCCCTCCCTCAAATTGAAGAATAAAAATTTTCTGCTTTAGTTTTTTCAGAAAAGAAATAGATTTTTTTCAAAATATTTTGACATTTTTATTGACACCTCATTCTTGTCATTATTTTAAGAAAATAATGGAAGTACAAGAATAAAGTGACATTGAATAAAAGCATTTGTGAGTATCTGTGGTGAAGCATTCTTGGCAAGAAAATTCAGTGTTTTGGATAAACTGTAAATAAAAGATATTTCTATTTGGCAAAAAAAAAAACCCAAACAACAAGAAAAAGGCAAAATCAATTAATGATGAATAATTAATTCCCAGACAACATAGCCGGTAGATAAAACAGGTTGCGTAGGTGCAAGGCCAGCCCCATGGGATCTGCACGAATCAGTTTAGGTTTGACAGAGCGTAATACCACCGATGCCATACACAGGCAGCTAGGCTGGCTGCAGGCTTGAGCTGGTTCCAGGCATCCTTTCAGCTCTCTGCCCAGGTTAATAAACCATCCTGAGACAGAAGACAAAGGATACAGAAAAATCTGAGTAATTGCATATGTCAGCTTAGGCATGGAAGTAATACTGTTGGTCTGCACTTCTCTCCAGGATTTAGGTCCCTGATGCACTACCCAACAGAGAACGGGTTACTTTTACACATTTCTGTTTTAAGGTGTTGACAATTTTTAGGAGGGAAACTGGTCTTCCTTGTCTGCATCTGAACAGGATTTTGGGGGTAGCTGATAAACACTCTGCCCCCCAATACTGACAAGTAGTAATTAGAGCTGTGAGAACTTGTCATTTACTGTCTGTTTTGCAAGTGGATTCAGTTTCTAACTTTTAGGTGCACAAAAGTTAAATTTGCTTGTGACTTATGTTTCTGGGAACAAATGTGCCCATGAAAACCTTGGTGAGGCAACAGAGGGTAAACAACAGTAGAACTGTGGCTATTCCTAGGCCCTTGCTTACTGATGTTGCACTGAACCTTCTCCAAACAGCTGTTTGTTCAGCATTTTATTTAGTAGACCTCAAAAAACAAACAAAACCCACAAAAAACCCTAAAGGGTGAATCACAGAATGGGTATGTTTGGAAAGGAACACATGCAAGTAAAGCAAAGCGAAGACTTCTTTCACTACTTCCCATGCCCAGAAGGCTGTTCAGCCATCCACAGGAGAGCAGGGCCCTATCACACGTGTGGAGTAGGTAGAACAACAGGACCTTAGCTGCGGCTGATGGGTTATGGCAACACTAATAACAATATGGTGTTTGGCTGAGTAGCTGTGTACTTCATCCCCGATCCCAAGAAAGATCCACCAACCAAATAGGGATGGATACCGTGGGTTTATTGCCACTCTACCCCAGCCCTACCCTACTGTGTTGTCAGGTAAATCCATTGAAGGGTGTGGCCTTTAGGCTGTTAAATCTGTGTGAGGTGTAGTCACACTTTGCTTATAAAGAGGTCAAAGCAGAAGCAGTGGGAGATTCTGCCTCTCACTTTGTTTAAAACACAGGGTGGACAACCCAACTTTCCCTCCTTGCTTTCTCTGAACACCTTTTTACAAAACAAATACCTTTAAGTCAGTTGATATCACAAATTCAATTTGACATTGAGAGAAGTTCTTTGGAGTTGGGCATAGAGACAAAGAGGAAAAGAATGAACTTCAAGGAGATAGAAAGATGATGAAAAGTAAAACTTCAGGAGTTATTTAAGAAAATGAAAGAAATAAAAACTACACTTTGAAAGTGTTAGAAATCCTAAAATGAAGCAATCTATTTGTGATGCAACGCTTTGGTTCATCCAAGCAAATTAGTCTGGGGGATTCATATAATTTTTTCTCTTTCTTAACTTAGACTTTTTTGTATGCCTTTTAGGGCAACCCAAGAATAACTTTTGCTTTGATTTGCTAGCAAACAAAAAAAAATCAATTATTTTCACAGCTCTAAATTGCACATTTATAAAAGACAAATGCTCTGTTGCTGTCTGTCACTGTATTGGTCATGAAGAAATGTCTTTGTTTATCCACTTTTCTTTCTTAAAGAGGCAATGAAATTCAACACAAAAACCATGGATTAAAGTAACAGTGAAATGAAATGTGCGAAAGTCAGGAAATACCAGAATTACAATATAGTCTTTAAATGCTTCCAGGCTGTTCTTATTGTAGGATTTCTGTCTTGTTCAATGAGGGGCTTAGTGTATGATAAATAAGATGTAAGGCCACAATGAATAATGAAAGGAAAAAGAAATATTTTGAATAGCTGCATATTCAGCAAGTCCCAGACATCCTATGGACTGAATGTGGTAGGATCTATAGGGGGAGGGAGTGGGTGGAAATGTGAGAAAAGCATAATAAAGCTGCATCAAAATACATATGAACTGGAGACAGGTTAGGAACATGAGGGAAACTGTTACACTGATATTTCCTAACTGTACATCATTCTGCAAATCTAACTTTTTAAAAATTAAAATTGATCTGAAATACTTTACCACTGATGTAATTTGACTGAGTGCCCTGGGGATTACCTGAATCAAGCCCTTACGAAAAACAAGATCACAATCCTGACAGTTGTCCCATATAGGAAAGCTGTGGAAGTCAGCAAGGGCTCTGTGTGGTCACTGGTTCCTGTGTGTGCAGAACAAATAGGCAGGTTTGCTGGAGTATGCTCCATCCATCCTAGGCTGCCTTCAAAACCATTTGCCAAACTTAGAGCCTCTGTAAGAACTGAACTAGGTTTCTTGATAAGTTCTTTTAAAGAGTGTTATAGAGGAGTCATATAAAGCAAGATGACAAACCTCAGAGGGTTCCTATGCTGTGCTGAGTAATGTTACTGTTTCCCAATAACTTGGTTGTTGAAATAAAAGGAGTGTAGCACTTGGCAGTGTTTCAGTAAGTAGCAAGATATATTTGCTGCTTGATCTTAGGGTGCAGTGCAGCTCAGACTTGGGGCACACTGGAATCTCAGTTTAATGCTATGATATAGTGTTTCTGCAGATTCAAAAGTAGTGGAGATGCACATCTGACAGTCACTGTAACAGTGTACATGAAATATCCTTGAAAGTGTGACGGGCCTACCTTCCACTGTCTAGTCTCTTATCTGTTGAGTTATGTTCAGCAACACAGAATATATTTATCAACCTTTTCCCCTTTTCTCTTTGTTTATCAAAGTTACCTTGGAAAGGTTGCCAACTTGGTGCTTATGCATGGGGATCATTACTTTTTTAAGTATGGTTTGACTAGTGTAGAATGGGACTAACATCCCACCCCCTGAAAAAAACCCCACCAAAACCCCACAAACAAACCACCCAAAAACCAAAACACAAAACCCCAAAGTTTTGATTAAGTAAAAAAATACGTCTATGTTGTATGTACCTTCTTCATTAGATGTGTTAAACTTTCTCTGTTGGTTTTACACCCATACAACGTTATGCACAGTCTAGAAGAAATGGCAGGACTCTTTGGAAGAGCATGTAAGTCAACCAGTAGCCATTGCTCACCTATCATGTACTTTCTGTAACCTCATGAACGTATTGTCTGCAATTAATAAATAGCTTGCTTCAGAGTGTAGCACTTGTAACCTTATGCAAGGGAAATTTGCAACATCTTCATTATGCATCCCTTCTCACTTCTTCTGTCTTCCAGGATGAAAAACTTATTTTTCCTGTGACATAATTGAAACAAATTCTTTTTGTTCCTCCTCTTCCAGTATTCCAAAAGAATATCACTGATAAAGTAACCAGGCTTCTGACAGTGAACATTGATTGAATGTAAAGAGGTTTGGTATTCACATCTCGGATACTGGAAGCTTTGTCTCTGACTCCAGATGCCACACCATTATACCTACCTGCATAACTTTTTATGTAGTGCAATATCATCTTTTGCTTAAAGAGATGTTTATATGCTGTTAGACCCACCAAAGAAAAGACCCGTCCTTCTAATGCCGGTTACTAGAAAGGGCTTTATGCTCTTGTATGTTAAGACTGGATTTTTCCTGCAGTGGATCTTTAGTGCTTTACAAATTTCCAGCTGTAGGAGACTTAGAGTGAGGATGATCTAGGTGGGAGAAACATTTTAGTAACTTGCTACTACTAGTAGAACGAGAGGGTGCTGCTTCCAGGGACATGTTCCTGCCACTTACCTTCTACTTGCTTTGGTGCCCAGTAGATCCCTCTCTAAGACCATTCAAGTCATGGCCCAGCAAATAAAAGCACCTAGTTTTCAGGTTGGTTAGTGAGCCAAATTTCTTGGGTGAAATGTGGATCCAGTGAGCACTGGAGCTGGTTCAAGGAAAGGGGTAGAGCTGCACAACTTAAAAGCATGGGTGAGGAAAGAAGTGGGGAGCAAGTATTCCCTCTTTGGGCACAGGGATGTATTGGATCTGCTTGGCTGCGAAGGAGCAGTTTATTTCCTACTTCAGAGGAAAGGTCTTACAGAGCCATTACTGAAACTTGTACTGACATTTGTTAAAGTTTTCCCAAGTTCGTATGGTACCTGCCTGTGTAATTTAATTTAGCAGTGAGTTGGCAAAATGCCCTGCATACTATTTTTACAAGGTAGTAGTTGGTTACAGGATCATTAGCCTTTCCTCCCTCCCCCAACGACATCTTGGTGGATCCTCGATGTTTAGTGCTAATTCAGAGCCTTTCCACACTATATGGTGTACAAATGCTTGTTAGAAGAGGCATGTTTGAAATCCCTTGGCACATGCTTCAGTCTTTTTAACTCTCAGACCTAAACATTGTGAACTTTAAAGCTGCTTAATTCTGTCTGTCGTGACTTTTGAATAATAGCAATGAATGCCATTCTAAGTGCTGTGTAGTGGTTAAATTACTTCTGCCATGTTCTTTCAAAAAATAATCACTGCTGGATACTGGCCAAGTCCAGAAAATTTCAGCTCTGAAGATGAACATTTTGGCAGGTTATGACTGACTGAAATCAGCAGAGAAACTCATTTGCGTTCTTAACTGTAGCAGATGTTGCTGCTGTTGCCCTGCAAGCTGGACAGCGGGCTGCAGAAGTAGGGGCCACTGTGCTGGCACAAGACCTATTGCTGCTTCTTCCTGCCCTCAGGCACAGGTTAGGAATGTTTTCTAAATTCTGCCTACTGGTGTTTGTTTATTGGTGGCACCAAGCAAGTTTTTGAGCACTGTTATGCCCTCCCCTGTAGATAGGCACCTCCCTACTCCTGCTTTAGCCTAGTGTTGGAAGCTGTAGAGTAGAAAGCACATATGTTGCTTGGGGGAATGAGCAGGGAATCAGTGTGACACTATGTCAAACCATAAATCAAATCCCAAGACTTAGGCCTGGAAGGGTCCAATCCTGAGCACTGAATGCAGGTTGGATAGCTTGGAGTCTTTCTGGAAGAAGGTCCAAGCACAAGATAGTGTCAAGGACTGAACTGATACCAGTACAAGATTCATACAATATCTCATCAGTCAGCTTATAGCGTTTTGACAAGTGAAGCTCTCTCCATCTTGTGACAGAATTTAAATGGCAAGAACGTGCATGGGAAGCCCTGGAAAAACAATCTCACTCATACTGCTTGCACTGGGCTGTAGGAAGCAGAGGTCCCAGCAGGACGTAAGTGCCAGGTCTACCACAACCTCCTCTCCTGTTAATGTAACCAAAGTTTAGCAGTATTGGGAAAAGCAGTGTTTCCACTGCTGCCTAGCAGTCTGCTGTCACCATCTCCCTGCTTTGTTTCTGTGGAAGAATGATCTCTACCCAGTGCTGTTATTAGTACACTGCCATGCAGAATTTTTGTTTCAGTGGAAGCGTACATGTGAAATCGCCTTTTCCGTGTAGCCAATGTAATATGAAGCAGTAGTGGCAAACGTTAACTATAGAAGAGTTGTGTGCTGCTGGAGAGGCCAGCAGAAGTCTGATGAGAGAACCCGGGTCACGTAAAATGGCACAACATAACTTAAGTGAGGTAGCTATTCCCCATCCTGTATGTGTACACTGCTAAACATGGTCTGAAACATATTCTTGTATGGTCTTGCCACTATCCCTCTTGATGCTGTTTTGATTTTTCTGAAACTTTAGTCTGACAGTAAAGTAGTTCATACTGAGGTGAGCCTTGTTTCTTTTGATGGAAACCTGCTGTTACCAGCATCAGCTCTTCCAAGTAAGGACTGCCAAAGGGACTGATCTGTTCTGTCCGGTGGCATTGCTCGAGTCATAAGCCCTTTTCCACCGTTGAATGTGCTTGTGCCATGGTAGACTAACTGAGAGAGAATGGCAACAATGTCTGTGAATGAATGCAAGGTGGGGCAACAAAAGCCATAGTCATTAGGGACTTCAGTGCATCTTAGACATTTTGACAAACTGGTGTAAGGGGAGAGACCACAGACCACATTCAGTTTGGTATGAACTTGTGAGAATCTGGTTTCCATAACAACTTACTTCAGGTCTTCTCTTTTTGTTCCAGCATTATCTTTTCATGTAGCTCCTAGAGCTTGACTTACTGTAGCAGCATGATGCATTTGAGCCCCAGCAAACACTTCTCCAGGAGCTGGAGCACCTATTGTTATGTGAGGAGATGACTTATTTATCACAAAGATAATGCAGGAAGTGGGGCACAAATCTATAATGTCTCTACTCTTTTTAGCCTTTTTGGTACTTGGTAATGTTTGATCTCCCCGCAATGGAGATCTAGTGTCATTAGCTAAAATGTTTATCATCTGTGATGCTCATAGCTCACACCCACGTACTCACTCAGTTTTTTGGAGGTGCGGACTGACCCCATGGTCCTGGCTGCCTCCTGTGACATCTTTCTTGTTTTCATTCCTGTTATGCCCTTAAGCACAGGATAGTCAGGACTGAATCAATACATTTCAGTATAATCTATTAAATCATTTCCCTCTGGGCAAGTTAGGGGTTCCCAAGGCAGGGAAGGAGTATTAGTCTGGCCCTTCTCTCTGCCCTTTGGAGTAGGTGAGTGTCAGAAGCTGTAAAGGTTCAGTACCTGATTGACAGAATTTCCTTTAAAGGGTTATTAAAAGCTGTCATAAGTTGCAGTAGTCCAGAGGCCCCACTGGTTTGTGTGCAGACATGATACACAGCTTGGGAGGAGCTTAGTGGTGGTGACAAACAATCATGAGTGTCTCTGCTAGCTGGGAAAGGGAAACCTGCATGAAGGCTGCATGTATTTTTCTTTCTGCTTCTGGTGACGTGACACGCTGAATTCAGTGAAGATCCATAGTCTTGACTGCTCATTTCCTTTTAAAATTTTGATGTAGCTTGGGGAAAAAATCAATTTCTTCTTCCTCCTGTGACTCCCCTCTTGCTGGCAATTGAATAGTCAGAAGTAAACAGGCTTTATTTTTCTCTCGCATGTTATATAGCTGCAGACCAGTGGCAGTCCTTTGCATCAGAGTTTAACTGTGTGCTAGAGTACACCTCTGATTTTCCAAATTTTTCAGACAGAAAGTTATTACAAGGCACAGAGGCTCTTGAAGGGAAGGTTTGCAAAGCACAGCAGCCTGGAAATCATGGATAACTGTGACGACTGCCGGCACTGCAGCCCCATCGCAGATGAGGGTGGCCCTGGCAGCAGTTGCATTGTGCAGCCTCTCCAGGCTTGCAGAAGGATTAATCCCCTTTTGCACTAATGCTCCTTCTTCCCTAAGGAAATCCCCATGGACTTATTAAAAAGCAATGCACAGATGAGAGCAAGGGCCAGAAAGGCATCTGCATCTTCTGCTCCCTTCTATTGTCCCTATATCCCGTCTTTTTCAGTTCACTCTATTTTTGCTGTTTGCCACTAGGGAAGCTTGAATGCATAAAGCAGAACTATGAGCAAGGCTGGCACTGAAGTAATAAATTACTGAAATAAAGGATACCTGTGGGTAATAGGTTTGAAATTGCTGTGTTCCTTGGTAATGGGATATAATTACAAGTACCACAAGATCTGCAGGGCAAAGGTGCAATTATACCCCTCACGTCTAAGTCAGTGAAAGCATTACCACACTGTTGCCACAATTCAGTGGCATGGAGCAGGTAGCTTATTGGGTTGATAACAGTAGTTCAGCAAATATTTCTTTGTAATTCCTCCACACTGCCCTCTCCCCCTGCAAAATCTTGAAAAAGGGGCCATACACTGGGATAAAAATCCCCACAGCAATAATGTGCCACAGGCACTGTGGGATTAGCAAAAGGTTCCCTTACTAACTACCAGGGAATGGGCCCTGAGTGATAGGTCCACTTTATACCAGTGGGCAGGTCATCATTTGTTACTGTGTGGTTCTGCAGTAATTAAAGGCTATTGAATGATATTTCTCCACTTTAACTCTGACGGGGGAGTTGTGCCTTTGTGTCCCTGTGTAGTTGCACAGTAATTACTGAGTAATGACTGATGGTGTGACAGTGTTACACCAGGCTGCTTATTGTGTTCCCCTGCATTGGGCTGTTAATCAGAGGGTGATGTCCTAATTGTTGCTACCTCTAAAGGCAGGGTTTAGTTGTGTGTGTGTGCCCTGTTCCATGGTCATTATGGTTGGACAGTAGGGAAGTGGTCACACACAGACTGAGTAGCCTGTGTAGCTGCTGGGTCTTGGGGAGGTGTTATGTTGAGTATTCAGCTAGTGAGTATGCCAGGAATTGCCTGACTTGAGAGTTGTGCAGGATAACACCCAGCTTAGAGGTTCACCTTTATTTAGTGTGGTGCTGTGCATTTATCTTAGTGCCAGTTGGGTATTGACCAGTAATGAGTTTTTTGTTCACTTGCAAGATTCCTCTGAAAGGACAGCTCTTGCACTTTGTGTTTTATTTCACTTACGTATTTCCCTACGTGATGGCTGACAAGTCTGTGGCTGGCACAGCTGTCCAGCCTGCTGATGTGGTCTGTCCATACAGACTTTAGCTCTTGTAATATATGTCTGGATGATGCAGTTTTGCATTTTGTTTCTCTTGAAGATGTCAGTTTGTCTACTCATGCTCTGTGCTGACCGAAAGCCGTGTGGATGTCTTTAGTGCACTATGAGTTGAGCGGGACAGCTCTTTCAGGGCGTGTGACTTGAGGCACAGCATCATCAGTCACAGGGGGCTTTCTGCAAGTTGTACTACTGGCAGAGGACTAGCCTGTGAGAGACTTTCCCAAGTCAGGTTTGAAGTTGGCCTCAATTAGAGCTTAAGATTAGCTACGTGATCAGGTGTGCCATGTCCAGTATCCAAACTATGATTGCTCCTCAATTCAAGAATAGATATGCCCAATAGTCTTCCTCTTGCAAGTACCATCACACTGAACAGTGGGCCCTAAGTCCCATTCTCTGGGGTGAAAGCCAATGGAAAAATACTGGAATTTCTTGTTGGAATTTCTTGTACTTCTTATGCAACAAAAGTAGGAATGGCTGAAATGTTGGGTCTGGTGTAGTGGTAACAAGCCCAAGTAAACAGCAGCACCACTTGAACAAAGGAAGAAGGTTTTTAATGTTGATTTTAACCCTTTATAGAGCAATGTAATGAGAACCAGGCTGGTGACTTGCGCCCCTCCCTCCCCGTCCTTGCTCATACCAGTAAGTCTTGCCATGTATTGCCACTGTGTTTGTAGGCAAGTGCTGCTTGTGACTTTCCCTTGGAACACCTGAGATCTGGCAGCGCTTTAAAAGAAGATAACAGGCTGTGTGACGCAGTGTGTTCATTTGTCATGGCTCCAGGGCCTTGGTGAAACCAAGAAAAATAAGGCCATGAGCTACAGTGCAGATCTTTGTAGTCCTTGGGACCACTGAGTTTCTTCTTCTGTATGGGAGTATTTGAGGAGAAAATCTCCAGTTAGAAAACCTCCAGGAGAGCTGATTTTCACATTCGAGCCCCTCTCTTTTGGAGGCTGCTGCAGTGCTGCCAGATTCTCTTTTCCTCTGTGTGAGTCTGGCTGTCTCTGTTTCTCAGAGTGATGGTGACTTCTTTCTTTCTTTTCTTTCTTTTTTTTTATTAAAAAATGTAACATTTGAGTCTTTGAAATTGAAATGGATTTCAGTCTTTCTTATATTAATTATTGATAAATGGAGCCTGAGAGATGGAGATGAAGCCTGGCGTGATTAAAGACAGACAGTTTTTAATTTTATGTCTCTCACAGTGACAGAGAAATCCAGTTTAATAGGAGTCATTTATTAAGAGGGACTTAATCACAAGCTTGCAACTGATCAGGGGTGAGATAGCAGGGGAAGGAGATATGCACTGGTGCAGGAGGGCAGCCAGTTGGGTGGGGACTGATGCTGCAGTGTATGCACTCTTCAAGTCCCAGCATGTGTGGAGAATGCATGTGGAAACCACATAGCCTGCCTGCAAAGGCCAGGGAGCTGCAGTCCAGCAAAACGAAGCAATGGCAAAGCTGCTGAACTGGGACAGGCTGATGATGGCTCTTATCTCAGCAACATTAGGGTGGCCTTGCCATTAGCCAAGACACTCTGCCCTGCACCAGTGCAGAATCAGAATTACTCAGAATCTCTTTTCCAAAACATTTATAGGCTAATTAAAAGGCAAGACACAAAAGACGAATAAAGACAGACAGGAGATGATATTTTCCTCTGGATGTGGGAGGAAAAATGTTCTGTTCCCTGTCAAGCTTGCTGAAAACTATGTAGGCAGGCAATGCATTCTGTATTGTCTTAGCTGTTGGTGATGTCACTTAACAACATTATTTCATGTGACCTACAGCAGTGAGGCCATGGATTCCTCTTTCCCCACTGCTACTGGCTAGCAGGTAATAAGGAAACTTTTTTAATAGTTACTCCTTAGACTGTGTTTCTTCTCAGAGGACTAACTAAAATAGTGATCTATAGTCCTTCTTGTGACAGCATTGTCCAGGCTGTGAAATACGGGCACCATGTGTAGAAACCTTACCTGACACCATCAGCTACTACACTGCTGAGCTGGAGAAATTGTGTGTGGTTGTACCTGAGTCCAGCAGTTCTGGTACAGGATCGATTCCTGCATTTTAATTTCAACATCACCTTACTAAAAACGTTTGTATTTCATGGCTGTGCAAATCAGAGGTTTTTTACTTCGTTTAGTGTATTTGGGTACGGGGCTGCAGCAGTACTGTGAAACCATGGTGGAAAAAGCCCCCACAGCATGCTGGGCAGCTTCTCTTCTGGTGAAACATGGGACACTGAGGTTTAGCTGGACAGTCTCAAGTGAACTTGTGGCATGAATTACTAGATTATTTAGTGAGCTTAGCATGGAGGCTAGCATTTACTATTTGATGTTTTCTTGATCCTGGGATGGTCTTGGACCTAGGACGGAGGCTTGAAATGCTCAAAAAAGACTGGAACAATTGTCTATTGTCTCTCTGTTGGTAGAAATCCAGCCTAAAGAGATTCATTTATGGATTGGTAGAAGCAGGCTTGATGCACAAGGAGTAGAAGACAAGGAAAGGAGTTGATACAACAGTGATCTTCATCAATGGGAGCATTGCTTCAGAGATGCCTTCTTTCCTTACTAATTATTGTGTGTTAGAAGTTCTCAGGGAGGAAAAGAGAGTTTTCTGTAGAGATCACAGAATATGCTGAGCTGAAAGGGACTCACACGGGTAATGGAGTCCAGTTGTTAGCCCTGAACATGATCACCCCAAGAGTCACACCAGGTGCCTGAGAGTATTGTCCAAACCCTTCTTGGACTCTGTCAGGCTTGGTGCTGTGACCACTTCCTTGGGCTGCCTGTTCCTGTGCCCAACCACCCTCTGGGTGAAGAACCTCTTTCTAATATCCAGCCTAAAATTCCCCTGACACAACTTCAGGCCATGCCCTCAGGTTCAGTCACTGGTCACCACAGAGAAGAGATCAGTGCTTGCCCTGCCTCTTTTCCTCACAAGAAGTTGTAACTGCAATGAGATCTCCTCTCAATCTCCTTTCCTCCAGGCTGAACAGACCAAGTGTCCTCAGCTGCTTCTCATGAAACTTTTCCTCGAGGCCCTTCACCATCTTTGTTGCCATCCTTTGAACACTCTAATAGCCTAATGTTGTTGCAGTGCCCAAAACTGTACACAATATTCAAGGTGAGGCCACCCCAGTGCAGAGCAGAGTGGGACAATCCCCTCGCTTGACCAGCTGGCGATGCTTTGTCTGATGCCCCCCAGGACACAGTTGGCCCTCCTGGCTGCCAGGGCACTGCTGACTCATATTCAACTTGCATCGATCAGAAGCCCCAGGTCCCTTTCCATGGCACTGCTTTCCAGCATCTCATTCCCCAGTCTGTACAAACATCCAGGGTTACCCCATCCCAGATTTAGAATCCAGCACTTTCCCTTGTTGAACTTCATATGTTTGGTGATTTACCAGTCCTCTGATTTCTTGAGGTCTCTCTTCAGGGTGTCTCTGCCCTCAAGGGAGTCATCAGCTCCTCCCAATTCTGTGTCATCTGCAAACTTGCTTAGTATCCCTTTCCATCCTGTATCCAAGTCATTTATGAAGATATTGAAGATGTTTATAGCCATAAAAATTTGGGGCTCGGGGCCTGGGACCAATGGTGGTTTCTGCTAGGAGATTATGAGCTGCATGAAAGGAACAGTGGGGACACTCACCTCTGGCAAGAAACTTAAGGAGGCTTACAGCTTGGTGTTCATGTTCCTGTTCCTATCTGTCTCCTATGCTCATGTGGACTCTACATGGTTATCCATGCTTTTATTAAAATGGTATTAATTGCTTCAGATGTTTGAGCCCTCATTGTCCCTTCCCTTCTGTTTCTCCAGATGAGTTGCTCCTTTTCCTCCACACATCTTTGCTCTTCCCCCCTCCCCCCCCAAGAAAAAGCTTTGGTTTGGACTGCATTTTCAAGCTGGAAAAAAGAATTGGGATAGAATACATTTCTACTCCCTTCATTTTAGTATATGTGACTCTCAAAGTAATGAATGATGCTCTTTCCAGGGATGTTACAAAAGCCCAGTCCTTTCGAAAACTATCTTTTATGGCTGCCAGTATATTTGTTTTTTCCCTTGGGGCAGGTTCTTGAACCACTTTTCTATACCTGTTAGGATACAGTTTCTCATCTCCCTTGTAGTGTGTCCAGGAAGCAAACACTGGTCCTTCCCAACAGGATAGCCATTTATACCCGAGGTAAAGGAAAGTCTCTTGCTCTTTTCTTTTTCCTTTGTCATCCTTCCTTTCTCTTTGTTCCTTGATCCTGACATCATTGCATGTATATTAGAAATACTGCAAAGCAGTAGTTAGGGATGATGAAAAGTGTGGCACCTAATGATCAAATGCCAAGCCCTCAGAGCCATTCTTGTAGTCAGACTCCCAACCAGGCTGCCTGAGACCTTCATGGAAGGCTGGTCTGGCTGGAAGGGTAGAGGTTTAGCATCAGTCATGCTGTCCTTTGAATGTGATAAAGACTTCAGCCATTTCCCCAGGGCACTAATGCAAAAGATTATAAAGCTGCTCTGTAATTTTTGTCTATTCAGAATTTAAACTACCATCAATCATCTCAAGTTTTTAGTGTCAAATAAGATAATGTAGCCAACTATATTATTAGGAAGAGATGTGTTTCTGAAGCAGTGAATGTCTGTGGGTGCATCTGAATAGCACTTAACTAGATATGCAATCTCTCATCGACAGTGCTATTAAAAGAGCTTCAGTTTGTGGAGGTGGACTCTAACTCAGGGAAGCTGTGCTGAGGGATACGGCCATCAACTACTTCACATGCAGCCTGAGTATTTGGGTGGGGGATAAACAAGGAAGAAAGATTGAGCATCACCCAGTCTGTGAAGATATTTTTTTCACTGCTTCAGCATGAAACGACTCCAGTGGCTGAAGAACCTTGGTTGGAAGGTGATGTGGCAATCCAGCTATACCTCTTTGGCTTTACTCTTTCTAAAAGGGCATTTTGTACTGATAAAAGGTATTGGAGTGACCACCATAAAGGTGGATATCTCCGTGCAGATAAATAGCAACTGCTTGCATAGCTGGTGGGCAAACTTTCTGCCCACTCCAGCATAATCCTTGATGGAAAATTTTCCTCAATTGGAAAGTGGACAGCCAGAGCTGTTCCCAACCTCTCTGGGGATCATGGTGGGAGATAAGAGGGGCAAACAAACCAGACGCAGGAGGAGGAGATGTGAAGATAAGGGAGAAGGGATACATAAGCAGATATAAGAGAAGGAGGCACATGGAAGAAAGCATTGTCAGAGATGAGGCTGAAGATGCTTCTTGAAGGGAGATGTCCTGTGTTGTGGAGGTGCTTTGGTGGGGGAGGTGATGCAGCCTATGGGTGACCCACACTGGAGCACAGGTACCCCTAAGGGACTGTGGCCTATGGAAGACCTGGGCAGGAAAAGAGGAAACAAGCAGCAAGAAAGGAAGAGAGAAAGCAAACAGTAAGAAATAATAAGAAATAAGTTGCAGCAATAAAATACTATTTGCCAACCCAGTCTCCTAAGCTGTCCATCACCTCAGCCAAGGGCCTTGCAGTGAGTAAGTGTAATGTGTGTCCATGACAAGGGAAGGGGAGACTGGCTGGTTTGTGTGTGGGAAGATGTGTTATACTGCAGCAGAGCCTGGGGAATTGCAAAGAAAGAGGTTTACCTAAGTGTCTGTTTAATTGTTTATCATCTCTGTTTTCCAATGCCTGAAAGAGTAAATAAAAGTGTATGTTAATTGGCAATAAATCAAATTAAGTGAAATTCCCAAAGTCAAGACTCTTTTGCCCATGATGTTTTGGAACTTACTCTTGTCAAGTGTTTTTCCCTCAAGGTTATTTATTGCCCCCTTCACCTCATGATTTGCCTAAATTTTAATAAGCAATGAGGTAGCTTCTTCAGTTCAGAAGGCTATATAATATTATGACTCTCTAGAAAGTTGTGGAGGCTCCAAACTCTCATTATTATTTTTTTCCCTGATGGTATCAAAACCAGCCTACAAAGCTATTGCTGGGGAAGAGCTGAGAAAACCTTTATCAGCCTCCTACACTTTGGTGCTTCTTTAAAATTAAATACGAACTTGATTGCCTGTGAAATCTCATAGTGTCTTTTTACAGTAGTGTCCAGAGGACAAAAAGCAGGGCTCATTATATCAGGTACTGGCAAGTGACTTCAAGGTAGTGACTGCACTCATTGTGCATTATAGTATAATGAGAAGAGATACCTGTATTGATCTCTCAACAGAGAAAGCACAACAAGCTATATAAATGATGTATGGATTGTTTCATGCCATTGATATACAGCCATCTCCGGTGAATTACTGTCAAGGGCACAGATTTGGGGTAACAAAGAGTAATGAAGAAGTGGCACAATGACAGTGCCACTGTCCTCTGGCCTCCATGCTAAGCTTTTACATATCGCATTGGATGCTCCTGTCCCAAGGTTTTTCATTGCATTTGAGTTGTGCTCAAGGCCAGGTCTGAGGTTGATATAAGGCTAAGGATGAAGGGAGGATTATAAAGTTCTCCTTTTAGTTTTGTTTCCTTACAGCGGCAGGAAGCAAAGAGATACCAGCTTTGTTTTGTTGGTTTTTTGTTAGTTTGGTTTGGTTTGTTTGTTTGTTTGGGTTTTTTTTAATTTCACTTGGTTGCTCTCTGAGGCTTTTGTTTTAATGTTGTAAAATTCTACTGTTGAGTTTAGTCTTCCTCTCCCATTGAAGTGAACATCCAGACTTCTCCTGCTTTAGTGAGAACAGAGATTGGAGGCACCACAGAAAATGCCTCTTTGTTTTGGTGGATTTTTACTTCTAAAATCTCTGAATAGACAGATTAATTCCCAACTATTATAGTAATAACGACCTTTACACAAAAAAAAATTTAAAAAAAATAAATAATGGTCATAAGGGTCTCCAGCCAGGCCATTTTAGGGTCCCCTGGTGCTGGAGGCCAAGTGCCTAGCCAAAAAAAAATCACATCTCTAAATATAGTTGGCTCCAGCAGCAAAAAGAGAGCAGAAAGAAGAAAGGAGAAGTCAGCAGGTCAGATGCTGAAGTTGCAGGCATTCATATCTAAATAGTCTCTCGATGTACCATTTTGTTCCTAATGACACAGGATTAGGAGAGGAACATTACTGTGGTTTTATAAAATGTGTAAGTGAACAACATAGCCCAACCCCCTCCTGTCCCCTTCTTCTGCGTATATTGTAAAGGACTTTAAGGATTTGGGAAGCCAGATTTAGCAGCTGAAAGTAATTTGCTTCCTCTCTTCCTCCTCTGTCCCCTTTCTCATTGCCCCCTCCATTTCCTATTTCTGTTTCATTCAGTAATTAACCTTTTGAATAATCTCCCTTGCAGAGCTGGCTAAGCTGCTCTTCTATTTTCCTATTGTTAAGTGTCCTTAAGACAGAAGCTGGACCAAGTGTCTTGATTGACTGACAAGTAGAGCCATCTGAAAGGCTGAAGAGTTCAGTGGGAGCAAGGGATGTTGAGGGTAAGAAGGTCGGGTGTTCTCCTGTGATAAGGAGGAGAAAGTGTCAAAAGTTGTGCTGTGGGATTTTTGTTCATTATGCCCACTGTAATTCTTCATAGGTGGTTGTGCTCTTAGTTTTTATGAAATGGGGGCCAGGTCTGCTGCAACCAGACCAAAGCAGGTAGAATCTTGAGAAGTGTAAGCAGAGAAAGGCTTTGTTCCCCTCATCTCCTTTTCCTGCAAAGGAGAAACTGGTGTTTTTTCCATCACCATTCCTGTTTTGTTCTCTACTGCTCATCATTCTCCCTTTTTTTTTCCTATCAGCTACTCCCAATTATTGTCAGTTCACTCTATTTGTAACAGAGCAGTTGGCAGGCAGCAATGCGTTATTAAAATGTATTCTCGCCCCTCTGTTCAGTAAGTTATCTGGGAGCAGACTGATTTTATACTAATTTGCTCATTACTCTCAGTTGTTAGATAGTTTGTGTGATTGAATTTTAGCCTCTAATTTGAGAATGTATTTTTACTGAGTATCTACTTCTGCTTTCCCATGCCATTTGATGATCAATGATACCATGTGACATTATTCCTATGTCAGTGAGTCTAAGCACAGTACAAGTGGTTTCATCCTTTTGCCTGTTCACAAATTGTCTGTGAATATTTATCTGTAAGTATTCAATGACTCTTGTATGCACTGAGCACTGTTCCAAATATCTGTAAGGCCATTTCTGAAGAGAATGTGTGCATTGAGATATGACTGGATTTAGAACGTTCACAAGCATTTTAGTGTTATCTACTTTTCCATCTCTAAACAACTGTATTTATCCTTTTTGGTTTTGCATACAATTTTCTTCAATCTTGCATACAATTTACTGAAGGAAAAAAAAAGAAAGATCCTAAGCATATCTTCTTGGAAGGAACCACCTGATCTTGCTTCTTCTTCTTGAGACACTTGGTTTTTTTCTCTCCATTAAATGATTTTCATTCCACTGAGGTGGCTGATGCTGACTGTGTGGAGGGCATGCTGTAAACTGAAGTTGTGTTGCTGACTAACAGAGAAGTCAGAAAACCTGCAAGGGTCCTGAGTGAATATTATTTGTGATCAACCATCTATGAGTGATGATCACATCCACATAGTTTGAACTGTAGGTAAAACAGCTGAGCTGGTACCACATAGTGCAGTTACTGTGCAAATGAATAAGGACTTGTGTAGGCAGAAGTGCCCATGTTACAAGCTTGTTCATATGTTTGTAAACTGAGTCAATTATGTGCAAGCAAGGATCAAAGCTTGGTCATGTGGGTTCATATATCCTGGAAAAGTGACTTCCTTTTTGAGTAGTCTCTTCACTGTAATCTGTTGCTCCTTTCTACTCTGGGCTGTTGACATCAACAGACTTTGAATCAGGGCCCTGAAAATAAGGCTTTTTTAAGCAAAATAAATTTGTTATTGGAGTGCTTCCTTGCATTCTGAGTTTCTGTTTTCTACATCCTGTTCAGAAATCCCATTGAAGTAATGTTAATGTGTGAAATGCTCATCCTTACAGAGTGTTAGTGTTTGTAGGCTTTCTGTGCAGCAGGTGATACCTGCGCTCAGTTCCTCCTGGAACACAGGTGTGATTGTCTGAAGGACAGTGGTGGCATGTCACTGGATGGGAGGATAGTCCTGGGGAAAGAGTCACATCCACTACATAAAAAGTGGGTTACAATGACAGGATGGGAGAGCCCAGTGAATATGAGATTTTCAGCTGTTAGATGCTTGTAGCTTCACCATCAGGTTTCCCCATTTTCTGAAAAAACTGGTGGAAAATTGAACGGAAGCATCCCAACTCCTTAAAACAAAGCAGTCTTTTGTTTTCTGTTTGTGCAGTGGCCTAGCACCATGGATCCTTGGCCCATAGCAGCAGTTCCTATGTACCACAAAGAACTGCATGGTTAATAATGTTGAAATATGGGTCACTTCCCCATGGGAGGGCCAACACTGAAGCAGAACCAGAGGGCAGCAGATAGGGAGTGGAAATTAATTCTAAGGGGAAAAAAGAGGCCCCTTCTCCGCAGTCTTAGTAGTCTGAGCTCCCAACATTATGGGTATTACATGCTGTAGAGCTTGTTCCCCAGCAGCTGTTGCAGTCACTGCACGTGTGATGTCAGAGGCTTCCACCCAAACAGACCTCATGCCTGTAGGTATAGCTCTTGGAAGCCTCCGGTTGTATAGTGCTGGTGTCTGTCCAGGAAACTGGGGCTGAGAGTCATTTCCTCTGCAGGAGGTATGTCCTTGTTGAGGAGCTATGTCACCAGGTCAAGGAGTCACATAAGTACATAAGGAGGTTGTGTAGGACAAGATAGGATAATCTCAGAGACCTTACAGTCATGGGAGTCTCAACTCCCATCTACATCAGAGATGCAGGTGGATTCTGTACTGCATCTCGTAACAAGTCAGAAGTCAATAAATGAGGAAAACTGGAAGCTAGTCACTCTCCACACAACTCCTGTTCCTCCAGTTGGCTTGGCAAACAGGTTTAGTGCCCTCCAAGCTGAGGAGGAGGTAGGTAAGGCTCCAAGTGAAGCAACTGCATCACCAGACCCTGACCCATACAGGATCACCTGGAAAAAGGAATACGCATTTGTAGTGGATGACTCCCCACTGCAAGGGACAGAGATGCCCATCTGCCAACCTGACTCGTTATCCAGAAAAGCTTGTTGCCTGACAGGGGCTCAGATCAGAGAGGTCATGGAAAGACTGTCAAGGCTCATAAACATACCTAACTATTAGCCTCTGTTGGTCTTTCATGTGGGCACTAATGATATCAAGGGTAAATTGGGAACTATCAAATATAATTTCAGAGCTCTGTCCATGTTGTTCAAGGGTCTGGGTGCCTTTTTTTTTCCGTTCCTTGATACTTCCAGTTAGGGTAAATGCCAAGAGAACTGAATGGATTTACCAAGTAAATGACTAGGTACATCACTGGTATTGGCAACACAGCATTGGGGCCCTTTTTTGCTGATTGACAGCTGATGGGAGGGATGGGATCCACCTCATGAAGTGGAGCATGTGTGTTTTTGGTGATAGAATGGCAAAGCTGAAGACCAGGAAGGCACGGTGATGGAGTTGCCCTCCCATGAGGCAACACTTGAAATGTGTTGAGTTCTTTCTTGAAGTGGATGATGAGCATGTTGAGAGCTTGTGGGTTAGAATAAAAGGGCAGACTAGTAAGGATGATGCTGTTGTGGGTGTTTGTTACAGGCCTCTTAATAAGGTGAATGAAGTAGATTCGGCCTTTTACAGGCAGTTTGAAGCACCCTCAAAGTCACAAGCAGTAGTTCTTGTGGAGGACTTTAGCTACCCTGGCATCTGCTGAAGAAGCACCACAGCAAAGCAGAAACAGTCCAGGAGGTTTCTGGAAAGCACAGATGACAAATTCCTGACACTGGATCCCCCAAGGAATGGTGTGCTGCTTGACCTCATGCTAACAAACAGGGATGGTCTTGTTGGAGATGTAAAGATTGGGGGCAATCTTGGCTGTAGTGACTATGAGATTTGGGAATTTAGTACTGAGCAAGGAGGAAGCAGGGCAGCAAGTAAGATTGTAACCATGCGCTTCAGAAGAGCTAACTTCAGTATCTTCAGGGATCTTCTTGCAAGAATCCCATAGGAATGGGCGCTGAAGGGAATAAGGGTACAAGACAGTTGGTTGATATTCAAGGATCCCTTTCTCTAGCCTCAAGAACATTTGCGTCCAATGAGCAAGAAATCAATCAAGATACCTCCGTGGATGAATAAAGAACTCCTGTCATTACTCAAGCATATACAGGAAATGCAGAGGAGATAGAAGCAGGGTGAAGGAGCTGAACTGAGAGGAGACCTCATCAATGTCTATAAGTATCTGGAGGGAGGGTGTCAAGGGGATGAAGCCAGGTTTTCCTTGGTGGTGCCAAGCAATGAAACAAGAAGCAATGGGCAGAAACTGACGCACAGGAAGTTTCATTTGAGTACGAGGAAGAAATTCTTTACTGTGCAGCTGATCATGCACTGATCAGGTTGCCAAGGGAGGCTGTGGAGCCTCCCTCACTGGAGATATTCAGGAACTATCTGGACACAATCCTGTGCCATGTGCTCACAGATTGCCCTACTTGAGCAGGGAGGATGGACCAGATGGTTCACTGTGGTCCCTTTCAAGCTTACCCATTCTGTGATTCTGTGAAGTGAATGATCTTGTAAAACTCCTACTGTATTTTTTTTCTGCATGCAAAATAACCCTGGGAAATAAGCCCCCTTCACATTTTAGAGCCAATTCAGAACTAATTTATTGTATTTATTTTTTAATTGCTCCCTTATGACAGCTAGCACAAGTATTCCACATAATCCCTAAGATTTGTCTGATACTCCCTCAGCCAAATACAAGACTAGTATTTCTTTCCTGTTCCCCAGGTGATAATTTTTTGATGTGCTCTTAAATGATAATATAAGTTCCTTGGGTCAGGAAATTATATTTTTATTTTGAGCCTACTTGTGTGATTAAAATAGAAGTTGTTCTTAATTTCACCTAGTAAGTTGGTCCTCTCTGATTCAGGGGGCTGTTTCTGCAAAGAACTAAATCTGCTTTTCTTAGTATTCTGTCAAGAATTTTTTTGTATTTTTGAACTCAGATTGTTTGAAGACCTTCTCTTCTTGTGTTTGCTTAGTTCATAATTTTGCTCTTTTTTTTTCTTCATAGGTAAGTCTTTGGACTTTCTCATTCTCTCCTGATTGTCTTTAAAGTAATGGTAAGTTACTTTATTTTATTTGAGTACTTTTTACAATTACATCACCAGGTAACTTGGATTCGTAACAGAACTACCATTGTTGTGTGCCTGCCTGTGTCAAAGCTAGGAGGGAAAAAGAGATGAGTAGACATGCACAGCTTGTTCTGAGTCCTAGTCATTGTTAAACTTGATGATGTTGAGTGTAACTGTGATAAATACCAATGTCTCGCTGTAATTAGCATCTGTCAAGTTATGCCCAAGTATTGGAGCATCCCATCATCCAAATGGTATTGGTTACTGCTTTCATGACTACTGGAGAAGGCAGCAAGCTGTATGTGTCCTGGAGCTGAAGGACTGGTTATTTTCCTAGGAGGGCCGTATTAGTAAGATTCTGGCACAGCAACGCTTTTTGTTATAGTTGTGGTAGAATATGTAGGTTGCAAAACATTCAGATGCTGTTGGGTGGCAAGGAAGAGTATGTTCATACGGGATAGGATATTAATGGAGTCATTTGCATTCCAAAGGAGATTTTTTTGTTCATTAGAAACTTAACATATTCCATATGGAAGCTGTCCTTTTCTGTGACAACTGAGTTCTGCTGAAGGTCTGGTAAATCAGAGTGAAATTCCAAGAACAAAATGCAGTCTGGACTGGATGGCAAACATGCATCATGCACAGGTCAGCCTACTGGCCCGAAGTGGATGATGGAAGGCATGGCACAGGTGTCTCAGCTCGTGTTGAGATACATATAGTATCTAGGTATGAGATGGGTGATCATGCTATGTCTTTAGAAGAAACTTTTGATCCATGTCTTGAGCCTTGTTTAGACTGAAATAACCAGTGTGGTGCATTTTCAGTATTACTTGCTACTTTTTGGGTAAAATTCTTCATTTTACAATTAAACCTCATATACTGCCTCTCATTATCTGCATTGTATGTTAAAATGTACAAATGGAATATGTCTACAATGTTGCTGTTATGCTCAGGTTACACAAAAAAAAATTAAGTTTGCAGAATTAACAGTTTAGTTTTCATGGTCAGCTCCTCTTCTGGAGACTTTCTCGCTTGCCGACAATTTCACTTGCAGTAATTGAAGTGTCTGGTTTCTGGTTAGATATTCAAATTGCTAACTTAGCAGTAAAGATTGTTACTTAGCATGTTGGCAATGACAAGATATTTGTAATCTAGACATGGTCTGACAACATGATTATGGCCTCAAAATAATTTTATTAAAAGCTTTATTAAAATAAAAAAAAAATAAAGTCTTTTACTCAGGTACGTACTTCATTTAGTGATTGAAGAGACTATGGATTATTCAGATCCTACAGAAAATATGTTGTGCTTTGGTGTTTTTGTAAAGTGTAATTCATAAATTCTGGTTTAGGTCTGGTGCTGAAATCAACAGCAAATCTTTCTCCTTTTTTATTAGTGTCTTTCTGCATTGTTATATGGTCCATGATCCTCATGTACAGAAAAAGGAGTAGACAAAACTGAGCAAAGTTTGTCATCTATCTTAGTATTTCCAGCTGCCTTAGAATCAGAAGGTTAGAGGCACTGTTTTCAATGTGTTTTAGGACCAAACTGTGTTGTGTGACAGCAAAGGGAGAGTAAATCAAAGTTCCAAAAATGACATTAAAGACTAGGGACAAAATTCTCAAAAGCACCTCAGCTGCTCCAAGAGCTTGTCTTCCTGAAAATCAAAGGACTCAGGGATTTGAGTTCTTTTTGAAAATGGGACTTGTTTTTTTTGAAAGCTACTTTTGAAACATACCCTATGCATTTAAAAACTTGCTCATTCTGGACCTATTGAAGAGAGTTATAAAAACAGTTGTGG
Organism: Campylorhamphus procurvoides; assembly: GCA_013396655.1. Lineage (NCBI taxonomy): Eukaryota > Metazoa > Chordata > Aves > Passeriformes > Dendrocolaptidae > Campylorhamphus > Campylorhamphus procurvoides. The sequence goes on from WBMV01007810.1 coordinate 2,044,993, forward strand.
TTGTTCTGATGTTCAGAGAACTGTGGTTTGTTAGTATTTGTATATAACCATTGATCAAGGGAAAAACTTTCTGGGACACTGGTATGGGGTGACTTTGCCATGTAGAAAAGTGTGTGGGATGGTTCTTACTATAATATAGGATACATAGAAACCTCTGCATTATCTGATCCAGCTCTTGTTTAATATGTCTTTCATAAATTTGCAATGTGATTGGGGTGGCTTTCCCCAGATACTGAAATTGAAGGTCCCTGTCTAATTTCACTGCTCGGAAAGTTTAAAAGCCTCTCTATAATTTCCAGTCTAAGTGCATTCATGGCCAGTTAACATCCATATGTTCTTATGTCAACATGATCTCTTAGTTTAAAGAGCTCTTTTTCCTCCCTGGTGCTTACCCATCTGATGAATTTATAGTTTCTAACTGCATACCCCTCCATCCCCTGCCACTATTTTTTCCCCTGAATTCCTGCTTGTTCACACATGAAACAGAGGGATAGGACTCCAAGAGATCATCTGAACTGATGCAACACTGTCTTGACAAGATTCCAGGCAGGCATGACACAGCTGAACAAATCTTCACCTCAAATAGCCTGATGTATCGAGTTTACATGGGAGAACTGGGCTATAAAAACTGCAACCCTGTGCTACTACAACAGTGCTAAAGTGGCCAGATGGGTGTCAACCTAGCAATATAAGGGCTCCCAAATCTGCACAGTGACATCTGATGGCATATTTAGTGCTGGTGCTCAGATGGACTTTGCTGCAATGTTTCTTGAACACAGCTGCTAGTCTGTGAGTTTTCTTTATTAATGAACCACAAAGAGGCACTGGGACTGGATGTATAGTTATAAGTGATTGCTCTGCAAATGTATTTTTTCCTCTTTGGCTTTTAAATTACCTGCTTAGTGTTTGAGGGCTTGCAAGTTGATGGAAGGGGTGTGCTTAAGGGCTATTTGTGCTTTTGGAAATCTCCTCCATATAGCAGTTCTCAGTCAATATTCCAGGGGTTGGTTTTGTTTGGGGGGTTCTGTAGATGCCTGTCCAGAGCCCGTCAGTCACTTTACGATCATATGTCGGCATCTGATGTGAAGATGAATTCCAAAAAATATGCAAAGTGTGGTACCTGGTTGTCCCTTTGAAGACCTCATGACTCTTCAGCATTGGTGCTCTGACTTGTTTTATATCTTTGAATGGAGTCTTCTAAACAGGTGTGTTATGCAAGGCCTGAGGTAGGGTGTGAGTTTCACTGAATTTCACATTTCTTTTTAGGCACTGCTGTGCTTCTGAAAACATCACTTATTTCTGCATAGTTGCTTATATTCCCAAGGCTCAAGTAAAGTATTTTCTGACCATAGGTATCAACAGCCTGTAATATCTTTGTTTATTGCTTTATTTACATACAATTTTACTCATTTTTGGTTTACACTACCATATTTCCTTCTTAGGTTTACAGATAACAATGTCATTCAAACATAGCACTGGTATCCTTCCATCCTGCTTTTTATACTCTTTCCAGTGGAATTTGTGTGAACCTATAGAAAAGTGACTCAATGAGCAGAAAAATGAATTTTAGCAGAGGGACTCACAACAAATACCTCTGTTCTTTCTGAAAATTTGTGGAGTAATACAGTCCTGAACAAAAGTGTCATGTCTTGGGTAGCAAGCAAAAAGGTGGTCTGCTGGATAAATTACTCCTCAGAGTATTCCTTATGGGAAACAATGAGATACATGCTGAATAACTTATTAATGGTGGATGTAAGGATGTGTTATTAGCTATTCCAGTAACAGAGTATTTCTGGAGTGAGTTGCTTGAATATACCTGGCCCTTTGCTGCTGGTTCATCCCTGCTGCTGGTAAATGTAGATTAGGCAGTTGGTGCTCAGTGTATTGTATAAATTTACTGCGATTAATCTGCAGAATCTTTTGCCAAACACCTAGTGCCTGCTAAGCTGTTTCCTGCAGAAGCCAGGTGGGCAGTTGGCAAGAACTGCTCATTAGCAGTGGGAAATGCCGGTTGAGATTGGATCATGTGCAACCTACCAACCACCCCAGCGCTGACAGAGCTCCTCTGCTGTTTGTATAGAGATGTTGTTCCACCACCACAGGGGCCTGAGGTTTCTGAGCCATTTCATTGCCGCTTGAGGACACGTTTTGGTTTTCTTGGCAGGTACATATAGTAATGAGGTCTTGTTAAGAAAGCACAAGCAGCATCGGTGGCCGAGGGTTCATTCTGGTGCCGATGCTTTGGCCAAAAAATGAGAAATAGGATTTTATTGACATTTCTACATCTTTCACTCAGTTGAAGTACAGGAATGTGAGCTTGCATATATTTGGGACGACAACATTACTTGCATGGAATTAGGATCTGTTTTCCCAGTTATTTCCAACTCATGCCCCACAGTTCAAGTTGTGCATTTTCTGTAATGATTCTCAACTTCATGTTTCTGAGCTCTCACTTGTGTTTTCTTGGAGGATGTACTAAACTCTGACTTGCAATCAAGGCACACTGCAGAATCATAGAAGGCTTGGCCCACACCTCCAAACATGGCACTGGCTACACAAAAGAACTGTGTTCAGGATGCACCTCAGAATGTCTCTTCCTAGTAAGCATTTGAAGTTTTTATAAGGTTTTCAGTGACTGCTACTCATCAGTATCTGACATCAGCCAAGTGACTCTGTAGCTGTGAGTTGGAGGGCTCCTGCACAGGCCACATACTGAAGGAAAAGGAGGGAGAGTGAGGTCAGCATCTGACATTTAGGGTATGCTTCATTCTTGCCTCATGCCATTCCTGCTTTCTCCTCTTGCCTGTTTTTTCGTCTCTCTTTCATAGCTCTACTGTCTGTTTGTTAAAATAATCTTTTTTTTCTCTGCATGAGCTTCTGTCATTAGATGAAAGGTCATGGATATAATATGAATCTGGAACGATAAATACAGTGCAAAATGGATTGAAATGCACACGGCAAAGGGTTACCAATTAAAAAACACTTTGCCGAGCTTGCACCAAACAGACAGTCACACAGCCTCTGATTTCTCTTTGCTTATAATTAGCTTCCATTGAAACTTAATTACTTTCAGGGCTGAAAAGTGAAAATTGAAAAGAGAAAAAAAAAAAGAAGAGAAAAGAGAAGAGAAAAGAAAAGAGGAAAGAAAAGAAAAAGGGCAGGGTAGGGGGCAAAATAATCTTTTGGAAAGTTGTGCCTAAAACAAATCTTTTACTAGAAAGGTGTTTTGTAACACCCGTGCTATGAATATGGAAGTCCAATTCAGGTTCTTCATGTCCTGGAAATTAGAGGGAGAAAAAGGATGTGTGAGTAAATCTGGCATCTGGAATGTGTTCTTGGATTATTTTGAAGGCTCTGTCTCTAAGTCTGTATTCAAGAAGGTAAACGGATATTCTAGCTGAGATTCCTGATGTGCCAGTAAGATGTGAAAGATAGGTACTGAAGAAAGCCAAAAGCTCTACTCCCAATCTGAGAGCATCTTCTCAGATCTTATTCAAGCAGACCATTTCTACACAGTTCAGAGACCTTCCCTTTAGAGACTTCTGTCATCTGTCCTAAGTTCCTTAAATGTGATGGTCTTAGTGACCTCTCTTCCCATCCTGTTAGCTGAATTTTAAAACTGATTATCTGTGGCTAGATTTCCTGAATTAATTCCTTCCACCTTTTTTTAGCTTGTTCATGGGAGAGATGCACTTATGTGCTATAATGAGGTGTCTACATAAAAAGGTTTTCCACAGTCATGCATTATGCTGGCGTATTTACTCCACTTAAAGCACACATCAGTCACAAATGTATTGCTTTGAGCTGTTAGATGTTTGTATATGCAAGTGGCAGTATAGTTAACTATTCTAAAATGGGTAATGGGGGAAATGATCAAACTAAAGGCTGGAGAGAGTCTGGGATTTCTAGTGCTGGTTGTTGCTGTGGTCCCCATTTTAGAGCCCCATGCTTGAAAGTTAAGAGAGCAGAGTTTCATTCCAGCAGTTCTTTCTGTGCTTTCTATGTATTAGGCTCTTTCAGTGCGTTTTCAAATTGGGCATGAGGAGAAGCATGCATGCTTTTGAGTTTTTAAGACTTGAATCAGTCTCTCTGAGGAACAGTGTGCATTTCCACTGAAATAAGCTGAAAGAATCTTGGACAGGGAGAAATGAGTGCTATTTCTCTACAGAGACAGTAAATTAAACTTCTCATGCTAAGGAGGCAGGCGTAAGTCTCTCATTCCTCACATTCACCGGAGATCCATGAATCAAGCAAATAGATATTTTCATCTGTTGTATGATTATTAATTATATCAGTAGACTATCTTCCACTGCAGGTGAAGTCTTTGTATATTTAAGAGAACATGACAGGTTGTGTTAATTTCAGACGAGAACCATGTTCCCACTCCTTCAGCATGAGGAATAATCTTCAAAATGCCAATGAGTTTTAAGTTCTCCAGCAGCACAAGATCTTAACGGTGAATTTTGAGATAAAGGGAAGCCCTTTTGAATCGAATTGGTTATATGAGGACTCTGTTTCTACATCATTATATTTAGGATTTCCTTTTGGCACCATAATATGGAAATATTCATAAGACTGGGAAAGAATGGAGTGAGGAGAAAGTGTGCTGAGTAGTTGAGCAAGATTTTTAAGTGAAAAAAGAGAGAAAGAGTCCTTAAGATGGCAGAGAAGCAATAGCTGATAAAGAGTTGATAAGCCTTCCTTTGCTCTTTGTGAAAAAATAACATGACAACTCATGCAACTAAGAGGGCAAAACCTTTTTCCCTTTTAATTTCNCCGTCTCATGGCTCTTATGTATAGAGAAAACTTAGGATAAAACCCAACTATGAGTGAAGTGTTACCACCACTCAAAGCTGAAACCAATACTTACATTGCAGTCTTCTGGGAAAGGCTTGCTCGCTGAGAGAAATAGGGTACATGTCAGGGGCTTAGTGAGGCAATTCCTCTATGTGAGAGAGATGGACAGCTGGTAGCTTGTGATATTTTTGTTTGTGGAAAGAAGCAGGGTTTGCAGTCTTAGCCACTAGCTACTGTTTTTTTCTTGACATTGCCTTACAGGAGAATGTGGCATTATCTGGACCACATTTGCACCCTCTAACCTATGCTGCCAGCATTATTAACTGCAGATGGACAAAAGTGTACTGATATATAGGTTCATTTTTCCTGGTTACAGTTCTGGCACTGCTTCTACACTGAAAGTTTTGGATGGGTCAGTTGGACCTCATTGTAGGAAGCCAGCTTTTCTTCTAGACAGAGAGCCAAGCAAGATATCCTTAATCCTTCCCAACCACAGAAAAAGTCTGGCCTGTCATTTGAGGAGCCAGACTCCCTTTGAGCCAGAGGAGCATGGGTGTTTCTATGCCAAATGAGCAGGGTTCTTGAGGAAGGTGGTTGGGGGATAGGAGGGAAGTACAGCAATTTCATTTCACTTGGAGTCACCATGGCAGCAAATTACTTCTCCTTCCTTCCTCCACCTTGTTTATAAAGAAAATAGGGAGTAACAATGGCAAGCATGGCCTTCAACTAGAGTGAGCAGTAGAAACTCATTTACAGCTGAAAAATATATAGAAAAGGAGTCAGGAAACCATTGAATTATTTGTAAAAGTATCATGGTTTTCTTGTTTGCTGCTCTGTTCATTGTCCTCTCTGTTAATCTCTGAGAAGAGAGACAGACCATTTTCTCAGCCAAGAACAATTTACCTGCATATTGGCACACAGTTAAGACCAATTCAGAAAACGAAAAATCACATTCCAAATTAACATTTAGCTGGTGACATTAGGGGAGTTCTTTTCTGGTTTTCCCCTTTCCTCTCCCATTCACAAGTTATAAAGCAGGATCCTTCTTTCTCCCTGAATGGATCAGAGGAGAATGCTGCATACAGTGATGGACTGAAGGAATGAAGAAACTGAGCCCTGCAAAGCATTTATGGGTACTGAGTCCTATGGGTGCACATTGGGCATATGTTACTAGCACAGGGAGTCTTGCCCACTTGGTGTTGGCACCTCAGGTGTCCCAGTCCAAGTACATCTGTGGGGAGCTGCAGCTGCATATGCAGAGTGTGGGACATGTTTGAACTCCCTCCCACCACCCTGACTCTTGTGCATTTCCATTCAGGTGCAGGCATTACTGAAATCTTGAAAAGCCTCATACTGGAAGTTTTCACACCAGTGTTGGTATTGTGAGTCTGATCTTTCAGCATGTTTTCACATCTTTGTAGTACAAATATTACTGAGCAATTGGTACTGCTAAGGAGTATCCTTATACTTTTTGAGCCCTGAGTTTTTTTCCAACAGGATTGTTAGCTGTTTTATGGAGTAGGAGGGTATAACCAGAATTACTCCTCAATGTGAACCAACAGTCTTGGATCAGTGGGTGAAAAAGCTATTCCTCCCCTCCCATCCACCTCTGGTACTTCTGTAAGCATAGCAGTGGCCAAGGAATCATGTGAGCACGTAATTTCCAGCTGCTGATGCAATCAGCTTTCCTCTGGCCATTGTTCAGCAATGCCATAAAGAGTGTGTGTGTCTGCAGGCTGTGCTGGAGGTAACAATCTTCCTTGATTCTGCAAACTTCATTTCAAAATCATGATATGGTCAGGACGTAGAAAACTCTCCTAAATCTTACAGCACTATGGGGAGATGAAGCTATGTGGGAGTCTCCCAATCCAATGACAGCATCTCTCTGAAGGCCTGCTTGGGACAGGGCTGGACCTGCTGCCAGCTCCAGCATCCACTTGGCTTATGTGGCCATGATCTGACCCAGCATGTGGCACAGCCTCTCTGCAGAGAAATTCAGTGTGATGGCCTCAGAAACAGCACGTGGCTCAAGAGTCACAAGTTGGCTGCCTTGAAAGAATGTGCCATCAGTACTTTCTGAGGATTTACTGAGCAGGGAGAAATGTGTCTCCCCAGTATGCCAGCTTCTAGTAGGAATACGTAGAATAAGTTGTAGTAACCTACTGATCTCAGGCTTGCAACAGTCTCTGTTAGAGGAGAAAGCATATGTTCTGCTATTGCCCATGCTTTATGTATTTCCTGGGTAAGAAGGGGATCCCCTTCTGTATGCCAGCACCAAACTCCCTCAAACCTTCATGAAGGTCAGTACCTGACATTAGTCAACCAACTACATGGAGCTCAGTGAAGCTGGCACAAAGGCAGAAAGCCAAGCTGTTTAAATGGAGGGGAGTATGGTGTCTACATGGGGCTACATCCAAGGGGATGTTTGTGAGAAAGTGTTAAGAACTAGGAAAGAGAATCATCCTAAAGCTATTCAGCTGTGCTAACCACACCACTAGGGACAAGGAAAGCAGACCAGATGCTTATCTTTCTTTCCTAGAGGCTTAAAGAGGCTTTAGCATGTGAGTGGCATTCCACACTATCCACTGTTTTGTAAGGGAAGTTTCTGATTTGACTTTTTGGTTTCTGCTTGTTCATATCTGGCATCAGCACTTGGACAGTCTTGCAGTAGCTGAAATGACAGGCTGGTCTCATGGTTCATACACTGTCCACCAGGGAAAACTGGTGATTTAAGGAGATCCAAAAAGAGCAGTTGGTGTATAAAGGTGTGGAGAGAGTATTGGGAAGAGTGGAGGTGAGATTGGATGCTACACAAATAGGAAACTTGCTGGAGAGTGAGTTTTTTTCGGCACCTAGCACAGAAGGGGTCAGCACATTAGCAGCTGGGAGAAGATATAATTTTCAAAGAATCCCGCCCTCAGTCCTCTCCTGTGTGATCCAAACAGGTGGCAGCACTGGTTCCTACTCAGATCATCTAACTAGAGGCAGTGTCCTTGGCTTACCCTTGTCTATTCACATGGATGCAGTCCAGCTGCATTCTTGCTGAGTTAGGTGCTGTAGGCCAGGTGGAAGTGCCTTGTGCATGGCCAGCTGGACCACTCCAATCTCATAAATGCCTGTCCTGCTCCACAGTGCCCCAGTTGACAAGGATTATTAGAAGGGAGCTGTGCCCTCCACCTGTTCATTTGCTGCAGGATATGTGCACCCCCTGTATGTGCACACACTCATCTTTCAACTCCCACCTTCCTCCAGAACACCACTTTAAAATAAGCATGTGAATGGCTCTAGAAGTAATCTCTTGCTACTGGGGTATAGTGCATGTTCCCTCTCATCCTACTCCTTCCTTCCTTCCTTCCCTGTTAGACAGCACCTATCACCACTTTCCTGGAACAGTTCACCCCATCATCTATTCTGCTGCTGTATGCACCATGTCTCTTTTCTTTTCTTTTTTTTTTTTTTAATTTAATTGAATAAAATGAATGCGTGGGTTGATTTGCATATTCATGGATCACTTGATTAATAATTGATGAGAGGGCCTGGGGCAGGTGGTTCAGAATAAAAAACATTTAGCAGGGAGTGGAGTGAAAGGAACAGATCCCTGGCTGGCACATGTCCACAGAGGGAAGAGCTGCTGGGGGCTGGCAGGGAGGGAAGGGGAAAGGGAGAGCCAGAGTAGACACAGAGCTGAATGTCACCAGTGGAATGTAATTTTGTCGATTTAAATTATTAATCATGTCCTCAGAATCTGTGACATTTCATTCCCAGGGGCTTTTTCCTTTGCCAGGAGAGCGGGAGCAGGCAAGTTTCTCTTCTTGAGATGGGAAGAGATGAGGACAGGGCAGAGATCATGGGGAGTCATTTGATGGGTTGATATCTTTACTAGTAAGAATCTTGAGAATTTGGAGTAACCTGGTTGTTAAGTATCATGAAGCCAGGACTCATTCGCAGACCCTGCTGCAGTGCTCTGGTTCTCTGATGTGACCAGTGTGATTGAGCTGTGCTGAAGTGTGAGATGAAGTATCAGTTAGACTGGATTATTGCCCCGCAGAGAATGCATTCCTATAACTTCCGTTTTCACCCTGCATCTGTTCTCAGCAGTCAAAGCCAGGTCTCCCAACAAATCCTGCATGTGTGATTTATGGGTGGAGTAGCAAAAAGCTCCATAATTTGAGGGAAGGGGTAGTGCTTTAAAGGCATTTTAATGCCAGCTGCAACTGCTATTTTCAGATGTTGCAAGACCTTGTTTCTAGGACATTCAAGGGATCAACAATGTGAGAGAAAAGAGAGGACAGAAGAAAACAGCTTCTTAGGATCTCATTCAATGAAGCAGGAATGTTGGCTAGCTGTCTTGCCTCCCCAGATCCCTCCCCTGTCCATTTCTGCAAGACCCCAGGCTGCGTTAACATGCCAAATGTAAATACTGTAAACCTAGGCTTCATGAACCTTCAGGGTTTGAGGGCAAGAAAGTAAGGTATCACTTTTTGAGTTTTTTCATAGTGATCTGAATATGTGCATCTCTGCTGAATACAGATGTCCTGTAATGTTCATCTTGGGAGTTGTTCCTTTTCTGTAAATATGCTGCATTTTGTGTGGCTTGGGAAAAAGACTGTTACAGTTTGTTCCCTGGAAATTGTCATCAGTGGCATGAAGTATTACTGGGAGTAATGAATCTATTAATATATATAATGCTGGCATGACAGAGGTAGGGAGACCTGGCTAAGGTGGAAACACTAGCAGAAGCTCCAATATTGCTGGCAGTTGTGAAATTAAAGGTTTTAATTCTCAGCTTTGTTATTAAAGCTGTGAAAACCACGGGGACAGGCACCCCCGAGCCAGTAGCTTTTTTTCTGCTTGTATCTGTACAAGCAGAGCAGGCTGGTGCAAAGTGTTCCTGCTGTTGTCTCACAGGCTGGAGTTACTCTGTCTATTTAGCCAAAAACCAGATTTTGATTTGGAGACATTCTTGCCTTGGACTGATCCTCTCTCCATTCCTTTTGCTGGTGATAGCACACAGGATCAGTTGGGAAAATTTGGTTCCATAACAAATTTTTCATCTCCCAGTAGGTGCTTTGATGGTATATTTATGAATAATCCTTGCAGAAAATAATGAAAGCAGCCTTTAACAATAGCCCAAGGGAGGCACTGACCATTCACTTCTGTTAAAATCTAGCTATTTTTTAATAAATAGTAAGGCAATACATTATAGAACAGAGATAAGTAATTAGGTAAATCATAAGTAGTTATTATTAAATTATTATATAGTGTTACAACTCTTCTCGTACTATTACACTGTTTCCCACTGGAGGAAGAGATCAGCTCTTTGCAGCCTCTGTGCTCTGATGCTGCTTTCCTCAATGTTCCCAGCTGGAAGAGCTGCAGTCTAGCTTAGCTCTGCATTTCCTCACTCTCCCATACCTGCACCTCTGCCAACTCCACCTGTTTGCTACATCTCTTTGGTATCTTGAGCTAGACAGGAATCTTTCTACTGCTTTTTCTTGATTATCTAACATTTAAAATCAAATTGTCTTCTGTCTGAGATACTGCCTCCCTTCCTCACAGGTAAATAGTCTTTCCTGAGCATTGGGCCGCACCATCAGTTTGAGCCCTGCCTGTGTATGTAGCATGGGTACTGGGGGCAGAATTCACCCTGGTGAATTCTGGGAAAGGAAATCATCATTCCATGAGCTGGCACTTGGACAGTGCAGAGATTTCCCTGACAAGAGTCTGCATTTTTGGAAACATACCAGAGAAGCTACAAAGGCATGTCCAGTCTTTTGCTTGCTTTGACCTGGCTGTTCCATGCAAAAGAGAGTAGATGAAGCTTTAGTAACTTGTTTTTTTGTTCCCTACAGTTCTATCTTATCATTTCAGGTCTTTATACATACTTGAGTGTTTTTATATTTTCTACCTTTATAATTTCTGAAAATTGTTCAAGAACATGTAGGGCTGGTTTGAATCAGTATGTAAAGTACAACTTCTTTAGACTTTGCAACCAAATCTTTTGACCCAGGGAATGTAATGAGTGTAGTAGGATACTCGTGTTAACTTTTCCAAACCTGATGTAGAAAGTTTCTAATAGCAAATACCAAGTAAGAGTCCTTTGCAACCTCTTTTGCTTAATACCAAAGATATTGGAGGGAAGGGGCTGGGTTTGATTTTAACTTTTATTCAGAAGTTTAGGTCAATCCTTATTTTAACAAGACTTTCACTCTTTCTTCTCCTGAGACCCTGATTTCAGAGATTTGCCCATGGAAGAAGATAGAAAAAAGGATCTGGGTTGAGTGTAGCCAGGCATCTTCATTCCATCTTTCTGTGTACCTGTACACACTAGTGGCAATTTCAAAGTAAATGTCCATATCTAAACTTGAATGGAAGACATGGCAAGTGTTGAACATCTACACAAGGCCATGAATTCTGCATATATGTCTTTCTGCAGCAAAGTATTTCATCCTTGCTTTTTCAGGGGCTTGAAATTTGCTCCTGGGTACCAAGCCAGGCACATCACTTACTGTGACTAGATCAATTTTCTCCTTCTGCAAAGGGTAGTTCAGTCTTCCTTAGTCTCTCTAGTACTTTTGCCCCTATTATCACTGTGTCTAATCACAACTGTTGAGATGATTATCTGCATATGTCCCTGGTGGAAAGGAAGTGTTATTCTTCCGATTTCACAGACGGGGAGAGAGATGCCACACAACTATGTGACTAATGCAAGGTCCCAAGGGAATTAATTGAAAGCAGTGTCTAGAGAAACTGTAGGAAACATGAGTTTGGTTACCACGTGCTGCCTTTCTGAGTGGCTGATTTTGTAACATGACTCCCACTCCCTGGGATCTCATCTGAAATTCGTCAGTTCATTTCCTACTTGCAATCTGGTGATAAACACCAGGCTCTGCCAGGCTAGTCCGTGATTTAACATAAGCGCATCTTTGCAAAATTGCTGATTTGGTTGACTGGAGATTGTCCACATCTGCGTAATTTCAGTCAGAGTCAACATTTTCCCTGACTTTCTTGATTTTTATTGACATCTGAGAATTTGGCCCATGGCTGCAGGGAGGAAACCCTGTATGCAGAATTCAGCTCTGTAAACAATTTTGTGCAAAGTCTGAAGGTGGAGATGGTGTCTTGTAGTTCAGGGCTGTTTCATTGCTAATCTTTTTGCTATGTAGTTAACCTCAGCAGTGATTTTAGGCATATTGTACCTATCTTACAACTGTCCTGCTGGTAACATGCACAATTAATATGACACCTGGGAATGTAATACATGCTTCATGTCACAGAATTCAATTCATTTAGCCATTTTCTTCCCTGGAAATATCTTGGATAAGGTCAGTGAATTTGCACTGAAATTTCATTGGTCTCTGCACATACTGCTGCATTATCACAAGATCCCAATTAACAATGTCAGACACATTTTTCTCCTTTTCTTCTAATAGGAGAAGAAAACGCACAATAAGCTGATCTTTTACAATGCTTTTCAGCACACAGGCCTTGGCACAACCTAGGGAATACCCTTCTATTGCTAAAAATAATAGCTCTAAAGTCTTTGCCCAACTGTTAACTAAAATTTGTATAGCATGGTGGATAAATCATCTGCTTAGTACATCTGAAGCATTATGTTCCAATCCTGTTAAACTTGTAGTTATTCAATATTTCAATTAACTCTTTTCTGCTGATATGATTATATATAAATTAAATCTTGCTAATATTTCCAAAGCCATGATAGAGGAATATATTTGATCAGATATTTCTTTTCATGTGCATGAAAGGCCTGCTAGGGAAGAGAGCTGCAGAACTGTAAAGAGATCAGCTATCTCTAAATAGAAATGACTTTTAGGAAAGGCTGGCTGTGGGAGATGCTTGCAAGCATCTCACTCTGTTGTGTGATCCCGTTTTTTTCCACTGTGCAAGCAATGTTGGTCCTCGGGCACAGGGAAAATTGTAAGAAAAGACAGAATCACACAGAAGTGGTGATACAGCAGGTTGCACTTCTCCTTTTTAGCTAGTCCTGTAGTGATATTTCTGTGTAGCAAAAGGATTTCATAGATGTTGGGAGCATTTTCCCTTATGGACCCATTTAATACCTTAAATTTCAGTTCCTGTGGTGCTTTCAGGAAATACAGGTTACATTAAGTCACCAGGCTTTCTAAGGTCTAAACGACGCAATTGAATTTTCATGGTGCAGAGCTGAATTCTGCCTCTGCTTTCTGTTGGAGGACAATCTTCCTTCCAGCCCTTCTCCTGTGCTGTTTAAGGGAGTTCCGGCATCTCTCTGAGGGTGAGCGAAGTGGGTTCCACTTCCGTATTTTGAAACCAGACTTCCTGTAAAACAGGGAATCAGGCTTTGTTTTCTGTGAACAGTATAGGACAGAATTGTGTGGAACTCGGCTCTGGCACTGTCCATGTGCAGCCTACTGGGACTGGGCAAGCTGATCTTAATTCTGCCTTGTTTTACTCAACCATGCAAGCAGCTCACTTGTGTGTAGCTGGGTTGCTTAAATCTCTTGCTCCTTTCCTTACTTCACTTACTGCCTGTGTGCAGTGATTTGGATTCACCCCAGAAATCCTGTATGAAATCGCCAGCTTCCTCTTAATTTATTTTGTTTTCCTTGCTGGCTTCCCCCTCTTACCGCAGTCCCTTTCACTCAGTTGTGGGGAGGTTGGGAGCAAAGGAAACTCTGTTCTTATGGATGGGCTGGAGTCCCTGGGGTGCAGGAGGTGCAGTGATGACTGACAGGAGGCCACCTTTGTGGCACTAAACACTAGTCCCTGCCTTGCCTGCTAGGGTAAGCAATGGCAGAGAGCTAAGCTCTTGTGTGTTTTGAGTGCGGAGGGCGGCAGGCAGTGCCCCCTGACAGGCACAGGCATTTGCCGTGTGACCTGCCATTTGCTTTTACTCATTTGGATACAGAGATGCAGTCTGCAGTGTCACTGCTGAGTGAAGAAAAGCACTGTGGCTTTTTTAATCAAATCCTTTTGGGATCTGTCTTTTCCTTGTGTTTATCCTAGCTCTTTACTCTGCCTTGTTAAAATTTCTTTCCCCTCCTCTCTCCTTTCTCTTCCGTTTGTTCTCTCTTCATCTTCCCCCTGCTCTTCCCCCTCTTTATCCTCCCCGCTTATTTACTCTCTTGATGAGGGAAAGGTAGAATTTCCTTTTTTGGATCAGACCCCTCTGGCCCATCTATCCCTCCCTGCGTCGTGCAACCCCACAGCAGTGCACACTACAGCCTATCCCAGGTGCTTCTAAGAAGAATGAGTGCAATTACCTAACTGTACAACACCATACAAGAACAGAGAAGGCATTTCTTTGCTTCCCTTTCCAGGCCTTGATGCCCTGAATTCCCCCTCACATTTGTTCAGTGCGGCTTTCAGTGTTGTTACTTCTTCTAAAATTACTCAGTCAGAGTATCTGAGCTGACAGCTTCCTGCGGCTGTGGATCCCACAGGTTCTCCATCACAAGAGGAGGCAGAGTTGCTTTTTTTTCCAAATCAGCTGCCTCCTAATTTAATCATCTCTTGCTCCCCTTAGTCTTCATGCCTGCACTTCTGTTGGTGGTCATACCTTGCCCAATGTGTTATGCATTTCTTTGAATCCAATACAGTTATGCCATTTCAAAAGAGCTGCCTTCACAAGGCTCTCACCTTCCTTGGGTTCTTTCCTTATTCAGCACCATGTGGGTTCAACGCTATAGTTGGCTATCATAGTGCGGGCACTGGCCTTGCTGTCTGTAGTTGTGAGCTCTGCCCCAAATTTCCAGTGTGACATTGTGTACAGCTGTGAATCTCTTCATGTCTTATTTTCCTCTCTAAAAAGTGGGGAATTACGTTTTATTCTTTTTCCACTTCCTGGCAGTTTTGTCCACCTAAGCTACTCCTGTTTCAGACAGTCTGTACCTGACAATGCATAGGTGAAGTGCAACAGGAAGCCTTCACTGAACGCCTCCTGGTGTTAATAGAAAAGGAAAAATAAATGTTATATGTTCCCCATGCTTCAGGACTAGTAAAACTTCCACTTGTGGTTTTGTAAAAGGAAACCTCAGCAGCCAAGTTGACATCCTGGATGCAGGTCATGTGAAGGCACGTTGTGTCTTTTTAAGTGGGTTGCCTGCTTCAGTGCCAAAAAGAGCCACCTTCATTGAAGAACATCAGCTACCAGTCATCCTCCTTTGCAAAGGGTCACTGAATCTGGCTTCTTGTGTCTTTCTCGTGACTTGATGAAAAAGCGCTCTTTAATAAGACATAGTTTATGTTGACTAGTTTGTAGCATTGGACCCATAATGGAATATTTGTTTTGGGATTTTTTTAAACTTTTTTTTCCTGTAATTCCTGATGAAGTGACCATTTGGATGATATGAGCTTTAGGAAAAGATTTTTTTAACAGGTGGTGTCTTGCTAATACTGCTAATTTTCAGGTGATACTGTTTTGCCTTAACCGCAATCAAGCATATGTGGATATGGCCCTGAACTCATACTAAACCTGACATAAATCACTGAAATTGGAGGCTTTGTGATAGATAACTATTTTTAGGTAGTACACAGATGAACCCAGTAGTAACAACACAGGTTATCTTTCAGAAACTCAATTCTCTGCCTTTTTTTCACCCTTTATTGCTGAAATACACCTTTAATTGACCTATATTTTGGATCCCCAACTTTCTCTGGAACTACAGGATGGTGCTCAGCACCCCACACTCCAGTCCATCTTATTTTAAAGTGCCGTTGTATTTTAAGTTCACCTCTGCTGCTTCCGTCTCCCTCAGCCATTCATGCTCTGAGCAAATTCATGCTGGATATGGCATCACAAAGTTCCACTTGCACAATGGGGTGCTGAGCACTGGATGGATGGGTGAGAGTGAGATCATTCATCTTGTAGCCCCAGCAACTGCCAATGAAGCATTTGGGCTGAATCTTTAAGACCAGCCATTTAGGTGCTTAGCAATAAGGAGTTCAGTTTCTGTGGGGCTCATTTAAATATTGTCTTGCATATTTGGCAAGAGCCAAGTGACATGACTGATTAATGCATGATGTATATGGTCCTTCTGCTCTAGGATTGTGACTTCCCTCTGGGTTACTGAGTCATAGTTTGAGGTCACCATAGCATTTTCTGGAAATTTAAATCCTTTTAGTACATAAAAATAAATATTGCCCTTCTTCAGACTGGGGGAAGCCTTCTGAATATAAACTGCAGTAGTTAATATAGCTGAATATACAGCACCAGGCAATGCATAGATCATGAAAATTTCATTGGGAAGGTATGAATTTTGCTTTCTTCAATAGAGATGCATAACCAAAAAGAGGAGGCATTGCACCCAAGAGCCATATTTGGCGTTTTATAGAACAATGAAAATAAATTAAGCTTTCTAGGATTTTTATTATATTGTCTAAAATGAAGTAAAGTTTTGAGGTATGAGGTCATCGATGCAAACAAAACTGAGCATTGAAAAATGGATAAATTTAGATCACATAATTGTGATGATGACCGTATCATGTGTCTGGGAAAAGAATCCAGAATGACATGCATAAGGGGAGTCCTAGACTGGGAGATCATGGGATGCTGTAGGGTGAGGGGAAGCTATGGGGGAGGTTTGTTGTAAATTTAGGTCTTCTGTGAAAAGTTGTAAATATTTTAATGCCTAGAAATTTCATTTATAACTATTTTTTAATCCTTACACAGGAACGTCTGATTTTTTTGAAGATAGGCCATGTGAGGAGGGTGACAAGGAGACACGTCTGCTTGAATCTTGGTTACAAGGGAGAATTTATATTAAGTGCCTTGGGATCAAACCTTGTCCACAATCCATACTTGTTGAGCATGTGGGATATTTAATCAGTTGCAGAACAAGGTGGCAAGAACTGGTGAACCAGACTATCTCGCTGGTTCTGTTAGCATCTGTTTTCAGTTTTACATTTGAAATATTGCAGCCTTACACTTACAACGGAATGTTGGGGTTGGGAGAGAGAAGTTGCATGACTCAGGAAGTCATCTGAGTTTAAAACAAGAGCAGAAATGAAAGCCAACTGAAGTCATTAAAAATTAATTTCCAGGAAGACTGTGGAAAGAGAGATTAAAAAATATTATGATTTCTGTCACGACCGTGCTTAAGCTGGCCTATTAAAGATGCTATTGTCTGGCCCAGATGTTTTAGCACAATTAACTGTTTGACAACAGGCAGAAGGATAAGTTGGCTACTGCCCCCTCTCTCCAAGATGCTGTACAGAGGCACATGCATGTCTGTGTGTGCCTCAGTGCTCCTTCCCAACTCACCCCATGTGAAAAAAAATACGCAACTCTCTTCATTCAGAGAGCCAAAGGAGCCTGAAGTCTCCCCTGTGATGAAGCACGTGGTGTAAGAAGGCTGGTCTGTCTTGATATATTTTTTTATCTTTATCTTTTTTTCCTTTCCTCTGTGAGAGTTTTGTGCCGCACAAGTCTGGCAAGATCAGAAATGTGAGTTTGACACGTGGTTGTATGTGTTTTAACACCTACTGCCACGACCACGCATCAGTTTCTTATAGTTGCCTTCTGCTCTACTCTTTCTTGATGTGAATTAGGCTGGTGTTTTGAGCTGAGGAAATCTGAGGAAACATACTCCTGGAGGAAAAAGAAAAAGCGACCCATTTTGAGAAAATTCTTTCTTCTGTCCCCAGTGCTTTTTCTGGACATGCTCCCTATATATAACACCAGTCCTTACCTCTCCAGCTTCAATTCCCAAGGATGGCCATGAGGCTTCCTGGAAACAAAATGTGGTTGCAGATTTTTTTAAATAAAATTCAATTTTAGAGAGAGTCTGAGTATGCAGAACCCCTGGGACTGGTTATGTTTGGTTTTACTTATTCCAGGAAAGTTTGTATCACTTTGCATATCCAGAAAATAAGGGTGGTTAGAATTTTTTCTTTCCCCTTCACTTCCAAATCAACAGTCTATCTTTGGACTTGGAAGTCAGGCTTGCTTCATAAATCACAGGTACACAAAAGGGAAGACACAGCAAAATGGGCATAGTTGAAAAAACAGGGTGTCTTTTAGCTTTGCTAAAATGTTGTGAATGGTCATGCTAATCTGCTGAGTAGACGGGATGGGTGCAGAGAAATAAAACCTCTGAGAAAAGATATTCTACAGCTTTTACACTTTTCAGACAAGACTTTTGTGGCTGAGCTTCTCTAGGTAATTTCAGTCAACTAAGTTGGAGAATAACCATAATCTATTTCTTAAGGTAAACAAGAAGTTCACACTTCGGTTTTTGTTTTCTACCTAAGATTACTTCAATAACAGGCCCAGGCCTGCAAGTGTTCAATCTCGTGTATTGTGTGCTGATTTCAGAGTCCAGGCTCATTCTGGGATGAAAGACTGCAATTTTCCCTGAAGGTTTTCTCTTTGCTATTCTCATTCTGGACTGTCAGACAGATGATCTCTTTTCTCTCCCAATGACTGCGTTTCTTGGGAGAGGGATCTGCCCATTCACCCCAGCACTAGGAGAAACAATCAGGGCTGCACAGGTTATTTGGAACCCTGTTCTTGCCCACGCTCTCGGGCAGGGTTTGCATTATGTCTGGGATGCTCTGCTTCATTTCCTCATTGGTAGTGTATTATTTCTCAATGTTTTTTGCATGTGCATCATGTGTATGACATTTTCAAAACCTTTCACAGTGTTAAGCCTGTTTTGTTTACTAAAGCTGCATTTCAGTGTGGGCCTTGCCAAGGGGTCAGTAGCCATGCTGGCTGTTAGGTCACCAGTCCCACTGTTTTATGCTGTCGTTGCCTGGCAGCTAGGAGGGGAATTTCTCCTTTGACAAAGCTTGTGCCATTGTCACTTGTGTTAAATCAATCTCTCTGCTAACAGCTGACAGTATGGAGCCCCTGACACATGGCTCTGCTCCTAATTCCACTTACTAGAAAGCTGTAGTGATGCACACTAGGCAGCCAACTCATTACTGACTGTAGCCATTGCAGCAGATGATTGTTGTTCCTTCCCTTTCACTTTGAATTTCTCCACTCCTGTTTGCTGCCCCTTTCCTATCAACTCAGATGACCTGACTGCAACAAAATCCTGTCCTGTTAATGTCTAATGAGCAATTATAATGGTTATGGAGATGCAGCATCCCATCCAGGCTGTACATTGACAGGCAGTAAATAAATACTGCACTTTGTACTTCTGTCAGAGTACTCATTGTGCTGTAGTCTTTGCTCTGTTTTCTGTAGCTGCTGGCACATGTATCATGTTAGTCCTCCCTCTTGGTTCATGCATGGGAAGAGGGAGAGGATCACCGTAGCTTTATAATGTTTAAGCGTGGAACTTGGAAACCCTGTGCTTTGTGGGGCAACTGGAATGTAATGTATCCTTGCAATGTAAAGCTGTTTGTAGGGTGGGTTTTTCTGCGTATGGAAATTGTTTAAGGGTCTCTTTCTTATTGCCCTTGAAAGGTTTGCACTTGGCTGCCTCTTAGTTCATTTAAAAATATCTTCCCCTGTCCCCAGTTAAAATTCTACCTATTCTCTCCCAGAATGACTGAACAGATTGGTTTAGGAAATGGTGCTAACAATGTTCATTGCAAAGCAGGAAGAGCAGGGAGACATTTGTAACTTTTTCAGTTCTTTATATGCACCTCTCCAGCAGGTTAAGGTTTCCTCCTCACAGCAGCTTTCACCTTTGCTGAGGTTTTATAAGCAAGGGATGTGGACAGTGCAGGGAGATTTTACGAGATAATAAGAGCACAAAATCTACTGCAGACGATTGATAATGATGGGCTGATTTGGAGATCCACCATCAGGCAAAAGCATGACTTTCTGCCACAGGCAAATTTTGGATGTTGACCTGTTACTGGTCACCTGCACGTTCCCAGAAGAGTGCCACATCATCTTGGAAGCCTCAATCAAATATCAGGACACTTGGCCGTAAGATTTGTGAGCAGTCCTTTTACAACCTCCCACCTACCTTCTGTGTTGGATATAAACCTGTGCAAAGTTAAAAGTGGTATTGGGATGCGATGACTCATTTTTGTAATAGAGATGGATGAGTTTTCAAATATGCATGTTTACTCCTTGCCCTACTTGTGAGCATCTGTGGGCACAGCTATTCATCCACCTGCACAAACATTTATGGTGCGTGGCCTCCCCTGACCTGTGCAGAGGCACGCTTCGTTTCCCTTTCTCTCAGCTGTTCAGGGAAGCGCCTCCAAGTAATCCAGGACACATCACTCAAGCAGCTGTACCAGCTGATGTGTACGTAGCACCCTCAGCTGGTGCAAGTGGCTGCCTCCATTAAGGTCCAGTCCTTCGTGTAATAGACAACTTTGTAGAGATACAGCTGCTCAAAATGGTTGGACTCAGTTGAAGGTGCTTTCCAGCTTTAACGATTCTATGAAAAGCAACCCAGTCCTAGCCCTGAGTGTCATGTCATAACTATGAACCTGAAGCAACACTGTGACTTGCTTGAGGCGTGCAGCATCCCACCTCCTGACCTGCAGTTAGAGCCACTTGCCTTGGGTTTATACACATAGAGGTGTTCTGTTGTTCTTTGGATTGACTGAAGTTTTGGTGCAAAAATGTCATGACACAAAGCATATGGGCTTTTTTGCATCCTCTCAAAGATGTTCCATAAACCAGCCTTCTCAAAATCTGGCAGAGCCAGATGCTTGCACCTGGTGTGCCTCAGCAAAGATTTGTGTCATCTGGCCATGTAGGTCTGTATACAGCTGTTGAGTCACCCAAATCCTCTGAACCCTTTTGTGTATATATATGCCTGTAGTCATCTAATATAGCTCTATGTATACCAAATTCTGTATGTGTTTTCATTCTCTCTCTTGCCCTGCAGCAGCTATTGTTTTTCCAAATTGCAGCTTTCAATATTTCCCTCACATTGCTTCCTCCAATGTTGACCCACTGCATCCCCTGCATTTTTAGACACCTTCCTGAGCAAAGTTTGCTGTGCCAGATCCTTCAGTGATTTGCACAGGATGGCTGGGGAATAGTCTTGAGGCCCTGTGTCTCAACTCACACAATCAGATTTCTTTGCTGAGTGAAGCCAAGCTTTCAGAAGAGAAAGGTTGCCCCTGTAGCCCTTCGTCCTGCACGGATTCCTGAGGTTGTGCCTTGCTCTCTGCCACTTATGTGCAGTATATATTTTGAGAGGCCTGCTTGTGGCTCTGAAAACAGCTTTATTTGAATACTGCGTGCAAGCTGGTGTTTCAAAATAAGAGAATAATTAAGGTAGGAAGGGAGGGAGGATATAAAATATTCATGTACTTAAAAGAAAATACAATCATCTCAGGTGTCCTGTGGTAACAGAGGGAGCAAAACATGCCGTGGCAGTTCAGTGAACTTTTCTGCACAAGTTCCTCTCTGAGAGCTTGGTCCGGGAACTGTGATGGTATTTGGGAACAGGCAGATGATTGCAGGGAAAAAGAGTAGGAAGGCAGAAAAATGTTAGCAGGAGTGCTATTTTTCCTTCCTAAACACACAGTTTGGGGAGGGCTTACATTCTTTGTGCGTCATATTTGGTTATGGGAAGGGAAAAAGGGAGAAATTATTTGGAGAAGATGAACTATTTTTGTTTTGCAATGACGGTTTTGTTTTGGAAAACTTCCTTAAAAAAAAAAAAAACTTTGCAAAAAAACCGGCCTTTTTTTTTTCCATGTAGGTCAAATAAAATCTTTCGGCCCCTCTGAAAAGATTGTTTTCTAAAATAAACAAGCAAGCAAAAATTAAATGATAGGTCTTGAGTCTTCCTGGAAACAAATATTTTCAATTTATCATTTTGACTAGTGGACAGAAAAATTGTGCCCAGTGCTGAAGAAAAGGTGTGCCAGAGGCAGATGAGAAAAGAGAAAATTGTGGTTGAGATTGATAGAAAGGCTGAAGCTGGTGATATCCAGACAAAGAGTGAAAGCAGGTGGCTTGTAGTCTTTGCAGTATTGTTGGGGTTCATAAATAAGACCTGAACCTTTAGGAGAAAAGAGGCTGGTGAGTGTGCCAGTCCTGCCAGCCCTGGGAATGGTGTGCAGAGGGGCAGCATGATGGGGATCAGCTGACTGCTTTGCTTTGAATGGCACACTGCTTTGCCTGTGGTCTTGGCTGCCAGTGGCATTGCTGAGGGCATCCGTGCCCGTGAGGGCTGGAACAGGAGTTAGAGGAATAATTGGTTGGCTGCAGTGATCTCCATGCCCACTGATCTGTGGGGAGCAGAGCCATCCAAGAAGCACAGCCAGATGGTGAGCTCTAATGTGCCCATATTTATAGATGTCTTCATTAGGTGACATCCGCACGAGAGTTGAATGATCTGTGCCTTTTGGGGCTTGTCTGGGATCAGCGTAACATGATGATGAAGATGGGCTTTGAACTGAGGGAATGAAGCGCAGGTGTGGGGATGCAGTACTGTTTACCATGCCTTTTGAGGAGATAGACAAAGTGAAAGCAGAAAACACAGTGAGAAAAGGGGAGAAGATCAAGGATGGGGGTGAAGCTAAGATGAAACCAGCTGCAGACTTCTCCCTATGTCCAATACTACCTTCAGTCCATTTTTTGTCTCCCTGTCCTGTTTGCAGGCCCCCTGTGCTACCCAAGATCATGCTAGCCCTGTGCTTGACATGATGTTCTGCTCTCACTGCCATTTGTTGGACTGAAAGCTTAGTGCTGCCTCTGGCTGCTTCTCAACATGTCCCCATTCCCAGCTCATGCATGAACACACGTATATGTGTACGTGAATGCCTTCCTGCTACTGACTACAGGATAACTGACTTATATAAGAAACCTGGCTGATGGTTGGTACTGGAGGAATATTCGTTTTGGGGGAACTGGGCTGAGAACAAGAGTGTTTGCGCTCAAACTCCACCCTTGTATTCCCATATACCATCACTCCTGCTGCAGCTCTTTCCATGCTTTTCCAAGCTCTTTCATCCCCACTTGTGTGTCATGTTCACAGTGCAAAATCCTTCAGTCCTGCTTCCTGGAAGAAGTGTGTGCAAAATGGCAATTTTATTCTGCAAATTGTTGTTCTGATTATTACCAAGGCCATCTTTCTCTAGTGTAGTATTTTCCTGGGGTTAAGTGCTGTCATTATTATTGTAGGAGAAGTAAGAAGCATTCTTTCCTTTTATCAGCTGGTCCTTTGTCAGATACTTTCCCAACAGAGATGAATTTCCAGAATACCATGTATGTTAGAGCAAAGAACATGGAGGCTTTTGAACCTCATATTCCATAGAGAGATGTTGTCAAAAAAGGGCAATTGTATAGATAAAGCTGTCTCCAAAGGGCCATAAGGACCAACACAAGTGAATGGAGTGTTTTGGATAATAACGGTCATGTCACAAAAAGCCCAGAGTGGAGCGCTTGGTGAATAGGTAGAAGGGCTGCTAGCCAGCATTCTCAGAGGCCTGATCTGGTGGCACTTCAGCAATGCAGGCTGGATGGATTAGACAGGCATCCTAGGAGCCCTGCAGAGTTCATCTGCATCTGGCAGCCTCAGTAAATAATTGCCTTTTTGCTGATTAGATCTCTTGGACCACTTTTCATTTCTAAAATACCTATTACATTTCTATGGACCTTTTTATATTAAGTCTGGGTTTTCATCAGCAGCCCTTGGAAGTCATTTCTGAAAAAAAAAGAACTGGTAGACCTATGACATGGCAACTGCAGAGACGAATTTTGGCTTGGATCATAGAACAGCTTGGAGTGAAAACGACCTTAAAGATCACCTAGTTCCAAGCCCCCCACTACGGGTAGAGATGCCACCCCCACTAGATCAGTTTGCTCAATGCTCCATCCAACCCTGACTGCAAGTAGGTTTTGCCCTGACTTTGCTAGAGTCCAACAGCACATTCTGCTTTTTGTGTGACTATATTACTTACTGTTCTCTGTATGCCTTGGGTGGCTGCCAAAACAGAAGTGTACTGCAATTTGGTGAGTGTGATGGCTCATCTGGAAGGTGGTGCACAACCTTTTATGCTGGAAGCATCCAACAGGCTGCCATTAGTTCTGGTCTGATGTATGACTGTACTGCGGTCCTGGGAGAGGTCCCTGTGTAGTAGCAGTAGGATTGCAGCTGATATGAATAACTCTGAGCTGTATTCAGCCTCTGAAGGTTGTGGTACAGAGGGGGTTCTTTACTGAAGCAGCTGAGTGGCCCTCAGTTAATGCAGTGGGAAGCCTGGATCAGTTTTGGAGTTGTGGGTGGTGGTCAGGGAAGGAGCAGAAGAAAACTGTACCCTTCCCCATTTGTGGGGGAAGGAACAGGGGATCTAATGATCAATTTTATTTGTTAATAATAAAAAGCTTTTTAATTGCTCTATAGTCTGAGGAGAGCAGAGTCTTCCTCAGGCTATATCAGTCTCAAAGACTATGTCATTCTCGATCCTCCTCACCCAGGTGCTAGCCAGTGCAGTCAAGAATTTTGCTGTCTTCGTCAGCCCACACTGCAGAGATGAGATCCTAGAAGCACACCTAAAAATTCTGGGATTTCTCTGCTGTTGAGTAAGCCCCAGAGGTAAAGTTCCTCTGTAGTAACCTGGAGCAAGCAAAAAGATAAAATCCCTCTTTGTGTGAGGTTGTGGCAGAGCCACAAGGTGCTGAGAGAGATTTCAACAGGTCACCACTGGGTTTTGCAAACATTTCATAGTAACTGTGAGTCTGCTGCATGCTAAGATCGTACATTTCCAGTGAAGGCTGATTGAATGCAAGAGTTCAAAAAGGAAGAGTTCTTCCCTCTCCAGCCTCCTGCAGAGTGTTATACATTGGCTAGAGGAGCATTGCAGTACTGTTTTCCACTTATATTTGAAGCATCAGCACCGTCTGCTGCTTCGGACTGGAAATTGTAAAGTGAGACCAATCTCTGGTCACTTGTTAAGAGAAATTCATTGCTTTAATTGTGCAACCTCATAAATGCCAATAGTTTCTCTCTTCCAGGACCTGTAGATATGCTCCATGTTAGGTGCTCCAGTCCTGCTAATGAAATGGTATTAAACTTGTACCTGCGTGTAGGTGCATTGACCCAGATTTATCAAGCTGTTACACTTAATGCTTAAATTGCACTTGATTGGCCCAGCAGTCTGATCTGGTCTGGCAAATACAATATTCTCTACAAGGTTCCTAAAGGGAATTCCCTAGCTGATCACACATTTCTTTGCACAATATATTATAGATCTTCCCCTATCTATTTCTTCTCACTCATTTCTACTTATTATCTAGGGAAGCTATCTGCAGCAGCTTGTTCACATGTAAAATTACCTTGTTCCTCTCTGCTCCAAGTCTCTACTGTTAAAAGAACAAATATTTGATTTTTTTTTTCCTCCTCTAACTGGAAACATCTTTTTGCATACAAAAGCATTAGTGGGTTTTTTTCTTTTTTTTTTTTCCACGATTTTCTTTCAGAAAGAGAAGCAACTGGGAGTTTCCTACTGATACAGGTTCTCATTAGTGAATACCATTTCATTGAAATCAAAACTCTTTGCAGAAACTTACTGGTTTCAGCAAACTTACAGTCCTTTATCATACAAGGACTGCCATAAACCAGCTTATGAAGTGAGCTGTTCATAAGTACAGTTTTTGTAACACCAGGGTCTCATAGAATGCTGCTTTGCAATAATTTTAATGGGTGACAGGGCTAATCAATTCCCAGGAGCCGATAAGGCTCTATGTCTACAGACAGAGCAAAGACGAAGCTGCAGAAGTGTTGAACCTACAGTGGGACTGCAGCCTGAAGAGGCCTTGCTGTGTGTTCATATTCCACATCCTTCTTGCTCAGCAGCAAATTTCCCAAATTTCTCAGCAGAAAATTTCTGCAAAATTTCATGAGGTAGAGATTCCCACAAAGCAGAAATCCTTAGGTTTACCTGGTTTGGTTAAGACCCTGCTTGTGTTTGTTTCTTTTCTCTAAAGCATTAAATAGTTTTGTACCCTTGAGGGCAAACTCTAAGTGATAAACCCTGCTTCACTGTTAGTCTAACTACGGATACCATCGAGCATCTGTTTTATTCAGAAGCTTCTCACAATCCTGGGTTAACATTTACAAATCCTTTACATAGATGTGAGATTTTTCATATGGAGCTCAAGAATGTTATGTTATCCCTAAGGACACAGCACAGACAGGATTTGCTCTCATACAAAAATAACCTGTGTAATGATGCATTCCCCCTCACCAGTTTGGAGATAGGAGTTACACACAACCCTTAGTAGCCAAAGAATTTTTCTCCAGCACCAGAGCTAAGGCAGCAGCAATAGCAATAGGCTACTCTCCACTATGTAAACTGGGCAGAAAGAGAGCTACTTTGTATTTAGTCAGCCTCCAAAATGTAGAGAGCCGAGTCCTGTGTAAATAGCTGATCTATACCCTTGGTCTGGATAAGACAAGCATATCCAGAGGTGTTTTCTGTATGTAACTAGAACCAGACTTTAAAACAAAATGAGGGTTTTTGTGCTCCAGTTGGGATAAATTTTCAGGGACTCACCCAACCTTCTGTTGCCAAAGTCCACCTGGCTCAGCTAATGTGACTTACGTAGTTGTGATTTTCCTCCCCAGGTTGGTTTACTAACCCTCTGGCAGCCTGGCACCAGCCCCTGAGACCTCTGAAGGGTCAGAACTCTTGCTGAGAGCAGCCTTGGTACTTCAGAGGTGCCATGAAGCTCCAGTTCAGGGCACCCATCCATGGGTCTGGTACCATCAGCATGATACTAATCAGCATGGCACGGGGCGTTTGGCGTATGGCAAGTGGGGAGAGCTTGGGGCTTGCAACCTTTCCCTGAAACTGGCCTCATCAGATTTTACAGGAAAAACTCCACAGCTGAATGGGGACAGAAACGTGGCATATTGCAGTGGCAATATACTCTGTCTCCCTGGCTTTTTTCTTTTTTCTTCTTATCAGCCATAGGCAGGATATATGCCAATTCTCTTACAGGCAGAGACACTCATATTTTTCAAACCAGCTGAACGTGACCGAGAAAAAAACCACAACCCTAACTATGGTTCTATTTTAAAATCTGTGAGAATCTGTTTAAAAACAAGGGGAAAACCAGAAAGTTAAGGAAGAGAGAATCAAATATTTATGTACTTCAAAAGCAAAGCAATATAATTTCAGTGACACTGTTGCTAAACGACTGTTCATCCCCCATCTTGATTGACAGATAAAACAGGTTTGTGTCATTCTGAAGTGGCTCCTCATCCGTGTAACATCTCCCTTGCAGTCAGGGCTCTGGCAGCTCCCTTCAGAGGCCTCCGCAGGGAAGGAGGGGAGGAAGATTACAGGGATGCAAAAATATCAGCCATTAATTCAATTGTTTCCTTAGCTTGTTCTCCTGTTTTTGCAGATGGTATTTGTTATGTATTCTGCTGCTGGAACAACTATATATGAATTCTGTTAGCTCAGTTCAAAGGAACCCAAATTCTAGTTGCTTACAAACAGAGAGATGGTAGGGAGCCTTAAGAAGGTGGGAACATGGGGTTCATAATGTAAACATTAGTTTGTGATAGTCCTTTTCAAGTTGTCTGCTGCCCTGTAATCCTGGAAATGCTCACAGCAGTTGGTTTACCTGGGTGTGAGGTAGCAGCCCCACAGGGACTCCGGCTAATGCATCCTGATCACAGTGTAGTGTCATGCTGAAAGGAGGCCGGGATGGGGCAAAAAAGGGTGTTTTCTCCATGGGGTGTCGCTTGCAAGAGCTCAGTATCCGTCTGGAAAGTTGGAAGAAACATTTCCTAGCTGCTCATTCTCTGCATAAATTGTCAGCTGAGGGGATGCATTGATTTAAGGGCAATACACTTAAGGTTTTCCACAGAGGTGTTATTGGCCTCTCTTCTGATACAAATGAATTGGGCTGGAGCAATCCCAGCAATGGCTCTGCATGTGCAGAGCTGGGAGTGGCAAAAAAAGAATAAAAACAAAGGAGGAGAATAAATTAAGATGAGAGGAGAAAGTAGTCATATTTGATACATACTTGAAAATATAAGTGGGAAGACCAGGACCTTATCCTCAACATTTGGGGAGAGGGTAGCCTTTAACAGTACCAAACATAGTAAAAAGTTAAAAATGTTTCTGGACATATTATGCATTATCTACCAGTTGGCAGAATCTAACCTGATGTCCTGAATGGCTCAGACCCGGCATTTTACTGGCTCTCTTGTCAAATCTCGTTGGGGAACACAGGGAGGGATCTTTCCACCACATTATACATGATGCATCTAAGTCATACTTGGTGCAAGCAGCTTCAGCTCTTCCACTTCACTTGCCTGAAACATATTCAGCATTTCCTTTCATTTTTGCTTGGCTACTGCAAGCTGCTCTTCCCTTCACACAGCAGCATTGCTAATCCTTCATTCTGTTTCCTCTCCTCTCACAGCTTTGGGGATAGTTATGCCTGCAGCAGCTCTAGGGTTAATTAGCATGGTGTTAGTATGGGTAACAAGCAACATGAGAGCAGAGCAGCACGGGCTCTAGAGTAAATGTGGCATCTCTGCTAGATTAAATCCAGGGCTGGTAAGCCTCCTTACATGCACCTGCATTTATTACGAACTCTGTTGATGTACCTGCAGTTGTCTTCTTTCCCTTGGGGCCAGGGGGAGAGCTGCTCTGCTGCCTCATTCTCAGGCTGCCACTCTTGAGACTGCATTTCCATGGGTAATGGGGTTATGGTGGCCCTGCACGCAGGGCTGTGGCTTCAGCATATCTCAGAGTGCCCCAGTGCTGCAGTAATGTCAGAGCAAAGGTGGATACAGTGAGGAGGGCAGCTCTTGGGGTGATTTGCACTGCTATTCCTTGAGATCCTTGTGGCAATGTCCTTCTTCACTGCTGGGGAAGACCCCAAATTAACGCTCCTGTGATTTCCTTCTAGAACTGCATCTATTGTTTGAATGTCTCAACCAGTTCTGTGGCACTCACACTGTTATAGTCCTTTTTGCCTCATTATTCTCCTTTTTTTTTCCCCATTGTGATGAGGTTTGCAGAACAGCTATTAACATTAGAGCTTTTAAGCGACAGCTCTGTTTTCTCTAGCTACAGACTCCATCTCTGCATTGTTCTGCTAAACTGTTGGATGAATGTGCTAGGGCACTTTGTCACAGAAAGCTTTCCTGCTTATTATATCTCTTTTGGAAGGACTGTAGTAGAAACTGTAATGCTGTGAACAAGGGTAAATATATACACACTGACTGGAACTGAACCTCTTGGTCCTTTGTGGGGCTTAGAGTTTGTGAGCGTCTCTACATGCTCAGAATTGAACATTAAGCATCTTTAGAGGCATATTTTCCTTCTTACCTCTCCAAGTCTGCTCAGCTCTTTAAGATGGACTGGAGATACCTTTAAAGAAAAGAAAATCAAGTCTTAAATCGGCAATGGTTTATCTCTGGAGAGTAGAGTGATTAATACATAGTAATACAAAATGTTGGAATATTCACGATGTTCGCATTTCTGTAGCTTTTCTTTCTACCTAAATCACTTAAAGAAAGTCATACCTTGAAACAACACTGATGGTAAACTGCCTCCTCTGGGATAAATGGATGGATGGCCGTAGCTTACTGGCGCAGAGCAAGCTGGATAGTGCTGTGAGAAGGGAAGATGTTTGGGGTAGGATTTTTAAGATACTGATCAAATTGATCAGAGGGCAGTATGTACCTATTCCTAGCAGAGTGACACAAGCTGTGTCCTTTTCTATGATTAGCAGCATAGAGCATGTTGTGGATTTAAACTTCGTGTTAAGGCTCTCTCAGCATACTCTGAATATATAGAAGGGAATCTCTCATCTTCAGAGACAGAGAACAGTCTTACAGTAGTAAAAATTCAACCCCACTAGTTCTCCATTCCCCTCTAGCTGCAAACTAGAGGTGATGACTAGAAAATATTGATAGAAAATTTTCCTGTTGAGAGACACTGTATCAGCAAAATCAACTACTTTTGTCATAAGCTCAAGTTGATAGTGACAAAGTTCAGATTGAAACAGAATGGCAAATTGTGATATTTTCATAATAGGAGAGAGTCTGTGTTGCTTGTTTTCATCTATGAAGATGGAACACTTAAACCAACCTAAATAAGTTGGTGTGGGTTTTTCTGTTGTTATGTTTTTGTTTTTTCTTTCAGCAGGATGCCGTAGGGAAGATTTTGAGAATTTTAAATACAGCATAAAAAACCCACAAAACAAAGCCTTTCCCTACCAGTTTTACTTGAACACACCTAGACTCCTGTCCTACCTGGTTCATCTGTAGGTGTTTTAGCTAAGCTGTTTTCAGCTGAATCCACTTATTAGCCTTCTGCTCTGCTGTCTGCTTGGTTTTGAAGTACTGGCACAGGCTCCTCTTAAAGGCATATTTGCTTAATGCTTGGCACAGATTTTTCTTCTCCCTTCCCTGGCAGTGATCTTCTGGTCTTTTTCCCCATGACCATAGCATGGTACTTATTTACATAAAGTTACTGGTCAGCTTCACCATTTTAGATAGTGTTTTTCTACCTGAGGATTGCTGTACACTTGGCAAACATCAATTAAATTAGTCCTCGTGCAATCATTGACAGAGGTATTACAATCTGAGTTTTACAGCAGTGCATGTGGGAATGTGTTTAGAGCGGAAGAAGAGAGAAGAATAAAATACCAAGAGGTGTGCAATCTGTCCAAGGTCACACAACAACAGTCGGGAGATGCTTTAATTTTGTATCTTCCTCCATCTGTGCGGGCTTTTCCCTCTGTTTTGGTACGTGCTGAGGACATGAGTTTTGGGGGATCAGTCCTCCAACTTTTAAGATTTCGATACAGCAAAGCAACTGAGGCCACGCTTTATCTTTGAAAAGCATGTAGCTCCATCTGGGGTACTTACACTTGGTGTAAGTATGTGATCGTGTGTGCTGGTCCAGGCATTGGGAGTGAGAGGCTTCTTTTGTACATCAGGCGCAGAGGGAGAGATCTGCTTTGGAAGGACATCAGCAAGAGAAAGGCTGGTGCTTGCTTCCCAAGAAGGGCAGTGTCCTGATTGCTCAGGCTCATTGGTGGACCATACAGGATGATCTCAATCTCAGCCCCATTGTTTGAAGCGTTGTGACTTGTCTCATTTCTTCACTAGCACGTCTTGTCGCTGCAGTGCAAATACTGCTTTTTTGTCTTCACCAGTTGATTTTTGTGTTTCTCCTGGTAAAACTTATCAGAGCAGAAGGGAGGAGGCTGTATTGTAGTGATTTTCCAAACCTGGATGGTAGAGAGTAATTCAGGGAATGGAGCAGGACACAATGCTCATGTTTAATGTGGCTTGAGGGAGGAAGAGGAGGTATGTGGTGTGGTGGATGTCCAATACCTGCTGCAAGATTTGCCAGAACCTATTGCTTTGCATTTGAGCAGGGTAGCAGATCTTGCATTCCTTATAAAGCAGCATAGGAGAATGAACTGTGCTTGTCCTTTTCTGAGCACTTTTTGGCTGCGTTAAGGACTGATTGGAGAACTTTGTTAATCAATACTACCACCCTCCTTCTCCAATCCAGATTCCAGGGAAAGATATTTCCCCCCCCCCCTTCCCATTCAACCATGGTTTCAAATGACCATTCCCTATTTCTCTTTCCCTGTCTTTCTCAAATGACCCTTCTCCCTGTTGAGAGTGGCTCAGAAACAAATGCAGGAACCCCCCTGCTGCCACTCAGTGATTCTCAACTGCAAAGGTCAATCTCCTCTGTTTTGAAGGATGGTGTCAGCTCTGGAGTGGGCAGAAGTTCAGTGTCTGGCCTCCCTGTTGACACATTTAAAGATTTCACTCACATGTCTCTCTTCCTGAAATACTTTCAACAGAGCCTTTTGAAAAAGCTGCAGTCATGAAGCAGTGCCCCCGCTGCTCTCTGCTTCAGCTTGTTACCAAACCAACATGCATTATTAGCCGACAGTCCCCTGTAACCTTGCAGTGTTCTTAAGAATTACACCTTTTTCCTAGGCACTTTGAAGCTCTTTAATCTTTTCTAGCAAAAAAGGAGATGTGATGATGGAAATAGGTTTGTTAAAATAATAACCCTTAGGCTGAAAAAAAAAATAATACCTGATCCGTACTCCAAGGGGCACCACCCTCTGCATCTATATAAAAGATATATTGTCTGGGGTTGACCAAAGATTGTTTTGTTCTTGCCACTTGATTAACTTATGTTGTTTTTCATTTGTTTTGTTTTCCAAAGAGTTATTAAAAAATACTTTTTTTCCTTTCCCATGATTAAAATCTTTTATTCAGATTTTTGTTTTCAGCAAAATAAAGGCCTACCTCTTTCCAAATTACTTTGTTTGGAAATGATGAGTGCAAATTATCTTATACATAGTGATGATGCAATAGATTATGTAAGTCAGAGTATGATTCTACACTTCTAGGCATTTGATTTTTCAATTTAAATACAGATACTTTATTTGAAACACATCTGATGAGTCAGTATCCAAATTTCATTGAAAATTAGTTTTGACAAGAAAAATCTTTTGAGGGGAAAAAATAAATTAACTGTTAACTGTTTTTATTTTTTTAATCTGCGGTCCTTTAAAAACATAATTACTTCAATACAAGCAGCAGAAAGAGGATGACTTTGCAGCAATGAATATAAATTTTGCATGGGGACTTGAATTAATGTTTTTGTCTTGAAGATTACCAGATGAGTTTGAGAACTTTTTTTCCTTTGACCCTGCTCAGAGCACAATGTCTTCTAAGTTATCAGGGGCTTTGATGTCATACCCAGTAACAGACCTGGGAAGCTACAGAGCGTAGATGTTGGAAAGAAAACAAAAATGCCTCAGTTCTAAAAACTTGGCACAATTATTCATGTGTTGAAGAGGATACTGATGTTAGCTTCTCTCTGCTTCAGTTTTCCTATCTGTAAAATACAGCTCATAATTACAACCCAAATGATTCTATTGGTTCTACAGTTAATTTGAAAATTGTAGCTTCTTTTTACAAAACACATACAGAAGGATTTGCGATTTTTCAAGTATATTTCCTACTTGGAATAATTCAAAACAAATGATTCAAAACTGAGCCATTTTTGCAAGCAATTCTTTGGCTCTGAGTTTACTTCTAAGATGTTCTTTCTGAGTGTCTTGGACTTGGAGAAAAGTGAAATCTAGGTAGATCTCAATATGTCCCAGGTAAAAACTCATGCTGTTCCTGTTGCTTTTTGTAGCATTTTAGCTTTCAGAGTTTTTATTGGTTTTTGCATCTCTGCCTTCCCCTGTCCCTCTGCCTTTCCACCCCCCCCCCATGTTTCAAGACCTGTAATTTTCACTTTCTTGGAGGAACATTTTTCTTCTAACTGGCTTTTTATATGGTTACGTGTTTGCTTTATACAGTTTTGCATTAAGATATTCTGAATTTAAATTTAGGTGCTAAGGTATCTCTTTCTGTCTTGATGACTATTTCTGCCAGGAAATAAATTGTCCTAGACAGCAAACAGAAAACACTGATTCATGAGTTGCCAGCATCTTTTTGTCTGACTTCTGACTGTCAAATCCATCCATTATTTTGTGTGTCCTCGGGACAATGGTCATCATACCCACAGAAGGGGATTGCTTGTGCAGTGGAAAGCAAACTGGCTTACACCCTGAAAGTCGACCTACTTGCTAGAGGTTTCCCTGTTTTGTTTAGCTGTTTAATTAAAATACATAAATAGATTAAAAATGCATAGCTTAACATTTGGATTATTACCCCAAACACAGGGAGACACGGTCTTAGAGAGCTGCTGCTCCTGTTCTCTACTGGGATCTGCTCATGTGCCTTTCATAAGCAAATTCTCCTGTGTACAACTTGGCAGTTCATTTCCTGCAAGCCCTTTGTGGCAGTAAAATTTGATTGCTTGAAATTCCGTGGGAAATGACAGCACAAGGGTGCCACTGAAATGAATCAATTCATACAGGCAGTCAGAGGAGTATTTGTGGAGAGTTTTCTCTGTCTTACTTGCTCACCTCCCATGAAGGTATTTACTGCACCTATGTCCCAAGGGTGTGATGAGACTTAATTTAATAAAAGCTTGTGAAGTACTTTGGAGAGGAAAAGACGTAAGTGTTGTTATTTCATTTTAATTTGCCTCTGAGCTTCACTGTTCTATCTGGGTTCTTGGAGAGAAGAGCTAGAAAGCCTGTCCCCTGCATTTCCAGATCTGAAGGAGTAGCTTCTTTTCAGTATAACAACCATTTCCAGCATATTGTCTGAGCATGGCACACAGCCTCCTTTAACCAGCTTGAATTTGTTAAAAAAAGCCTCATGTAAGCACCAAAGGAGTAGCTCTGAAAAGTGTAAGCTTTCTCAGCCAGCGTTTTACAAGCATGGCTATGTTGCACAGTAGACCAACACCACATGAAGATGCTGTCATGTGGAGAAGGGCTTGCTAAGTCTTAGAAACCAGGCAGTTCTGTGATAGCAAGGCACTGCACCCAAGCTGATAAACTTTGCCTCTCAGCAAGGCTTCCTTGAGCACAGGCCTGTCCTAACTGCAATTCTTCTTGGACATCATAGCTAGCTCAGGTGGTGCTGGAAATGGCACTGGTACCAGACACTGAGTGTGTCCTTGAGGCCCTGTGAGGCAGAGAATTGTTCTGCCCTAGTATGGTTTGACAGCTGTCCCCTTCCAGCATTTTATATCCTGCCTTCTGTGACAGCCCACCATTACCTGGACAAAACTTTTGCTGAGTTGTTCTGTGGTGTTATGTATTTCTTGGTGCCCACAATACGTAAAAACTCATTCCTATTTCACAAAAAGAGAGGATTTGAGGCATAAATCTCTTCTTTTTGGTCATAAAGAAGCTGGAAATGAGCCAGAGATTCCCTTGACTTCTAGAATGAGGTTCCGCTCCAGATTAAAATGTCTAAATTTAGGGGTTTTCTTGTAAGTATCAAGATGTGAGTTGGTGTCTAAATACCTGTTATAGCTTATAGAGATTCAGTGCAGTCACTTGAGGCTAGGAACTTAATTCAACTCATCCTAGAGCAGACATCTCCTGATCAGCTGAATTAACCTTTTGACTTCACTGCCTGTGAGGACTGAGTCTCCATTAACTCTGGTGGGAGGTTAGACCACACACCACCCACCCGTGGGAGATTCAATCTCAGACTGAATTCCACCTCAACCAGCATCCCCCTCACATGGTGGCTGAGATTCAATCTCAGGCTGAATTCCACCTCAGCCAGCATGCCCCTCACACAGTGACTGTGTCTACAGCTTCAGCTTCACTTAAATGCTCTGCAGAGGGAATTTCAGGATACAGGAGACAATTCCAAACTGGGGCCTCAAGCCAGGGCATAAGACTAGGGACCAAGGAGTCTTGGAGAATCATCTCTCATAAGCTAGAGAGGACATACCGTCCTCTGCGAAATAGGACTATGCATGTGTGTCTCATGCTGCAGCAAAGTAGGATAAACCCCAGATTTGCATTTGACACCCACAAAGAGTTAAAAATAGGAGGCTAGAAGAAAAAGAAGAAAATGAAGAAAGGAAGCAAATAGACGCATACAGGCATTAGACAGGGGATTCGTGTTTCAGCTGTAAAACAATTTGTCTCTTCTTTCTCGCCCACCCTTCTCTCTACCCTCTTCTGGCACTCACTGGAGAAATAACAGCTTGTTTAACGGTACTGACAGACTCCTGTCTCCTGCTTAGTAAACCTGTTTCTCTACTAATGTATGGGGGCTGTAGGGTGCAGCAAGAAAAAGACTGAAGTGTCATTACCTCCTTGAGCAAGAATTTGGAATGACTAGCTTACCCAGCTGTCTGGTTACCTTCTGAGTGAGAATGCCATGGCAGGAGTTCTAGTGGCCAGCTCCATTGGAAAACAAGAGGAAAAGAAAGGAAAGTAGGGAAGAGGGAGAGGGCAAGGCAGAATTGGATACTTTTCATGTATTTATGTGCTTGATTTAATTTTTGCAATACAGAAAATGCATTTAGAAGGTTACAGAATTGCAGTATTTTGTGTGAAATAGATATATGGTAAGATATGTTTCTTTTAAGTAGACTTGGAAATGCCATGGCAAAGAATATTGCTTTCAGGCTGCATTTGTATTGCCAGGGTCTAGTAGTTAATGCTGTAGCTTGGTTAATGATGGTCCCACCTAGCTTTCTCTTACCAGTACTTCTGTTGTGAAAGCGCTACATGATCCCCTTTATCTCAGAAGGGTTTCCAAAACACACCTTCCACCTACTGAATACCTTTCTCCAGTTAGTAATTATAGCCTCGTTATGCAACAATTTCTTAAGGACACTCATGAGGTGGTGGGGATGTTTACAGAGACTTCAAGAGCTGTAAGCTCTAGCTAAGGAGATCTGGAATGGACGAGAGGGAAAAGAACTTTCAGTAGTTCTCATAAACAGCACAGGCAATAAGCTTAGACATGAAAACAGGAAACGAGGTGGTGAGAGTTGGAGTGATAAGCAGGGAGAGGTAGAACAGAATTTTTCTCTTTAGGTGTTGCTTCAGTCTCCCTTGAAAACTCAAGCGCTGGTATGTCAAATATGTCTGCTACACATTTTCTTTCTAAATGAAAGCAAAAAGCTGCAATACTTCCATCAAAAAGTATTAGAAAAAAATAATAAAAATCTGAACACAGTAAGCAAACGAGTACCAAGCTCAATGCTGGCTTGTAACTTTCTCAGACAGTTCCCTCTGGGCTGACATTTTTCATGCTTGAAGTAAAGAAACACGTATATAAAATACACATGCACAGTGCTACTGTAAATGGGAAGTTTTGTCAGAATTTCAGTAATAGTTTTCTGTAGTTTTGGTGGTGCTAGTTTTTCATTTCTTGAACCAGGCAAATAGTTTTCAGTTGTTTCTGTTGTACTGAGATGACATGAAATTCTCATTTAATTGTCAGTGTGCTTCTGAACATATGCTCTCACTGAGTCTTGCTTAGAGGGATTTGGGGTCTGTTTCTGGCTAACCGAAAATACAGACACTTTTAAAGAATACAGTTGGTGCCAGCATATGCAGAACTGGGTTCCCCCAGCTCATGCGTCTGTTGCTCACACGCTCACACAAACACACGTTGTCTCAACTAGGGTCCTTTGAAAACCAGGACAGGTTGCTGCTCCCTGGAAATGTTTTACTAGAAAAGTCAAGGGCTTGAAAGGAAGCATTTGGAGCACCTCTACTACATGAGCAGGAATCAATCACTGTGCACAA
Source organism: Campylorhamphus procurvoides (assembly GCA_013396655.1). Taxonomy (NCBI): domain Eukaryota; kingdom Metazoa; phylum Chordata; class Aves; order Passeriformes; family Dendrocolaptidae; genus Campylorhamphus; species Campylorhamphus procurvoides. The sequence goes on from WBMV01007810.1 coordinate 2,081,870, forward strand.
CAACCTCTGAGTAATTTTGGAATCTTTGTGGGAAAAAATGCATCCCAAGAGGAGGGGCTTTCTCTGAGCTTGAACATTTTTATTGGTGGCAATCTTATGACTAAAATGGAGGGGTGGAAGTAGAGGGGGCTGAGCATACCATCTTCTCAGGGTCAGAAGGAATATGCAGTAATACAGCAGAGTTTTCTTGCTGTCTCTATCTCTCCAAAAGTACAACACTTAAGGCTTTCATGCTACATGGCCCATGTGTTCTTATGGCTACCAAGATGACTGAGCTTCTGATTTTGCTTCCCTGCAATTTTAATATATTGTTTTATTTTTTAATCCCCTCTAAAACTCTTTAAGCTCTTTGAGCCATCGAAATAATCTTTCTTTCTGCCATTCCTCTTTCTCTGTTGCCTCCCCATTAGTCTTCCATGTTTTGCACTCCATCCACCCAACCAGGAGTTGCAGTCCAATAGCCTTGTTTATTTTCCCTATATTGCAGCAAAGGATTTGATTGATTGCACTAAGGCAGGTTTTGAAATGGATATTTCAACAACTCCGATGCTGGTTGTCACAACACTAAAGTACGAATGCATGTACATTGTACCTGTCTCCCAAGTGTAACTGGAAAAAGAAAATATATATTGAATAATGAAATCAAATAGAAATGCATTTTAAGTAATAACAAAACCAGGGTAAACATCCTCAGTGTGTCATTTTCCTTAAAGGAAGGCTTTTGCAATTTAACTACATGAACATGTATATAAATAATAGAATGAGAAGAGACAGTGTTATTTTCTTTTGGTTAATGCACACTATCTGGTCTGCTGTTAGCAATCTGAATTCATTCACACCTCCATGGCCACTGTGATTTTGGGTAGTCCCACCAAAGTATAAACCTACATTTTAGAATTCCTTTATCTATTGCTGGTATCTTAGATTTTACAAAGTAAAAGTACTGCATAAATCTCCAGTGTTTTCCCTGGGTAATGCTCTTGGTGGGAAGATTTACAATGTACATTTTGCAGGGTGTGCACAGTAAAGCTAGGCACAGTGCTTCCACTTTTCACTCCCTTGAACCAGAACTCAGGACAGTCATGCCTAAGCTTTACAGCTGGCTGTGTAATGGAATCCTTCCTGTGCTTCCCATACTGATATCTCTAGTTCTGTCTTAATTCTGAGACTGGTCCTTTCCACAAGTAGGCTGAGCTTCCTGGCAGTTTTAAGAGTATTAAGTCCTGCTTTCCCTAGGTTGCTTTTTTGATCTGGGGTCTTTTGAAACTTTTCAGGGAAAAAGGTAATCTCAGATTCTAGACCCCCAAAGCAGACTTAAAAGAAAAAGGCCAGCAGTTCCTAAACCAAGCACAGAGAAGACTGCTGGAAATGCCTGCCTCTGAGGAGCCAGTGCCAAAAGGAGGGTGGATGCTAATGATGCATTCATCAGGGAGTCAGCCTGGGCTGGGAGAGGAGCCTTAGCTGGACTAACCAAGTTCCTGGACCTCCTCGTAGCCCCAGGTTTTGCAGATTCTGCACCAGGGCAGCAAGGCAGGGCAGTGCTATGGCAGCTCACTGCCGCGGCTGAGTGCTGAAAAATGTCAAAAGCCCCTGACTGTTTTGAGTGCGAGCTCTATTCTTTTCCCTGTTGCTACTTAGCTTTCCATACTTTTTGTGTTTTGTTTATGTTTGGGCACACCTGTAGTTTCTATGTAAGCAGTAGGGAACAGCTGGGGCTGCTCTTTAGAGTTGCAAACACTGCAGGGAAATAACAGATTTCAAATCACAATAATTCTTTTTTCATTGCAATAATAATACAAAAAAAGCACTACCCAACAAAAAACACCCTCAAACAAACAAAAAACCACACACTACATCTTTGCATTCTCTGCCTTATCCTTCTTCAGTGCTGAGGTGAAGTAACAATGGTATCTAAAGATTTAAAGCCTGTGACATTCCTGATTTTCCTTGGGACTTTGTCCTTTTTTTTCAGAAAACAGGGCTGCCATTTTAACAGTAACACGCTGTGCTTCCTTGATGTGGACAAAGCCATGCAGAGCTCTGGATTTTTTTTGCTTCTCTTCAAGGCACCAGTCCAGCGGTACACATATTTATCAAGTTTCAGATAGTCCTTCCTTCCGGAGAATTACCTATCAGACTTAGGTTTAAACAGTGCAGGGTAGGGGTCTGAGGCAATTGCCAACTGCAGCAATTCAAAGCCAGAATGAGAAGGGATCTGCCACCATATTAGATGCATGTGTAGGTAATTGGCTGCTTTAGCAATTAGCATAGCTACTGCAAATATAACTGGATAGTTAAAATCATGAATTTGCACGCATCCTCAAGGTCCTCTGCTATTCACTGTTATTCAGAGAGAGGAGGTTGCTTTGAGACCTTCTCTGCACCACCAGATTGTCAAAACCCAGCTTCCTTGTGGCTTTTGAAACATGTGTAATTTCTAGTTTTGATCCTTATTTATTTCTTTAGAAAGAGGAAAGAAGGATCATAATTCATTCTTCTTTGTAATTTGATGCTGTTTGTTTATTGACTTATTTATAAAGCACCTCCGGCATGTGTGGCACTTTACAGGCAAATAATATTGACAGGTCCTTCTCCACTGCAGGCTGAGCACTATGTTGTGCCTATTTCATACTGGCCTGCAGTGCTGCAGCACTGTTATAAACTGACCCACCTGGGAGATTGCCTGAAAGGAACAGCAGAGCCCTTCAACTTCTCACATTTAGGAATACTTCCTCCAGCTCTACCATTCAAGCTACACTACTTTGAAGAGAAGCTGATGGCATGGTTGCGACCTCCAGTTCCACTTCCTCTAATACTTTTGGAGGCCCTGGAAGCTGGTTGTAGGGTTCTGAAGGTGCAGCTGAGAGCAGATCACCACTGGATGCTTACTGTTGACCTGCTCCTCCTACCTGTTTGCTTGCCTTTCTCACAGAGCTAGCTGGCCCTTAACCTTACTGTTGTTCTTATCATCACACCATTAAAAGTGGGCTCTACTCAGCCCAAAGAAGTTGAATGTAAAGATTTTGATGCCATGATGTTTCATTTTGGAGAATGTCTTTAGTTTTCCGTGGATAACAGGCCAAGCCACCATCAGTGCATAACGGTACTGAGCAAAAGAGATGGAAAGGAGAGCAAGAAAACTGCTGCCTTAATGGGGTTGGGAGCCACTGACAATCTCCAGAGTGTAATGTCTTAGATCCACACCTCATCACTTCCCCAAAAAAACAAAAAAAGGAGGAAAAGGGCTGAGAAGCCAAGGCACTGTCTTTGCTAGCTTGTCTTTGCTTTCCTCCCCCCCTTTCCAATCTGCCTTCAATCTTTAATGGAGAAACCTACAGCTCCAGAACTAATACTTTCCCACATTGCATTAATCCTAATTGACTTGGATATAAGTTCCCCTTCCTACTGCCTTCAACGTGGCATTACCATCTGCCCCTTGGGAACCTACAGCTGCTGCTGCTTGCTGACTCTTTCCGGCAACTTCTGCACAGGAGATGCCAGTGGGATGCACAGAGTGGAGCTGCAAGGACACAGCCAGTGACCTTGCTGGGGAGATCAGGTCGCAAACTGTGAGAAGGTGCTGTGTTAGAGTTTAGGTTAGCTACGTGCTCTCAGAGGATCTGGGATTGTGAGTTTGTTGGGTCAGCATCCCCTTCCATCTGGGAGTTGGAGATGATCACAAGGCACTACAGGTTTATTTGCGAGGATGAATGTTAATCAGGCCGTAGAAGGGAGTGGCACCATGCAGTAAAAACATTAATTTGTGTGTTGAGACTGAACTAGCTAGGGCTGCAGCACAAAATTGGCAAGAAGTGTTGTGGCTGATGTCCATTTGTGTTTTCATTGTGACTTCAGTTAGTCCAGGTATCTTGCCTTCTTCCTGTCTTTTAATTCCCCTGGCAACTTCTGACTTCTTTCCAACTCCCACTACTCGTCCTTTTCTACCTGTCCTTTTCTCTGCTTCTGTGAATGTCTGCAATCCGTTCTTTTCCATCTCCTTTCCTATAATCAGTGTAGCTACTATTAATCTCCTTTTTTTTTTTTTTGCAAATGGGGTAACTGAGGCAAAAATCAATGAAATTGAAAATTGACTCAGAATTGCTCAGAATCATTGAGCAAGTTGGAACTCCTGCAACCCATGTCCTAAGCCCCACATCTGACAGCAAACCTGGTTTTCCATATCATTCCAGTGCTTAATCTCAGCAAGACAGTGATCTTACTGTGGTTTATTCTCCACTCCATCCAGTCTTTTGAAGTCCTAGTGGTACCTGACACACACACATGCCAGATACTGTGAGGAACAGAGAAAGACACTGGAGGGAATTTGCATGGAGAGAAGAGAAAAGGAAATTAAGTGAAATGAGATTGATACATGGAAAGGAGCAAAGATAAGAGTGTAATAAAAAAGGAAAAGCGGGGGAGTGGTTGCTGGAAGAGGGGTGCTCAGTGAGGGCAGCTACAGTTTGTGGTGGGGAAAGGGGTGCTGCAGCCACATACTTCAGCTTCATTTGTGCATCAAGGGGGAGAACACAGTGTATATCTGTGTGTGTGTGTTGAAGGGAGTTGTAATTTCAGGGGGATTATGTGCAGCCTAAGTTTCTTAAGATACTAGAGAAGTCAGCGCCTGTACGCTCTTTTCTTTATCTGCAGATCTGTGCAATTTTTTTTTGCCACTGTGCTGGGATTTGCTCAGACAGAGAACACAGGGGAGAAGAGGGGATTACTGCAAGAGCCTTTTGTGCCTCTCTTCTTCCACTCCAATTGTTTTTTATTCTGAGTACCATATCTTTCCCACCAGTGGCTCTTAGTTCTTTTTTGTTTGGCAGCGTCTTTCTTGGATCATCCTAGTCCAAGCACTTTTCTTTTTGGATAATCCCTCCAAGAAGGTGTACCTTGGATGACAAGTGTCCCATTTAGCCTCCTCAGGCCAGTATGCTGGTTTTTAGCTTTGCTCCACTGTGAATTCAGCTGGCAGGAATGGACATTGGAGACTTGTCTTTTCCTATTCCCCAGATCACTGCGGTTATGGAAAAAACGCAGAGACTTTTATTCTTTCTTGTAATTAGTTAATTAGGCTCTAAAGATTCCTGACTTTCTCCTTTCCAAATAGCCCTCACCATATTTTTATACCCTCAGTTTCTTTCCCAGGATTCCCCCACTGCCTGCAGCAGTGGCTGGCCTCAGCTGGAAGTCGACAGATGGGAGAGTGAAAATGTGATCCATGCAAGGCCCTGGCTTCCAGATGAGTTCCAAGAATGTAGTGTTCATCACAAAAGATGTTCATGCTGCTTAGATATGGGTTAATTCCCCTTATCTATTGGAAGTGGCTAGAGGCTCAATTTGTTTCATGCTCTTCATTGAGCAATACTAATAGCAATGTAATTTATGTAGGAGGAAGCAGATGATGTGTAAGTTGGAGGACCTTGCAAAGATCCTTAACACACTTGAGTTGTTTTCTAAGAGCTAAACTATCATGGGAACTTTGATGTTATCCCACAAATGTGGAAATGTCAAGTCTTAATCCTGTATTCTGACGCAAGGGATCATGATGCGCTATGAGGAACTATGAGTATTCTTTCAACAGGACCATTCAAATCCTTTGCCTCTCCTGCTCCTCTGCTTTCTTCTCATCTGTCAAATTCAGCTATGTTTTCTGTTTTTTACACTCAAAAATCTATCCCTGTGCTTTCAGGAGTAGCATGAGAATTCATTGTTAACTGACAATAGATAAAAAAAGGGATTGTTTGCCAAGGAGTTGTCCTGCCTGGTGTGTTATTACTGTTTTTTGGATTTTTTTATCTGCTGAAGTCTGGATTACACTACAAGAAACATTTTTGCTTGGAGGCCTCTCGCAGTGCTTTGGAGAGGCCATGGAGTGCAGCAAAAGTGCTGTGGTTTACAGACTACAACTGAGTCCAAAATTGCCCAAGGTTTACCCTACCTGTTTGACAACACCAGAACCCTCCTAGCTGATGAACTGACTTGAAAAAAACCTTGAGAAAGCAGACAAATTTCTGGCAGTAAGACCATTTTATCAGGAGAATATGTGAAAAAGTGTTCACTTGCAGAAGCCTCACACGACAAAGGGCATTGCCCAGATGCCATGTCAACAGAGGAGCTTGGAAATAGGCAGATGTGCTCCTATTCACCTTAACAAGCAGTACTCTCTTTCCAAACCTGGGTATGAAAAAGAGAGATGTTTATTACAAACATTTTCTTCCCCAAACTAGGGACAGGCCCAGCTTATTATTCTGTGTTTTAACTACTATACCACTCTGGCAAAATAAATGAAGAAACAAATCTGATAGTCCCTAAGTAATCATTAGCTGGTTGTCATGTCCCTCTGAGGACTTTAAATGTCGTTTCCTTCTCTCCAGCTTCTCTATCATACCAGCGCTACAGTTTCTGAACTCTCTTATTGCTCCAGTAAATATTGATCATGGTATATGAAAGCCAGATTTTCCTCATCACCACTTTTAACCCTAGAAAGCCGCTCATGCCTGCCAACTACTGGGGGATGTAGAAGGAAGGCAGAGTCACTACACCTTGATTTTTGTGGGTTTTATGGGTGGCATTATTGTGTGCAATTCCCCTGCAAGCTCACATACAATAGTTTGCAATGGGAGAAATGGATTTTTTATTTTTAATTAACATTGTACATGAATGGGTTAGGAGGATCAAGCATGTGAGACTGGAGTGAGGTAGTACGTGTGTTGCCAGAACTTAACGGAGGATATAAGTCTTTGGGGAGAAACCCTGGAGAAATTGGCAGCTTTGTCCTTCAGAGACACTGGTTTGACAGCGAACAGGGGTAAAGCACCTCAAATATATTTGCTGTGATTGGGAAGTAGGGGAAACAGAGTTGGGGAGAAGGGCTGTTGTGGGCACTGAGTGTCCAGCTGTAGTTGCCTGCAGAGCTCAGCAGCCAAGCGGGACACAGAGCCTGGGAAGACAGGCTTGTTGCTGCTGCCCCAAAAGTGTCTCAGTTTATTAAGCCAGACAGTCACTCTGGTGTGCTCCCACCAGCCTGTTTTTGGAAGGCAGCCCATACTGATACCATGTCTGTAGCGTGGATTGCTTCCTCTGGTTGCTAACAGCGCATGAGAAGTGTGGGCTTTTTGGGCAGACTCAAAAGGACAGTGGGTCTGCACTGTTGATGGAGAGCACCTACTCATGTGGGTCTCCCGGTGTGCTGAGGAAGTGAGTGTGAGTACAGGGATCAAATCCCCAATGATTCTGTGAAACTAAAAGTGTGTCTGCATTACTAATGCTAAGGGATGGGCACCTAGTTGCTACAATTCAATTTTCTGAGTGTGTTCACAATTTGAACTGCATCCATCTGGTTAGCAGGGGGTGTACACAGGGACATGCACACTCCTGTTAAAAAACATTGAGTTTTTGGTATATTGTAGGTACAAATATGTGACTAAAGTAAATCATCTGCCTTTTTTCCAGATAAATATCTGTTGTATATAGCAGCCTTTCATGTCAAAGGACCTAGATGCCCTTTGTATTGAGATCACAAGTAAATGATTTGAGCGTATGCAACATCATCCTGAGGGGACATTTATTCACATCACTAAACCATCATGGAACTGAGAACAATTAGGCATGACTGGTTGTATTAATTGAGGAAAAGCTGAAGGGACTGTCATAATGGGTGGTATATTGACAGAGCACTGTAGGGTAAAACTGAGGGGCAAGGACAAAGCAGGTGTGGGAGCCCAAGATATGTGGGGGCTGCAGGGCAAGAGCCAGTGACTAACTGGGGATTCGTAATAGTATATGGAGAATAAACTGCTTTTGTGTTGCGTCAAATGAATGGGAGGCTGGACTGATTTGCTTAGAGGGGAAATGGGCATGGATCTTAACTGCTCTATGTTTAATCCTCATTTTATAATATAAACCCAACTAAAATATGAGAAAGAATCTCATTACCATGTAATATATGCATATGCATATTTAATGAGCAAGTCTGGACTCTCCAATGTAAAGTGAAAGCCCTGGCAAATATACAAGTACTGGCAAAGCCTCTCCTTGTCCTGGAAGCTTTCTGAAGGAAACATCAAAGGTGTCCTTTGTGAGCCCAGATAGGGTCACTCCCTGTGTTACATGTTTTGTCATGACCCTCAGTTGCATCGTGTTATGTAACAAGCACAAAACCACTCAGCTTCTATCTGGGTGATTTCTCCCTGAAAAAGAACAAATGTGAGCATTCCAAAGTAAAAGCCAGGTCCAAATTGCCCACAGACATGGGTTTTGGCATAAATCTTTGCAGAGTCATGCCCTCTGACCCTGCTCCACAAGCTGTTTCAAGCAAGCATTGTTGTGGCCAGCACTGTGGGTTTCCACCTGCCCCAGGGCTAGGACCAACACTTACCAGTTCTAGTTCTGCAGGTGCTCTGCCCTGTCAAGGCCAAGGGCAACCCATGAATATTTTATCAGGGGTGAGGTGTACATGCCTGAGTGGAAATGCAATTAGGTGGGTAACAGTGAGTGAGTTTTTTCTCTTAGGTGCAAGACCAAGTGTTTCCTAAATTCTTAAAGGTAAGTCATGGAGTAGATAATGTTCAGGTGAGCTTTCCCTGTGCTAATCCTCAGAGACAAAAGGCTTTGCTTTTCCAACTGCCAGCTTTTTAAAGACGATGGTGAAGTAGGTTATGTTCAGCCCTGGAAGGGAAATTGCATCCCCTATGGATTTTCTCAGGTGTTTTTCCAAGCTTGCTGCTTTCAGTTTTCCTCTCTGTCATGAATGCCTGTTAATTTGCCTTGGATGCGTGTGGTACTGAAGGCTGCTGACATTTCAGGCTCATCTTCAGGAAATATCTGCTGCAGTGTTGTGGTCAGGGCTCAGGTATCTCACTGGGACACTGCAGGGAAAAGGACAGGGCTGCTGCTGGTGCTGGCCACTTGTCAATCTTAGCAGCATTCAAACAGGCAAATGCAGTCTAGTGTGAGGAGGCACGGGGCAAGGAGAAGGGTGGATTTGCATCCCTGTGGGATTGGGATTGTCTGTCTGTATATGGCTGTTGTTAGCATCATGCAAGTGTGCTTACAAGAGGGGTGTCTACCTGGTGTTTTGCCCTGTTCATGATTCTGGTACCTGAGTGCTTTTTAAAACAGGAGGTTTTGGACATTTGCTGCTTTATGAGGCTGCTCTTATTTATGTGGGCACAGTGCTTCCCTTGGCCGCAGTAATGCATTTACATGGGGGAGAAAACAAACAGATGTGTGTGCTGGGCACACACATTTGATGCAGTAATTTTGCACTCACAAGCACTGGTCACATTCAGAGAATAGGCAAGGAAGGGCGGAGAAGTGATGGAGGTCAGCTTCCACCACCCATACCCACATTAAGAATCAGCTTCTTTTAAAACACTTGCTGCTAATGGGACTGCTGGGGGACTGCTCTGTATCAGCAAAGGTGCCCGAACAGGGTCAGCATTAATATGTAAGTGACCTCCTGAATTAATGTTTACAGTAAGGAGCTGCAGGGGGGCTGATCTTTATTTCTTTTGGAGAAGAGCACAGAGAAAATAGGGAACGGTGAGGGCCACAGCAGAGATGCTCATTAAATAGAAGGCTTTCTAAGGCACTGCTTTCGTTTTCGGCTTATTTTCAGGATAAGGATTAGCTTTAATTGTGAGGTTTTGCAGAATGGAAGTGCTTAATAGGCAGAAGGGGTTTTGTATATGTGTACAACTGGGAACGGGAGGGAGGACAGCACAGTGTGCAGGGAAAGAGACTGCAGCATAAGGAGAGTGCTAGGAAGAGGTGGCAAATACGAGTGTGATGCTGGGCATGCATAGAAGGCAGGGGTTTGGATCAGTATATGGAGGCAGGGAGAGTAAATCACTGAGTCTGAGGATTGCAGAGGGGTAATCAGGAACTGAGATTGGCATGTGGGGACCAGGAGAGGGATTGCAGGGAACAGACGTGCTCTGTGAATTGAAAGGTTCAAAATGTCAAAAATGTTTGATCATATACTCTGAACAGGGCAGTAGCAGACAGAATATATTGTTAACATTGCTCGTTTTTGGAAGACCCTTTTGGAAGCAATAAGTGCACTTACAGGTATTTGGTAAATTTGTTCCCCTCTTGCATACATATACATGCCCATTCTGTGGGTTGTTCCCATTCCCACTTTTATTTGAGGCCGGTGAAGTAATGACTTGTCACACAGCACATCAGTGGCTGAGTAGTAAAGGGGAATCAACTCTCCCAACTTCTAATTCTCTGTGGTAGGTCTTGGGCAAAGCTTCTTTCCATGAGGACCTTGCCACTGCCCTCAGGAAGACTGACCTCAGTCTCCCTCACTTCTAAATTATGACCTCTGCCTATCTAAATTCTTCTTTTCCCTGCTGCTCAGCCCCCTCACAGACAGCATCCTGGGAGGCAAGTCACAGCATCAGCAGTCACTGTCAGAATGAGGTGAGGGAGCCTGGGATTCTGCTGCCACTCTGTCAGTGGAGGAAATAAAATTCCCAAGGCCAGGAACCTAAAATAGAAGCAGCCAAAATAGGCCAGGAGACTGCACTGCCCAGCGCTTGCACTCCTCTCTTCTGCCCCTTTACCATCATGTTTCACTCCTCTGCAAAAATACAGCTAACAAAACAGGGACAGTAGCAGCAGCAAGAATAAATGCTATGGCTTTCTGTTTGACTTTACTGCATAATAACAGGGCATGCTGAACACATGCAGTCAACATACACAATAAGTTGCATTCCCATCTGCTGCAAATGACTGGGGAAAAAAAATACAGATGAACTGTACCTGTCTGTATATGTTTGAATTTGGTCTGAAGAGAGACAGCTGGAGACGAGCACGTCCTATGCAAAGCTGATACAATTGCTTATCACTGATGTGCCTAACATTTTCCATCATCCAACGTAATTTTCTATTGCTTATCAGTTTGCCAAACTGCATCTGTTTGGTTTGAAGTAGTTTCTGCTGAGTATTAGCCAAGGGCTGAATATTTGTGAAAATTTCAGCTAAAAAGTTCAGAGATTAGGAAAACATATGTTGTCGTGCTCATTAAAAACAAAAGGTTCATGTTTATGTTTTCAATGAAAGTTCAACATTTATGTGGTTTGAAGGAGAGGTTGGAATTTGGCAGGTAAAGTAACGTTAATGTCAGGGATTTACCTTTTGCGATCTCAGTTCACATCTACCTAGATGTGGCCAAATTGCATCTTCTGAAAAATCTCAGTCCATACATACTCAGCAGAGGCTTGTTAGAGTTTGGCCACTAATTCTTCCATCTGTATCAGTTATGCTCCATCCAGCCTTGCCAACTGCTGAATTATTTGTAATTCTCATACCATTTGGTGTTTTACTTAACTTTTTGGTTTCTGGAGAAAAGATAATTTCTACTTCCTGTTGAAAATGAAGTAATTTTTTAGTCCTCAAAGCTGCACAGGCAAGCAGGGAAGTACATTCTCTCAAAAAGCACATCCCATTCCCCACTGAGCATTTATTTCACATTTCGTAACACCTGTTGTGTTTTCAAGGCTAAATGTGTGCTTCTGGTGATATTGATGGAGAATACAGACACAGACTTGAGCTGACCTGCTAATTCAAGGCTCACAAGTTTTGAATAGACTGTACTTATTTGCAATATAAGGTATTTTGTGTAATGTGCTCTTTACAGTTTGCTTCTTTTTTAATATTCATGCCTATGTGGAGGGGCTGAAATAAGGCTGGCCAATGGACTAGGTGTGAAATTTTCGAGTTAGTGAGACAGACTCTGGAAAAGCCGTGTCATTTGCTTTATGGTACGTAGACAGATTTTCAAATTGATGTATTAGAGTTTATAAGATATAACTTTAGGTAGTTGTGAGTGGGAAGTAACCCAGATAAGCCTCTTGGCATTTTTTCAGTGGGCACAAATAATTTGAAAAACTTTTAATTGCTTGTTTAATGAACAGAGAGGAAAGACACGTGGTTTCTATTTCTCTAGGATGCCCTCGGTGAGGTCTAGCACAATGTTGGAAACAGATGGTCACACATCTGAAATGCAGAAAATTGTTAGATTTAATGTGGGGAGCTGGAGAGCAGGATGAGGCAGAAATAGCTCACTGGTCTGTTAGCCTGACAGCACCAGGCCACAAAACCTTCCTGGTTTCTGAGAAAATGGACTGGGGTACGAGACAAAAGATGGGCAATTCTAGGCATACCTCTTCCACTAAATTAGTGTTGCCCTGGTGCCTTTCATAATGCCTGTTATTAACCAAAACTTTGCATCACCATTCCCAAAGGCACATCATCCCTGCCTCTCGCTTCCAGATCAGGAGCAGGCAGTTTAAGGCAAAGTACTGCTTGCAGAGCCAACAGTAAGGTTCACTCTTCTCCATATGGTTACACTGCCCTTTTTGGTACTCCTACTCATTGATCAGCCAGCAACCCCTTCTTCCTCCTCTCATCCATCCAAAATGTTCATTCCTGGCCTCCTGTGCTAACAAGTAAGTGCGTAATGCAGCTTAGAATACCTGCCTGGGGACTGCATTTAGGGCCCGTGGTCAAACATAGCTGCTGTGTCACTAATGCTGGGTTTAGTGTTCAACTTGGCAGATAAGGGTTTTATTTAAAGCTGCAGTTTTCTGTTCAACACAAATTGTACTTCCTTTTGGAAACCTCTCCCAAAATAGTGAAGTATTTGCTGTGTTTCCCATGCCACGGAGCCTGTTCTGATTTACATACATTGAATTTGCTCTTTTAGAAAGGTAGCACAGATGTGTATGGCCTCTCATGGAGAGCTACTTCTGCAAACCTGTTTTAGGAAGAAAAGTAGGTGAACTAGTCTAGCAGAACTGGTTGTGTACTGCCTTGCTGGTATAATTCATGAGACAAGCAACTGTCTTGTTTCTTTATCCAGCTCAGCTTCAAGAAACATGACCTCATGAGTGGAACAGGGCAGTCCAACACTTAGAAACTTGTTTACACTATTAGCTTTCCTTTAGATTTTTTCAGGGATGTTGGATGAGTCACAGCTGTCAGAGGTCACCTCTAATCTTAGCTTCCATGCCTCTGTGGCTCTTTCTCCTCTCCCAAAGAATGAAAAGTACATTGAGACTTCAAGGCATGTGTTACAAAGGAAGTCAGTTATGGTTATGAAATAAAACCTTTTGTGCCCCCTTCATATTTTGAAGGGTTTTGGGAGATATTGAGTCAGTTTGGGTTCCCTACATGGATAGGAAGTTGAGAGGGTGTAGCCCCATTGTGGCTTGAGTAGCAGACTTGGATGAGGGTGTCATTGGGTCTTTGTTATGCAGGGAGAAAAAGTGGGCAGTCAAACTCTAAATCTGGAGAACTACCCATTCTCCTGACATTAGTGCAGAAAATTCTTTCACAAACTTTACAAAGTATCTTTGTCTTCTGTGTGAGTTTTCAGGGTCATCTTGGTCTGTGTGCTTCTCTGCAGCTTTTTAAGGGGTAATATCAAACATGACTATTTTGGAGTGAGACAGTTTTACGTTGGCTCAAAAAGCCAGTTCTGATTGTTTTGATGAAAAAAAAAAAAAAAACAAACCCCTGATTTCCTATAGAGGTCCAGTGTTCACCATTCAGTATTCTAGAGGCATTTGAGATAGATCAGCATTAGGGAGGCTGGAACCATTTTGGTCTTTAACTTAAAACTGATAATGGAAATTCATTCGCTGCTGGAGACATATTCTCCATAAGGGTTGTGATGTTTATGGCACTGGGTTGGTATTCCAGCCAAAGCCTACTTTCATTACCTCTTTGGGTAGCCTGTGAAGGAAGTCTGGTCCAACCCTGCATTAAGATTTTTTTCTGTAGAATATTACTAAATTAATTTGGGTTCACTGTGATTCAGAATTCCCTTTTGATGAGATGCTCATTCGTAAGTGAACAATGACACATGCAGGCTCCTGTGTTTCTAGTTCAGCCACAGCACCACTGAGACTGATACCCCAGCTGATTTCCATGAGACCTAAAGCAGTGGCTGCCATTGTTGGAAAAGTGTTCACACCTTGACGACATGAAAGCAAATTCAGGCTCCTTTAAGAAATGGCAGAGGATTGAGGTGCACATCTTTTTTAATTAGTACAAAATTTTACTACACGTTATCAAACCTACCTTCTTCACTTATTGTTCCCAGCTATGGGATATTAAGAAAACACAGTTAATATTCAGTTATGCAATGATCATTAAGATTATGGAGAACTGTTGAAGGGAAATGGATTGTGAAATGCTCATGCTCCCTTGCTTAAGTTTGATAGTTAATAGTTGGGAGGGGAGAGGGAAAAAAAAAAAAAAAGCTTTGCTTTTCTTGTCAGCATAGATATTTTTTAATTCCAGGGAACCAGAGACAAAGCAAGAGCTACTTTTAGGGACTGTAGGATCCTAAAGAACCCATTACCTTAGCAAAGCTGAACAATTTCCTTGTGATTAGATTACAAAAAACCCTATTGTTATACCTGTGGCCTTCACTTAACTTAGGAATTTCATATTGGAGAAGCTCCAATATCTGTCGGCTGAGTATAGCATGCCTACAGTAGAATGCATTCACCTTTTAAAGCAAGGATATTAAAAGTTAGAACAGTCATAACACTCTATTCCCTATTGTTTGTAATCCCTAGAAATCTTCCAAGCATCCTAGATAGTGCTTTTAACTCCTCCTCGGACAGACAGCGTGCCAACATTCTATTTTCCACAAGGAATAGAAATGTGGCAGACCCATCTAGAACTGCTGGTTTCAGGGAACAGGGTGGCAAGGCAACTAGGAAAAGGGGGGATGTTGGTAAGTCTGTCATGTTTTGGGGGGGGGGTTTGTTTTTTTTTTTGAAAAGAGAATGCATTTTATTTCACATATTTTCTCACTTTGGACTTAGTTGGAGAGGTTGCAAACAGCCATGGTATACAGGACGTGTATGTGACCCAACGGGTTCCTGAGATGCAGTAGTAGCAAGTGATGGGATGGCTGTGGATAATCAAACTGTAGTAGATGATGTTTACAGCTAAGGCATTTACAGCCAAGGTGCTGCACTTAACTTTATTGCCTTGCACTGAAGGTATGAGTTATCTTTCCTAAGCTGCCTTTAGCAAACAAATCTGTATTGTATGACCACAGGCCTGAGAAGGTAAGCAGCACTGAGCTGAAGCTTCTCTTTTTGGAAACAGCAGATTAGAAGACAGCCTTTTGGTTCCTAAATATACTTATTTCTTGCATTGAGTGATGTACTTAACCTTAGAAGAGTGCTAAACCTAAAACTGATTGAAATTTTTATTAGGGGAAAAAAAGGAATTTTTAATAGCTTTTCAATTATGTGTGCTCTTAGTGAGAGGTTGACAAAAACAACTTATATTTTAAAAATCAAGACTTTGAAGATTGTATTGTGCCAAAGAAAATATATCTTGCCTTAAGAAAAAAAGGGAAAAAAATTAGCAGAAAAAAAGATTTTTTTGTTGATGATTGATCCATTATTTTCCTATTTTCTGTATTTAATTCATTCAGATACTGCCTTTAACAAATTTCAAATAAAAGAGATTGAAGTAATGCTTTATGGGTAATTTCCTGATTGATTTCAGGAAAACTTTCAGAAAACTTCTTGCTGATAGCTTTGAAACTGGATGATATGAAGTAGAGATGCCATTAGGGACTAGTGATATGTCATCAGATGCGAAGTATATATTTGATATAGTTGAAATATCTACAAATTCACTAAAAAAAAGAGCAAGTTGCCTTTGTGCTGAGTGCCTTCAGCAGCAGGTTGCTGGCTGAGAATACTAGCCCATTGTGTCATGGAGAAGTTAGGTCAAGGCAATTAAAACCAGTGTTAAGATTGTAATTGAATTCTATCCAGGAAAGTACCTCTTACTTTGGGGCTTTTGTAACTGCTGCAGTATTGAGATCCTGCTGTTACTTTGTTTATTAGGCAGGATTTAAGGGATCAGTTGGTACAAGTCTTTGGTTATTTATCCAAATGTCACAGCCTCCTATTGAGCAGGACAAAAGGGTTCCTCTGACTTCACTGCAAACAAATGTGCTTATGAGCCTGACGTATAAAGGGACTAAGGGCAAGAGGCAAATCCTGGTGGTATTTGAGGTTGTGTGATTTTTGGCAGTGGCTTCCCCAGACCCTGCTCACAGTTTATGTAGGTTGGTATTGTGTTGCTCCAAGCCCAGCTCCTCTTTGCTTCAGCGTCCATTGGGGCTGAGTCTAATTACACTACAAGGACTGGTCAACAAGTAAGCATTGTGCCAGTTGTGCCATCATCATAGCTTGACCCTCTCAACAAACTGCAGCTAAATGAAGACCCTTGGGGAAATCTGCTGGAAAAAGCAACAGCTGTAAACGGAGATGACTTTGAGTGGTGCCTTGCGGTTTAAAGGGACTCCCTTTGCTTTTGGACTTACAGTTTGCCCCTGACGCAAAGATGCTCCCTCCGGAAGTAGAACTAGATCCTTTCCCTTCTCTCAGAGATAGTTTTCTATAAGGAAATATAAAGCTAATAGGGCTTGTTTCCTTTGAGCATCTGCAGAATGGCATACCAGGTGGCAGTGAGAGGTTGTGCGGCAAGGGAGGACAGTTGTCTGGTCACAGAGAGCAAAGTGCCTTCACAGAGGAAGGAAACAGAATAGAAAGAACAAACCAGTCATTCAGAGAAGGAAGGCAAAAGCATTCACACAGTGCCAGGAAGTTTTTCACTAACATTTCCAAAGCCCATAAATACACAGGCAATTAAGACAGAGAGAAAAACAGAAGGTTCTTCTCTCTCCATTACAGCACATCCACTGCCTGATGCACTCTAATTGCCAGAGATTTAAAAAAGAGCTGTTTGTGAACAAAGATCTGCTCATATCCTTTCTAGTAGGAGCAAATGTGATGGATGAGAGCAGCCAAGGGATCAGCTAACATCTACCTCTCAGCCTGCATTCACCTTCCTCAGCTGCTGGCCTCCGGCTTAATGTTTAGCATCAAAATCAGCTCAGTTAAGTCAGTGCAGTGGTCACTCTTTCTGTTGCATTACAGATGCAGGCAAACAGAACAACAATACCACAGGTCCACAGGGATACAACTACACACGGATCATTTGTGCACATGGGTAGTTTTGCACTTACCCAGGCATAAAGGCCCTAGATAGTATAAGCAAGCCCCAGAAGGCTGCTGTGTAGGTAAAGTATTTGTGAATGCAGCTGAAAACATCTGTTCCAGTAAGGGTGTTCAGTGGATGGCGAAGTCTGGGTTTAAAATTTCTTACTGGAATGGCTGTTGCCTCCATTGCCCTGACTGTGCAGATCTTTAAAGACATGCTGCACCAAAAACAGAGGGAAGCACACAAATCACACCTATTCCAAATGGTGGCAGAGTCATGCACAGCCCCAGTTCAAGTGTTGGTTTTGTTGCGATGGCAAGTTTAACTGGTGTTGACTGAAGTGAATAAACACAGCTCATCTCGAGGCTGTATTAGAGGTAGGTATGGTTTGCCCAGGGAAGAGCTTGGTAATGGGTTTGAAGTCTTGAGCCTTTTTTTAAGCACGATGACTGTAATTTGAGTTGGCAGCAGTGCCAATTCCAGATGTAGTGACAGTCAGCTAAACAATGCAATGCAGGAATAGCTCAGGAAGATAAAGAGCTGCTTCCAAAACAGTAAATTGAGAGAAAACATATCTACCTCTGTCAAGATGTCAGATTAACATTCAGAGGCAGTGCAAAAGACAAAAGACCTAATGATTAATTAGAAAACAGGGCAACCAGGCACAAAGCAACATGTGTGTCTATGTCACTGCAAATCTGTGACCTCTCTGCATCTTATAAACCAAACACTGCTTTGGTGCCCATCTAAAAAAGATGAGAAGAGGTGTCCAAGAGAGGCACTGGCACTGATAGGCACGGAGAGACTTTCCTGAGAAAAGATAGTGAGTTGCCTATGGCTCTTGAGAAAAGGCCCAGGTCTGCAAAATCACCACTGAAATGAAGAAAGTGATCACAGAGAAGCTCTTACTTGCTTCTTACAGTGTGAGGTCATCAAAGGATATATTCAGGCAGTAGGTTTAAAATAAGAAGGCATGCAATGCCTAGTTATGGCAGGGAATTCACTGCCGCAGAACAGTAAGACGATTAGAAATAAAAACTATTGCAGCGAGTAATTTGACTAACCCTGGGGCTGTACATGGAAGGATGCAGGTGCAGTGACTGCCAGAGGAGGTCCCAGAGACAGAAATTATTGTGGTCTGGGAGAGAAGGTTGGGCGAGGTCCCTTGGGCACAGCTTCTTACTCTTTCTTCCATGTCTGCTACTGGAGGCAGGATGCCAGAACAGATGGCTTCTGAATCAATACAGACATTCTTATAGCCAGTTAGAAAATGCAGGTAATATGTCTACAAAAGTTTGAGACATAACCTGGGTGCTTTCCACACAGTTTGACATTTGTTTTGAAGTGCCAGAAGTCTGGAAAAAATGCTTGTATTTAAATATGATTTCAAATTTAAAAGGTGTGTATGGGACAACCTAACCTAATTATAGTCCTGTCATTCTTATACTGTTTTGAGGTGAAATAATAGAAAAACTGATATGGGATTTGATTAATAAAAAATTAAAGAAGGGAAATACAATTAATGCCAATCAAAATGGATTTATGGGAAATAAATCCTGTCAAACTAATCTGATATCTTTTTGATGAGATTATAAAATTTGTTGCTAAAGGTACTAGTGCAGATGTGGTTAGACTTTTTAAAGCATTTGTTGTTATACCTCATAGGATCTTGATCAAGAATAATATAAACTAACTTGCTGTGTATTAGATAGATTAAAAACTGGTTAAATGGCACTCTGAAAATACAGACGCAAACAGGGAATCATTGCCACAAACGTGTAATATCAGAATTCTGTGCAGACTGCTTCTTTCTCCTTGTCATATTTATTATCAATACCAGGGAATAAGATGTGAAACCACCTGAAGGAAAGTTTGTTGGTGACACAAATGATAAAACTCTGCAGACAAACCATGAAAAAGGAGAAGGTCACAGATACAGGGCAATTACAGATTCCTTTTTAAACTTGGCTTAAGAAAGCAATGTGTGTTTTAATGTGGTCAGTTATGAAGCACTGTATAAAGGCATGCAAAAAGATAGTAGTAGATAGTCAGGTTTTTAACCTAAAGGATGCTATTCTGAGAAGCAGAAATTTTGAAAAAAAATATGCTGGTAGTTAGCTGAAAGTAAGACCTTTTGCAAAATTATGTGGGAAGACATAATTTGGAGGCTTGAAAGAGTAAACTGGGATATCTCAGGTGTGAGCTAGGGAAGTAATATATGATGTCTGTATTTGACAGGTGCTCAGCTACTGTAAATATTGCCTTGTGTTTTGGTGTCCCCACTTACAGAAAGCTACTGCTAAACTGAAGAGATGTCTCAGAAGCTAGACATGCAAATGATGGTAGTGTAAGTGGCCATGCTTCACAGGCTGAGGTTCCTGGAGAAGAGCTTCTTTATTTTATCAGTAGGAAACCTAAGGGGTTTCAGTTTGTAAATACCTACTTAGAGAACCAAACTTTAATAAGAAGGCACTTCAAACTAGCAAACAATGTAAAAAAAGGACCTAGTGGCTGGAACCTGAAGCCAGGCAATTTCACACTAGAAATGAAGCACAAGTTTTTTCAACAGTGAAAGTAATTAAACATTGGAACAATTTACCATGGGAATGTGGTGGATTCCCTATCACTGGCAATTTTAAAATCAATACTAGCTGTTTCTTGAGAACATATGTTCTATTCAAGCATGAATTAATTTAGGGTAGTCCTATAAACCACATTATTCAAGAGGTTGGCAAAGAAGCTCACTTTTCTTTCTGGCATTATAATCTTTATTTTCTTAACTGTTAGATAGTGTCGCTCCCCTCCCCTCTTTCTTCCCCACCCTTTTTTTTTTCTTCTCTTAGATATTTTAACATTTTACATAAATGACCAAAAGTATTTGTCATCCTGCTTGTGTTTTAAACAGAAGGATGGGATAGGATTTTTTTAGCCTTGGACAGTGTTGTGTTTTCCACCTCCAAGTTTGAAATATGAGTTTATTCTCATTGATTTCAGTTTTGGCCACAGTTGACTGTGTGTTCACATGTCACACTGATAACTGCAGTTCTCCAAAATGGGTCTTTATGGCTTCATTGGTACTACTAAATAGAACAGTCCAGGGAATATCTGTGTGTCCTCTGCAGTCAGCTGGAATAGCACCATTTGCGTTGATAGGGGTAAATTCTCTTACCAATTAGAGCAGTAAAGCCATATACAACCAACCTGTGGGCAAGGGTTGTTCCTCGTTTGCAAAACCCTCCTAACTCTGCTTGGTGGGTTGGCTGCTGGCACAGGCAATGCCACAGCAGTGACCACCATGCTGATAGTTTAACAGCACAGTCAGTTCACCAGAGCCTGTTCTTTCTTGGATATGAAGTACGGGTAAAATATGTGCATTTTTCTTTTTTTTTTGCCACAGGTGTATGTCCAAATAGTGGATTCAACTTGCACAATTTATTTCAGTAATGCTGATACATTTCTTCAGAATAGCGTAAAAAATAGTTTTATTAAAATGCTCAGAGATTTTTTACTAAATGTTATACATTATATTTTTATTTCATGTTGCAATGTTTTGACATTCTCCACATACATCATGACAATATTGTTAAAATTAAACAATTCATCATCATTCTAATAAAACATTTAATTCTAATCTTGATTTTGCAGAGCTCTTTTTCTGCAGGAACTTTCAAAATTTTGTCTTTCAGATTGATTTGAAACGGTAATGATTAATTTGCAGAAGTTCCTTTAAAGGAGGTAGCTTTTTTTTGAGGCAGTGGGGAATAAACAAGAAGTAAGTGTACACTGCATATTGCAGTGACCCTCAGACCCATGCTTTAGGTGTGTCTCTGACCTCTCAAAATGAGTTTGTTCTACTTGCCTACAATCAAGATTGCAGTTCAGCTTCAGACTGCAGACCACTAAATGCAGGTATCTCCCTGTTATCCAGTTATCTATGCTCTCATAACCTACTTTTCTGCCTGTGTGTTCAGGTGAGTCAGCTTCCAAGATAGACTAGACATTTGTATTTGGTCAGCAAAACCGGTCTTCAGACTCTGCTGCTGGTATAGATCAGGGGAGTGATTCAGTTGCCTAAATGTAGGTATTTGGAGCCATATTAGTTGCCTCCAGTTGTAAAGAGTTTCACACATGACATGGATAACAATGTTACAGGATTTTTGAAAGACTCATGCTCTACTCTCTGCAAGTCATTCCCTCCTGTTATTAAATGCAAAAGGTAATATAAAATCATCCTCCACAAATTGAAGTATCTTTGGTATCTTTAGCTTTTTCAGGTCTCATCTGTCTGGACACAACATGAGGCACCTCTTGGTGAAATGACAAGTGCTAACTTATGCTGCCATCTTTTATTTTCAGTGCTGTATTTTATCGGTGCTATCTATACAGGGATAGTCACAAAAATATTCTGAGCTGCTGCTCAGCTCAGGACAACACTGCTAGACTCAGAATCTGGAGGAAGGAAACACCATGCCATTGAGTGCTGGTTCAGACCTCTCCTAGGTTTGATGATAAGTTCCTTGAAGAAGGACCATTGAGAGGATAAACCTCAAAGTTGGATACTTGAATGAGGACAGCAGTAACAAAAACTCCAACCTGAAATTCTTACTATGGAATGCAAAGTTACCCATCAGCAAATCTAAGATTTTTTTTCTTCATTCCTACTGTTCCATCAGCTGTACCTGTTTTATCAGCTTGTACCCACATCATTGTAGCAAGATCCTCAAGTACCATACACTGTCTACAAGGAAATCTTAGTTTAAATAAGCATCCAGTGTTCAGGGAAGATAACCAGCCCCAGCAGGAGTTTGGAATTCAGGAAAGGACAAATTCCAGGAGTTCCGTACCTACATGTATAAAAACAACAACTAAATGTGCTCTGGTCTGTAACCTGACACCGAGGCCAACTATTATGGAATAGCTCACACTGAGTCTGTTAAAATCTCTTATTCTCCCAAACAGATTGATTGTATCTGATTTGCCTGTTGGGAATGGGTCTCTTGAGAGTGCTAACCCATTGATATGACAGGGAACTGTTTGGCATAATGTTGATTGACACAGGCCAAAACTGTGCCAGGAACCACTCTAGCAGTTCAACAATGCTGGTGGCTCCAGCACTGGGGAATGTTTCCAGGTGCTGTTTAATTTACTAGTAGGGGCATAGCCATGAAAGCCAGCTTGGAACTTTGTTATTACCATTAATCTTATAGGAAAAGGGTGTTTTGGTGATGAGCAGCATCATAAAGTGAATAGATGGGAAGGCATAGAAATAGGTCATGTTTTCAATATGGATTTAATTTTGGATCCTCTGGCGCTATGTGGTGGTGTTTGTATTCTCTCGGTTGGTTGAACTGGCATCAGGGCTGACTGCTGTTTTCTGTAGATCTATTGGCAAGGGAGATCAGCCCAGTTCTGTTCTGCAGCTGTTGTTGCTGAAGCTCATTGCATGTAGGCCATTTGTTTGCAAAACTTGAGATGGGGGGGTTCTATGTTGGAGTTGTAATATAATTAGCCCATTCAGCTGTCAATGTTGGGCCTTAGCCTTTGCTTCCATACAGTTGGCCAAGAAGGATTATGCTAGCAAGTATTTGGGGAGGATTTTCTTTTTGCAGGGTTGTGTTTACCTAGCGGATTCTTTATGTCATGCTTTCATTTTTACACTGAAGCTCAGTCATTCATTATTTATGAGGCCTCCCTATATATAATTTAAAGGATATTCACTGTCTGCACTCTTTAATCAAATTTTACTCTGTTTTGGTAGTTTGAGTTTATTTTTTCCAAGTTTGATCTGCAGCTTCTAGGCAGTGGACAATGAAACCATCCTACATCAGCACACAGCATCATCATCTTTTTCTCAACTGATTGTTTGAAACTTGGGGTTGGAAGAGTGTCCAAGGAGACCAGTAGGTCACAGGTGTCCATGATGCAGAGTGTTCCACTAAGCCTACTGGAGTGTTTTACTTCAGTGCTTCTTTGCATAGATTTTACTTTTAGCATTCATGTTAGAATTGCTGTGCGAATTTAATGAGAGACTCTGTTTTTCTATCAATTTAATTCTGAGTGCCAACCTGAGTCAAAAACCTTTATTTAAGCCTATTCCTCAGAAAAATTGCTTTGCAGCTTTTGTCAGATACAGGCTTGTTAATGAGCATCTGTGCGGTAATGTGGTTAGCACTTAGTTTCCTAGGGAAGAATCCCATTTGAATTCTCTGGATTATGTTATTGTTGGCCAGGTATGGTAATGTAATGTGTCTTTCTTGAGGATGCTGCTAACTAGATGGCCTATAAAACACCTCTGTGGCGCATAGGAATAAGTGTGTTTTGGCTCATGTGCATTTGGGGCAGTTAGTTCATCTAACTATCATCTATGTGCTCCTGGAGGCAGCTGGGTGGTCACCACGCCCCTCTCCCTATATTTATCTTAGGCCAAACTTCAGGTAGACACATGAGAGAGGTAAGGCTGTGTGATTTGGAAAGCCAGAAGGTGTGCCAGAGCCACAGCAAGCACACGGAAGGTGGGAGGACTGAGGTATTTAAACATTTAGCTGCAGTTGCAGGGAGGAAACCACAGGCTAGAGCGGAACGCTTGTTAATTGCTGATTTTCTGAGCATTCTAGCATACAGGCATTCACTCCTGTCCTATTACTTGTTGAGGAGGAAAAGCGGTTGAAAAGGAAAAGGCATTTACTTTTTTTGTGTGTTTTAATTGTCCCTCCTGAGAGGGGCTTTTGCATGGTTGGGTGTTCAATCTGTCACTCGCAGTTTGTTTTCCAATAGCTGAGACTGTTATCAGAGTTCACCAGCTACCAAAAGGTAAGGTGAAGGCACCAGCACTGCACACTGCAGGGTGGTCCTGGGGTGGAGGGGCTCTGTCATGAAGGCTTGGGTTACCTACAAAGTTACTGTTGGTCTCTGAGCCTGAAGGAAGAGACTTGTTCCTTGGCATGACTTTTGAAGTGTGACTCCCATCCCCATAGATTTCCATGGTTTGATGTCCTGTCTCTACCACAGATCAGTTCATGATGTTTTCCTTGCAAAGGTCACACTGATCAAAAATACTTGTGGCACCAGCTGTCACAAATACTCTATTGACAGTTTTGGAGATTATATTCTCTCTTATCTCATGGAAAAGAAAAATGGTAAGGCAAGTTGTACCCATCTATTGTTGTTGACCGATCTCCACTTGGTGACAGAGGACAGCTGGATCTCCAGTGTCCCATTAGTTTTTAGGTTCTCCTGATGGTCATGCTCTCATTTTGAAACTTCCTGCTAGTGCTGTTACCACTGTGGCCATGCAGCACACAGTGCTGTGATGAACATGACCCCCTCAAAAGCATTGAGATTACTTGTACTGATGTTTCTTGCAGTGATGGCTGCAATGCGGAGATACTCAGTCTCTGTTTGAACTGCCTTGTTTGCGTTTTGGCTGCAGCGGCAGGAATGCATTGGCAATTCTGAGCTCTGTGATGGGGTTAGGCTTCCCTTAAACCAAAATACACTGATTCAGTATGAGGTTGGACTTGCCAACAGTGCCCCACTGTGAGTGTGTGGCAGCTGGCCATAAATGTTGTCTTACTTTGCTCGAAGCAGAGCTTAGGGAGACAGTAGTGAAGGGTGGCAGCTGTTTTCATTAGCCATCCCTGCAATGTCATGCCCAAGCTTAAACCACAGAGAGCAGTAGTGGGAGCATGTGAAAGAGAAGAATAGATGAAACTTTTTCACTCCCACAGAAGGAGAAGCAAGGGCTGAATGTCAGATGCCTCAAAAGACCTCCTGCTGTGTCATGTATTTTCTGGAGAGCCTGGCAAGGGCCATTTCATACCTTAGTCCTTGGGAGGAAGCTTGGTCAAAGAGATGAAAAATTTAAGAACTCAAACTCAGCATAGAAATGAATAGGAGAGGTGGGGTCTCACCATCTTTGGGCTCAGTATAGGATTTCTAGAGAAAAAGAGGCTGAGAGCAGTTTATCAGTTTACCATACCTGCACATACTATGTGTTTGTCATAATAATATCCTTTTTTCTCTCCACTTTTCTCTTTGACATACCCCTCTCCCTATACGTAGCTCCCATCTACTTTTGTGAAAGATCTTTGCATTCCATTTCCTTTAGGCAGAATGGATACGGATATGTTGTCCCCCTTTATGATGTGAAGTTGTTGTGTTTCTAAATAACTTTAGAGCAGTGATTCAGACATTACACTACTGAGGTGGGACTCCCTTGGTCTGCTGGATGCTCAGACTTTGTGTATAAAGCAATACAGTGACACCTTAAGAAGGAGTGTGCTTTGATGGAGTAGATTATACACATGTTTCTATGAGACAGATTCTTTGAAGTAGTCTTGTCAGTAATTGCCACAACAGGAGGGAATGTCTGAACTACATTTATAGGCCTGTTTTCAGGAGTTTGTCAAAACAGAGTTTCATCTGACTTGGAAGTGTTAAGACTTAGAAACTTTTTTTCCCCCTCTAAAAGCAGATGGAAAAAAAGATGAAATCCTTATATTTTTATGAGAGAAATATTTAGGCATATGTGAAGGTTTTCTTTTGATATCATAGAGATGTTTCATTTCAGAGGTTCTGAAGCACTGCATTTCTTTATCATCTCAACTGCTAAATGACTCAAAATATTTCAGCTTTTAAAATGGAACACAAACTGGTACGTATTCTTACCTGACTAAAATCAAACATGCAAATGATTCATAGTAAAAGTGACAATGAAATTGATTCAGATTTCCTGCAAATTACTTCCACTGTTACATGGTAGTGATTTTTTGTTTGGCGTGGGGTTTTTGTTTTTTCAAACCCCAAACATTTTGTTTGAGGAACGTTTGACGAAAAGTTTCACAATTTATTTGGAACAAAAGGAGTTAATTAAAAAAAAAAATAAAATCGTAGCAAAGGCATTTACGCCTTCCAAAAGTGGTCCTTTGCCACACTGTTAAAGAGTGTCTACATTATGGTCTTTGGAATCAGAATAGGGAACTGGCTGGAAGGTATTTGTCAGGAATTTCAAACAGTTAACATTTAGAGTAAAAAAAACCAAAGCACTAGGAAGATGGCAAGAAGCACATTTTAAAACACGATATCAGGATGAGAAGATAGCCCTGATTTTGCCCCTATCCCATTTTACCTTTTGGAGAACCCACATGTACACGCATTTTCTCTCTTGGTTTTGTTTGAAAATCTTAAGGACGTTCAGATGTATTGTATGTACTCTCCCCAGCTAATTTGCACACTGCAAGCTATCATAGCACTCCAGAAGCGGTTCAGCGCACAGGCAGGAAGAATATTACTTATCTAACCAATTGCAATTAAGCAGTACCGTTTGAGTTTGGAATACAGAGCATGTGTTGAAGCCATTTGTGAAAAAAGTGCAAACAATTTAACAAACATAATTGGGAAACAAAAATAAACAAAACCAAATTCAAAGCAATGGCCCTCTGGTTATGGAAAGAAGCTGAATTTGTTGGCTGTCTTATCTGGCATGAGTTAGTTGCTCAGCTGTACATACAGACATTGTCCACCAGGATTTGAATTGGGAGCCAGGAACTCATTGCTAGACTGGTACTGGCCTTCCATCATTAAAGATTTCCATAATGGAAATTGCTAACATTCAGAGAGTTTTTATAGAATCTTGTTTAGGATTTAATAGAAAATTCAAGCCATCCTAGGAGAATCCCTTCCTTTCTCAGTCCTGTATTTTTAGAAAGCCATAGTGTGGATAGCCTATTAATTCTTTGTAGAGCCCTGTTGAGGTTTTCTCCATTGTCATTTGAAGGATTGTTCTGAAAGGGCTAGGTTGTAACCTATCTTTTGAGGCGGATTCCTCTTGTTCTTTTAAGTCAGGCTAGTAATTTTTTGTTCCTGGCAGGTCAGGTTCAAAGCTGGTGCTGTTACGAAAGTTCCCATGTTCTCCATGAGGTATCAGCAAAGCTATGCCAGTTTATGAGGGTGATGGGTCTGTCCAGTGAGTTTGTTCCTGTGCTCTCCCTCCCATGCCATCCACCAGTTATGGAAGATAACTCTTATCATTCTCTGCATAGAAACAGGCAAATGCAAGCCGTGACCATTGCACTTTAACCTCTTTCTACACTTGTCAGCCTTAAGTAACATTATAGATATTCTGCATTTTGCAGTAGCAGCTTCCAGTGCTGGAAGAGGAGAACACTGGTTTCTGCAAAGCACTTGGCAGAACGTGGCCAAAGAGGGGAGCCAGTATGTCAGGAAAGTAAGAGAGGCAGCAGTCAGGGAACACAATGCAATTAGGGATTTCTGGATGCTTTCATGGGCTTGTTGGTGATACATATTAATGTGTTTTGGAATATCTACTAGTTAAAGCTAAACGCAGATCACCTCTTCTCATTTTTCGCCTGCTTTTTTTCCATCCTCCTCCTTCCCCCCCTACCCCAGTCTCCCCAGTCTTAAGGACTTGGATTGCTGCACTGAGTAGCTGACTAGAAGAAGTGATTTAAACTGACTGCAATGTATTCTTAGCTAGATCTGTCTAAGGCACATGAAGCAGAAGCAGCAAGAAAGAAGTCTTAAATTATTAAATTATTTAAGTTCTTGTAACCCACCTCTCTATGACATTCACTTCCTCCCCTTTGGACAGCTCAAAGAACTATGTCAAAGGAAATGGACTGCACTTGAGTAGCAACTGGAAACAAATCACAGTTGTCCTTATAATAAGCAGCTTCTCATGTTGATCCCATGCAGGGATCAGCTTGGCTCAGTACTTTGGAGAGCACCCCATGGGGTAATTGGGGTGCTCTGGAGCAGGAGGTAATAAACAAGTCATTGGGCACAAACTCACTTGGTGGTTGTTGCAGTGTGGTGTACCTGAGAACAAGGAGCAGGATGGCCACCAAGGTGCAATAACTCAGAGAACAAGAAGCAGGGGTGATACATAAAACACATGTCTGGCTTTTAAGAAAATCTGATTGTGGTGTTCTTTTTTTCTACCAAGCTGAGCACTGTAGTCCAGCTTGCCTGTCCCAGCAACTAATGTATGTCACCTGGGAAATGCTTGCATCAGTTAAATATTGAATATTTTAGACTCTTGATTATTGCAGGAACAACACTTTCTTTAGGGTTTTCAGCTGTAATAAAATGTCCTCTTGATGTACTGGGAACCAGGAGTACCGTTTAGAACCAGGGAAGGAACCCATTTGTTCCCAAGGTACTTCTGTGGACTTTAAAATATTTATAATCTGTCTGTGCTCGGACAGTTATGCCAAAAATATGCACTTTTTCTAAATGTTGAACAAGATCTATTTTAAGAAGCAATCAAAAATTGTAAAAGCATTTTTATGTAGTATGTTCTTATGAAGATGTGTGACTACAAGAAGCATCCCCTGAACATATCTGCAGTAGCTCTCTGCCTGTTCCCCGCATCATCCAGCTGCAGCTCCCATGCTACCAGCCCTGAGCTCCCCAAACCAAGCTCCGCCTGTGCAGCCTCCCTTGTTCCCCCCGTGTATGGGATGCCAGTGGATCCCATTCTTAGCCTAAATAAGTCTGGTATTCTAACCCCAGTCATCTCTTGTGTGAGATATTAATCCCTTGTGTTTAACAGGGATAGGTAAAAACCAGCGCATGGTGTTTTCACCAGTGTCATTAGCCAGGTTGTTAATGCTGGGATTTCAGAAGTGTTGGTGAGAATGTTGCTACAACT
The DNA here is from genome assembly GCA_013396655.1 of Campylorhamphus procurvoides. Classification (NCBI taxonomy): domain Eukaryota; kingdom Metazoa; phylum Chordata; class Aves; order Passeriformes; family Dendrocolaptidae; genus Campylorhamphus; species Campylorhamphus procurvoides. Next base: position 2,110,599 of record WBMV01007810.1, read on the forward strand.
CATGCATGAGCCACCCAATGTCCCTCTTTTTTTCCTTGCAGATGGAGAAAAAACTTTCTGACTTGACAGCATAAAAAGAGGTTGTGTTTTTTTGGTTTGGGTTTTTTTTTTTTTTTCCGGGGGGAAAAATTATATAGAATTATGTCACATCAAGAAAAACACAATGATTAAAATAACTTGCTATGAATATTCATTCTCAGCTTGGCAGATGGATGAAGTGGGCTGAGCATTTGCAGAATATTGCTAACTGTGCTCTCTTCCAGAGAATAACATTTCAAAAGAATTTCCGATTAGGTCTGTTGGCCAAAACTAGAAAGGATTTTTCTCTTCCTTTTTTCTTTCTTTGGCATTCTGAGCTTCCACCTTCCTGCTGAAATGAATTTCTTTCTAATCACAGTTTTGGATACTTCTGAAGCCTCACACTGAGGCCTTCCAGATGGGTTCATTGCAGTGGGAAGAGAAATACTCATTATCGTTATTATTATGATTACTATTATAATTCTTAACTCTTACGTTACATTGTCATGATTGTCCTGAATGCTCTTGAATTGGTTTACAAACAAGTTTCATTTCCTTCCATCACTGAAACACAATCACATCTGAAAAAGCAGGCAGCATTTGTTGAGTAGCTTTGTGCTGAGGGAGGGGAAAAGGGGGGGATGCATAGTACACATTTTAAAGTTTAAGAGGTATGTTATTAGAAAAAGTGAAATGACCTAAACTGGACTCTAGCGGTATTTGTACCCAGAAAATTTTGAAAGATTGTATGGATAAAGTAACAGGCAGTGGGAACAGAGATGTACCTCCTCTGAATGCCACAGTGCCCCCTAGTAGCAGCTTCGATTATTGATCAGAACTGGCTTTGATGGAACATTGCTTCTTATCAAAATATCTATACTGTTCCAAGTTCTTTCTTCAACAAACCAGGTTAAAAAAAAACTCTTTGCCAAGAAAAATGTCAAATGAAATGGCTGTTGTGCTGATTTATTTTCTTGTGGTGGTGCTTTAAAACCAGAAGAGGAAAAAAAAGGTTTTCAAAACTGAAATATTTGTGATTTGTTCTTTTTTCTTGAAAACAGAAGCTATCCCACTCTTTCACATCACTTGAAGATGTGCAGAGTGAGAAGGCTGGAGACCAATCCAGCCCATAGCAGTGTCATTCCAGTCATGTGCCTTATGTTAGGAGTCAGGCAGAAAGATATCTGGATTTGCTGTGACAGATGCAGCTACTCCATGCCTCCTTTGCAGGCTAGTGAAATCCCCACCAGATGATTTGCTTGGCATACGATTCCTGCTTTGAGGTCGTGCAAGCTAGTCATGACATGTCTGGTGTTCCAGCTTGTGCTCTGCATGGTGCTTCTCTAGGTTTTTTTTTTATTTTAATTTTTTTTTTTTTTAATGAGGATGCTGCAGTATGCAGTGCTTCTGAGCTGAGTAGACCAGCTGCTCCTCAGGGAAGGACGGGATTCAGGTATCACAGTATAGTGCTATTTTGCCCAGCTGTATGTGACTGCAGGAGGACTTTCCTAAGTTTGCTTTCCAGGGCTGTCAATACAAGTAGGTAGCAAGTGTGAGACAAATCTGGAGGCATGTACTACTTTGGACAGACAGGAGATTTAGAGAATACATGACCATCTAGGAAAAGGGCAAAGAAATGCACATGAATAAGGAGAAGACAAACGCAGCAAACAGGGCTCTGCTTCAGAGTGATTTGTTACCATCTCAGCAATAGCTCTCGTTTCAACTGGGCATGATCTCTCCTGAGAAGAGAAGGAATCTAATCACGATGATTGATAATTCCTTCAAAGATTCCCCAGTAGGTATCAGACTTACAGAGCAGAAAACCACTATCTTCTGGGAGAGCAGATAGGAGCAAAATGCCTAGCATGCTGCTTGGAGGGTCACTCAGCTCACTTCAGGTTCAGCCCTTGAACCAGGATGTTTCATTGCTTTGGAAAGTAGAAACAATTGTTTGAGGGCCATCCAAAGGCAGCCTCTGGCAAGTTAATGTGTGGAAGCCAGTGCTCTGGTTTAATAAACTCAGTACCAGTTGTACACCTCCCTGGCAAATGGATAGTGACATACAGTGACCACACTTTGCTGGCAGTGTTGCCTGAGGCTTTAATTGCTTTGCACATAAAGTTATTTATCTCCACATCAAGAGGGTTGAGACCACATTTAGGGAGTAATTACAAAGCTGCCAGAGGGACTGGTGTTTGCCATGCCAGCCAGGCTGTGATTTATCGGTTCTGCTTGTATGTAGAAAGTGAGCTTTCCACTCACCTCTTGCCTCCATTCAATGCATCATGGCTAAAGGCATCCATGTCCCCCAATTCCCTCCTATACTATCTGTGGGGAATAGGTTGGGCAGCTGCAAAGAACCAAATACTGAGAGTTTAGTTCTAAACATTGCTCTTGTTGTTTCATTCCTGAGGGGTTTGTGAAGTTTTTTATTCCTTTCCTTTTTATTTCTCTTTAATAAAGAAAATGTTATTAGGATTTTCAGTGAGATTTCATTATATTTGGGGAGACTTTTTGAGTTGTATGAATTCTTGATTCGTCTATACCTTTCCTAGAAACAAATTCTTATCTTCCTATGGAGGGTTTGATATGCCTGTGCCTTACCCATGGGGTCCTTATTTGTTGTTTCCTTGTGAAATGTAAGGAAAGTCATTGTATTTGGCCTAAAGTCTTACCTAACATGGTCCCAGACCTGGACTCCCTAGATCCAAATCCAAGTGCCCTTGGCTTGCATCTAATCTAATTCTTCATTTGTTTGAGGTTGTTTCTGTATATCTCTTTGCATAATCTGAATCTTGGTGACATGACAGATGCTTTGGTTACTCTGCTAACCCTATGGATTTTTAGAGGCTCCAGCATATTAATTTCAGTGGAATGGAAACCCAGCAAAAGTGGGATATTAAGATCTCTCCCAACATCAGGTAAAAATCATAAAATGCAGGAGTGAAAGGGACCTGATTGACTACTTTTAATATCTTCCTTATTTCTATAAACTTCCAATAGAAGAGACTCACTGTAATAAAGAATAAGTAGGAGATAATTTTCGTTATGTTTCTCTGGGTTGCCTCACTAAGACTTGATTTATTTTTACTCATGGGATAACTATGCAGCTCACTTCTAGTAATTTCTTCTGCCTGTCCCTTTAAAGGTGCTGTTTTGTTTTAAGGGTTTTCTCACTTTGTATCCTAGATTCATATCTTTTTTATTTGGAAATGCCTTTCTCATTTCTGGATGATTTTTTCCTCCCCCTTGTCTTTAGGATAGGGATTTAATCCTTACCATTTTTGATGTTACTTTTTTTTCAACTAGCTTCCCTGGTAGTTTTACAAGTCCCTTTCAAAAAATTTAGAACTTCACATGTTTTGTTTGGGTTTTTTATTATTTAGTTTTGATGTGTGCATGTAATCCCTGAAGGACAATAAGCCTGTTTGCGAAGTGGTCATTGTTTTTCAGTGCATCAACAACAGTTACTTTGCAAACAGACTTTTGTCTTTCATGTCAAATTGCACTGAAAATAGTCTCCTGTCTCCGTGAGCTCTGGAGTCAGCTGTTCTAAGTGATAATTTATTTAACACAGCAAGAAATTATTTTTCTAAACTGTCACCCAACATGACACCTGACTCATATTTGTAAGTAGATAACCAAAGTCATCCACTTTTTTCTGCTTTATTAGACTGATTATTGCTTTGATGTTCATCAACATTATGCATTTTGTACTTTTTTATTCTCTTGATCAAGAGAATGATAACGTAACCTTGCTGGTATAAAAGATATTCTAATATTTGGGGCTTTTGGGTTTATATTTTGGAGCTTACTTATGAACATCTCAAAACATTACCTCACTGGATTCTGTGGAAGTACAGTACCCTCACTTCTAAAGCTTAGTGTGTCCTTCATGTACAGTTGGAAACCAAAGGTTATGTTCTTCCATTGATCCTTGTGATTCCATTAGTCTTTATTATAGCAAGGGTTGCTTCGATTATCTAGTGTTCTTGCTTACTCATTATTGCTCAGAAGCTTATGCAAGGATGTGTATACACATGACCATTTTAAGTCTTGGCCCAGAGCCTAATTTTCTTGAAATTCAGTGTGAGAAGCCTTGTTATATTTCAGATGCTATTTCTGCATTTGTGATGTTTCTTAGCTTTGCTCTAGCTGAAGTTTCTGTCCTATCCTCTGCTCCCAGATAACAGTTATCTCTCTATTACTGACATCCACAGCAGATGTCTTTGTCTGACTTGAGCGCTCCTCAGCACCCGCCAACTTTCCTTAGCTCTGAATTTAAGAAAATCTCCTCCAAACCATATTAATATTCAGCAGCACAGTCAGGGTCTGCTGTAGTTAAGATTGAACCCATCCGGAGCCCACCCTCTCTGTATGTTCGCCTGAAATCTCTGCATTCCTAATGACGTTTATACCCTTCCTATCTATTTGAACTTTTCCTCCCTACACTGTCCCTATAATTCAAACTATCTTTGCAAGGTAATATAGTGCCTGTGAAATATTTAAAAAAAACATGTTGTAGAGACTTAAATGTATTTTCAGTATAAGTTTCTAAGGTCTCTTTTACATGACCAACTATCCTTTTTATAAGTATGTGTCACGACCCAGCACCTCTCACCTGGGCTCCCTGTGTATTGTCTACATGCTTGCAGAGCGTTATGACTTCTGCTTCTTCTAAGAAAGGTCCATGTAGGTTCCTTTAGTCATCATTTAGAGCTGGGTCAGATTCTTCTGGCACTGCAGCCTCTGCACATCTTACAGTTGGAAAGTTTCTGGAGCAATGTTCTTTTTCAGAAGGAAGATTTTCCGTGACTGGAAAGCATCCATTTTTAATGGATTTTCTTCCTCCGTTTCAGCCTAATGCAGTGCTGCTCTGCAGGTCTCTCCAGCAGAGGTGGGAGGTGGATGTGACTGGCTGCACTCTTCCCTCTGCTCTTTGTCCACAGCTCATCCCTGGAGGGCCCCTTTGCTTTTGAAGGCTGTGAGGTATTTAAAGTCATGGAGGTAGCCAGAAATTTGAAGATCACTTTTAGAAACTGGCTATCTAACTTGTTCCCATTCCCATGGTTTTTTTGTTGGCTTTCCTCTTTTTTTGTTTGGATTTTATGATGCAGGTGCAGTTTCTTCAACTGGCTTTTCCCAAGGTGCTTCCATCTTGGCTGAGGGATCAGCTGTGTCCTGCACCCCATGCAATTATTATTAAAAAAAAAAAAAAAACCAAACCAAAAAAACCAAAACATTTTCAGAAGCTGTCAAATGAAACCATTGCCTCACATGTTTTGTGCTCTTAATGAGGAAGGGAATCCTGTCTCCAAGGACTTTCTGCCCATGCAAGTCCATAGCTTATCCTCTGCTCCAGCTGTAGGCTATGGTGCTCTGTTGCTGCTCTACCTTTAAATTAGGAGCTGAAGGGATTTTTGTACATGTCTTTTTTACTTTATTTAGTATCGAGGGTTCATTTTAGAGGGAGCACCTTCTTCAATTACACCTCTGTAACTCTTCCTTGGCCCAAAACTTCTTTTGCTCTTTCCGTGGTTTTTCTCAGCTGAGAATTTCCTGTGAGGCTCCGTGGTTTCTTCCAAGTACAGTAGCTGCAGGAGCAAAAAAAGGATTGCTACATCAGGATGGGAAAGCCCGAGGAAAACAGATATGACAGATGAGTTGGTGGATAGGCATGTTGCACAAACCTATCAAGGTCAGAAGAGCTGCTCTGCTGAAAAAGTTATGTATATGCCACTGTTTGCAAGTACTGTAGATATTAAGCCTGATCTGCAATTCTAGGTACTTCTGAAAATTAAAAAAATAGGCAAGGTACTGATTATAATGAGGAATATGTATAAAAATGAAAATCTCAAAATCTGTATTTTGAGGTGCTGAAAATGAGAGTATTAGCACTAAATCATTTCCATGTTCTCATTTTTCTCTGCATTTCACAGGCATTGTGAGTATAACATTTGCCAGTGTAGCCTTAGGCTAGCCTGGCACCAGTGACACTAATATCAAACACCACTATTTAATCCAGTGCATGGGGAAACTCAGCAGGGTTGAGCATTGGCTCCCTGTTTCTGGGTGCTCTCTGTCAGGGATAGGATGGGAGAGGCCAATTCCTCCAGCCATTAAAGATTGGATGACATTCTCAACTCTGTCACTCACTCCCTGAAGAGCCTTCTGAAATTTCATGCCCTCTCTCTGGATTTCTCTTTCCTCTGCATAAGGAAGCAGTTATTCTCACTAGCCTTTGACTTCATTTTGGAAATTTTTGAAAGAAAAGCATTTTGAAATGCAAAGCACTCTTTTTACTATCATTTTAAAACTGGACTTCTCACTTCACTTTGGTACATTACTCTCTTTTTTTTTTTCTTATTTTTGCCACTTTGACTTGTTATGCCCTTTCTCTTTTGGCTCCTACAGCTTCGTCTGACCATGAGATGTATTATTCAAATGCCCTCACACTCCTCTTATTGCTAATTATATATTAAAGAGGTTCTGACTTCATTTTTGCTCACTACAAAATCTTAGTCCAGCCGTGACACTGACAGGACTGCTGGAGCTCAGAGAGAACTTGTGCAAATGGCACTTCTCTTTTTGGACTGTCGGTCTTAATGGAATATTTGATGAACCAGTAATAACCTCAGCACTCCTTATGTGCAAAGATGGGAGAGAGCAAGAGACTTGTACCAGCTTCCCTTTAGTAATATATGCTTGTAAAAAGAACGTTTTTTTATAAAATGTTTTTCTGTGAATGACAGCACTTTTCATCAGCTTGGTCCAGGTTAATCCTGCCAGGCAAGCTGTATGAAAGATCCCTTGTGGCTAGTTTGTGCAGGTTTATAGGATCACAGAGAAAATAGTTTACAGGGATCCTGAAAGCTCGTCTACTTCATCCTCTGCTTCAAAGTGCAGAAGTGCTTGGAGTGTTCTGCTGCCAAAGTGTGGGTGTTCCTTCAGATGTGTCTGTAGATTACTACAGTTTGAAACATGCAGAGTGATTTTGGTTGAAGTATGCACTACTTTTGTTATAAATTCACAGATTCATATGTCTGAAGTCCAGAAAAGGCTGTCGTACCTTCCAGACCCACCACCAACAGTTTAAGAAATCGGAGAATTTTACTGGTTCTGAACCCAGTACTTTGGCTTAGTTTTGTAGTTATGTATAGGTGCATTTTGTAAGTTATCATGGAGATTCAGCATAGCATGTTCATTTTGGCTTGCCTGATCATTTTCAGTCTTTCAGTGTAGAGGATCAAGTGATTTATTCTGTGTCAAAGTGTGAATTTAAGAACACAGTTTTGGCCACCATTTTATGCAATCTTGACTGCTTATTGATTTTGTTTCTGGTGAACATCACCAGCTGCTGAGATACTGTAGTGATGGATGTGGTATTAGAACCTTAAGACAATATAAAAATTACTTAAACCAGTGACATTCTGAACCACGGATGTAACCTGCTTTTGGAAAATCTACCCTAACATGTGAATTCCAGTGTGTCTTACGTATCAGGGAATCAGGACATCACAGGCAAATGTCTGTGATAAGCATAGAATGCCAGAGGCTATAGCAAATTGCCTTTCTTTCTAAGGTAAATTACCTTTCTTTTCTAAATTATATCTTCCTTTCTTTTTCTAAGCTTTATTTCTTTCCCCAGGTGGCCTGGCACAGATTACGCAATGGCCAGAAGAGCTTATAATGACTAGACTTCCAGGGCAGTTACACTGTGGATGCTAAAATTTGAGCCTATCTAGATAAACTGAGATGAATTCTGAATTTAGATCTCAATTTTCTCCCAGCAGACAAATTTTCTTGATCTCAAAAATTAATTTTTTTTATTTAAACTCTCACTATTTTCCTTCAATTTATTTACTTTTATTTTTATTGTATTAAACTAGTGAGTAAATAATAATCCACATACATCTGATACAGAACAATAGATTAAATGAAATATTAACATGACATAAAAATCAAAAGAATGGATCTAAACAAAATGTTATGAGATTATTGCAATGAAACCCTTGAATGTTTAGCCATCAAAAATTTCATTGAAGTTGACAATTTCCATAGAGAGATCTGATTTTGATAAAAAAATAAATCAAAACTGTTCTGGGAGGTTTTTTTTTTCCTTTATCTCCAACAGTTCTGACGATTGATCTGCTAAATTTCATCATGACCTTTATTGATAAGGAGGGTCAGCACACTGACCTGAAAGCCGGTGCCCTTTTCAGGCATACAAAGAACCAGGGTCTCTTCATCTCTTGACACAACTTCTGATGCTGACTGCCTTGCTTTCATCATGTACATTTTATACTGAGGCCTTTCTGTCTCTAGAGGAGTAGTCTTTATGGCATTTTCCCTTCTTCATAAAAAAAGATCATGAATATCTATTTCCTTACATATATGTCTTGTATTACTGAGATGTGAAGGAATAGATTGCTGATGTATTCATATATTAGTAATAGACCTCAAAACAAGCTGCTTAGCTCCCTTTCTTTTGTCAAAAGGAGAAAGGCTTTTAAAAGGAGTTCTTTTCTCTGTATATTGTTTTTCTCACAATATGAAGCAAATTACTTCTTGGTCCACTTCCTACTAACTATCCCCATCCTTCAAGACTGAATAGAGGTCTTGAGCATATCATTTGCTGAAAACTCTTGTCACATTTACCTGAAGAGGGTAAACATTGCATATGGACTTAAATTAAAACTAGGGCAGACTTAAGTCATTTAAAACACTGACTTCTAGTGCAGTACACCTGTGCCACTGGCACCCTGTGGCATGACACTTTGTAGCACCTCACAGCTGTTGTATGAGATGCCTTCAAGCTTGTGTCAAGGCAGTGTTTGTGGAGGAGGTCCTCAAGGAGCAGGGAAGCAGGTGTGTGATGTTTTAGCAGGATGCAGTTTGTGACTGCTCTTCTCATTTGATAAAGATTAAATCAAACATTAAAGGGGCTGTCAGTGGTTGTGTCATCAATGGTGTGAATGGATGTAAAATGGATGGAAAATTCACATGAAGTTGCTGTGGTGCTGCTAGGAAAATGTTCAACATGTAGACCTGAAAATTCTCTCTTGTCTCTGCCTGCTTGCAATAAGAAAAAGTTGTATTTGTATACAATGATAGATGGTATGCCTTAAACTGAAGTAAGGGCATTGTGGGTTGCATTAGGTTGTGTTTTCTCAGTCAGATTTATTTACTGTCACAGACTGAATTTGCAACTTATCTGTCTGGCTAGGATTGTAAGAGGTGTTACCATCACATTTGGTATGTTGCTTGGTATGGTCTTGAATGGGATGAGCCCAAAGGAACTCCTTGCAGCTTCAGGACTTCCAGTGCTGGAATTCAGCCTATGACACCAGAAGATTCCTGTATGACTTGCAGTGTTGTCACTGTAACTTTTAGCTGTCTCACTGATTTCTCCAGCTAATTTACTGCTTCACTGCTTTTTATGTTTCGACGTTCTTCTTGCCACTATGAGTTAATACAATCAAATGGGCAACAGGAAGATCTAAAATATGTTTCATCAATTGCTGTTCATTCTATCTAGGCACTCTTCCGACACAAATTTCTTGCCATCATCATTCTCCTCCATATTATGACTGTGATGGTGATCACTTTTTTATTCCCATTGATTTCAATTCTGCCTTAAGGATTTCCAGGGTGGCTGCCACAATAGCATCTGAGTTCTTGTGAGTACCTTCTGAAGCCATTGTCTTTAAATTGCTCATACAGGGCCTGTTATAATACCTGGAGGTGTCAGCATGAATGTCTTAGCCAAATGGAAATATGGCTTGTCTGCCTTTTAAGCTTCTCCATATATATGGGCTAGGGTATTCACCCCAGACCTAACAGCATTTTGTTATTAAATGAAAAGTTTTCCCTGCTGCAAAATGCTTTGCAGCCTTTTGGGATGAAGTGTATCTCTCAAATGAATTATTATAATAATGGTAGTAAACAGAGATGATACCACTTGTGTTCAGTATGTGTATGGACATTGCCCAGGCAAACAGGTTGTTTGGGACTGAAAGTGAAAAAAAGGCAAAGGATGGTTGAGTCATCTCATTTTCTGTGGTACCAGTGTAAAACTCAGCTGCCTGTTGACTTCAAGTTCCCTTATGTTGAAATCAGCCCACTCTCTCATATGGAGTTCCACTGGATTTATGCTGGTGAGAGCATATTTTGGCTCCTTAGATGAAGCTCAAGACAATTACATCTCCATTAAGAAATTAATTCAGAATTAATGCAGTTATTGTGTGCGATTAAATCCCAAACTGCTATTAGAAAAACTGAATTATTGAGGTTTGCCATTTAAGCTGTAGCTTGTGTGGACATAATGAACTGGCCTTTTATACTGAACGATAAACCTCATGTTCTTAATAATCACTTGGAATTGACTTCATGTAAATAACTAGTACAGCTGCAGCAGTCATCTCCTGAGATGGTGCTGCTATCTTGCCAGGATTTTTCTGGTTGCTGCATTCTTTTTCACTGTGGAGTTGCTACAAAACCAACCTTCATCATCTCCTAGCAGCTCAATTAATACCTTGCATAACTTCTAAAGACCTTTTTATAGTTATAACAGGTTGCTTATTCTAGGTTTAAAACCTACCAATTGAAATTGAATGTTGCCGTTATTATTGTTGATGGAGTTTTTCCAACTCTGCAAGAAGAGATGTATAAATTACATGCTGGTTAAAGCTCAATAAATATGCTTTAGCAGTAGAGCAGTTTGTATTTAATCTTCCATACAAGGGCTGGTCCAGTAATCCAGTGAGTGATCGGACAAAGGTGTGTTCATGTGTGGAGCACTGTGTGTGCAATTTTAAAGGTGGCTAAAGGGACCTAGGGCCCCATGGCTTTTGGCCAGCTAATTCCCTTGTCTACTTCTTCCAGTGGAGCAATCTCAGAAATAAGTCCTGTTTTTCAGTGCATTTCACTCTGCCTGAATCTGGGGATGGTTGATTGGTTGGTTTTACCAGGAAGGGTACTAATTTCTCCTATTGGTTCACAAGCAATAACACACAGAGATGGTATATTACTTGACTATTCAGGTGAAGGGATGCAAGATCTCCGTTCTTTCCCTGTGGCATTGTTTTTACCTCTCTGCTTGGATTAGAGAGTTTAAGATCTGAATGTCAGACAGTAGAATCAGTGGAAGCAGCTGGAAATTCAACTTTTTTTTTCAGTTGAAAACCTTTAATTTAGGAGTTTCAATATGAAATTGAAAGTCTCTTCGACAGTCTAATTTTTTGGAAAATTTCAGCCTTGTGACTTGTATTCAGCTATTTGAAAGTGAACACGACTCACCTGTGTGAGAAAGAAACTACCTTTAGTAGAACCTCTTGTGCTTTTCTCTAACAGGTAGTAGCAGCACACATACTAGGAAATGTTGGTATCACCTCTTCCTAAGTTTTTTCTTCTCCTTGTTTCATGTTCACTGGCAGCAATATTCCCAGATGCAGTTTATACCTACCTTATGTAGGTATGTGTTTTAGCAGAGCAGGATTGCTCATTCATTTTCTGTGTCCTGTTCTGTTTTCTGAGTATGGACTGTGGTGAGGACAGCTGACTTAGCATAGCTTCAAAGGGTTAAAAGTGAAAAAAATAATCTTCCCTTCAAATCTTTCTGCAACCAGTGGTTTCTACTCAATTGAATGGCTTGCCTGTGCTCAAGTGCTCTCTGGAGTTTCACAGGTGCAGCTTTCTGGGTACCTATTTATCCACGGTGTGACTATAATTATTATTTCCTTTCCAGATCAACATACTGCATTTTTAGCCCCTTCTCAATCACCTCCTGCTTTTCTTTTCTCTTATTGGGGTGAAAATTCCCTGAGATGCTGTTCAGCAAAAATTTACAGAACAAGAAACAAATTCTTTCTGGAGAGTGCTATTTACCTTTTTTATTTTCTGCTTTGTTAGCGACGCAGAGGTTTCATTAACAGGGAACAAAATGAATTCCAGGGACAACAAGTAATACGCACACAAATTATATGAAAAAAAAACCTCAACAAAACACTAACAACCTTCAAACGCAAAAATAACCAAACTCCCAGAAAGAAACAACTGAAGCATCTACTAATAAGGGAGCAAACAGCCTTCTGGATTATAATGCAAGATGAAATTACCCTGTTAAAACCTTGGTAGCTAGCAGTGCTGTAGCCAAAACTACAGGGTCACTGAGCCTACCCCATGGTAAGTTGTCAGAAGTGTGGGGCGAGCCCCAGCGGGGCTAGCAGGGAGTGCTGCAGGGCAGAAGAGCATGGCAGTGGCAAAGCCTGGTCAGATAGGGTTCTAGAAAAAAAATACCAGGTGATGCTAAGTTGTGATTCAGTTGCCTTACCAAAGTACTTATGGGCATTCTCACAGCTCCTTCTACTCTCCCTTTCTTACCCCGTGTTCAAAACTCAGTGTTCACAGCTGCTGGGCAAGTATTGAGCTCTTCTGCCTGGTGGTAGGCAACAGAACTGCAGTGCTTGCTGCAGGGTGTGTGAGGGGGTGAGCATATGAGTGCAAGATCTGAAAAGTAAGCACCTTGGGAACAGGCTGACTCCTTTCATACACAGAGAATAACACCCAGCAGTCTGTTGTTAGGATAGCCCCACCTCCTTGCAAGAGGTTCTACCAGAAAAGCTTTGAATCCGTACTTAGGAAGAAAAGAATAAGAAAAACAGCCACCTTCAAGCCTGAGGGAATGGAGCTTGCTAGAGCAGATAACTAGGATACTTTTATGAAATGGATCAAGCCCTCTCACCTCAGGGGAGGAAGTGTGGGGTGTTGATAAGATTGTCCCATACACAACATTTGGTAATTAGCAGTATCTCTAATGTAATCACTCACTAAGAGGTTTAGCTGGGATGTGACTTACCCAGGGGAGGCAGTAGAGAAAAGGAAATAAAGGACAGGTGAGGAGAGCAAGATACAAGTAGTCTTCGCCCTTCTTTAATACCATCTATCTGTGGATCTTAGAGTCTCCCCCACTCTTAACAAGTGTGCAGTAGCTCTGTGACGTACATGGTATTATCCTTGTTTTGCTTAGACAGGAATAAGGAACAGTAATATTGATGACTATGGCTAGGATGCCTGATTTGTAAGAGACTATTGTTGGGAATAGAACATGGGGGTCAAGAATGAGCACTCTCATTAGTGTTTGGTGGTACTGAGATGCACCCAAACCTGGAACATGTATGAATGAGACAACTTGTGTTTATACTTCAGAACAAGTCTTGCTTTAAGAAGTTGGTTGTTCTCTGTTTACCTGAAACAGCAAGTCAATCTCATTAGGAACAGTAACATGTTAGTTGGTCTTTTCTCCTAGAGCGTCCCACTAGCATATGGCTATTGAGGAATATTTTGGTGCACATAGCTCAGTGTGAAGCTGCAGTGAGAGCTGCAGATTGAGCTTGGGGTGGCAGGAGCCAGCGACAAGAGACCATGAGCTTCCAACCCATTTTATAACAAAGGGCCAGAAGACCAGTGGCATGGGCCAGGTGGATGGACACTGGGAGACACAGTAGGAGCTGAAGACTCAGAAGAAAGAGCGAGGGTTTTGTGTGCCTGGACTGTGAAGGGGTAAAAGCCCAGGGGGTCCTTTGTTAGGGGTTTCTCCTGAGAGGCACCAGATCAGGCTACTTGTGTTACTGAACCATGAATAAATGGCTCTATCAGACATCTAAGACTCTGCTAAGGGAAACCTGACCTATGTGACTGGGGTGTGTAAAGAGTCAAGTGGGGCACATATGGGCTTACAGAAGCCACACACTGCAAAGGAGCTCTGGTGCCAGCAGTGAAAGTCTTTGGTGTTGGGCGTGTGACTGCCAGAGAGTCCGGTCCTGTGAATGGTCAGACTGGGTAGTTTCCTTAATATGGCCATATGCCAGTTAAGAAGATTTACTGGAATAGATACTCATTTTCTCATCAACTGTTCTGATTCTCTCCACATAAATACCCCTTGTGAGAGTCAACACTTCCATCACTCTGTGGGCTTTGTTGCATAGATGCCTCGTGGAATGGCCACTGATAACACCCTGATGAATTTGGTCTCCAAACTTCTGGACACTTTGAAAATCTGACTTTGTGAGAAGGACACTGACACTGAATTTGAAGGAATTATGGCTGGAATCTTCAAACATTTTTAAAGAGTTTTTTTCTCCATTTGTGGATTTCATCTCATGCTGCAAATTCCCACTGATAAGGAGGTGTTATTTTATTTTTCGAACTTTGAAACTGAAATGTGTTCTTCAGCCTAGGGGTAGGCCTTCATGCTGCAATCCTGATTCTTAGCTGCTTGCAATATTCTTTCATTCAGTACTCCTAGTAGTATTTCTATGCACAAATCTGGCTCCTCTATTTGCACTTCATTCCTTCTGGGGCAGTTGAAGGAGTTGATTTCTCCTCTCTCTCTTTCTGTAGTCCAGTTCCCTAAGGCATCATCTTCCTCTCCAGACAAATAAATGCCTTGAGGCAAACAGACGTCACTGTTGTAGTCTAGTTTGCATGGGAAGTTGTCAGGCCTGATCTGACCTGCCTTTCCATCAGGATTATAAAGGTGACGGATAGTCAATTTCAGGGATTCATGATCCATTTTAGCACAGCACTTCACCTTGCAGCTAAGTAATACGGCTGTGATAAAATCAGCCATAATCACTGCATCTTACTCAGCACTGCCTTGGCTGTAAATATTGCCTTCATATATTAAAAGAAAGAAAGAAAAAACCTCAAATGGAAGGAAAGGAAAAAAGAGATCTAAAGAGAAGAAGTCTGTTGACTGTGACTGACCAGAGTGGTATTTCCTTTTGTAATGTGGCCTTTCTGAAAGAGGGGAGCAGGGCTTGGAACTGGTTGGCTCCTTGCAGTTCTAAGGAGACAGTGTGGGATGCACACTCAAAGCACTCCCCATTACTATGGGGGATTCACTAACAAAGCTGGGCCTGGGACGCTGCTTGAGGAATTAATGAACTTTGGGGATGCCTCCTTCTTTTTTACAAGTGCTTCAAATCCTGAACAGTTTTCAAAATAACTTCCTTGCTTTCCTCTAAGTTCAGTCTTTGATTTCCTGAAGGAAGCATCATGACTGTGTTTTCTCTTTTGCAGAGCAGTTCAGGACTGAAATGGAAGCCCTTTCAGCTTCTGGGGAAAAAAAAAAATTCCTTTTTCGATTCATGTATGCTCTCTGTGCAGCTGTTTGTTCACTGTTAACCCAGCATCACTGATCTTTCAAGCAAGTTCTCTCTATCATGGTTCATTTACACCATATAACCACCCTGTGCCTCAGGGAGTCACTACCAGAGATTAAATCCAGATCCTTCATCTTTTGGACTATGTTCCAAATTACCACTCTAAATTTTTCAGGGACTATAAGAATAACACATGTTGGAAGTGTTAAATAGGTGATGTATGAAGACCTACCCTTCTGTTACGCTGCCCTGGTCTTGTAACAAAAAGCTATCATCCTCAGAACTTGTGTGAAGTATTTGTAGCATTACAATAGACTCAATAAGGTTTCTGTCTAATCAGTTGAGGCTTCGTGCCCCTTAGTTCACTCTGGTAAGGTCTAGTGCTGGAAGAAGCATGATGAAACTCTGAATTTGAGTATTTTGTGTGTGTCCTTAATGGGAAACCAAAATATAGAAGGACTTTCAGGAGCTGTCCCCAAAACAAGGATTGACTGAGGCTCAGATGAAGATATGAGATTGTTATAGCACAATGGTTTGCATGGAATAGAGGTGAATGATGATATTACACTGTAAAACTGAGGAGCAGTTGATGGGTAAAGGTGAGTCCTGTCCTTCTCTGGTTTTGTTATAGCTTCTCCTTTCTAACTGTATAATCTGCCATGCTGTGCTGAGTTTGTTTGGTGGGGTTTTTTCACTATTAATTTGTGATAGTTCTTATTTTGCTCATTTCATTTTAGGAAATAGGAAATGGAGAGAAGGGTAAGAAAAAGGGTTACATTGTCCTGACTTTAATCTGGAAAGGGCAAAAGGTACAACATTGTAGACAAGTAAGTTTGAGTTTACATTAACTGAGGGAATAGCCTGTACACTGAAATCCAGAGCTGCCTTTTTGGCAATCTCCTGACTAAATGTGTTACACAGTGGTCTTTTGGATTTGCTTAGTTAGTCTCCTGCATGGAACTGCCTCTGTGCTGAACTTCACCTGAACTGCATTGATCATCAGTGTTCATTTTATCTGCTCTGGAAATTCAAAGTGAGAGAAGGGAAAGAGAAGTCTAGCTTGAAGTAAGATTGTCTTCAATAAGAATTTAATTTAGATATTGCACAGTTATACTGTGTTGGTCAAATCACAGACCATTATGAGAAAGAAAAAATTACTCAGGTTTCCTGTTCTGTAACCTCTGGATAAACCCAAACTGCCTGTTCAATATCTGTGTTGCCACTCTTCCTTACTTCTAAGGGCAAAATAGGCCAGCACATCTACTGATGATTCTGTTGGATCCCTGTATGCACTATGAGGTGTCTGTCCAGATGGGAAGCATAAAATAGATTTCATGTGGTTTCTCATACTGTCTACTGGGCTGAATCCCCTGCCTTGCTCCTTTTTGCTTGTGCTGTCAGGAAACCAGCTTCAGCAGCTGGCTGAGAAGTTGTCTTCCCTAGGATAACATCTTCAAGTAGCATAAAAGCATCCACAGAAACCTACTTCCACACAAGTGGAAGAGGAGATAAAAGGGAAAGTAGCAGGTCTGCCTTGTGCTCCTTGTGTTCTGGCATCTGCATCATCATCCTCTGATAAGAAATCAAGGTGAATGCGTGGAGACCTCAAGCTCTGAATTAAGGTGGGGTAATTCACACACGCAGTGGGAAATGACATGTGCAAGGAAAAGGTCCTTCAAGCCGATGATGCCATGACAATTGTTGTTTATGCAGGGCTGGGTATTATATCGGTTAAAACCTCAAAATCTTAGTGACACCTCTGATATTTCATGAACAGTGGTGTTCTGAGGGCATGAAACCCCACACTCCTCCCTGCCAAATGAGGCTTTTCACCAGTTTCAGAGTTTAGTTAGGAAAGTGAAAGGAGTCTTGCTAATTCTTTGTCCACATTGCTATAACCATTTCCACATATCTCAAAAACATTTGGCTCCTACTGCTAATTAAATACCATCGTGTGGTCCCAAAGCACAGGAGCCACAAATTGAACAGAGTAAGACACTGCAGTGATTCTACCAGAAACAATTCCTTCAAATGAGAGACAAAGCTGGGTTCAGGGGCAGTGTCTGGGAGCAGGTGACTATTCATTCTCTGTCTTTAAGAAAGAATTCAATCCTCAAGGCAATGGTGCCAAAATTCTGCCTACACTGCAATTGCTTTTCAAAATTTAGAAAGCCTTCACAATTTTAGAAGCAAAAAACTTCTTTCCTTCCTCTCTCACAATGTTTACTTTTCTCCAGGAAAGACTAAAAATAAATGAATGGGCAAATTAAATGCATGTTTACAGATGCTGCAAGAATAGAAAGTTTGAGTCTTACATTTTCTGACAAACTTTAGCTACCACATTCCTTCCCTGCTGGTTACAAATATCCCCCTTACCAGTTAACCTGCTTTTTCTATTCATCTCTGGTTCTCCCTTCTACTTTCTAAACATCTCACCCATTTTTCCCTAGAGGAAAGTTGAAAGAAGGTGCTGTAGGGTTAGAGAGAACATGCATATTGCAGCAGCTTTAGCTAGAAACTGCTTCTTCTGAGTAAAGCACTTCCACTTCCTTGCCATCTGAAATCAAAATTTCTAGCTCAAGGGATGGAGCCCTGCATGACTGATTCTGTCTTGAAAAATACTGGCACAGGTAATAGCACCACACTCCTGTGCTACCAGACTTGAAAAGAGAGCCAGGGACCAGAGTGAGTGTTGATTTCAGTGCAGCAAACAGTGCATCTCCAGTGTTTTCCCTGGGATGGTGCCCAGCATATAAAAGCCTACATAAATATAGACAAAGTTCTGTCTTTTGTAACAGAGGAGTAGTGATGTCCCTGGAGGATTAAAAGGAACAGCATACATGCTGTGGGGCAGTTGTTTGCTCTGGAATCCAAGCTGCATTGAAAACTGTTCTCCAGTATTAGCTGCATGGTGTCAGTGCTGATGTAGAGATGATGAAATACCATGTTTCCACACTGCAAAAAGATACACCTTTGAGGAGATGTCAACCTTTGCATCACTAGTGAACTCAGTCTTTGGAACTGCAGTGAGGACACTTGCAGAACACTCTGCAAAGGAAGTGTTGTGCATCTGAGTTCTTACCTCAGGTTGTTCCTGAAATTAACTGGCTTGTTGCTGTTTCCACCTTCTGTGCTTTTTCTAAGTGGGTCGTGTTGCAAATTATTTGTGCTCAGATGGCTTTGTTGAAGTAGATGCTATAAATTCATTCACTGAATGTCGTCTTTTGTGTCACCTTCTCTTAAGAGAGAGACTTCTCTCCTTAGGGGTGTACTGAAAAGTAGCTTTGTTAATACACTGGATGCGTTTTGCTTAGACTTCTTTTATCCTCTCTCCCCCCTTCTTTGATATCCAGATCAAACTTCTTCTAGGGAATTCCCTTCATCACAAGGATGTTTCTGTCTGTGTTTCTGCTCATTCATCATCTGACCTCCACAGCAAGTGGGAATCAGCACATTGCTGCTTTTAGTTTAGTAACACCATCATCTTTATCATCCAGAGACCTTCCAGATCAAATGCATGCCTCAGAAGGAGATGCTGTCTTGGAAAAGGGATTAATGCCAGATACAGAGTATGAATTTAGTTCTCATTGATCAGCTTAAGTGCACTGAGCTCATTACAAATGTAGAAGTCTTTTTTTTTTTTTTCCCTCTGATGACCACTTGGTGCTTCATGCATGTTGAATGGATGATCTCCTTCCATCTCCTTCTTCTGGTAAATTAATGCCAGGGCTTAGGAGCATGTGGGTGGGTCCCATCAGCAGCTGCATGAGCTTTCTGAAAAAGGCCTGAGACTTGATAAGCTGATTTCTTAGTGCTGGACCTGCTGTGTGCAATGGGTTTGGAAAATGAACACTGAGTATACAATACTGTACTATTGATCACTACAAGACAGAAACACAGTATTGTTAATAGCTCTGCTAATACCAGAGAGATGTCTATTTAATAACCTTTAAAAGTCTGGCATTTTTCCTCTACTGCCAGAGATTTAGATAATGATAGAAGAATGGATCCGGTGACTAGCTGCTCAAATAGGCATAGTACAAGTACTCTGAGCAGATAGCAGACTTTGGCAACCATGTTTTCCATCCTTTCCAAGTTTGCTCATACACTGACCAGTTCACATATTTTCATTCAATTAATTTGCAGTTGTTTGCTTGTAGGTCTGCACTCCATGTGTGTCTTGTGCCAACAGCATGAAGACATGTTGCACTGAAATACAGTGAGCACCTAGCCCCTTCTGAGACAGGCTACCCACAAAGCTTCCTGCCATGGAAGGTGTTTGTGGGTTCTGCTGTCGTGGTGGTGGTGCCAGAGCTTCCAGATCAGAACTTCTAATGGTGCCAGAGATCTTTCCTAGGCAGCACCTCTAAACTGAATGTGCCCTGTCCTTTCTTGCTTCTGTTTCAATATGTCAACATTTTTAACTGTCTCTAACTCTTGCTGCCTCTCCTATGTGCTTGAAATGCAGTGACCTAGGGGTAATCATTGGCATGGCATGGGTATTGTAAAAGAGCAAGACTTTTTTTGCCTTCATTTCAGAAAGCATATATGTGCATATGTCTAGCCTCAGAAGCTCAGGGGTAGTGTTTTGCTAGCAGTCTTAGCAAGCTCCTATAACAAGGCTTCACAGGGGATTTTGTAGCCATTTTTTTATTATTAGGTGAGCTTAACAATGGAAAGCTCTGCAAATCACATAGAAAGGATACAGTGTGCAATTACAGATGCAGAACTGTACAGCAGAAGTGTGACTGCTGAAGTCTGAACATACGAATATAAAGATTTAAGCTGTACTGTTTTTTCAAAGTTGTTATTTAGCTGCCTTCCCACCAGTCTTCAATTTTCCCTTGCATAAAAATAAAGCCACAGTTGAGGAGTTTTCCATCACTGTGGGAATGCAGTTAATAACCTGAGCAGCCACAGTGCATGCCATCCAGTGGCTGTATCTCATAATAGTGACCTAAGGCCAGGCATAACAGAGGAAGATAATCTATGAAATAGGAACCAAAGGTAGGGATAGAGGCATAGCATACAACTTTGTTAGTTTTTCTTTATTGACTATGGTCAGAACACTCCAGTAAGTAAAAATTTCTGGGTGAAAAGGTGGCTCTTCTGTGAATGACATCACAGATTTGCAAGGTAGGATTTTCCTCGTAAGTGCTAAAACTGGTCCTTCAATTTGGGTGTCTGACATGAAATATGACACCTGTTTAAATGGGTGTACTTTGGCTTATCATCTAATGTGGAAAAGATAAATGTGTTGGAGACTGCTGAGTTTTTTGTGGTGTATTGTTGGTTTAGTTACAGCCTGAACAGATGCATTCAGAATGTCAAAGACTACTACACCCTGTGTTTTGAGAGAGGTTGATCACCTGGGCAGCTGTCATTCATGCAGTCCACTCAAATGGAGGGGGCAGGAAAGGGGTTTGGGTTTTAAGGATTCTCTGTTTGTTTTGTTGGAAAGCTGTTCTTCTGATGGCTTCCTATTCATCTCAGTTTGGTGTGGTTCAAAACCAAATTAGCACAGCGTTCTTACAGATCCCTCCTCCTCACTTTTTAAAAGCATATCCTCAGGTGATCTACAGAGTCAGAGTTACAACTTAATGCGATCTGTAGTTGTGCCCTCAGGTCTTCTGGAATGCACTAGTTTTCTGAATTTTCAACCAGAGGATGTTTAGGGTAAAAAGAATATAAATTTCAAATGTTGAATAGAAGCAGGAAAAGAATCCCTTAGGGCTTATTTTGTAGAGGGAAATGAACTGGTAGAACAATAGTGGAATAATTATAATTATACCACTGTGGCTGTTCCATAAATGAGATAGAGTGATTGTATCAGAGGCATCTTACTTTTAGTCTCAAATACAGTTCTCACATAGGAGTTACTCTGCTAGTGCTACATCAGATGATTATTATTATTATCATTATTGTTGTTATTTATTAACTAACATTTAATTTAGCTTTTTATTTTTTCCTGTAGATTTCAAAGTACTTGAAAATGAAATCTGTATCATCATTCCTGTTTGAAGTACCACTGTTGTCCTTCAGGCCAGTTTATATGAACACTTAAAAACCTTAACACCTTCTTTATTCATCATAAAAATGAAAAGAAAAAATAGGCACATACCCAAATATTTTCCCTTTGCAGATCACCTTAAATATAGGTAGTCAAGAGCCAAAAAAGATAGGTTTTATTCCCAGTTCTGCTACTGACTCTCTGTATGTGACCTTGGCCAATTTATTTTACTTTTACAAATGAGAATAATAGTGCTGACCTTGCAGAGGTATTATGAGGCTTTATTTCTAAAGCTTGCAAAACCTTTTGAGATCTTAAAGTAGAAGGAGATAGCAAAGTTCAAAGTACAACTATTATTAAACACATTTATCATATGGGTTGGATACAAATGTTTCAGCCATCTGATCTCAGTCGTTTTCATTTTTAAACTTCAAGGTCTAATTGAGATTTAGTTTCTGTAAGTTTCACTGATTGCTTCTTTTCCAGTATGTGGGTGATACCGTGTACATTCTGTTTTCCCTTTCTGCAAACCTGTAGAACAAATCTGTGGCCAGCCTCCATCAACTCCACTTGCCTCCTGGCCCTTCACCAATAGATGGAAGCTGATGGGTAGAGCTGACAAGATCAAGTGTTGTCAGGTCACTGATCTCTGCACTGAAGATTTTAATTAGACTTCTCTTCTTGAGCCCTTAGTGGCCTAATTGTTGCTGGGACTCTTGAATCCTTGTGAGACAGAGTTGCAATCTTTGCAGGGTAATGCTTATGATACCTTTTCTTTTCTTTTTCTTTTTTTTTTTAAAAAAATCATCTCTTTTGTTTAGTTTCTGAATACTGTGAAGTGATTCCATAATGGCACCTCATTAGCATCCGTAGCTTTTGCCTGCTGATTTCCATCTTTAATGGCCTCTGTGGTTGGAAGCTTTCCCTGCACCCTCCAAGACAAATACCATATGGTGGCTCTTTTTCCTAGCAGAACTTTCTGTTTCAAATGTCAAGGATATCTGGAGATGCTGCTGGGGAAAAAAAAATACCCCACTATATATCTTCTACTTGAGGAAATATTTTAGATGATTCCTTAGGAAAGTAATGTTTAAGTGTGCAGTACATGGTAACCCAGAAACACAGCATAGACCTGTCAGCAATTCCTACAGAACAAATGAAATGTAACTCAGAATCATAGAATCCTAGCATGCTTTGGGTTGGAAGGGACCTTTAAAGGGCATCTAGAGCAACCCCCACAGTGAGCAGGGACACCTTCTTCTAGACCAGGTTGCTTAGAGGCCTCTCCAAACTGACCTTGAGTGCTCCCATGGATGGAGCACTTTTTGTACCAACCAAAGTGCCTTGTGGAGACAATTCACTCAGTTTGCTTACTCCAGGATAAAAGGTGCCTGTAGTGTCTATTTAAATGAAGTTTTCTTTATGCTGATATATCTTCCAGCCAGAGTCCAACAGGGCTTGTACTTGAACAAACAGAAAGGCGATTATTAAAAGTTGAAGCTCTCGGATCTTGGCAGCGCTGTTTGCTCTGCTGCATCATGAAGACACTAACTTTATCTGAAAGATGAGGAAAAAGTAGGGAATGATTGTTGGCATTATGATGTTGAATAAGGTTTATAATAGCAATGATCCTCCATGAAAACAGTTGTTATCATAGTTAATGTCCGCTTTGTCAGTGTGTTAACCTTCCTTGGCTTTGCCTCGGGCCATTAAATGACCAACCATTCGTTAAACACCCAGGAGCAACCTATTTCAGGGGGAATATTATGGAGTTAATTTGCTACGTGAAGCACTTGAAATAGCATGTATGTGTCACTTGCTACCACTTTTGCATGTGGACCTCACATGTGTGAAGTTGGCCAGCTCTCACATGCATGAAGTTGGCCATAGACACAGTTCTCCATTCTCATGTGTGTCCTCATTTATGCTTTGGCATCCACTGATTCATGTGTTCCCATGGTAAGCCTGAATCCAGGTAATACAAATGGGATTCTAAATGGAAGAGGGAAGCTATGTGTTTATGAATTGGTCTGACAAATCAGGAGAGTCATACACTCAGTTTTTTTTCTCACCTTTCTGTAGTTTCTGCTTTTTCTGCATTAGAGTTTCCTTTGTTATTTTTTCCTAAAACAGTTGTATTTTCAGCTAACTTTCAGCAGAACAGTCACTCAGATGTAGTCTAAATAATTCCCACAGAACTGCAAGTGTTGTTATTCTTCCTACTTTGACTTGCTCTTTTCTCCAGAGATTGACTCATTTTTAATTTTTTTTACCCTGTGATGCTAACTTTTCTTGTTATCTTTCATGACAAGTGAACATAAGTCTTAGTCTTATGTCTCGGTCTTAGTCTACCTTTGAGCTTGATAGTTACTTTTGCTGCCTTTTCTGTTGTCTTCCACCATTCCTTTGTTTTTCTCAATCAGCTAAACTTAAGCCAGTCACTTTCAAAATGAATAAATGAACTATGGGAGGGATCTAAATGCTTCTTCCCCACTGAGGAATTTGTGCTGTCATACAGCACTGGAAGTGGTAGCACCACCACACCACTTACACCCCATATTCGTGTAGGCCAGGCATATCTGGACTGGTTTTCTCCATGCCAAGAATTCACTAAATACCAGAAGAGTTGTTCATACACTATGGGAAATGTGTATCCCACCATGTGCCCCTTCGCATGTTTATTTGTGCCTATTTAATGTTACATAAAAATATTGAACTCTAGATCCTTGATCACTATATGTTGTGAGTGTAAATCTCTCCTATAAGTTTCAGAGAGATTTACAGGTTTGTGTAAAATTGACCTGCGCAAATTCTTTTGCTTATCTGATAACCTCTGCTTGCATTTTAGGCTTTAAAAGTTCCCTAAGGCAGGGTTTCTAGAAAGCAGACAGAACATAGCAGTGCTTCTTCATGCAAACATGAAAAAAAAAGGAAAAACTTTAAGCTTTATCCTTAGGATTGCAAAGGTTACAGTGGAAACACTGTTGAATATTGAAATTTGTTTGATAACATAATACTAGACAGCACACTGTGGCAGAAGCAGCAAGAGAGCACATGGGAGTCCCTGGCACCCCTTCACTTGGAAAAAAAAATGGTACCTTGTGCTTCAGATATGCAAATGCATGTGCTTTTTATACTTCCTCAGCACTTCAGAAATTAAAATGGAGAAAAAGATTCTCCTTCAGTGCCAGCCAATCTTAATTGCACCTCTCTGTCTCAGTATGAATTTTGTTCCTTTTTAAGGGCTCCCCTGCTTTCTTTCCCTTCTTTCTGGTGTGGTAAAGTGCTCTCACTCACTGCTTGGACACTCCCAAGTGCTGCTCACTGCAGGTGTCAGTCTGACAGTTTATGAGAGCACTTCATAATCCCATAAAGAGAGAGGAGAGCACTTGGCTATGCACAGCCAGAGATGCTGTTTAGCTTCATGTGCTCTTCACATGCAAATGAGGAAGGCTGCTTGCACTACACAGGCCCTTCAAGACACACAGAAGTGCAAACATTTTCAGAGTCTGTATCTGGTAAGCAAACATCCTTAACTTTCCACAAGTGCATCTCCCTTGTCCTCCTATCAAATAAAAAAGCAAGGAAACTAAGTAACTAAATAAATAGTTATTAGGAATAGTTATATTGACAAAACTAAATTAACTAAATAGCTAAATAACAAGATTTCCATCTTGTCCTTCTGTGAGATTCCATAGCAGAAAAGATCCAGAAAAGAAATGTGTGCACAAGCAGAAATTCAGTTGAAAAGCTGGGCATCCAAGGAACCAAGACATAAAGGGGTTTGAGATCATGTGATTTTAAAGCACAGTAAGCCTAAGCCTTCTCTATTTTACTCATAAGCCATTAGGATGCACTGGTTCGTGTTGCTTTCACTTTTAAAAATTAGAAAAATTATTTATTTTTTCTTTAAAAATGCAGCCAAAGACAAAATGTAAAAACCCCAGGGGTGTGGTTCTAACCTTTAGAAATTTGTGATTTAGGAGGAAAAAACCCACATTGTTTATAAGAGGACTTGTTGAGATGACTGTCTTTAGGACACTTATTTATAGCACAAATAGCAAGGGGGTGAAATGCTCACATTGCAGTTCCTTCTTGCCTCTTTGGTATATTTAATTTACTTTTAATATAATTATTCATTGCTTAATATAGCCCAACTTTATTTACCTAAATGTCTGTGGTATAAAATGTGTTTATCCAAAGTGAGGTCATAACACTCAGTTGTTTCTGACACATCTCTGTTCTGCAGAACCTTTTACTAACATGCCTTATTGTGACCTCCCATTCCTGTCAGATAAATAAAGGAGTGTAAGAGCATGTTTTTAAATGCTGTCCTGCCTGTTTCTGGATTTATATGGCACTGCTGCTAGAAATTTGGGCAATGTAATGAGCTACTTGCTGACTAGCCACAGACACAGCATTCTCTCACCCAAGCATAGAAGGTATTTTTCACAAGCAAAAAGAAACAGGGGAAGGGGCTTTAAAGATATAGAGGGCTCACTTTGTCTTCTGACTGATGTTTAGCATAGAACATGAGCATGTCCCTTTGGATCCCTTGGAGTTAGACCAGTGTTTTAGCAGCAATGGATGGGAATCAGGCCCATGATGTGCTCAGGTTTTGTAAGGCTGAGATATGTCAAGTTTTGGTAACTAGGTTTTTCTGTAATGAAAGTTCCCACAGTTCTAACCCCTAGTTATCATCATATGGAAATTAAGCCATTATAATTTGTACTTTTAAGGCATGCAAGTGGCAAATTAGCAACCTGTACTGCAGGTATCAGCCAACTTTCCCACAGCTAGTGCTGGGCAGGGCATTAGGGTTTAAAGCTGGGAAGTGAAACGGCATTAGGGGTTGGTAATATGATGGCTTTTCACTTCTGTGTCACAGATGTGAAAGCAGCCTAGGAAATGTTGTTAGCTGCTTCATGGTAGTCTCTCAGGAGAATATATAGGCTTCGCATCAGTTCCGTGTTCTTCAATCAAGGAATACTGAGCCAAACACAAATCCTTTCACTGATTTTATTGACTTGCATGAGCTTTGGTTAGCCTCATGGGCAGCTGTGTAAACTCTATATCCCCAACTTGTAAACTCTCTCTAGAAGAGAGTCCTCACAGAAGGATCAAGCCTGAGGTCTATTCTCTGGCCTGAAGACAGTCACTCTATATCAGCATTTGGAAATGTTTGTGGAATAGGGTGTGGGAAGGAAGTGTTGTTCCCTGCCCTGTGGATTAAGAGAATTTCCTGTGAATACTAACACATCACTTTGTTAGAAAAGTTGCTTTTATGAAATTTAGAAAAAAACAAAAGTCCATGAAACAAAAGGAATATAACGAAAAGAAAATCTTTCACGCATTCTAATTCAAAAACCTCTCTTTTAAACCTTCTTAAGGTCCAACCCCATTTTACAACAGGGGGGCATTTCTTCTTCTTGGATTGGCTCTTCTGTGCCCCCCTCATGCCAGGGGTGGAGTTTTAGGCAATATGTCAGCCTCCATCTGGCCGCATGGTCAACCACATGGCATGAAGTTGCATCAGCTATATTCTTAATTAATATGTAACTGCCCTTTCCTGAACACTTAATCCCTGGCATACATTCCAAAACTGGACTGGATGCCTTACAACTTCTGCGAAACGCCTATAGGTTAGTAACAATCAAAAACAAAAATAAGCTTTAGGTTAGTAACTCTCGTTCAGTTTATTTGCTTGTAATAAAACCGGTTTTTCTACTTCTCATAACATTAAAGCCAACACACATACCCCCCAGATCAAGACCACCAACAAAAATACCCTTTATAATAAATATCCATGTAAGTAAGTAGTACATAATTGAATTAACAGAGCTAGTTTGTTGCACCAGCCTGTATGTAATGTCCCTGTGTGTCATTCCTCTCCCTGCTGATGCTTACCACCTTTTATTCAAGGCTCTCAAAGTCACAGTGAAGCAGTAATGACTTAAGCTGCACAGTACCCCTGCTAGTTAGGTAAATGCCATTTCTGTTTCCACAGATGGGGGGGAAATGAGGCACAAAGAGGTTAAGTGCTTCACCTAAGGTCTTCCTCTAATGCATCATTGTCCTTTTTCTGCATGGTGAGGGCTCAGTTCTCCCTGCTGGAAAAACTGCTCAGAACTGGTCTCTGACTAAGCATATCTGATGGATCCCATTCCTCTAGACAAAAAATGGGAGCTGGAATTATACTCTTGTCCTTCAGCTACCTAAAGCAGATTCTTAAACTTGAATTATAGGACATTTTATTAGCTATCTGTAGTAGTGGTAATTAATTAATGGCATATTAATACCTCTCTATGGGTCTATCCAGTATAGAGAAACATAATCATTGTGTATTACATCTGTGTAACAAGGCACAGGTTAAAACTGTCTTACAGCTGCTGGTTCTGGGATACAGAAAAGGCCTTACAGTGTCTTGAAGCTCCCTGGTACCTGTTTCTGGATGTTTTAGGGAGATGAGCAGCATTTCTGAATGCAGCAGCACTTTGTTTCTGTATTGATTAAACTTTTACATACACAGCCATCTTTCCAAATTTGTCATTCCCCTTTTTTCTTAGTCCCACAGTTTTGGGAAATGGCTGTCATCACCATCTTGATGATGAGGGCAAATGGCTGAAATGACAGAAATATCATTCTGTTTGCAAACAAGATGAAAGAAAGCCTGAAACTCAAAAGCACTTTCAACCATCAAGTGGAGAAAACTGTCACCAGATCAAGATTTGATGGTAAAAGATTCCATTCTTGTTCTTATTTTATATGCAGTCACAGAGGCAAGAAACGATGAAGGCTAGAAAAAGTAAGTTTCAGGATCCAACACCCACAATTCCCTAGGGGCTGGTAATCTTTTTTTTTTTCATATTTATTTTTTTCTTCTTTTTCACAAGGGTATCCAAGGTGTGTGCATGATCATACTGTCTTCCACTCCCAAGTGGCTTTAAGCCTGTTCTTCAGCTCATGATCACAGACTCTGTATGGAAGTGCAGAGCCTCTTAATATGACAGCTCTAGGGGACAAATCTGAGCTGAAGAGGCAAAATTTTGTCAGCCAGGTATCTTATAAAGACTTCATTTTTAGTGGAAAGATAAGATTGGCTTCAGAAATACTTGCCAAGAGCTTTGCTTTTCCTGCCTTGTTTTCCACCTTGTTATGTCCCTGGCTGGTCAGTGGTGAGCGATTGCCAAATTGTTGTCTCACACCTCTGTGTGCAGTGTTCCCATTGCTCCCACCATCTCTGCTTCGGAGTTGTTGTATACAGCAGGTTGCTATGCCAGCCCCAGAATGATGAACAAAGTGCTTCATCAGTATTTGGGGCTAGATGCAACTAGTTGGAAGGAGATCATGTGTTCCTCACATAAGCAGAATAAAGGGAAGGAAGGAAAGGATGACACTTATCCTCCTGCTCAGAATGTCTCATCCTGTCTCCAACATGTGCACAATCATGTATTATTAATCTGCTCTTGACATTCCTGCTTCTGAAATTTGGTGGGTTTTGATTTGCTCTTTTCCTTTTAGATATCTGCCTGGCTAAAACCATATTCTTCTAACTTCATCTAGAAAACAGAGTTCTGGAGTCATGTTTAGAGGCCTGAAGAAATAGGGCACAAGAGCTTCTCCAGCAGGGCTTGTTTTCATGTTTTTGCAGAGTTGGGAGGAACAGCTGTGTGTTGCTCCTGCACTGGTGTTCTTACTCTTTCATATATACCTCCTTCTGTTAGGGCCAGTTGGAGAAGCAGGGACAGAAGAAGTCACATACTCATTTTAAATCTGCAGGTCACATATCATTAATTACTTTTTGACAAGGTCAAGCAAGAATCCTGAGAAGAGTCAAACTCCATAATTAAATGCCATCCCCCAGGTAGCTGATGTGTACTGAAGGACTCTGAAAGTTACTGCAACAAACAAGGTATCTCTTTCTGGCCCTCCAAGCAATAGTTTCATGATGTGAATGAAGTAGCTTCATCAAGAATCCCCAAGACTTCTCAAAATAGATGAGATGGAGTGAAATAGGTGCAAGTCTTCAAATTACTCATCTTGGATTAGCCCTTATGCTTTACATAATATCTGCCTGATTGCAGATAGTAGTTCTTTCTGGCTGTTTAATGCCAGATTTTAAAATAAAAATAGTCCCTGTAAAACATCCTAGGTTTTCCTGGCTACCTCTCTTCTGATACAGATGTGTGCTTGTCTTCAGGTACCTGTATCCATCTTTGCTTGTAGATATCTCCTCATTTCTTATCAACACGCAAATACAAGTATAGATCCATGTCCCCTCCTCCTAGTGTTTTGGGCTAGTGATTATTGTAAAAACACAGGAGGCTGTGCTTTTTGCTTCTTTGCTTTTTTGCTTCACTGGGCTTTGTTTACTGGAGGCCGCAGTAATACAGGCAGTAATGTTGTGACAGTGATTGTGAAGCTAAATATGGTAAATGTCTACCTGTACTCTGAGAAGGCCTTTAGCCTAGCAGCTCAAAACTAAATGGTGCACTAATCTTTCAGGTTAAGAGCAAGCATAGAGTTACAGGGATGAAGCTGCTTCCTGTCCTCTAGAATTATGGTTTTGCTTTACATTTCTTAAGTATCACTTTATTAGAAGTGGCTAGAGAAGAAAATTTCTGCAAATGTATATGCACTCAATAAGATTTTCTGAACCAGAGTACTGAGAACAAAGTCCTTTGCAAATGTACGCAAAGGACAACATACAGAGACTCTGGAGCCCGAGGTTAGGTATACAGCCCTTAGAGTAAATCAACAGATAATGTGTCCTCATTGAAACTGATGGAAAATTGATAGCTAAGTTCTTTTGAACACTTGCACCTTAAGCAGTTGCAGCAAGGTGAGATTCTGGAGTGTGGAGAAACAGTGAAGCTGGAAGCTATGTTTGTATTATTTAGGTGAGTCTTAACAAGGAGACTTACAATAAGGGTAGAAATTCTTTTCTCCAGTATACAAAGGAAAAGCTTAAGGGTCAATAACATTAAAACTTCTTTTTCAGTTTTTTTCTTTTTCTTTACTAAAAAGATTTTTCTCTTCCCTAGGCAGGGAGACTAAGGCAGTGCTGCAGTCACTGAGAAACTTGCTGACAGAATAGAAAACAGAATCCAAATTCACTGACTCTCAGTACGGGGATAGAAATCTCTCTTTCGCAAGAGCGTACAGAGAAGTTTTGGTATCGGGACAAGAATGGGAAGAATAAAGTATGTGTTTCCCTTACACTGGCTCTACAGGTGCTACTGACAACCTCCGTAAATATTTTAATCACTTCTCCTCTTATGTACACAGTCTTAGTTCACCTGCTAATGTAAATCTCTTGGGTTAGAAACCTAAATTAACAATGATGTTGGCTACTGGTGGAGGGAGATAAAAAGCAATGATTAATCAAGCTCAGGAAAATCCAAATTGTGTGACTCTCAGAGAAGTTGTAGAGTTCGTTTTGAGCCCTGAGATGTGGTTCCAGGCCTTTCTGTACTAATTCAGACAGAATGTGTTTATTGGGACCAGGCAAAGGCATGATCTAAACAGAATTGCCCTGCATCACAAGATTTCCGGGGCATCCAAGCAGCCACAACCTCAACTGGTTACTTTTCAGAGCATGGCCACCACTGTGCCACCACCTTTCTCACAGTATCAAGAAAGGATGTGCAGCAGTGAATGGAGCCAGGGCTGCCCCTGCCTTCCTCACTTCCCCCAGACATGTTGCAAGCCTGACTCTATAGAGAGTAAGGTAGAGTAGAATGGGACAGGAATGGTAAGGTCTCAGCTGTCATCCATGGGATGGCAAACTTTAGTTTCCTCTATGCTGTTGAGAAACAGGGTACTAATTGTTCTGTTCACTGGGGATGAACTACATCCCTGGAACACCATGTATGTTGGTGACAAAGTATTTGGTGTGGACTTTGCTACACTGTTAGGTCTCCTGAGAAGCTAACAATGGATAGGTGTGTTAGTCTTCATGACTTTAGCTTTCACGCCACTGTTGTCAAGACTATTCTTGAGCATTTACAAAGTCCTTCTGGCTAAGCTGTTGCTGCTTAACTCTAGAGTTGCATATCTTCAGTCTTTGCATTGTGGAATAGGAAATTCTATGTGCTTTACTCCCTGTACGTATGGTGACCTCACCATGTCTCGAGCATCATAAACTCTTGTGCAGTATCTACCTCTTCTTCCACATTTGAAGTCTTATGTACCCAGAATTCCTCCCTACGGGTTGTTGCTCATTCTTAAATAGCCAGAGAAGGACAGGACATAGATCAGGACAAAGCAAATTAGGAGCAAAAAGCCCTCTCTTGGCTCTTCTAGCCTCTATTCAACATTAGTGTGTAGAATGTCAGAGAAGATCCCTGAAAGATTATCAGTTTTGGTGGGACCATTCCTTTCTACAGGGCTTCAAAGTGAAAATGAACAGTAATGACAAAAAAGTTGCATCACTGGCTCTTTTTTGCCTCTGGGAAATGTGGAATTGCAGATTAATCTCTGTATAAGAAACTGGTCCATTGAAAAGTTCAAAAGCATATTTAAGTGGTATTTCTTAAGTTTCTTGTGAGGCCTGGTTATATTGCTGGTAGCAGGAAGGATAGTACTACATTCAGGGAGAAATGTGCAATTGGAAATATCACCCTAATGATATCTCCTTTTAGTGATACATCAAGGGACCTGATGTTCCTCCTTGATGTACCCCTCCTCTACATATCACTTGGCATCTCACTGGTCCCAGACAAGGAGGTTCCAAGGAAGAACCCCTCCTTAACATTTCAGTGAGTCATTCACGTGAAATGGCCACAGCTTCATTTTAGATGCAGGTGTGTTTTTGCCTTTTAGATATTCTGCTCTCATTAAAACCTTGTTTGTGCCCTTCAAGGAGTTAATACCAGAAATTATGAAAAAAAATGCTGCAAGCACCTTATCCTTTATTATTTTATTTTCCTTTGCTTGTTAACTGTGCTAGCCTTGAGGATATGCAAGTATTTAAGTTTTGGGTTTTTTGCTCCTTTTAGAGGCATTGAGTAGAGAAATATATTTTTGTAGTGCCTGATCAAATGCCACCACACATGGAGGAAAATCTGTGGGCTTACCGAAAACAGCTCAAGTACTGTCAACAGAACAAAAATAATTAATTCATAGCAACATTCAGAATGGTCAGAAAATCTTCCTTGAAAATTTCTTTCATTAGAAAATTATTTTTTTCTCTAAAATTGATTTTGAAGGATAATTTGGAATTCCTTTAACATGATTTTGAATAAAGTTTTGATGATTGTTGTTGTTTAGGATGACTTTTTATCATGAGAACTTTATTGAGTGCATTAATCTTGGGGGGTAAAGAAGACTGACTTAAGTGGTTTTTTAGAGTGTTTGCTTGGGAAGAAATTTTGAGTATTGATTTTCTGGTTTTGATTATTATCTCACACAACTGCCTGAAGATCTGGGCGGAAAAAAAAGAAATCTTTAGACTAAGATATATATTACCTGTTATAGCTCTGTTCATTGTATTCACTTTTCTGTCCTACTCAAGGCCATGTATAAGCTCATGACATTGAAGGTTTGCTTGTAAGTGATTTTCAGAGCAGCACCTTTCCACCAGTGAACCATGACAATGACAGTGTATGATGGCATTCTGGATGTATGCTCTTCATCTCAGTGCTGCAGTGATATTAACCCTGTTGCAGATGGTCTACATCCTAAATAAGCACTGTATCCCAAACCAGGTTATTTGTGTCCCTGTGCCTTTGGGCTTTGGCAGGAGAGTTGAACATTGTCTCCATAAACATCACTGGTAAAGTGGGTCATTAATTCTGTAAGACCTTTTGCTGTCAAAATGGCAATATTAAGGAATGTCAGTTTCCTTTTAGCAACTTCCTTCAGCTTACTGAAAATTTTCCTTTGGCTTTCAGCTTCAAAAGTTCTCCTGATAGGTATACTCACCCACTGTAGGCAACAGAAAAAGTTGGAAAAACAAATCCTGCTCTCACCTCTCTAACATCACTTCTGCAAATTCTCTCTTTGCTGATGTTAGGGCAGTATTTTCATGCTGAGTGTCTGTGTACAGGTGGGGAAGGAGAGAATGTGGGAATTTGAGTATAGGTAGATGTTTTCAGAGGTATAAATGGAAAAGAAGACACCAGTTACTGCTGAAAGGCCATGCCTGGGATTGGTACTTAATTTCTACTTTATCTTCTTCATTCCATTTTTTAAACAACTCTGATGATGATTATGTGCAAATAATGATAGCTCCAGCACACTCTGTATACCTCTTCTGACACTTCAGGGATGATCAAAAGGAAGAGCAGTGACAACTTTGGTCAGTAGAGACAACAAATTTGATTAAATTTTCTTGAAGGACAGGTCCATGATAGAAAAAGGAGCACATCTTGAACTTTTTTTTCTTTTTTTTCTCCAGGATCTTTAACACAGTTTCAAAGATTAATTTCCACCTAACTCTAACTGGGGCATCTACCATTGCCAGCAAGATTATTTTTGGGATATTAATAATTTTCTCTGCGGTTGGTGGGAGAAGGTGCAGAGCTGGGATCTCTGTTGCCTGCTCAAGGTTTGAGATAACCTATCAACTCTTTAGTCATGATGAAGAAAGCATTTTTAATGCTCTTAATGTTGCTTTTTCCACTCTCATTTGTGCTGATCCTTACACAGCTCTTTCTCATTTGTTTGCATACCCATTTTTCTATGTCTGTCTCTCTCTCAGTCTTTATCTAATTCTCCCATGCATTCTTTTCGGTTTTAGTCCTCCTTGTGCTTCATCTTTGTCTTAACTCAGTCTCTATTCCTTCTCCCTTGTTTTTTTGTTTGCCAATATGTTTTCCTTCAGGTTTTTTGTTTGGGTTTTTTTTCTGTTTGTTTGTTTGATGTTTTTTGGTGCATGCATCTGTCTCTTCCTCTGTGCTTTCCCTTCTCTACTCATCCTTTATCTCTTTCCCGCTCTTTCTCTTTTTTCCAATTCCATTAGCGAAAGTAGATAATAACTTGTGAATTCAAGTGGAACTTCATTTCTGAAACCGTACACTCGTGCTGGAACCCATTAAGCTCGATAGCGAGAAATGAGAGAAATCATAATTATCAGGCCAGTAAAATACATGAAACATAAAATTTGTCAGGGAAAGTAATTGAAATTATTGGAGCAGTTGGGTCCTGGTGCTGTGCAGACCCTTAGTGATAATGGAAAGGTTACGGGCAATGTTTAGCAATGCTGATGAGGCCCAAGGTGACTCAACACCACCACAGTCAGCAACTTTATGCTCTGCTTACATTAATTTGCTAATCCATCTTTGGAAATGGCCAGGCTGAGCTGTGCATCGGGGTTCGTAGAACCCCTGCCAAAGAGCTGGTGCAGCCAATGTTGCAAAACTTTTGCTTTCGTTTTCCCATTAGTTCACCTCCCTCTCGTCTGCTCCTTTTCACATCTCTGTTTCTTTTCCCTTCTTTAGTCTTCCCATTCATTTCCCACTGGAGCCATTTTACAGTCTGTCTGTACAGTCACAATATGTTGATTATTTAAAGCTTGTACTAAGGCAGTCCCATCCATTTCCCTAGCATTCCCCTCTGAGGAGCTGTACGTACTTGCAAACTACCAGGGAAGTCCAGGAGCTGATGCTGATGTTTCCATTCTCTCCTTCTGGGTGGGGAAACTAAATCAAAGGAAACCGAAACTGTCAGGATCCAAGCCGGACATCATATATTTACATCTTTGGTTACCCTCTCCCTTGCCTGTCAGCCCTCATCCATTTCTTGACTAAGGAGATTGCAAGGGCTGTGGCAGAGACAGTGCAGCCTTCAGTGCAACCAGCCAGGGGATTTGTGCCAATGCTAATTCAGTGTATGCTGAGGATACGTCTGGATTCTGTGTTATATAATAAAACATTATTGCATCTGCTTCAGCAAGGCAGCCTTGAAAAATTGGCACGAAGGTTGATCAGACAAGGTACAAAATCTACTCGCTCACTCTCATAAAGACAAACACTTAATGAACTATTTGTTCTGCGTGGAGAGAATGATTTTGCAGGGCTCCTTGTTTTTGAAAGGGAAGGAGATGAGCAAGGAGAGAGAGAGGAAGCAGCATCTGCCTCTCTTTAGAACCTGAAACACATTGTGAGAGTTACTGAATCATCCAGCTCCCTCTTCCTTTCTGAAGGGTTAATGTTATTTGGAGAGAATGACATAGTGTTCTGTGCTTTCTCCTTGGAATCACTGTTGGGGTGGCACATGTAAGCCCCAATCAGAGCAGCCTGGTCTCCTTTGTTTCCATAGCTGTCATAACCCTCTTCCTACCTGTCTTCTGCCTAGTGTGTCTGTCCAGGGCCATATTCCCTCTTCTGGAATTTCAAACCAGCCATGTGCAGTTTGCAGATCACTCATGGGCCATTTTCAGGTAGGCTAAAATGCTCTCTGCAGGGCATATGGTTTAGTCCCATCTAGCACAGGTATCATCATGCCATTCTAGCCACCTGCTGTCAGGCTTCTATGGTACACGTTGAGGCTGTTTGTTCTGAAAAGACCTGAAAGCCATCTACACAGCATGGGCTTAAAAATAATCATACTACTGGAATCCACGTGGCAGGAGTGGCAGGTTCTGTTACATTGCCTGTAGCTTCCTTTTTCTCTCAGCCAGATTGTTCTGTGCTTTTCCTGCTAACTGGTTGCTGCTGTGGAAGCAACTGCATTGCAATGGCACTGTGTGGTAAACAATTTTGTGGGCTGCTTTGGCAGGAGGACTGCCTTGTCAAACTACACGCTCTATTAAAAAAAAAAAAGATAACCTGATAAAACAAAAAAAACCCAAATTCTAATGAAATAAAATCCTTTCCCTAACAATTTTTCCCCAGATATGTTGCTGAGCCTGCCGTTTTCATAGCAAATATATTTAGTACTGCTAGATTTTCAGCCCCAGAAAAGAGTGGTGTTTAATGAACTGTCCGAACAACCTCTTAGCAGCATCAGTAGGAGTAGCAGAGCTTGTTAAGGTTGATGCCTTGGCTCAAAGCAGAGCTCCTTATTATAGAGGATATGTTACACATAGCTTGTCCAAGAGGGCCAATTGGAGATCTCTCTTCTATTACTATTACCATTAATACTTTTCTGATGGCAGTTTCAAAACCACTGGGTAGGACTTAGCTGATGCAATTTAAGAATAATCTATGGTCATTTTTATGGCAGTCTCCCCTGAAGCTCTTGTTAGGCACTGGATTTAAAAAGTGCCTTCACAGTCCCATCAGCGAAAACAGGAAATCAACAGCTCTAATGCCAGATAATAGAGAAGTTACGTGCCATTGGAAGAAATGAGACATCATTACAAATGGCCTAGGAACAAGAGTTATCACCAACTCTTGAAATGCTGGAATTCTCTTTCTCCCCCTGACACTTGGGAAGATAGTCTTTACTTTTAAGGAACTGAAGATTATATTGGTATTTCTGTCCCTGGGAGCCTGGTTCCTCTATGTGGAGAAGTTGTGAGGAAGCCTGGGGGAAGATGGAAGAGAGGGGATCATTTTCTTCCTCGCTGAATTGGTTTTTGCTTCTGGCAAAATCTGGTCCTGCTGTTCTCTGGCAGTGTAACTGCTGCTCCGTCTGCATGGGCTCTGTCCTAGAGGGTGAAAAATAGCTTAACAAGTAAAATGCAGTGTCCAGATTCCTATATTTGCACCACCCCCTTAGAGACAGTTTTCTATCCTAAGGGGTGTCACGGAAACATCTCCAGTGGTGTCAAATATTGTTCTCCATTTTCCTGGGAAATGGTGTCTGTCAAGCAGCATGCTTTCTGTTGTCAACCCATGAATTTATGATGAGCCTTGTGCACATCCTTCTGCCCTGAAAGACCCCAACAGCTGAAATGTATTTGTTAGAACTTCTGATTTATTTTTTTAAGTATACAAAATAGCAAGCAGTTTTCTGCTGCTCTTGTTGCAGAAAAAGTATCTAGAAATATTACACATTTATAGTCTCAACCTGGATTTAAAAATGAAAAGGGAAAATTACAAGAAAAAAATGTTAATATTATTAATACTTATTATTTTTAGGGTTGGTTTTTTTTCGTTTCGGAGGTGGGTTTTTTGTTGGTTTTGTGTGGGGGGTTTTTTTGGTTTTTTTTTTGGTTGTTGTTTTTGCTTTGTTTTGTATTGGCAATTATTAGTCACATGAATGGAGATTCAAAAGAGTTGCTTCAAAATATAAATCCCAGATTATGGTACTTATTCCCCTAAGATCATTATGGGAAATGAATTCTTATGCTCTTTCTAAACTTGTGCTGTCAGTGTAGTTTTTGTTAAGGTACTCAAGTAGGGTAGGAGAAGTAGATTAATTTGTTTCACTGTAGCAAGCTATTTTTTCTCTTGTTATGAGACTTCATGCAGTAGCACAGCTGAGAACTGTGTAGGTTGAAAATGCTACAAAGTAATGTTTAAATCCAAGAAAAGATCATTATTTCTGTGATGAAGAGATTAGAGGGAAATAATTCTGAAGCTGTCTCTTTTTACAAGGGAATAAAAAACATTTTTGGTGGCAGTAGTGAAGTTCCCTAGCTTCAAAACTTTTTTTTTTAGTTTTGCACTTTTAAAAATTAAAATCAAAGCTGCAGAGAAAGAAGACTCTTGAGTGGCTTAATTTGCATATTTTCTCATTAAAAAAAAAGAAAAAAATTTAGTGGATTTTCTTGCAGTAATATGAATAGTCCAGATTTTTTTTAATGGACTTTAATTTTTAATGAGACTGATCCTGCAGTCTGGTTATTTATAACTTCCACAGCTTAATGAAGTCCAGTGAGAAGGACCGAATAAATGGGAGCATCTCAACCTGAGCTAGCAAATGACAATCAGAAAATGTAAGTGATGAGATTAAGCCTGTATGGGGATGCTTTAAATGCTCCCTTGTTCCTTTAAATCCAGGAGCTACAAGAAGATGGAAATAAGGCACTCCAAGCAGGACTCCTGCTTCTGGTGCTCTGTTAAAATGTCAATTTTAAGAAAAAAATGTCTCTAGGTCAGTCTTTTGAGGTTTTGAAATGTTTGTGCTTGTGTGGGTGCTGCTGGCAAGCTGTTCGTAGACACTAGTGCATCAAAGTGTCTAAACAAAGGGGCATTGCTGGGAGCAAGTAGGAAAATGAACCACAAAGAAAGCAGCTGCTTAGTGCATATTAAAACAGTTCACAGGCAAATGCAGTCAGAGAGAAAAGGGCCCAGTTATGATCCACCTCAGCTTTCTCCACTACATGTGGAACAAGGGGGTGTGCATTAGAGAAGTATGTTCTATCTATCTGAAGAAAAGTGATCCAAGCAAAAAAAAATCTGGTCTCCAAGTATGCTGAGCAGGGCAAAGTGGCAGGTGGTTTTGGACTTGCTGCCACTCCTTCTCTTTCTTTTTAGCGTGCCCTTAAAGGACCTTGCTGGCATTTTTCCAGACTTCAGCATCGTATGGTAGTTAAAGCACCAAAGGACTCTAACACTGGGAGTCCTGGATTGTGCATCAGGCTCTCCACTTGTACTCTGAATTTGTCAAGCTGCTTATCGCTCTCTGCCAAAGCTCTTGGATGGGTAGTTGAGGATACTGGTGTAACTGTAGTGCTTTGTCACTCAGTTCTCAGGTTAATAGAAATTCCCATTAGAACAATGTGGTGATTGCTAGTGCAGGTGTATATGGTGTTACCGCTGACTCTTCACAGAAAATGGGTATTTTACCCTAAGGTAAAAGAAAGAAGCAATAATATTTAGGCATTTGTAGGGAACCCAGTTGTTCTTGTATGGCAGAAGTAGACACAACCGGTTAGCATATGAGAAACCAAATTGCATGAAGTAGTAATTCCTGGAGTACCCAGATTAGTGCAACTCAGTGAATTCCATCCTTCTGGTGTTGCTGGATGGGTAACTAGGGAGAGGCTCAAGGTCTCCAGAGTGGAGAGGTCACTAGGGGCTCCTGAACAGAAAATCTAGAAAGAAGGGTTTTGTTCATACCTTGCTTTCTGAGTCACACTGGTATAGATCCTCCATCACTCATCTCTGAACGCTAGTACAACTGATACCTGAGCATCAGGGAAATGGGAAGCAACTGATGGCATGAATGCTATAGTAATGGTATTGTTTTCTGCAGGCTGATAAGAGATTGCCTTGAGTAATTATCGTGAGTATTTGAGCTTGTGCAGTCTTCCTGTACAAAGGTACAATTATGTTTGCTTTCTTGTAGAAACCCTTTGGGGCTCTGGCACAGCTCTGTCCATGAGTCTTAAGATCAGCACAGGCAGGTGCCAGAAGGTGGATGAATTGCATTATAAAGTTGTCAGCAGCAAACAATTTGTAGGATTGGGATGAACTTGTCTTTCTCTTGTTGATTGTTTTCTTCTTTCTTGTTGGAGAATATGGCAGTATGAAGCATGGCAAAGTTCCTGATACTCTTTCAGGAGCTATTCCCTGGATTATTATGCTCTTCCTCCTACCACTATACTATAGTATTACGTTTAAATCAGTTTAAACAGTGGTATGGCAAAAGCTGTTTCCATACTGATGATGTAGACACATGCCAGAGAAAATACCTGTCTGTTGTAGATTCCTGACAGCTTTAAAGCTAATCAGTGGCTGAGTTTTAAGCCTATTCAAGCTGAGACAAATCTTGATAGATTTCAGTGAGCCTTCTATATGCTCCTAAATATGATTTTGTTGTTATTAAATCATTTCAGAAGGTTGGGTAGGCTTGTATCTGCCTTTTAGAG
The DNA here is from genome assembly GCA_013396655.1 of Campylorhamphus procurvoides. Taxonomy (NCBI): domain Eukaryota; kingdom Metazoa; phylum Chordata; class Aves; order Passeriformes; family Dendrocolaptidae; genus Campylorhamphus; species Campylorhamphus procurvoides. Next base: position 2,150,500 of record WBMV01007810.1, read on the forward strand.
AGGGATGACTGGTTTTATGATGACCTCTTCATGTTAGTCACTGTCGCCTGTTCCATTTTGGAGTTGTGTGAACCACTGGAGAAGGAGAATTGATTTGACAAGTTTAAGATTTCCTCAGAGTTGGTTGTCATTCAGAGTTACTCGCTAGCTGACATCCATAAAGACATTTATGGGTTTTGAATAATATTTAACTAATGGTGTGTTTTCAATCAGTTCACTATCTGTCTTATTACACCTATTAGCTGTGATTGCAGTCCTAGGTCACCTTGTGACCCTGTTCTTTGCAAGGGATATTACATGGTTTATAATGGATTATAAACTTTCTTTATTCTTTAAAAGTCGCTTTTTAAGTGAAGAGTCTTTGCAGGAAATTCACTAGCTGGAGAGTGTTGAAAGTGAATAGACAAATTGAGTCATCCTATACAACATACATACGTTTGTGGAAAAATGTTTTTGCTCTAATAACTTACATGTATTGGTTTCCTTGCAGTTATGTCAGCTCTGCATGTCTGAAGCATCTACATAATATATTGTAATTATATGGCTTTGTGTGTGTACAGAAGCTGCACTGCTGAGCTGAGAATCTAAGCTGTATAGTCTTATGAGTTACAAGAGCTTATGGTACACTACAAGTGCAGCAGCATATGTTCTCAAAGAAATAAAACCTGCCTTCCATTACTGCAGATGTGTCAGACTTTTGAGAGGCAAAAATAAGCATCAGTAAATTAGTAATCATGTTGTATGATGAAAACAAGACATCCTCATTCTTCTGGAAGCGTTGAAGCATCAAAACAACATAACTCATATGTATCCTTTACTCCACCAAAGGTCTCATTTCACCTTAGGAGTTGTCTGTGTCTTCAGGTAATACATATCTCTGTAGAATAGGCCAATACATACACCTGCTACTTACTGTTATACCATAATGCCAGTTCTGTAATGGATTTTAAGTTGCTTGTATAGCATTTTATATGTTCCAAATTCAACTTAGAGGTATTCATTCCTTAGTTTACAATAACATGCGCTTCCCACAAGCAACCTGGTAAGTTAATGCTCTGGGTACTGCTCAGGTATCATGGCTCAATGTAGTTGAGAGCTACATTGGGAGGGGGAAACCAACACAAAGGGAAATGGAAGACTTTGCAGTGCAAATGGGGAGTCTGCACATCTTGATGAGAAAGGACCAGACAAATTCTCCAAGGCCTGGTGTCTGGACTAGTTAGAAGGAAGTAAGTTGACATAGGAAGCTCAGGTAAGATGAGCTGTAGGATCCTTTCTTGCAGAGAGGAGTCAGGATATGGCTTCATACAAGCAAAGCTAAAGATAAGACAAAGGACATAAAAGAGTGGTATTCTTGTGGAAAATTTCATTTGCATTCTGTTGAGTTGAATTATCAAATGTAGGGCTCTGCACAACTGAAACTACACCATCATGGGTAATAAGCTAGTTTTGGTAGATACTGAAGAGTATGCACCTTCCAGTGTGGTCGCAGGTGGTACTTCCATTCATTTCAGTTTTGTGTGTTGAACATGTTAGTGATTAGCTTCATTGAGAAAGGATGCTAATTATGTAATTAAGAAAACAAAACCAGGACTTACTGGTTTGGTTTCAGTTATAGGTGTGGCCATTATATGAGACCTTGGGAAACCATTGAGCTGCCTCTGGCATAACATAACAAAGGTACAATATTGTGAAGTAAAAAAACCTGCCTCATTATTCTTCCCTTCCATCTTTCCATTGTTTTGTCATCTTAAAGCTTTTTGAAGTAGGCCTTCATCTCTTTCTTGCTCTTTCCATTACACTGTCTAGTACAGTGGAATTCAGCTTCTTGAAACATGAGTGTTACAGCACTGGACATTATCTGTAGAAGAACACAGATTTAGTTGTCAGAAATGAAGATGATCTGTCTACACACTGAACATTTCTGTGAATTCCAGTGAGGAAGAAGTGGAAAATTCCAATTATGGCATGGGAGAAGGGGATGAAATATATAGAATATCAAGGCACAAAAATCAGGCAAGGTATTGTGCCTTTCCAATTTCCCAGTACTATTTGTTAGATATTTCACTATCATGGTAGTGCTGCCTACCCCCTCATGAGATCTTTTATTAACGTGTGAGTCGCGAACACTGGCTTGTATCTTATGCTGCTCCATACTGAGAACATGAAATTCCATTTTGAACAGAATCAGCTCAAATGTATCAAAAGCATTGCTGCCCTGCAGTCCCCTCTGCTCTCCCAGCATTTGCTGTCCTGGGAACCAAAAGTATTCCATGCTTTTTTGAAGCAGGATAATATTTTCAAGGTACCTGTGAACACCTTTTGTGAGGGGATGTAAACTGTTCTTTACTCAATTGCTCTGAGCTGTTGCTGTTACATCTCTTTAACATTCCTGACTTGTTTCAGATTCCAAAGTTTTAGCTATTTAATGCAAAACAGTAAGGGGGAGAGGGAACAGAACTTTAGAGGTACTGAACCAGTCATTTGTCTTCATCACAAGAGGTGCTCATCCCTCGTTTCCATGGTGATCATGGAACTCTATGGTTTGTTGAAGTTACACCTCCCTCTCAGTTACAAGAGAGGAGATGCTAAAGGAGAGGCCAATGTAATTACTAACCTTTCAGCTATCCAGCAGCCCTAGGGCTTATCTGTTTTCATCAAGAGAGGATTGTGCCTAAAGTATAACGACCTGACAGTTAAGAGAGTTGTGCTTCGTGGAAGGTGAGGAAAGGTTTGCTTACCTCTAGGACACCAAACATGAGGTATGGGTGAAACATTTTGTACAACATTAAGTGCTGCAATTGGAAAGGTCTAAACACTGATCTGGCATACGTATTCTGTCTCTCACACATGGACACAGACAGGTACTCACAACAGAGAATCTAGAGTAGCTCCGCTCAAATAAATGGAATTATACTTCTGTAGAGCAGGATGCGGTGGGAGTAAAATTGATCCTTTTTTGATGGTAGCTTGCAGCAGTACTACATTTTCATTTTCCTTCCTATAAGGGTGTTTCTAGAGCAAGCAAATGAGAAGTTAGAAGTGAACTAAGAAAGCTCTGTGAGCCCTAGCACCATCTTATCTCAAAAGGGAAATGTGATGAGTCACTCCGCCTCAAAACAAGCAAGGGCTGGATCTAGAAATCAGCATGAAATTCAGGTACCTATTTAACATGCAAGAGGCCAGGCATGTTCTGTGAGTGAGAGGACCTTCCCTTTGAATATAAGCAGCAAAGTGAGATACTTGGTGTTAGTATGATCACTGATGGGTATTCAAAATAAGCAACAATACATAGTTTGCAGACCACAGTCAGCTATGGAAGAAGTGATCACAGATCTTGAGGAAATAGTTTTCCATTTTGTTCCTCAGAGGGTATGAATGATGTTGTGTAATAACTGAAGGGAAATAACTCAAAAGGGAGGTTATTATTTATTCTAGCTTACTAGCTTCTTTTCCTTTCCCTTGATATGTGTCAAAAGAAATAGAAACAAATTAGAACAAAAGGAGTTCAATAAATCCTTCAGTGGCCAAAAAAACTGAGGTGAAAGAGGAAGGCCCACAACCCAGTCTCCCCTTGAACTCTCTAGATGCTTCTAAGTACTGTAAAGCCTCTGTCTGGAGTTGTTTCTGTTCCCTCTTTCCATGATGTCAAGGAATACTGAACACTCTGCTGAATGACCCCAGGATCTTAGTCTCTTGATAATATTACCATCCTTTTCTGTTCTCACTGTCTTTGGATACCCCAACATTAAGCATTTATATTTGACTTTTGCAATTCTGGACGTGTTAAGTAGAAGAAAAAGAAAAAAACCCAAAAAAACAAATGACAAACCCAAAACAAAGACAACCTTATAAATTAATGTGGTGTCAAAGACTCAAGTGTTTGCTTTATATCTCTTAAAATTGCTGTTACATTTTGCCTTCTTCATCTGTATTTTCTATTTAGCTTGAAAAAAAATCATGTTTGAGCCAAAGGGGATTTACATGGTAATAGTTCACTTCAGCAGATATTTTTGTTGTTCTTTTTCAAGTCTTTTAAAAAAGAAAATTCATAGAATAATGAAGCTTTAGGGATTTCTACAAGACTCATGAGGGCTTGAAGTAGATGAACAGTTACAGAAATAAGAAAGTTTTTGGAACGGAACCCCAGCAGTACTGAGGATTGGAAAATCCATGTGAATAATGTCCATGTTGTAGCCCTTTTTAAGACCAAAGAGGAGCCACTGGCTGAGCAAACTAATAGGAGTAGAAGCAAGGTTCAGATACCCACTGTAGGGTTCAATCACTGTCACTTGTATCTAGATATTCGGTGTCTGCTATCATCAAAATGAAAAATACACTGACACAAGTCTTGTACAAAAGGCAATTTTTAATAGGTCATGTCTTTTTATTTCGCATGATTTCTTTCCTCGACTCCTTTTATCCCACCTAACATCTTGGAGTTTTATCTACCGAGGTAAACCTGAAGACAATTTTCAGCAGAGTAGCTGAATGTGCTGCAGCGCTCGCAGCTTTGTAACTTCCCAGCCCTTAACAACTGTGCTTTTTATTTAGCAGGGACTGATGCTGGGCCATATGTGACTGTACAGCAGTTTAGAGGTGGCTGCCAGCTAGGCTAGGTGCACATTCCAGGACTGGCAGCCCAGCAGTCCCTATCTCTATGAGGTTGAGGATGGGTCAGTGAGTTGTATATCAAGGTTGACATGTTCAGCGCAGTCCTAGTCCAGCCACTGAAGTTCCCTGTCTGTTACTTGCACATCCCACTTCATCGCCTACAAAGTATCATTTTTTCTGTAGACCCTCAGCTTGAGGCCATTTGAAGATTTTGGAATGTTGCTGGTAGGAACATTCCAGTGAATTCTGAGCTGGCTGCAAAATGCCTGTCAGATGTGCTTAAGAGAAGAATGCCTTACTTGTCAAGTATTAATATCACTGAAACTTACCCAAAATCTTACATGTAAATCATTATCTCCTTCCTCCTCGCTCTCCCCCACGCGCCAGCTTGTCTGTAGACTTGGACAGTAACACAGCCACAGGGAAGGACTGCTTCTGCCTTTTGGTTCTGCCACACAATTAATTAGTTATGAAAGTTATTTTAGGAGTGTTATTTCCTTCCAGTTTCCTGTAACATCACAGTAGTGTACATGATTGCTAGAAAATCATGCAAATTTTATCAGCCATTCCATAACTATTGTGGCATTGAACCTCTTCACCCAAAAGTCATTGCACCAGTCATCAAGTGATCACAGCATTGAAGTGTTTATGTATTGCCCACAGCAATTTTCCTGAAAGTACTGTAGAACCCATAATTATTGCAGGGAGAATAACGTTTTACACATTAGACCTGGAAGCACTCAGAAGCATTGTCTATAGCACTGTCAACTTTTACAGGAAAATTGCTACCAGTTCAATTTAACTTGATACTGATGTAGGTGGGGGATAAGGCAGACAAGGTCGTGGTAGCCAGGCTTGGATTTTACAACCATTTCACACAGCTTGTACAGTATTGGTTTCAGCAAATGTAAGTAGAATGTCAGGGTGAAATCCTTAGCCCTGTTAAGCGTAGCACACTTAGTTTCCAACGTGTTCAGCTGCATTGTATCAGATTGACTGGAAATGGTAGAACTGGTCTAATGAGCTTCTTGCTTTTATGATAAATAAAAACTAACTGACTTGAACTAGGTCTGAAAACTAAAAAATAAAGTTAAAAGCCTGAGGAATATAGGAATTTGATTTGTGAAGATGATCTGTCTTTTCAGCCTTTTTTTCTTCCCACTTACCTCCTGTGGATTTTTTTGATTGATACACCTCCTGGAACGGATAGTAAGGTGACAGAGGGTGCAACAGGGGAGGCAGAAGAACAAGGGCTTTGTTTCTGTGAGTGTCCACTTCCAATTTTACAGGAACAGCATCTGACTTGTGGAAAAACAAGGCTGGGAATTCAGCAACAACAACAGTTTCATCCCTGACTTTGGGCAAACCTGAGTTCACCGGCAGGATAGTGCTCATCTGCAAGTCCTCACAGGCTGTGGGATGTTGCTCTTAACACTCTGTGTAAATCTGGGCTTCACATGTGAGGCTGGAAATTTTCAGAGAACATCCTATAAGAGGCACAGTAATGACACATGTTTGCTTGCATTTCAAGTATTACAGACAAGAACTAGAGTAATAGATGATTTGTAAGAAAGGATATGTTTTTGTGCTGGGATTACAGCGTAGCATAATGTTCCAGGCCTGGAAATAACAATTAAGAAGAGGTTGAGATATGAGGAAAATGAAGAAAAGTTACAAACATGAGTAAGTCCTTGTGGGTTTTGTTGTCTAGAATGCATAAAACATTTGACTGTGTCTTGGAGGAACAGAAGTGATTCAGGGTGCAGGGAAGGTAGACATGGTGCCTTTCTTCATGGTTTGCAAGTGGGTTGAGAAGTAGTAGAGCATGGAAGGGGCAAAACTTGAGAGCTTACAGCTCTGATAGGTCTTCTAGACTTGAGAGCATTGGGTTAGTCAGACTTGCAAAAGAGAAAAAGATTTAAAAGCAGTGTTCTGATTGTTTGAAAACCAGCATATAATATTACCTTGGCAAATTTTTAAAAGTCTGGAGAAAAGTCTTCACTAGAGCTAGTGTGTTGGTGAATGGCTCTTCAGAGAAGCAGTCACCTGCATTCAGGCATGGTAAGGCTTTGAACAGCAGCTACAATATGCCTGTAGTCTCTTGTGTGTGTCAGCAGTTAAATCTGTGCAAAAAAAAATAAAAATTGCATAGCTACATGAGATTTGCAATCTTTCATTCTCTTAAGTTTAATCTTCTTTCTTCCTGGGATCTAAGGTACTTCTCTTCATTGATTTGGTGAGGAAGGAATAGGAAAAGGTGCCTCTATAAAACATCCTTTTATTTCCAGTCATGCAAAATTTACATTTAAAGCATCCTGTAGATAAATCTAATTCATCTTCAAATTCTATAGCAGGCATTTTTTTCTTAAGGTGTCAAGGTGACCCTTTGCATTACATCTGAAAAGTGCACTCCTTACAGTAAGACAAAGCAGACAGAAATGGTTTGGAGAAGGGGACTAAAACTTTGTGGCTTGGACTACGAGAATAATAACCTCTCTACCCACTGTGGAGCACTCCTCCTGCTTCAGGGGAGGTGTAGTCTTCGGTACTTCAGGGGGTTTCCTGTAAGGCAGGTCAAGACTTTCACAAAAGCAGAGCTTCAAGAGATAGTGACAGTATTTGGCTCTTGAAAAGTCCATCCTGCAGTTCAGGGGATGATCAAGTTGTTTTGGTTTTCTGACAAAAGTTTGTCAAACCTGTTTTTCAAAGGAAAACAACCCTCCTGATAGAGAGGTTGCATAACTGCCTGAGGTAGTGAACTTCCAGTTCTTATTCTTACAAATAGAAATTTCTTTTGAACATCTAATCTTATTCTGTTCAGTTGCAAATTAAATTAATTACATCCTGTTCTGTCCTCAGCAGACACAGAGAACAATTGATCACCGTTGTCGTTGCTGCATTTTACATAATGAGAGACTGTTATCATGTCATACCTCAGGTTTTCCTAGACTAAATAAGTAATTCTTGGTTTTTTTCCTTTTTCTTTTCTTTTTTTTTTTTCTTTTCTCTTTCTCCTCCTCCCGTACCCCCTTCTATATTCTTAGGTGAAATTTCTTAAACTTCATAGTTTTCTTAGTGTTGTGCTCATGATTCTTGTTCAGTCAAGTCTTCAGGTGCAGACCCCAGTACCGGACAGGTGATGCTTGAAGATTTGGATACAGTAGTGATGTGATGCTAGGGATGATATGTTTTCAAAGAAATAACATGACAATAAATAGTGAATGACAGTTTTTGTCTCCTTTAACTCATTTGGTATAGCATCCTGACAGACAGTAGGGGGTTTAGACTCACATCTTAGTATGTAGTCTGCTTCCCTGTATGAGCTGGACAGCTTGTTTTTCATATATTTATAAATAAAAACAAACTCAGAGTACTGGTGTGTGGTTCAGGAGGACTAGCAGCCAAGTTTCTTCTCAGAAGTGAATGCTTATTAATGGAAAGTGGGGAAACTGAATCTTTTTTTGCCCTCATGAAAGGATCAGTAACACATGGGCAGAAGATTGGGAAGGAAGCAAGTGGAATAATCTTTCCAGCCTCTGTCAAACTAGTTGCTAAAGCCAAACACTGGCAGAAATGGATATCAGTCACTGAAGAGTTGTTTCATGTCACAGACTGTTTGCACAGATAGTGATGCCATCAGTTCTAGCTGGTGTCCTTCACATATCCTCATTTACTTGGCTAACTGCAAATGGAGCATCCAAAAAAACAGTGCTTTCTCCTGAAATATGGCCATTCAAATGTTGATGTTTTAGAGGGAACTATGAGAGGCTGAGGCTAACCTTATCCACCAGAGTGTTTTGAGCAGCCCTAGTTGAAGAATCCATCATGAACTTATAAAACAAACTTCACCCTCCTTTCTCTCTGGGAATTGTTTATGAACAATGTGGGATCTTCTTGAATTATTCAGTATTGACAATCATTTGTCAAATAATTTCTATGAATAATTTTTCGCTTGCAGCTTGTCCATGATCTGTTTATTGCGGATATTTGAAATCAGATCTGACTGATTAGCTGTGATTGCACATATTGGTTACCTAGGGCAGTGCTAGTCCCTGATGGGATGAGCCTAGGCCTTTGAAGCACATTTACACAGTGAATGCTAATGATTAAAAATTCTAAATTCACTCTTCACAAATAATCTCCAATGGCCACTAAAATTTGCTGTTTCTGTGAACATTTCTGCCAGTAAATACATTAGCTAGAATAATTGCACAAAAAGAACACAAAAGGGGGAGCAAAACAAGGCAGACCAATTTGTTTTCAAATCAGAATGAATATTGCTGAAATATTCTGCTCTTCCCCTGTCCTTTGAGGCTTGGCTACGTAGGAATATACTGTGATCTTGATAGGCCTTTTGGTTCCTGAAATTTTAATAGCCCCTGTCTTTGGCAGAAAGGGTCTTACGGATGCAGTGTTGTTATGTCCATGTTCCCTCCCCATTCTGATTCATTTCATATTAAGCAGATAAGAAGACAGAAATCATGGAGTTCATATACTGCTTAAACAGTTTTTTTCTATATAACCAGAAAAAAACCCAGAGGGTAAAATCTGGAATTAATGGATATAATTTCCCTACATTAGTTGTGCCTGATTATTCGACAGTGCTTTAAGACTCTTTGATAAAACAGACAGAGCAGATACTTGGATTCCAGGGATTCCATGG